>OZ005654.1:255924912-257124912 GCA_963930645.1 Salticus scenicus | reverse complement strand
CCTTACTTTTCCAATACATTCTTCTATTGAATACAAAAGAAAGTAAAAAGGGAAATATATATATATATATATATATATATTTCTTTGTGATAATTTTTTTGAGACGAAGCTAGTTCATCTTTTTTTGTTTAACATGACATATTTTTTAGTATGACAGGACTACTGCTTTCAATAAAACATTGCGCGTAGTCATCATTTACTGTGCTTCACTTCTAATATTTCAGAATGTCCCCCAACATCCAGTTTTACTAATTTATTTCTTTACATATCTTATAATAATATGTCCAGATAGTAAAATCTTTTACATATTTGAAAATCGACTCTTAACTATTGGATTCTCAAGCAGTAAAACAATTAAATTAAACAAAAGTCTTCCATTTCTGAGAAAAATTTCAAACTATTTAAAAAATAGATAAGAAGTAACATAATAAAATCTTCGAATTTGTCATTTTTCGTACGTGCATCATGAATATTACTTCTGACATTTTTTTCATTAATAAAAGTCTTTTGTAGATACAATAAGATTCAAAATCATATAACGAATTTCTCAGATTGCTTTACACTATCTCAGACTGAAATATCCCCCCCACCTTGTAGGCTAACCACCGTTCAATTCAATACAAGCGATTTATCTTAATTTGCTGACTAATTTTGTAAGGATCAGTTTCGTAACAATTTCTAACAATTCCATATCATTTCCAATGGAATGAACCCCATAAGTTTATGTGAAATATCGTTCTATTCTGCTATGTTATAAAAATCTTAGATTTCGAATAATTTACGAAATTTTAATAAATTGGATTTTCATTGTTAATTATGTTCATCCTAATGTCGTAAAGGATGTTTTAAAAGGGTGTGACGTCTTTACCATGAAAATATACCGTAAAATGGACGTTTATGTGATTTTTTTTTAAAATTCTATCATGTTAAAAAATTCGTAATTTTCGAATAACTTACGAAATTTTCTAAGTAGGATTTTTGTAGTTATTGATGCTCATGCCCACCACTGATATTTAAGAGCTAGACTGACAATAAATGATTACAAGATAAAAAGAACTTTTTATATACCACGTTTTTAAATTTTCCGTTGAATCATATAACTTGACAATTCTATAAATTAAAAAATACTTTTTTTTTTTTTTTTTTTTTTTTTTTTTGACGAATTATCCCATCAATTTGAAAGAAAATGATCAAATGCATAATAAAGAGAGCAATTATAAGAAATTTTCAAACATTTATTAATTGAATGAAAGTATGAAAAGAATGCATTGTCATCGTGTTCTGAGCTAGTCGGAAAGTTAGTTAAAAATCGATTGCAAGATTTGTACTGGACAAAAAAAAAAAAAAAAAAAAAAAAGAAAGAAAGAAAAGAAAGCGAGTTAATAAAAACATGGTAAAATATCCTTTTTAATGCAAGTTTAAGCGAAATTTTGCCCTATACTCTCATGTTAAGATAATTGCATATTAACAAATTCGTAAATGTCGAATAACTTACGAAATTTTAAAGAAGAATTTTCATAGTTAATGATGCTCATTCCAGTATCATCACTGATATTTTAAAGTTTAGTCTGAGGAGAAAAATATTCCTTTTAAATTTTAAAGAAACTTTGCCCTATTCTTTCATATTAAGAAAATCGTATATTTTTAATAACTTACAAAGTTTTTAAATTAGAATGTTGCAAATGAGTAGGGTTTTTGCCAGTGTCATAAGTGATATTTTAAAACTGATCCGAACTCTCTGCAATCTTTTGATCTTGAGATATCGTGAACAGGGAATAACAAACTAACACACTGATACCCTACACACAGACACCATACCGATTTTCGGATTATCGGATTCCTTACATCTCTGGATTCCTGGTCATGCAAGCATCATAAATGGTATTTGAAAACTGCTCCGGCATCTTTACGATAAAAGTATTCCTTTTAATGTATGTTTAAGTGAAACTTTACTCTATTCTGGCATGTTTATAAAATCGTATATTTGGAATAACTTACGAAATTTTTAAATTACAATGTAGTAAATAAAGTGGGTTTTCTCCAGTATCATATGTGATATTTTGAAACTGATAAGACCTCTTTACGATCATTTGTTTTTGAGATGATGTCTATTCAAGCTAACAAGCTAACTAACATACCATAACTAACTAAAGAACTAACGAACGAGTTGACTAACCTACGGATGGACACCCCATCATTTTGGATTTGATAGAACTTCGAATTCGAGATAATTTGTTCTTAAGATATCGTGGACACAGACTAACAAATTAACACTCTAACAAACTAGCAAATTAATACAATGACATCATATCGATTTTTGGATTCCTCACACCTCAAAACATGTAAAAAAGTGAAAAAAAAGTAAAAAAAAAAAAAAAAAGTCAAAAATTGCATTAAAATTTAAGTTCTTTGTACCATAGCATGATGGGGAACTAAAATATATAAATATAATTTTTGAGAGTTTTTACCTTCCTAATTATAAACAAAATGTATTTTTAAGATACTTGAAGCATCCATAATTCGGAAAACTTGGAAAAGTTTCATCCGGCAGCACCTATAATACGACATGAAAGACCTTTTTTTACCCTTCCCTTTTTCTTCTCCGCTCGTAAATCGTCTCAACGGGTTACTTACTCGCAGATGACCTTGGAACAACATACTGGCCAAATTTTATGGATTGTCAGTAAAATTTACGGATTTTCATTTACTGATTTACGGATTGACGTAAATTTTCTAAGATACTTGCCGAAACAGAATGTGAAAATGAAGCATCTTACTCTGTAATGAATGAGTATATACGGATCAAATTACACTGTTGACATGCTCAAATGCTGCAAGAACACACAAGCTCAAAATCATTGTGATCGGCAAGAGTAAAAAGCCACGTGCTTTCGCAGGATGAGTGAAGATGTTTCCCGTGCTTATTTTAAACGTTATTTTAATTATTTACGTTTTTAATAGGGTGTACATTAAGGTAGTATACATTTTTAAAAAAAATTTAAGAAATATTTCTTTGGATGTTGTGATTAATCGATGATTTTGATACATTTCCCGAACATCTAACAGGTAGCGCTCATCGGCCTGGCCGTTCGGAGTTTTCCGTGGTTTTCTACGAAACTTGCGTAAATACGGGACAGACCCCTTAGAAAACTCCCACGGAAGGCACTTCCCCTCAGACCAAGGACCTTAGAAGAGTCAATCGGTTTTACTCCGAAAACACCGAACACCTATAATCCGGGAAAATCGGTAATACGCCAACGTCTATTTCCCGCCGATGCCGGATTATCGATGCTTCACTGTATCATCACGGAGGCAAAAACATTTAAGGTTAAATGATGCACCGGATAAGTACAGTTGCAAAGTTTTATTATCGATGCTAATCGTTTGATTTTTGTTTCGTGTTGTTTATTAGGACGGAGGACTTAATTTCAATCTAGAGTTTTTGTAGACCAGTTTTGTGTAACACTAAAATAATTTAGAAATATCAATACTATCAGTACAAATTCGGTACCAAATGAATGGGGTGATTTTTCTGAATCCAGGGGTGCAAACAGTTTTTCGATGCGACAATTAGATTTTTTTAAATTATCTAAAGTATAAAATTTAGGTGACAACACTTCATTTTAATTCGTTTCAGTTTCAGTGATTTTAAAAAGTACATGGGCCAGTTTTACGATCAAAAAATGAGATAAAAAATAAATTAAAAATTAAAAATTAAAATAAAAATTTTACAGGGTGAAATTAATAGTCCTCCGTACTAAACTAATATCTGTCTTTGACAGATTATACATATATATATGTATATATATATAATATATATAGGGTTACATACCTTCTATGGCAAAAGAAAAACTAAAAACATTTAATTTTTATCAATAACAACGAAATATACATGAACGTAAAATAATTAGAGAAGAAACTGTTAATATCATGTCGTGTCTAAAGCTCATTACTTTGTCGCGAATTATAGAGTGATAAAAAACATAGGCAAATGTGTAACGTAATTAATTAACAGGACTGTGTAGTAAAACATTTGACACAAAGCACGCATCAAGTCATGAAAATTTGTTCCAATACATTGTGTTTTGAAACAAAGTAATAATTAATGACGGTCTCAGGAGATTAAACAAAAAGCAGTCTTTTTGTTTTCTCCTTCCCTCTTGGTATCTACGATAAAAACAATTTGTTTTCGTTATATTAAAAATGCACTTTTAAGGGGAATACGAATATATGTGTATCTATATATTAATAGGCAAGCATAAAATTTGTAGTCCCTTTTTAACATATTAATTATGGGAGTAGAGGGTTGAAAATGGTATCATTCGAAAGGTATGGTTAGCCGAAAGGTGCGAATACAAATATTATTTTCTTACGATGTCAAGAAGAAGGTATTTAAAAATACATTTATTTTTTATGCATTTTCCCCCATTTTTCCCTTTTATACACGTATTCCTTTACATTAAAAAATACCTAAAAGTAGAAAGTTGTTAAATCTGGCAATTTCATAAAGCTCAAATAAAACCATAGACACAGTAATTTGTATAATGTAGCATGCATCACTATACGCAAACGAAGTGATGACGTCACTGTCTGTCCATGGAGCCATGAAAAAGATTTTCTAATCGTCCATTGGATTTTTTGTAAAAAATTATTAAAAAATAACGGAAAAGTATCTGCCGATTTCAATTCCGATATTTGGGTATAGTTATATATAAGTTACTGTCTACATGTGTTTGATTGAGTAATTTTTTCTGTAAAATTGATAAAATTTTAATTTAAAATCACAAAACTCCAGAAAAAAAAAAAAAAAAATGGCAAACTTCCAGTTTCGAATGTAAACATAAACATTTCATTTCATAGGGTGATATTTCAACTAATATACTAAATAAAAGGAAAATGGATTTGTTACTAACTGCTACATGTATAAGTAGACGATACGGAAAAAATTCCGATTTCCGTTTTTTGCTGAATTTACATGTTTTGAGCTTTCTTTACGTTTCAATTAACTGAAATTGGCTACTTATTTTTTAAAAAATCTGATGTGGGCACCACATGACTTCCTTATACACTTTTAGAAATATACATAATGTTAAAAAACATTGACATTGGACCCGAAAGAGTTGGTTAAAAATATTTTAAAAAATGAATTATCACCGTGTTTTGAGCTTTTCTGAAAGTTAGTTAAAAATCGATTGCAAGATTTGTACTGGTAACGCTGACGAAGGCAGCAGGGACCCGAAAAAATTGGCTAAAAGTATTTAAAAAAATGCATTTTCACCGTGTTCTGAACTATTCTGAAAGTTTCAAATGTCTAGCTAGTCGGGAAGTTAGTTAAATAAATTTTCTGTTGAACCATATACACGCTGCCGAAGGCAGCAGTGACCCGAAACAATTGGCTAAAATTATTTAAAAAATGCATTGACAACGTGTTCTGAGCTTTCCGGAAGTTTTAAATGTCTAACTAGTCGGGAAGTTAGTTAAAAATCGATTGCAAGATTTGTACTGGTAACGCTGCCGAAGGCAGCAGGGACCCTAAACAGTTGGCTAAAAGTATTTAAAAAATGCATTTTCACCATGTTCTGATCTATTCTGAAAGTTTCAGATGTCTAGCTAGTTGGGAAGTTAGTTAAATATTTTTTCTGTTGAATCACATAAACGCTGCTGAAGGCAGCAGGTATCGGAAACAGTTGGCTAAAATATTAAAAAAATGCATTGTCAACGTGTTCTGAGCTTTTCTGAAAGTTTCAAATATCTAGCTAGGCGGGAAGTCAGTTAAATTCCAAGATTTGTCCAAACCGTTTTTGAGTTATTGCCGTTTTTTGATACATTATGGCCAAAACCTATGTATTTTTGGTCATTATGAACCTAATTTTCCTAAATATCTCCAAAACGGAAAATCATAGAAAGTCCAAAAAGGGAGGTGCACAACTAGATGTTATAACAAACCTATGTACCAATTCGCAACTTTCTACGTCCAACCGTTTTTGAGTTATGCGACATACACACACACACACACACACATACATACAGACGTCACGAAAGATCGTGTAAAGTTGCTTATATCTCTAAAACGAGAGCTCGTGTTAAGATGGCATTTACAGGTGCACAACTAGACATCATGACTGTCCCACGTATAAATTGGCAACATTCAGCGATCATTCGTTTTCGAGCAATGTGAAATACAAAACCCATTTCGCAAATCGGGATTACTATACTTCCTTATACTTTGTATAAGGAAGTAAAAAGTGTCTTTATTGCTAGCTTTTGTGGGTAGAAGAAGCAAGTAGAAGATACATAAAAACTTTTGATTTCCGGTTTTCGATGAATTTACACGTTTTGAGATTTCCTTGCATTTTAATTAAGTGAAATTGACTACTTATTTTTATTTTTTAAAAAGTGGATTCATTATTCTTTCCTCTGCATATATAAGTAGAAAATATAAGATTCAGAAAAGTTTTAGATTTTCGGTTTTCGATAAAGTTACACGTTTTGCAATTTCCCGAACTCAATTCGACCATTTTTGAAAAATATCTTTTTTTTTTTTTTTTTTGTTCAAACACTGTACTTTATGAACCAATCGAATTAATTTAACAGAATTTGATACTTGGTTGGGCCTTGGTTTGACATGGTACCTATTAGCTTCTTGGGCTGTATCACACAACAACGGTTTCACGTTGCGATTTTCTCTCATTTCAGGAAAGGCTAACATCTACAGAGAGAAATAGTTATATTAAGTAAAACTCTGCTGATTCAGTTAGAGTGAATATCGGCAAACAATTGCCGCAGCTGTTTTGCAATTGCATTCCGTTTAGGACAAGGCAATAACTTTGCTTTGCCTCGCTTTGCAAAAAAAATGGTCGAGTTTCGACCACTGGGCGATACTAGTTTTTATAATTAAGCAAAAATTAATTATATATATAGTATAAAGATTAGAAAATAAATTTTTCAATAATAAAAATTTTCTGTGAATTTGTAGTGATTTTCAGAAAGGCTCACACATGGCGCGGGGATTAATTTTTATAATTACAAATTTAAAGTAGCATTAATATTATTTTAAAGCATAATTTAAATCGATCACTGAGTATTTTGTTTGAATTTTACATACGATTTCCTGTATGAATACATAGAATTTCTTACAACGAAATTTAAAGTTAAATCAATTAAATTTTTTAAAGTTGTTTAAACTTTCAAATACACGTTCGTTTGTACACCTGAATGTCTGTAGTTTAATCTTATGTAAAGTATTTATTTATCTATTTATTTTTATTTTTTTCGCATACCAGCACATTTTAAAAAAAATCTGGAGTGACTCCACTCGACTTTCCGAACATTGAGTAATTAACAGTTTTGTAGATAAAGTAAAGAAAGAGGAGTTGTTAAACAAACAAAAGAGAGAAAACCATAATAGAGTGTAAGTATTTTTCGGTAACCGGTAAAAATGGTAACGGAAAAAATGGTAACGGAAAAAATGGTACCGGTAAAAATGGTAAACGGAAAAAATGGTAACGGAAAAAATGGTAAAGGAAAAAATGGTAAACGGAAAAAATGGTAAACAAAAGAAATGGTAACGGAAAAAATGGTAACGGAAAAAATGGTAATGAGGGAAATTAGTAAAATTAAATTGCAATAATATCATTATCATATCATGATGAAAGCGATTTTACACAGCTATTGGGTGGCTCAAAACTGAAGTGGTCAGAAGAGTTTTGGATCGCTATAAGTATAGTTCCTGCTGTTCCTGATTCATTTTCAATAGAAGGAGTGAAGTTTTTGAACTTAGAATGTCTAGGTCATTTTTTAACTTGGATTATTGAAGCGACAGTGCTAATCATTCCGGAACATTCTATTTCGGCCTAACTCCTCTCTCTCCCTGGGGAAGAACAAGTTTGGTCGTGATTATACGGATCCCATTATACCCACTAAAATCGGTCAATTCGTTAACAGTTTTCAAGGTGCTTGTTTGTTTTTGTTAAAAAAAGAAAAAAAAATGATTTTCTTTTTGGCCCACCAAATGTTGTAAGTTTCTTAAATCTGCCTTATAAGAAACCAAAAACACTTAAACACAAATTATAATTTTTTCAGATAGTGTTTAAAAACTGACTGAGATGATTAGCATTTTTTAATTTATTTAATAAAAATATAATATAGGAAATATTATTATTTTTTTAAATGTGTTTTAAAACATTACATTACTTATAGGATTAAAATTTATAAGCCTGATTAAAAAAAAAAGAAAAAAGAAAAATGTATTTTTAGTTATTGCTGAAATTAGAAATATTGACATTACACAAATTTGTTTAAGTCGATTATAGATCTATTCATCCATTCTAGCTATATGAATACCTAGAGATATGAAAACACGTTGTGTACAAAAACTGAGAATGGAACTGTTGTCACAATAATGTTGTAAGCGGATCCCGGAGAAAAAGGGCACTTTTCCAATTCACAAATCGCAAAATAATATGAAATAAAGAATTTAAAGAATGATTTTCAGATTACATTTTTAGAAATTTCAATTGATTTGGTACAACATTCAATTAGTGTATACCTGGAGGAAGGGGGGGGGACTAGGAGCAGATAGAAGCAAAGCAATTGTTTTTATATCACATTCCTACCGATGTTAATGAAACTTTGTATAATCACATACAATTTGTGAAACAATTACAGTATGTGTCAGACATACTTGGGGGGGGGGGTTAAAGAGAGGAGGATAGAGGAAAATAAAATGATATTTTATATCACCATTTTACCGATTTTAATGATATATTCTATAACTATGACTTACTTTTTATGAAAACCACAATGAGTGTTTTATATATCTGAGGGGCAAAGGGGGGGGGGGGTAGCAGAAAATAAAATTTATTCTTTTTTAAACTACCCTATTATCGATTTAAAAAAAAAAACTTTGTATAATCACGTGCAATTTGTGAACAAATTTCAGTAATTTTCAGACGTACTTGGGGGTGGGTTAAATAGAGGGGGAGGGCAGAGGCAAACAAAATGATTTTTTATATCACCATTTTACAGAATTTATTAATGTATTGTACAACTATACTTACTTTTTATGAAAATCATAATGTGCGTATTATATACCTGAGGGGCAAAGGGGGGGGGGTGATGGAAATAAAATATATTCTTTTTTAAACATTCTATTATCGATAAAAAAAAAAAAAAAAAAAAAAAAAAAAAAAAAACTTTGTATAATAACGTACAATAAATTTGGGAAGGGGAGGGTGGGGGCAGAGGAAAATAAAATATTTTTTTATGTCACCATTTTATCTTTATTAATGGTATATTCTATAACTATCACTTTCTTTTAATGAAGAATTATACGGTCAGTGTTACCTATACCTGGCAGACAAGGTGGGGGCAGAGGAAAAAAATACGATTGTTTTTAATTCACACTGCTTCATATTTACAGGAAATTATGTATAAATATCCTTTATTGTTTATGAAAATTTTTAGAGAGGGCTACGTATCGCAGTATCTTTCAGTTTCTAAGTTAGCATGCAAAAATTCAATGCATTGTTCGCATAAGACATTAAAATTTAATATCAAACATTGGTAAAAGATTACTCTGAAACAGAATTTTTTTGTTTAATCTGTCCCATTTCTCCCCCTTCCCTTCGTAGAAATAAAATATTTTTGCTATCGGTCGTATTTGGAAGTATTTTACAATTAAGAAAAGTACCCTTTTTCCGCGATCCGAAAAAATGGGCACTTTTCTTAACATCTCCTTCTAAAACTCATGCTAAACATCAACGAGAGCGTAAGTTTTTTATTTCTACGTTGGGAGAAGTGGGGACAAAAGAGACAGATTAAAAGAAGAAATTTTATTTTTGTGTAACTCTTTTCAGATTTAAATCATACATTGAATTTTTGGGTACAAACTTAGGAAGAGAATGAAACTATTTAAACCTTACTGTAATGTCTTATACATGCTAAGTAATATTTCTACAAAGTTTCATTAAATCGGCAATAAGATGGTATAAAAATATATTCTTTCCATGTGGGCCCCTAGCTCTCACCACGTAGTGTAACCCTCTATTCAATTTTTGATAAACAATAAGAGATATTTATGCAAAATTTCCTATAAATGTAACGAAAAGTAATTTAAAAACAATATTTTTTTTCCTCAGTCCTCCCCTCCTCCTAGATATGTGTAACCCTCTATTCAATTTTTGATAAACAATAAGAGATATTTATGCAAAATTTCCTATAAATGTAACGAAAAGTAATTTAAAAACAATATTTTTTTTCCTCAGTCCTCCCCTCCTCCTAGATATATGTAACACTCTTTGAAAATTTTCATTAGATGTAGGTGATAGTTTTTGAAATTTTAATTAAAATTGGTAATATTGTGTTATTTATACAACAATTTTTCTCCTTTGCCCCTTATCCCATTGCCCCCAAGATATATATAACAATCAGCGTAATTTTTTCTGAATATTCAATGATATTTATAATAAACTAGCAGGCTTTGCCCGCTTCGCTGGTCACTAAATTTAAAGGAAACTCTTTTCTATATAGCTTTATAAAAATAAAATAAAATACTAAAATTGCTCAAAAGCTCGCTTCGGATCCCTGCTGCCTTCGGCAGCGATTTGGTCATCCGCTAAAACTCGGGCGCTTGTCCCTATTACCTGAGACAATGGTTTACCAATAGGCTTGCATTAAGTCCTTATTAGATAACAGTTTCGAAATAGATAGTATCGAAAAAAAAAATGAAGTATCCCCTTTATATTTGAATCCCAGTTACATATGAACAACACTATACGTGGTGCACATAATATTTGCTTTTACGTTATTTCCTATGTTTATTTTGTTTATCCCCGATCAACCATAAAAATGATAACAATTTCACGCTAAATATTATAATATGCTATGACCGGCTACGTCTGTTGCATGAGACAATTAATTTTTTGTGGTTATTAGTATTCATGGTTTGTAAGCATGATCATAGTACCGCCTTAATATAGCTCTCTTTGGCGACTTTTTTTGTCACCATTTTAGATTTTATCCCTTGTAAAAATAAGACTTAATACCTTGTAACAATATGCTATGAGCGCTATTTCTGACATATTTTAGACAACTAAACTTTTAATGGTTATATATATTTCCCATTAAGCATATTTTTATTTTCATTTATTTATTTAAATATTGATGAAATTTGAACTTCAATTTGGTCTAGTGTTGTACAGGCTGTATACTACACGTTTGTGTTTGTGAAAGAAAATTTATAAAATACATACATTAGTTAATTTTAAAAAATCTAATTGTCCGATCGATAAGCTGTTTAATCCGTTGGATTCACAAAAATTGCATCTTTCATTTGGTATCTTATTTGTAACGATACGACCACGGAGTAAAAAGACACGACTGATATTTCTAATTTTTTTAATTTACTTTCCTCATTTTAAATACATGTAATTTTTATTGTTCACGTTTTTTTTTTTTTTTTTTTTTTTCCGTCGAAAAAATAATGATAATTTTTTTGGCAACAATTAAATTAAGGAATAAAATTAAATATTTTAAATAAATGTAATTTTTATTGTTCACGTTTTTTTTTTCTTTTTTTCTGTCCAAAAAAGAATAATTTTTTTTGGCAACTATTAAATTAAGGATTAAAATTAAATGGCCAATTTATCAGTTATTAGAAGGTTTTTATTTTTACATTTTAATTAATTAAAAGAAAACTAAAACAAAATTCGAAAATCCGGCTTCGAGGTGCATCAGGGGAGGTCATTACGAATCAACATGCAAATTTTTGTAGCTTAGCCATCAGCCGTTAGGAACACACCTAAACTTTATTGAATAGCAATAAAGTTCAAATTGACTCTAGAAAACGTTTGTATGGGAAATAGAAAAGGGCTGTTTTTAGGGTTTTCCCGGAAATTATTCGATTTTTTCTCGCCTTTTAAACCTTCCCTAGACCTCCACGAACATTTCAAGACTAAGATAAGATAAATCCGTTCAGCCGTTCTCGAGTTTTAGTGAGACTAACGAACAGCAATTCATTTTTATATATATAGATTTTACTAAAATGCAAAATATGGTGATACAAACATTCATTTTCTTTCCTTCTGTGCCCCCCCCCCCCCCGACACATGTAACCTTACTGTAATTTTTCATTAATAGTAACAATAAGTGATATTTACACAAAATGTGAATAAAAAAAATCGATAATAAGTTTTGTTTAAAAAGATTATTTTAATTTCCATCTGCCCCACCTACCCCTACTCCCCCTTATCAACTATAGGTAACTTTCACTGTAATTTTAATAAAATGTAAGTGATAGTACAAAGTTCCATATAAATAAGAAGCATGGTGATATAAAAACAACCATTTTCTTCACTCTGCCCCCCCCCCCCCCCCCCTTAGTAAATCGTCCAGATATGTGTAACACTCTCTGTAATTTTTCTTAAACTGTACGTTGTATATACACAAAGGTTTTGTTTTAATCGACTATAGGGTAGTTTAAAGAATAATATATTTCACTTCTATCTGCGCCCCCTTGCCCCCCCCCCCCAGGTATATAATACACTCATTGTGATCGTCATAAAAAGTAAGTGATAGTTATAGAATATTCAGATATATATTTATTCCACTTTTTTATATATGCTGCTTTTATAATTATGAAAAAGTAATAAATAACTTTCAGCATATCTATCTTATAAACTTTAATAAATTTTAAATCCAACGTTTCGGCTAAATTCCTTCATTAGCCTTCCTCAGGGAAGAATGATGTTAAAAAACACATAAACATAGAAAATTTAAGTACATGATACCACAATTACAACTTCAAAACATTTAACAGATGATTACACAAATTGTAAAAATATACTATATACATTTTTAAAAATATGCTAAAACACTCAAAGGAACATGAAACATGATCACTACAAGACAAGGATAAAGAGCTACTAAAGCAAAGGTTAAAAATATCAAAATTGCGGGGTTGCCAGAACTAAATTAAAGCAGGGTAACCATAAATTAATTTAAGCCCAAGAAATGAAGCCAAATTGAGGGGGGGGTTTACGGATAAGGAATCGTTACAAATTTCTGATTTTCTTTTAATAATTTCGAATGATTCATAAAGAAGTGCTTGGCCCAACACAGCTTTTTCACGAAATTATAATACTAATCCCATTGACCCCGATTTTTAAATGCCAAAATAATTTACAATAGTGACAATAGAATCCAAGCACTTCTTTATGAATCATTCGAAATTATTAAAAGAAAATCAGAAATTTGTAACGATTCCTTATCCGTAAACCCCCCTCAATTTGGCTTCATTTCTTGGGCTTAAATTAATTTATGGTTACCCTGCTTTAATTTAGTTCTGGCAACCCCGCAATTTTGATATTTTTAACCTTTGCTTTAGTAGCTCTTTATCCTTGTCTTGTAGTGATCATGTTTCATGTTCCTTTGAGTGTTTTAGCATATTTTTAAAAATGTATATAGTATATTTTTACAATTTGTGTTAATCATCTGTTAAATGTTTTGAAGTTGTAATTGTGGTATCATGTACTTAAATTTTCTATGTTTATGTGTTTTTTAACATCATTCTTCCCTGAGGAAGGCTAATGAAGGAATTTAGCCGAAACGTTGGATTTAAAATTTATTAAAGTTTATAAGATAGATATGCTGAAAGTTATTTATTACTTTTTCATAATCATAGAATATATCATTAAAATCGGTAAAATGGTGACATAAAAATTCATTTTATTCTGCAATCTTTCTCTTTAACTCCCCATCCCACCACTTTTCCCTTTTCTTTGGTGTTACACGGCTCTGCACAAAACTGGCGAGGACATTTTTTTTCCACATTGAAACTAATAGTCTTCCATCCTAAAAAGTATACTTAACATTTGTGCAAATTTAATTTTATTTTCAGCGATAAAATATATATATAAAATACAAACTCATAAGATTTTTTTTTTTTTTTTTTGCAGAAAAAATGTTTGAGATTTAGAAATATGCTTAATAAAGGACCGCCTCACCCTTTATTTTATTTACTTATTTATTTTTCAAGCTCTTCGAATATCGAAAGTTATTCTGTAGAAGATAGTTTTATAACAAATCGATGATCTTTTAAAATCAAAACGAAAGGACATTCCTTGCTTTTAAATATTTATTAAACCAAATCTAATAAAGAAAAACAGCTTAATGCACATACATTAACATAACTTTTATCGAGCAAACTTCTTTACAGTTCAACCAATTTTTAAAAATATTAAACTAAGACATTTTAAAGCCGATAAAAGTGCCGTACATTAATTATTTATATTTTTTGGCTATTTGGTGTTAATTATTTGCTAGAAGTATTAAATGCATGTTTAGTTTATAATTTTAATACACTGAATTATGTCGAAAAGAGAATCAAAAACTGCATATCTCCATACATTTATGCTTTAATATAAAAGTTATAGAGAAATTTTGATCAATGGAAAATTATAAATAAAGAGTTCCCCTTCAGTGGTAGAAATATTCTGCTCTCGAAGAAGATAGCATAGCTGCCAACATCCTAATTAATTTTCTGTAGTAGTGTTAGTACCCGCCTTATTCTCACACCAGACGATTTTCGAGTTTCCCCCTCCCCCCCTTCTTTAACCATTTTTACATTTTGAGAGAATTACTTTAAAAATAAACCAGTGCGAAAAAAGCCGCGGATACTAATAGTACTCCGGAACACAATTAGGATATTGGCAACTATGTGCCAGACGGGAGGTCCCGAGTTCAAACCGAAGCCACACTTCTCGATCTAACCCAGCCATTCAGAATTTTTCGCAGTTTTCTCCGAAACCAGAGTAAATATAGATTTTCTTATTTAATCTTAATTACATTAGGAGCGAATTACTCTAAAAATAAACCAGTGCGAAAAACATCCGCGGATACTACGGAACACAATTAGGATATTGGCAACTATGTGCTAGACGGGAGGTCCCGAGTTCAAAGCCAAGTCCCACTTCTCGATCTAACCCAGCCATTCAGAATTTTTCGTGGTTTTCTCCAAAACCAGCGTGAATATGAATTTTTTTTTTAAATCTTAATTACATGTGGAGCGAATTACTCTAAAAATAAACCACTGCGAAAAAAACGACGGATACTAATAGTACTACTGAATATTATTTAAGATGTTGACAACTATGTGACAGACGGGAGATCCAAAGTTCAAACCCAAGTTACGATAACAAACACACATACAGACCAACCGTTAATGACCTGTTTTTAGAATTTGGAGGGACCTCAATTTTTTCAAATATCACAAAAACTCAATTTCCGAAATTTGATCCTAAAACAATAGTCTTCTCTACCATATTTCGGTAAGGGGAATTGAAAAAAAAAAAAAAAAAAAAAATATGTTCTTCTACAAATACTAGCTCAATTAAACAGAAAAAATTTAAAGCAAAACTCAGAAAAAAAAAAAAAAAAAAAAAAAAAACATATGGGAGGAGGGGGTAGCACCAGAAAGAAATCGTGCCACGGCAATACCTTCTAATCAAGGCCTTCCAAGATGATTGTGACGTCACATGCTTTAGGCTACTTTTTATGCACATCTTTGTAAATGGATTTAGAAATATTTTGAGATGACAAGAAGTTATTTAGTATACTAAGATTATACTAAGATTATTGGAATGTATAATTAAAAGAGAGAAATATTTGATATTGTAAATATAAAAAGGGAAATTATGATTTTAAAAATAATTTATGTTTTTCTCCCGCATAAGTAAGAGATTTTATGTATGACTGCTGGTGTTTACCCTTTTTGCCTACTAGTAATGTTAATAAAAATATATATGTTTGGTATAGTTATTCAAATGCTGTTTTTTACTCCCAGTTTTATTTATTATATTTATTATTTTAATATAATTACTAAACTAAAAAGTATAAAGTTTTAATGAGAAATAACCATTTACCTATAAGTTTCGGAAATTTTTAACAATGAGTCCGAGAGAAAATTTGTCATTTGTCCAAGTTTCATTTTGAATCAGCGTGAAAAGAAAAAAAGTAATATATACAGAGAGAGAAAAAAAAATGTTTTCGGAAATCACCATTATAGACATATTTCTTTACTGATTGAATTTTTATGTACTCATATTTCAAAAAATAAGATTTATTTCGTTAAATAGGACAATAAGTCACATAGATTTCAAATACAAAAAAAAAAAAAAAAAAAAAGACTTGTTCGTTATTTTTAGAACTATCATTAGAACCTTAAAAAAAAAAAAAAAAAAAAAAAAAAAAAATCAAATTTTTAAAGCAGAATATATGAAACATTTTAAACTTTGTAAATTATACACGTGTGTCTGTGTGTATGTATTTACATATTTGAATTACTGAGATAAATACAGAAAGAAGGTGAAAGAAAGATATGAATATTAAAAAGGATAAATAAGTCATACAGTATTATAAACAAGAATATCGTTTAACTTTCAATATACGTTGCTTACGTGATCACACTACAGACAGAAAGACAGATAAATTTAATTCATAATCACTCTTAAATATTGTTGAAAAGTGTTAACCATTAGTACAAACAGAAATGCAATTCCAGCATTTTCCAACTGTAGCCCTTAATGTATCCAAATACTTACTGTAGTCCTGTCAATCTTAATGCCTAACATACCATAATTTATAAAACATGTTTTAGCATATGGATAACAAATGTAAATTTAATTATGATTTGTGCAGTATTATGTTAACTGTATAATTTTTAGAAATGCTTCCCATAAAACACAAGGCATTAGCATTCTTTTTTGATGTACCTGGGAAAAGTAGTCGTGGTATTTATATCACTTTCAATGGGAAACATGCCATCGTGAACATGAATAACATATATCAGTTTGGTGAAATTCTGAAAATATTTACACACCCTAGAGGCGGACAGACAACTTGAAATCATTAACTATTTTCAATTTTGTTGGAAAGTGTTCAAAATTAATATTAGATACGTTTCAGTTGAAAATTTTATAAATCTTTATTTTAATACATTTTTTTAAAAAAATCAACACAGCTTCTCACAATAAATATTTTACAAACTAATTTAACCAATAGATGCTGAGATATAACTATCTGGAAATTTACACAAAGTACCAGTAGCGCCGCACGTCATCTCATGTACATCCAAATTGATTCGGCATAGTTTTTCATAACATACATCTTACATATAAAATTCAATGCATATATATATCATAGAAGCTGAGGTATGGCTCGCCTATAAATAGAGAAATTTGCATCATGCCAAAGACATCGGTCGGCCGATATGCGTCCAAATTTAATCAGTATAATAGTTTATAATGGATGTTGCACGTATCAAGTTTAGTGCTTTTATATATCATAGAAGCTCAATTATAGCGTTTTCTTAAAAGGGGAAAATTGCAACATACTAGCATTACCTGTAGTCCGATATGCACCTAAGTTGAATAAACATAGTATTTCACAATCGACTACTTGCACATCAAGTTAGGAAAAGTTACACACAATTGAAGCTAAGGTATAATCTTTCCTTAATAGTGGGAAATTGCAGCATAGAGCGCCAGTAGTTGGGCGATATGTACCAAAAGCTAATTAGAACCAATTTATATCAAAGTGCATCGAAATATAAACTTTTTCACAATTCAGTTCATTATTTTGCGAGATACAGCACTCAAAACATAAAAATTTGATTATACATAGTCAGATATCTCCTAAAAAGGGTTTAAAGAAATCTCAAAACGTGTAAATGAACCAAAAGCCAAGTAAAGAAAATTTTCAAAAATCCAATACTTTACTGTTATGTAAACAGAATAAAATAAAAATGAATTTTAAGTTATTGTGGAAATAGTATATACAACTGAATGTTTACGATCGATTACTTAATTTATAGAGCATAGTTAAAAGGAAAAAAAAATTTTTTTTAATTGAAATAGCAAGTGGTTCTTAAATTTAAATGTGCTAAGAATGAAACAATTAACAATAAATTAAGTATATGTTTTTAATAAGATACCTTTTGTTTATCACGAATATTTAATATGCTACACATGAACAATTTGATTTTGAATTGGGAACAGAATAACTAATAATTTAAACTCATATTATTTTTGGTTAAATTTGTTCTGAAAAAAAAAAAAAAAATCAAATTTTTAATAACTAAAAATATCAACATTTTATTACAATCATCAATCATTTTAATGAAATAAATAACATGAAGTTGAATATATATATATATGTTTATATATATATATATATATATATATATATATTTACCAAGATATTTATTATCTATCGCTAATAATTAATATTGCGTACAAGAACAATTTGATTTTAAACTAAGAACAGAATATAGTATGTAGTAATTTAAATTCATATTATTTTTGCTCAAATTTGTTCTGAAAAATTTGGTATCAAATAGTTAATAACTAAAAAGTCAATTTTTTATTACATATTACAATTATCAAGCATTTGCCAAAAATATTTAAATTAAAAAAGATACATTTATTTATTTAGAACTGAAAAAAAAAAAAAAAAACATAGAATACATAACAGATAAACAAAGAACCTTTTAAATTTTTGAATTCATCTCATTAAAAATTTTAAATATAGAACATTTCTGAACTATCTTTAGGGGAAAATAAAGCGTTGCAATTATGTGTATAAAAATATTAGTACGCACTTAATTTTACAAATATATGTAAACAATTTTAGTTCAGACAATTATAATACAACGATACGTAAAACTAAGATTTATAATTACGTATTTTAAATTTTATACATTTTAAACAACTGTATACATTAAAACAAATTCTAAATACGATTCATATTGTGAGAAGATTGCGAAAGCGAATTCTACCAATTTACAATTCTAACAATAAAAAAAATATATAATAAAATAAAGTATTTAACATTTACTTTTGGTTGTAAACTCGATTCGTTGATTTGAAAAACTCCCGGGTTCTTTAATATAAAGGAAAATTATTAGAAACACGCTAAACGACATCAACGATTTAAAATTTCTAATAAGAAAGTATACGAAATTCGAATTCGACGCTCGCATTTCATGTGAAATAACTAGCCCAAATGCTCATACGTCACACCACTTCCGGTTTTGCGGTTGGAAGGCCTTGATTAGAAGGTATTGGCCACGGGCGCCAGTTATGCTCGCTACGCCGCTGACTTGTGTAACTGTCATAGTTACACAGCAAATAAAATGCAGATATGTTTTTTTTTTAAGCCCAAATTCTAGAGATATATGCTTTTTGTTAAACATAAACTATATATACATATTAGCCGTAAATTGTATGCGCTTGGGAGCCATTGATATCCGTTCGACCCATATGTCAGTCAACGAGTTTGTTATAAGGGGCATGAAAACAGGACAAGATACCTAATATAAGAATGAACTATTCAAAGATGAAAGAATTTTCATTTAGAAAAAGAAGGGTATAGCAATTTAGAAGACGTATTCCAATGACGGGCCAGGTGCTCACATTTTTTAAGACATCTGTAACATAAACCTTTTTTATGGTAAATATTGAAAAAAAAAAAAAAGGAAAAAAAGAAAAAAAATCGAAATACACTCGTCATAATATATTCTGTACAAAAGAAACTCAATATCTTTTGCATTTAAAATGTAATAAATCTAAAAATGTTCTATCATTTATAAAAGATTTGCCAATGTGCAAATCCCTTATTATAATAATCCATATAATTTCTGATAAAAAGAGAAACATCCATAAAAATATTTTATTATAATTATTAATTATTAATTTATTATATATTTTGTGTTTAGAATTAACATGGATTACACTATATAAAAAGCCTATCTAACATGGATTTTTATTAATTTTCGTTTATTAGTGCGTATGAAACAAATTTGTAACTTTTTTGGGTTATAAAAATTTTGCTATCTCCGAATTTCGTGCTAAATAATTTGTTTGTACATTAATTTCTCATTTTGAATCTTTTATTTGTCTCATAATGTATCTGTTGTGTCTCCAATATCTGTTTTGAAGGTATAAATAATATTTTTAATAATAACCATTCATTTCGCATGCATGTTGCAATTTTTAGGTTTATTGCATGTTAAGTAGTTTTACCCCTGACGAAAGGACATTAAACATGGAATTAATGATACAAATTTCAGATAATCATTACAGATATTTTTTAGATACTCATTTTCGGTGACAATGTACCATGGATTCATAGTACAGATGTTTCAGAATACTAATTTTTCACTTACCATTTTTTCCGGTACCATTTTTTCCGATACCATTCTTTCCGTTTACCATTTTTTCCGTTTACCATTTTTTCCGGCACCATTTTTTCCGTTACCATTTTTACCGTTACCATTTTTTCCGGGATTCGTATTTTTCTCCATATATTACATGATGTTTAGTTTTATTTAACGCTACTGATCTTTGAGCCCTTAGATCATAATGATAAATAATTTTTCGTTGTGTCCCTGCAAAAACCTATAAATGCAGATTCACGAAAATGCTTAAATTTAGTGCAACAGTGATTTATAATATTCATATAAATTTTCAGCTCAATTGAATAAGGCGTTTAGATGCTATCGCACTTTTAAAAATTTGGTCCCATAGGCATAATGATAAAGAATTTTTCTTTGTGTCCCTGTAAAAAAACTGTAAGTGCTAAATTCAACAAAATCTATACAGTTGGTGCAAGTGTGACCTTAAACATGTGTACAAATTTTTTTCTCAGATTAATAAGGCGTTTAGACGCTATCACACTTTTAAAAATTTGGCCCAATAGGCCATAATGATAAAGAATTTGTCTTTGTGCCCCTGTAAAAAAACTGTAAGTGCTAAATTCACCAAAATGTATACAGTTCGTGCAACTGTGACCTATAATATGTGTACAAATTTTTTGCTGAGATTAATAAAGCATTTAGACGCTATCGCACTTTTAAAAATTTGGCCCCATAGGCCATAATGATAAAGAATTTTTCCTGGTGTCCCTGTAAAAAAACTATAAGTGCTAGATTCACCAAAATCTATAGGGTTCGTACTACGGTGACTTACAATATACGTAACAACTTTCAGCTTATTCGAACAAAGCGTTTAGACGCTAGCGTGTTCACTCACAGACATACACACACATACACACTATTACTGTACCAGATTTCTGATCGAAAACTTATTCTTCTTATTCTGACCCGATACAGCATATTTCAAATCTGAACACTTTTCTTACAGTTACTACTTAAATTTTCTAATAAAATATTTATTCTTCTAAATAATAAGATATGGATGGGTCTCACCTGAAAACTTCTAATCCAAAGGTCCGGATGTGGATGGGGCAACTATTGATCCATTAAAGAAACTAAACTCGATGAACGTAGCACTTCTTAGATGAGAAAACATAATTTTAATGCTTTGTTAGCATACATGTAAAATGAAAACGAAAACAGAAACTATCTACAGTATTTACAATTAAATATTAAATTAAATCTTAATATTAACGTTCTTAGATTGTCATTAGTTCTTAAACATTAATTCTACTTCTTTAAAAGTCTTAATTGTTCTGTTAAATTTAATAGTTCTGTTTTAGGACCGGGGCGTCTGTAAACACAACGATCTTAACGTAGCCCCATCTCAGTTCGAGGTCCTTTCTGTTCTGCCTTTGATTCTAAAAAAGCACCTTTCTCGAAAAAGAGGCGCCCGTCTGTCTGGAAAGTCATTTTGTTCTCAAAGCAGAAGAATGAGCGGGAATTCCCGACATCCTCCCACCTTGAGTTGCGACTAATCGGAGGAACTCAACAATCCAAGTTGAAGTCGTTGAGGGGGTTTCACCACACGGCCAGTTCGGGAGACCACCGGAGAATTGGAAGTGGGATCATGGGTTCTGGAACTGGTAGGTTCTGGAGGGTCTTTCACAGGTTCCTTTTCTCTGGGGTTGAGTATCAGTTTCTGTGAGAGGTTCTTGTTTTCGGAAGTCGAAGGACTTAAATTTTCTTGAACATATTTATGTAAAGTGGGGTGATTCTTAAGTTCGGTACTGTCAATTTCTAAAGGGAAAAATCTTTGCAATGGACGCAGAAAAAGTCCATTTTCGGTCTTCACCTTAGCTAGGCGTATCACATTATGATTGCCTGGGTAAATTTCTATCACTCTTGCCAAAGGCCAGTGAACACGTTTCTTATTGAAATCTTCTAATAGGACAACATCGCCTGCTTTCAATTGTTTGAATCTTTTGGTCTTAGATGCATGTTGTCGTAATTGTCCTAAATATTCAGCTCTGAATCTGTTTCTTAGGTTTTCTCTGATTATTTGCCTATATCTGGCTCTGCGGTTAAGATCTTTAGAATCCAAAGCATCTAGGTCAGGTACTCCTGATGTTGGTAGTTCTCTTAGGAACATCATTGGGGATAAAAGTAAAGGATCTGTGTTATCTTCGGAAACATAGGTTATAGGCCGTGAAATAATTACTTGTTCACAGTCAAATAGCATGGTGTAAAGTTCTTCGTAATTCAAAGATGCACGACCTAAGTTTCTTTTCAGGATTCCTTTAACCATTCCAACAAGCCTCTCCCACCAACCTCCCCACCACGGTGCTGCAGGAGGGTTGAATTTCCATCTGATCTTCTGGGTGTAAGCTACCTTGCAGATGGTTTCCCAATCTACACTCGAGAGAGCATTGCTGGTTCCAAGGAAGTTCTTCCCGTTGTCTGAATAGATGATGTAGGGTCTGCCTCTCCTTGCTATGAACCTTCTCAGAGACTGGATAAATCTTTCTGTAGACAGAGACGTAATGACTTCAAGATGTATGGCTCGGTAGACAGCGCAAGTAAATAAGGCTATCCACGCTTTTGATCCATCAGAAAGATAAAGAGGACCGGCTAGATCTACGCCCACCACTTCAAAGATGGCTGCTTCTCGTACTCTGTCTTCGGGTGGAACTCCAGGTTCAACATCTATTTTGGAAGTCTGAAGTTTTCTGCAAATCACGCATTTTCTTATTGAATTTCTAATGGATTTTCTAGACTTCATTATCCAAAAATTTTCTCTAAGTAGTGTCATTAGAGTGCTGACTCCAGCGTGCTGATTTTCTAAATGCTTCTCGAATACCAATCTTTGGACGACGGGATGCTTGTAAGGTAAGATTACAGGATATCTGAAGTTTTCACTGTCGTTTCTTTGAATTATATTGGTCTTTACTCTTAAGAGACCAGCTTTATCTTCGACAGGCCTTAAATTTCTTAATTTTGGATCTGTTCTCCCTGAAAAAGATTCTTGTTGTACTAATCGTAGAAGTACATTTTCTGCTTTTGAAAATTCTTCAACTGAAATATCTAATTCGGATATTTTCTCAGCAGTCTTCGAATTATGATAAAATCTATATATCCAGGCAATGGTTCTAACTGTTTTCTTGTAAGAGGAAAAATACTGATAAAATCGACTGAAATTATCTTCTTTTTTATCTAAAAGATTTAGGATTGTCTTCCTTTTTTCGCTGTTTATGAGTTCTTCGTTTGGGTCTTCTTCTATTTGAGGCCATTCATTTTCATGTAAATAAAGCCAACTCGGACCCTGGGCCGCGGTAGCCCAGTCGGTAGAGCGCCGGCCTCGTAATCGGAAGATTGCGGGTTCGGTACTCGAGCCGGCCAATGACCGTCGTGTACACTAATGGTGGCTGGTGCACGTAAAATCTGTCGTGGCCGCAAAGTCCTCCATGTTCCCATCAAAAAATATACCTCTGGGGGTCACCAAAGCGGGAGAGCCATCCCTTCCGTGGAGGATCAAAATTGTGATGGCATGTCTCCGGACCACCTCTAGGGGTGTGTCCCAGACCGTCGCCAATTGCCCATCTGCGCAGCATTAGTGCGACGTAAAACCCAACCACAACAACCAACTCGGACCCTCCCACCATCTCGATTTCTGTAGTTGTTCAAAGGAATATCCTCTAGACGGGAGGTCCGCAGGATTCAAATGTCCGGGTACATGTCTCCAATTGCAAACTTCGGTCAGATTTCGGATTTCTAATACTCTGTTGTGTACAAATGTACCCCATTCTTGTTTTCTTCTTACCCAACCTAAAGCAGTGGTTGAATCTGACCAAAATATGGTATTTACATGTAAATTTAAATCGTTTTGCACATTTTTGGCCAACCTAGCGCCAATAAGACAAGATAACAGTTCAAGGCGGGATATGGTCAATTCCTTAATAGGTGCAAATCGACTTTTAGCATTGATTAACTGGATCTTGATTCCTTCTGAGGTCTCTACTCTTATGAATACGCAAGTGGCATATGCTCGCTTGCTTGCATCAGAAAAAACATGTAATGTTGTTTTCTTTTCTTTCTCTGGGCAAATGTTAAGCCACCGAGGTATTTTAATTTGGGATAAAAAATTTATTCCTTTCAGCCAATTAGAAGATTGTTGTTTTAAAGTTTCAGGGAGCTCTTCGTCCCACTTCACCTTCTGAATCCACGTTTCTTGAAGGATTAGTCTGGGAACTAAACTGACAGGTACTGTGAATCCTACAGGATCAAAAATTCTTTGGGTAACTGATAAAAGTTTTCTTTTTGTAAGGGGTTCACTTATCTTTAGGGGTTCTTCAATTTTACAAACTTAACTGTCATTTTTCAAATCCCAGAGTAATCCTAACACGGGAGCAAACCTCGGTTCATCTTCAGTTTTGTCGATCATAGCCTGGGGCCAATTCGATCGCCAGCATCTCAAATTGAAATGTGCCGAAGCCAAAATTCCTTGAGATTCTGATATGAATTTTTCTGTTTCTTGAATCGAATTCAGGCTGATGAGGGAATTATCTAAATAGAAGGAATCTCTTAAGAGCCTAGCTGTCTCTCGCCATTGTTCGGGAACATTTTCTAAAAGGTGATTTAATGTTGCCATAAGCAAAAAAGGGCTTGAAGTTAGGCCGAAAACCACACGACAATGTCTATAAATTTTTAATTTATTTTCGCTATTAAACCAAAAAAATCTCAAAAAGTCGCGATCTTTCTCTGTTATTTTAATTTGCAGGAAGGCTTTCTCTATATCGGACGAAATTCCTATCTTGTATCTGCGAAATCTATTCAAAATGCTAGGTATAATTTCTACGAGGTTTGGTCCTTTTGTTAAAGAATCATTAAGGGAGGGACTGTTTCTAGCGTGTGCTGAGGCATTAAATACTGGACGAATTTTAGTGGTTTCACTAGATTCTTTAACCACAAGTCTGTGTGCTAAATAATGTACCTTGTCCCTTTTCTGGTCCAATACCTCTTCTATAATCTGATTGTTTTCCCAGAAATCAAAAATTTCCCCATATTCCTTTTTCCTATCAGATTTGATTAATTTATTTTCCATCTTGTACAGGCACTTTTCTGCCAACGAGTAATTATCTGATAAAATCTAATGGTCAACTGTCCATGGTAAATTGACTTCATATCGAACGCTTTTATCTCGTTTAACAGTTTCTAGAAAATAATTCTTGGCTTTTTGTTCTAAATCCTGTTTTGATTTATTATCTTCATTAGTAATTCCTAGAGTGTCAAGGCGCCATAAATCCGATAAACTGGCGTTTGAGACGTGTAATGACAACGATAGACCCGCCAAAGAATTGTCCTGCTCACTCTTGTGACCCTCTGTCTTGCCCAAAATGGTCCAACCCAATTTAGTTCTAAATGTAGTTAATCCCAATTTTGGAAAATATTTTATGTCATCTGTGAACAGTTTAGCGGACATATCAGCTCCCAAAAGTATATGTACTTCGTCTGGATTTTTCTGGTACAAACAGGATTTATTATTTCTAGGGACATCTGATAAATATACACCTTCATTTTCTAAGAGTTTTACTAATTTATCATCGCGACATAAATTCACGCCTGTGCATATTTTTTCTTGATCTAGTGCTTGTATTTTACACTTAAACTTATTATCTAAACTCCCGATCGTAAATTCATAACGATTATGTTCAGCTGACATTTCCATGCCCCCAAAAAGACCATGTCTTATTGTTTCTTTATTCATTCTTTTTAATTTTAACTTATCAGCTGCAAACTTACTGATGTAACTATTATGAGATCCGGAGTCAATAATTAACCGAATATATGGTGTTTTACTATCATCTCTGTTAGAAATTGCTACTATTAACGTCTGCAAATAAACATTCGCTTGTAAATTATGATTCGATAACGCCAATTTAGATTGATCATTTCTTTCGTAATTACTTTTTTCCTGTTTCAAATCTTTATTTCCATTACACATTATGTCTGAATGTCTACGATTACATAACTTGCATAAAGTTTTTGATACACAGTGTCTAGCTATATGCGAAGGTTTAAGGCATAAATAACACAATCCTTTCTTACGCAATAGATTAACTCTTTCATCAAATGGTAAATTACGAGTTTTGACACATTTGTTACTTAAATGCGATTCTGAGCAAAAATTACACCTATCACTTTTATTCTCATTTAATAAATCACAAGCAGTAGGCAATTTCCGGTTCTGAGTATCAAATTTATTAACGCGGGGGGAAAAACATCTCTACGATTTTGATTATCTAATCTTTGAACTCGGGGGGAGAAATGACTGGCACCGCTATCCTCTTGTCTGGTAGTTATCAAGCATTCGCGCGATACAAGTTGTTTATTTAAGAAAGATAATATATCTTTCACGCCATAATTAACACCGTGAAATTCCATATTAAATTGTAATGGTAAATCTTTAGGTAATATTTTTAGTAATATCGGTGACAATAAACTGCCGTAGCTATCCAAAGAAACATCTAATGATTCTAAACTTCAAATGTTAGTTTGGATATCATCGTAAATTTTCCTGAGCGATTTAATATCACTTGAATGTTTTAGTGGGGCAATATTTAGTAATTTATTCAAATGTACATTCACTAAGAGGTCTTGCTTTCCATACCTTTCTTTTAAAATATCTACTACTTTTATGTAATTACTCGCTGTAACAGAGAATCCTTCTATACATTTTAAGGGATCAGGTGCTAAAAATGATTTCAAATAATTAAATTTATCTACAGGATCTAAACTTTCATTGTTATGAATAGCCGTTTCGAATGACGACCAAAAAGTCAGCCATTCAGCTGCATTCCCGTTAAATTTAACAGGATCTATCTGTGGTAATTTGATGTGCATTGCTTCTTTTGAAATAGGTCTTTCTATTGATGAAACACTTGTTTCACTTTTCTTTAGTTCTTTTAATTTTCTGTTGGCTCGAAATCGCCAAGTAAGTATTTTCTCTCGGAATTCATTTGCTGTTTCTAATTCGGCTTCTAATTGATTTTCTTGAGTTAATGTTTTTATCTCTACATCTTTGCTTTTTAGATCTATAGTAGTTTCATTCAATAATTCTATAGTTTCTTCTAAATCTACAGCATCAGGATCTATATCGTCGCATAAAGTTTGTAATTTATTTATAAATTTATTAATACTGTCTCTTCTTATGACAGCTCTCTCTTTTTTAGCTATAACTAAATTAGCCATGATAAATACAAAATTTAAAATTTAATAATATTATCTATCTTTTCAATTGTAAATAATGGATATCTGTATAGCTGCCCACATCCCGGCAGGGATGCCACAAAATATTACTGTACCAGATTTCTGATCGAAAACTTATTCTTCTTATTCTGACCCGATACAGCATATTTCAAATCTGAACACTTTTCTTACAGTTACTACTTAAATTTTCTAATAAAATATTTATTCTTCTAAATAATAAGATATGGATGGGTCTCACCTGAAAACTTCTAATCCAAAGGTCCGGATGTGGATGGGGCAACTATTGATCCATTAAAGAAACTAAACTCGATGAACGTAGCACTTCTTAGATGAGAAAACATAATTTTAATGCTTTGTTAGCATACATGTAAAATGAAAACGAAAACAGAAACTATCTACAGTATTTACAATTAAATATTAAATTAAATCTTAATATTAACGTTCTTAGATTGTCATTAGTTCTTAAACATTAATTCTACTTCTTTAAAAGTCTTAATTGTTCTGTTAAATTTAATAGTTCTGTTTTAGGACCGGGGCGTCTGTAAACACAATGATCTTAACGTAGCCCCGTCTCAGTTCGAGGTCCTTTCTGTTCTGCCTTTGATTCTAAAAAAGCACCTTTCTCGAAAAAGAGGCGCCCGTCTGTCTGGAAAGTCATTTTGTTCTCAAAGCAGAAGAATGAGCGGGAATTCCCGACACACACATACACACACACATACATACATCATCGTAAAAATAGTCGAAACGGACTCAGGGTACTTCGAAACGTATAGAAACATCAAAATCTTAAATTCGGATTTTTGACATGATTACAATACTTTCCTCACTATAGTGTTCGGAAAGTAATAAATGGACTTAAACATTTTATGACCCGTTTTATGAATTCAGAAATTGTTCTACCACAATAGATAATTTCCTAAATCTCTGAAGGTAGGTTACAATACTTTTTATAATAATATTAGTATAAGATTTAAATAAGTTTTTTTCAATAAAACTGATTTTAAAAGATTTTGATTTTTTACTATTTTTGTAAAACTTCATAAGAATGTATAATTAACAATAACAATATCTTTATGCAAATTTCCCACTTCTGTTGCAAATGAAAACAAACATAACTTTTCTATATCTCTAAATAGTTATGAATTTTGTAATTTAAAATTTTGCATGTGGCATTTTGCACATAAATAAGAGAAAGGCCTACATCAATGGACAATTTTATAAATTTTGTAAATATAACCAATATAAAAATATTCAGCCATGAATATTTTACTCTGCCTTTTAAATGCTTATCAGCAAATCTACTTTAATAATAAAAGAATTAAATACATTTTACATTAATTTCTTTTAACGGTATTTAAAGTAATCATTGGGGCGTAAACTATATTAAACATATATTATCGAAATTCGAGGACAGCCGGTTTTCTTGGAATTGGTTATTTTAAATTTTGAAAAATTGTTGCATGGAAATTGTTTATCATAATTATCATCTTTTTGGTCCTCATTAACTTACAGTTCAAAAACATTTCGGAATTTGGAAAAATATAAACGTTTTTTTCGCTGTTTCATCATAAAGTTACTCTAATATCGTCATTATAACATATAAGCAGTGAATTAAATTTTAATATCTTGCTTTGATTTTTTTTTTTTTTTTTTTTAGAATACTTAAAAATGTTTAAATTAAAAATTCAAATATTGAATTTTAAACTATTAACGTACAGACTAAAAGACTGCAAGATAGATAGAGACACTTATTGAACTCATTTTCCACTTTTAAACAATGTTGGAAAGTGTTAAAAACGCTCATCAAAAACGAATTTCAATTCTAGTATTTTCCAATTGCAGCTGGTAATAAATCTGAATAGTTTAGCGTAGCCCTGTATATTTTAAAGCTAAGCATTCTATATTCAGAAGAAAATATTTTTTTCTGAATAAATAACAAAATTTATTTTCTTTATGATTTCTGCAAAATAAAAGCATTAAAATAAGGTTTATAGAAATACCTCTCATAAAATTCAGTGCATTGAAATTCTTTTGGGTACCTCTGTAAGTGCAATAACCAGTGGTGGTATTTACCCTAATTTCAATAAAAACAACTCTGTTGTGAGCTTGAATAACATATATCAGTTTCAAGGAAATATATGAATATTTATGTGAGTCGGAGCGCGAACAGACACATGGACGGACAGACAGACGCACAAACCGAAGTCATAAACACTTTCCAACATTGTTGGAAAATGTTAAAAGGGATGTAATAATAATAATAATTCTTCGTTACATGGTACTTGGCTTAGTTTCCTTGCATGCGTTTCATGTATTTTCGAAATTCTATCAATTTATTTCTAAGTCCCTGTTAAAATTTTAAAACTATCTATAAATGCCTATTTGTGGCTAAGGGTAAAAATGTTTATAAAGAAGCATGGGCATTCCTTTCAGTGTCATATATTATACTGATTTAAACAAAAATGTGCCAAAAAATTTCGTATGTATAACCTTAAAATAACGTAATAATCCTATGTCCCTTTTCTCCTATACACTGTGTGTGTGTGTGTGTGTGTGGAAGGGGGAAGGGGGGTAATATAGAAAATCACATATTCTTTCTTAAAATTTAATTGCATATAACTTCTTAAAATTATTTATTTTCCTTGTTTAAAAGGCTTCTTTAAACGAAAAGAATTAGATTTATTTTCTCCAAAGACGAATGTTACTTTCTTTCAGATATCGCAGAATAAAAATTAAAAAAAAAGAAAAAGCCTTGAATAATCTCTTCATTCCAACAAAAAATAAAAATATAATAACGGAAAGGAAATCATAAACACCGATGCATTTTGTGGCTGCTTGCGATTAATTAATGCATCTATCTATATAATAATAAATGGAAAGGTTTGTCTGTCTGTCTGTTCTTTTATACGTTCAGCCCCTATTGAACGCAGAAGTACAAGAATTGACATACGGATGCTCTGGAGCCTTTCCGAGGTCCTCCTAGAAACATAATTTAAAAATTTTAATTAGTTGTGGAGATATTAATTAATCTATAATAATAAATGGAAAGGTTTGTCTGTCTGTCTGTCTGTTCTTTTATACGTTCAGCCCCTATTGAACGCAGAAGTACAAGAATTGACATACGAATGCTCTGGAGCCTTTCCGAGGTCCTCCTCGAAACAGAATTTAAAAATTTTAATTAGTTGTGGAGATATTAATTAAAATGTCGACTCATATCTAATCTAAAAGCGATCTCAATGACTGAGAATTCACAGCCATTGCATGAAAAAAGATATTTTAACGGAGTTAAAAACAGAAAAAGTGGAAAATAAATTAGAAATATTTGTCCGATCGTTACGATTTCGATACCAAATGAAAGGGGCATTTTTTCTGAATCTAAGAGTGCAAGCGGCTTATCGATACAACAATTAGATTTTTTAAAATTAACTAAAGTATGAATTTTTTGTGGCAACATCATTTCAAACGCCAGACGACCGTCTGCCACGAAAAAGGAAATGATTGTAACCGATCAAGATGTCACGTGTATTACAGTGGGGGGAAAAATTGCAATTTTCAAATTCTTCCAAATTTTCATTCACGTTACATTTGAATTAATATTCGGCCTAGACAGCATATTATAAAGCTACTGTTCAATTTTCATGAAAATATGTGCATAAACAAAAAAATTAGATTAAATTTTGTATTAAATTTTGCAGTACTTTAAATTGAGATATGCCGTTGAAATTTCGTAATATTTGGTTTTAACAGGAACGGAAAGGGGGGGGGGCAAAAACGTAGAAAAGGAACGGTTGTTTCGGAGCTGGAAGTAATTAATGTCACATGATCTTGAACTGGGGTTAAAAATTGCAAATTTCAAAGTGCTTCAAATTTTCTTTTTCGCACACATCACTTAATATACAACCTATTCAGCACAAAACCAACCTGCAGTTAAAATTTCATCAATTTTCATTAATAAACAAAGCAGTTACATTTTAATTGCAAATTAAATTTTATTCTAACACGTAATGTATCTTTCAATAGACGATAGGAGTTTCCATAGCAACAAAATACATTTGAAGGAACTAAAAAAATACTTTTTCTTTTTCTTTTTCTTTTTACTTCCATTACCCGACTACCGTGGTATATATAGGTTTTGGGGACCTAAAAAATATTTATTTTTCTTTTTACTTCCATTAACCGACTACCGTAGATAATGGAATTAGAGATTTCACGTGATTTACATGTTTTAGAATGTCCTGATTAGGTTTTCTTTTGTATCTCAGCTACTAATTAAAATAATTTCATAAGTAACACATTATTTGAAAGCTTTGTTTATTTGGAATTGAACAGTAGATTACAGAAATTTCTACCGCCAGATATTTTAAAATTTCAATATTTCAAATTCTAATTAAATTATTTTTAATACATCATTCGAAAGATATTTTAAAGTACTTTTTCACCCCGAGGATTCGAGATTTCACCCGATTCACACGTTTTGAGGTGTCCTGATTAGGTTTTCTTTTGTATCTCACCTACTAATTAAAATAATTTCATAAGTAATACATCATTTGAAAACTTTGTTGATCTGGAATGGAACAATATATTACAGAAATTTCTACCGCCAGATGGGGCTGTAATATTTTTAAATTTCAATATTTCAAATTCTAATTATGATTAATTTATTTCTAATACATCATTCGAAAGATATTTTAAAGTTCTTTTATATTATCGAAAATGGAATTCGAGATTTCACCTGATTTACAACTTTAAGGGCCTTATTCACCAACTTCTTAACACTCGGATTAAACCTCGGATCAGTGGTAATCGCTCGATCATACAAAAATCGCTATTCTCCAACAAAAATCCGCGGCAGATCTGTAGAACAGAGGTTCACTGGTGTTTGTTTACATTTTGGCGATATATCCGTGCGCCAACGAACCAAGGAAATGAATTTATCTTATGGCAACCTTACAAAACGTTTGTTTACGTTCGAAATGAAAGAAAAATAAATAATTATACAGACACGACATTATTTCAATATTTAAAACATGAAAATCTGACATTGACAGATTTTAATTTAGTGCCAGAGGCCTACTGCTAAACTTGTTAATATCGACAAATTCTTCTTTAGTTAATTCGTGACGATCTAAATTCCATGATAAAGTTTTCAATAAATCAAACCAATGTGTTTCAGCTGCAGATACTGTAACAAATAACGTTGGAAGTCCAAACTGTCTTATAGCCGCAAAACAACGTTTTTTCTCTTTTTCCCAATGAGGGGGAGGTGTGCCTTGGGGGGGGACTCATGTCAAAGGTGTGCCTTGGGGGGGGACTCATGTCAAAGGTGTACCTTGGGGGGACTCATGTCAAAGTTGGGCCTTGGGGGGACTCATGTCAAAGTTGGGCCTGGGGGGGACTCATGTCAAAGTTGGGCCTTGGGGGGGGACTCATGTCAAAGTTGGGCCTGGGGGGGGACTCATGTCAAAGTTGTGCCTTGGGGGGGACTCATGTCAAAGTTGTGCCTGGGGGGGGACTCATGTCAAAGTTGTGCCTTGGGGGGACTTCATTCAATAAATCCCCATTCAATAAACCGACTGAAATAGGCCCTTAGCACTATTAAGAGTGACGTATAAAAATTCGACATAGCTGTACCGACTGAAATAGGGGTACATTGGGGGGGGGCTCATGTCAAAGTTGTGCCTTGGGGGGACTTCATTCAATAAATCCCCATTCAATAAACCGACTGAAATAGGCCCTTAGCACTATTAAGAGTGACGTATAAAAATTCGACAACGCTGTACCGACTGAAATAGGCCTCTAGCACTAATAATAATGCAGACGACTATTTAACGTAATTAAATAAAATTATCGAAGAAATTTCATAAAATGGCGATGGTTAATTAACTTTTTAACTACAATATTTTAGTAAATAAGCAAATACTTAACAAAATGCACGTTTTGTCATTGAAGTTTTAAGAGCAAACTAATTTCAACAACACAATAAATGTAATTAAATAAATGAAAATTCAGAATAAAAATATAACTTTAAAAGTAATTAAAAAAGCATGAAAACTTACAATATATGCAACATGAATTTTATTTATTTATTTATTTATTTTTTTAGTGCTAGAGGCCTATTTCAGTCAGTACAGTTGTCGAATTTTTATACGTCACTCTTAATAGTGCTAAGGGCCTATTTCAGTCGGTTTATTGAATAGGGATTTATTGAATGAAGTCCCCCCCAAGGCACAACTTTGACACGAGTCCCCCCCAGGCCTAACTTTGACATGAGTCCCCCCCCAAGGTACCCCTATTTCAGTCGGTACAGCGTTGTCTAATTTTTATACGTCACTCTTAATAGTGCTAAGGGCCTATTTCAGTCGGTTTATTGAATGGGGATTTATTGAATGAAGTCCCCCCAAGGCACAACTTTGAAATGAGTCCCCCCCCAGGCACAACTTTGACATGAGTCCCCCCAAGGCACCCCTATTTCAGTCGGTACAGCGTTGTCGAATTTTTATACGTCACTCTTAATAGTGCTAAGGGCCTATTTCAGTCGGTTTATTGAATGGGAATTTATTGAATGAAGTCCCCCCAAGGCCCAACTTTGACATGAGTCCCCCCCAGGCCCAACTTTGACATGAGTCCCCCCAAGGCACAACTTTGACATGAGTCCCCCCCAAGGCACAACTTTGACATGAGTCCCCCCAAGGCACAACTTTGACATGAGTCCCCCCCAAGGTACAACTTTGACATGAGTCCCCCCAAGGCTCAACTTTGACATGAGTTCCCCCCAAGGCACAACTTTGATATAAGTCCCCCCAAGGCACAACTTTGACATGAGTCCCCTCCCCCAGGCCCAACTTTGACATGAGTCCCCCAAGGCCCAACTTTTACATGAGTCCCCCCCAAGGTACACCTTTGACATGAGTCCCCCCCAAGGCACACCTTTGACATGAGTCCCCTCCAAGGCACACCTCCCCCTCATTGGAAAAAAGAGAAAAAACGTTGTTTTGCGGCTATAAGACAGTTTGGACTTCCAACGTTATTTGTTACAGTATCTGCAGCTGAAACACATTGGTTTGATTTAATGAAAACTTTATCATGGAATTTAGATCGTCACGAATTAACTAAAGAAGAATTTGTCGATATTAACAAGTTTAGCAGTAGGCCTCTGGCACTAAATTAAAATCTGTCAATGTCAGATTTTCATATTTTAAATAATGAAATAATGTCGTGTCTGTATAATTTTTTCCATTTTGAAATGTCTGTTGACTCCATAATACGTAAATCACATATCAAATATTTCACTTCGCGCTCAGTTAATTCGTAACATTCGAGGATTCTAAAACCGCATTCAAATCAATCCAAACACATCGGTATAAAAATTATGAGAATATAGAAATAAAATAAAATACATATTTTCAAGTTATCAAATGATACGCTTTCATTTCTCCAGACACATATCGTTTCGAATTTTTCATTAACACTTACATTTCAGCGAAGGGGGAAATTCCCTAGTTTTCATAAACTTGACCAACAAGTGATTGAGTGAGTGAGTTTTACGTCGAACTAGTGCTACGTTGTGGGCAATGAGTACGGCAACCAAATATCCCCATTTTCTACAGACAACGTTTACTTTATTCGCATTATTATAAATTTTTAAAAAAATATAGAAAGTAAACTATTTAATATTCAAATTTTATTTTTAGTGCTTATTAATTAAAAATGAAAAAAAAAATACATGCATAATTAGTTAATTGTAGCAATTTAAAGCTTCTCTGTTTTAAAAGTTCACGAATCCGGCCACTGTAACGACGGAGGATGAATTAGGACATACCCCTAAGGTATATGAACCAACAAAGAAACATGGCTGTATAAAGCTATGAATCTGAAAATGCACGTAACTCGGCTCCGCGGCAATCACTGTCGCGCATGTTAAAATAAAAAAAACATCACTGGACACCCCTACCACGCTGTGCATGAATCTGAAAACGCACGTAACTCGGCTCCGCGGCAATCACTATCGCGCATGTTAAGACCAAAATTTCCCATAATGTAGCTCTAGTGCAACGTAAAATGCGCTCAAAACAAATGAACCAATCAAATATCGCCTAATTTCCCATAATGAAGCTCCAATGCTACGTAAAATGCGCTCGAAACAAATGAACCAATCAAATATCGCCTAATTTCCCATAATGAAACTCTAGTGCAACGTAAAATGCGCTCGAAACAAATGAACCAATCAAATATCGCCTAATTTCCCATAATGAAGCTCTAGTGCAACGTAAAATATACTCAAAACAAATGAACCAATTAAATATAGCCTGATTACCCATAATGTAGCTCTAGTGCAATGTAAAATACACTCAAATCAATAAAAAACAAATGAACTAATCAAATCTCTCCATGCTGCGTCATAATAGAATTGTTAAGTTATATTTACAAGGATAGGCAGTTTCTCGCTACGGAAGTTCGCCAAGCAGAAAGTGAACCTTTGTTCTACAGATAAACCAAATCCGCTGTTCACCGGCTACTTTAATTCTCGGATTTGCTGATCCATGGTTTAATCCGAGTGTTAAGAAGTTAGTGAACAAGGCCCTAAGGTATCCTGATTAGGTTTTCTTTTGCATCTCAGCTAATTGAGTTAGACCGTTCAGAATTGGTATATGTAGTTTAATTAGGAGGGGCTGGAAGGGTGGGGAAGGAATAGGTGCGCGCAGCGCGCACGAGACTGCACTGCCGAAGGCAGTGGGGACCCGGTCCGACTTTTTACCTGATGAGAAATGATTTTTTTAATTTTCTTTTCTTAAGAATAAAAGAGTGATTTCAGAAGGAATGTGTGCGCGCACCGCACGTATATCTTAACACGTGCGCGCGCAGCGCGCATGGGACCCGGTGCAAGTTTTTACCCGATGATAACAGATTTTATTTTATTTTATTTTATTTTCTTAATAATAAAAATTTCAGTTGAGAAAGAATATGCGGGCACAGCGCACGTATATCCTCACACGTGCGCGCACAGCGCGCATGGGTCTGCGCTGCCGAAGGCAGTGGGGTCCCGATGCGAGTTTTTATCCGATGCTAAATGATATTTTTCTTTAATTCCTTTTCTTAAGAATGAAAGTTTATGAGTAATAACATGGAATTTTGAGAAATCATAAGGATGGTACAGGAATACGCGCGCGCAGCGCACGGGTCTACGCTGCCGAAGGCAGTGGGGACCCGGTGCGACATTTTTCCCGATCAGAATTTGTTTTTTCTTTTTTTATCACATGATAAAAATTAATGCAATTTTGAGAATTCATTAATTACTGTGATTCATTTAAAAATAGTGACCAGCGAAGCGGGCGTAGCCTGCTAGTATCAAATAAATCCATTATTTCTATAAACAGTTAATATACATTTTCAGAAATATATTTGAAAAGCGAAAAATAAAAGTTATTATTTTCATAATACTAAATCTGTCAATAGATCATCGAGAATCAAAGAAATGTGTAATTATATCTGGAGGAAGCAGGATTTAAATTGTGTAATTTACTTGATCTTCCATAATTTTCAGAATTAAATCGATTTGATTTATCACAATAATTCAACGAATCTTATGGTTAACATACAAAAATCTAACGTAATTATTGGAGAAAAATAATTTGATCTACAATATTTGAAAAAAATATATATAAATGTTTCCAACGGATTTAAAAAATTGGTGTTGCTGGGGCGGCCTAATTTTGCGAAAGTTCTTTTTGAAATGAATGTTTTTGCAAAACTTCCAGTTCTAGTTCATGTTCACTTTTGAATCACTTTTGCTTGAGCTACGGTGTAAAAAGGTCTCTGCTCTTTTAACTGTACTCCCCGTGCCCATCTAATTATTGCTAACAAAATTAGGGACTATTTCTACATATGTTGACCAGCCGATTTCCTTTGTAACAATTATTTGGATTTGATTATATATTATATGCTCATGATTGTTCGGAGAACTATATTTGTGGAACAATTACTTGATCCCAATTAAAGTATGTGTAACTGGTCAACAATAAAGGCCGCACTTCAATATATCCCCGCGTAAAATTTAGGATTAAGTCAAGTAAGCAAAACAAACTAGTTGGCACAGGTGGACTCTGTTCAGTTCCCCATCATATTTATGTTCTCATAAATTTCTAGTTTGAGACATATAATCATGTTAAAAGAAATGAATTTGACAAAAGCTTGATACAGTGACAGAATGAAAACCCCGCCTAATAGGCTATCCACCGTTCACTTCGATATATTTATCTTATTCTAATCTATTAATTTATTTTATCAGGGTCAATTCCGTTGTTTAGTTTTCATGCTACTATTTCCAATGCAATAATCCTCAAAATTCATATTTATATGAAAAATTTACAATTTCGCTATGTTGGTAAAATCGTAAATTACGAATAATTTACGAAATTTTCCTATTAGAATATTTGTATTCAATCATGTTCAAATAAATATCATAAATATAATTTTGAAGTTGTCTAATGTATTTATGATCCTCAAAATGGAAGTTTATGCTTAAATTTGCCTTATTCTGACATGTCAAGTAAATCGTAAATTTCAAATAACTTACGAATTTTTTAAATTGGAAAAATCATAGTCTATGATATTCATGCCAGTATCCAAAATAATATTTCGAAAGTGGTTTGACATCTTTACGATGAAAATGTCCCTCAAGATTGACGTTTATGTGAAATTTTGCTCTATTCTGCCATGTTAAGAAATTCGTAAATTTCCAATAACTTACGAAATTTTTATATTGGAAAATTCACAGTCATTAATATTCATACCAGTGTCCTAAATAATATTTCAAAAGTAGTCTGACATCTTTACGAAGAAAATATCTCTGAAAATTGACGTTTATGTGAAATTTTGCCCTATACTGCCATGTTAAGAAATTCGCAAATTTCCAATAACTTGCGAAATTTTCAGAGTAGCATATTTATAGTTACTGATGTTCCTTCCGGCATCAAAACTGATATTTTAAAGCTGGTCTGACATTTTTACAGTAAAAAATTTCCATTTAATGCACGTTTAAGTGAATTTTTATCCTATTCTCCCATGTTAAGAAAATCTTAAATTTCTAATAACTTACGAAGTTTTTAAATTCGAATGTTGCAAATGAAATAGGGTTCTTGCCAGTGTCGAAAGTAATATTTTAAAACTGATGTGACCTCTCTGCGACAATTTGTTCTTGAGATATCGTGTACACAGACTAACGGACTAACACACTAACACACTAACAGACTAACAGACACCCTACAGACAGACACCATACAAATTTTGTCATTTTCGGATTCCTCACACCTGAAAACGTGTAAAAAAGTCAAAAAACCGAGGTCGAAAATTTTCACGATTACCTAAGTTCCCCATACCTATAGTATGATGGGGAACTAAAAACAGTTGTTGGGAAGTTGTAATTTTAAAAAGTTTTCAAAAGTGGAAAGGGTAAGGCAATTAACGATACCATTTCATATAACAATACTGATACGATTTCATATATTAAAATATAACGTGTTTATTTCATATAATAAATCATAATATAATACAAAGTATACGTTTACTATATTGCGTTTAGAAAAAAAAGTTTTATGTAGATTTTTATTAAGTACTTCGCAGAGTGTAATAAAGAAAATTACTAAATCAAAAACGTACATAGGTATTATTTTATCTCTTTGGTATTATGCAAACATGACGGTTTTATTTGTTTCAATCATTAGTTTTGAAGTCATTACAAAGAAGAGCGAAAAAACATCCGGTACGCATTGATTATTAGCATTTTGCAACTGTACGTACTTCTTGTACCGTATAACTTTCAATATTCTTTGCTTGTATTATCACATAACGGACATATAGAAGGACTGAAAGGCGTACAAATAGACATTGTATTCATAATCACTCTTAAAAATTATTGAAAAATGTTGAAAATGCTTAACCCAAAAGAAAATACAGCCCTTAATGTACCTGAATATTTTAGTGTAGCCTGAAGGTTAACCATATCACATTCCATACAAAACATTATTTTAGCTTATTAACAATAAATGTCAATATCTTCATGATTTTTACAGTAGAAAGTTATTTAAAGGTGATTTATAGAAATATCCGCCCTTATACGCAATGCATTGGAATTAATATTTTGGGGTGTCTCTGTACACAAATTAGTTGCACAAAACCTATTAATGCCATTTTAAATAGGAAACTTATCACAGTGAACTTCAATAACATATATATATATTTAAAAATTCTTAAAATATTTAAGGACGCTGGGGACGGACAGATAAAAATATGGGCAGTCGGGCAGACAGCTGTTGTTGTTGTCTTGTCCAAGAAGTTGCTGCAGAGGAGTCAAATAGGACCGAAGGTATCAATGACAGCCGTAGTGACATCAACGACCCTTGAAGAATAGGGAGCTAGATGGATACTGAAGAGCTTGGCCAATATAGCAGGACAGTCGAAAACGTGGTCAGGAGAAAGTTGACCTCTAAGGTCAGTACAGTGAAGGCAGTAGATATAACTTCGTTGACCATCAGGGAAAATTTTCATTCCCCTAAAGTGTCTTCTTTAGTCGGGCAGTAGTAGATAAAATGGCATGGTTACAATTTAGGGCAGGAATAGAATTCCTCTTGATTGGCTGGGAGGAAAGTCTACGGCTGGCTATTGCGTCAGCGTCGGAGAGAATTAAACTGTTGGAAACTTGAGAACTATTTCTTGCTTCCTTGGCGAGGCTGTCAGCCTGCTCATTTCCGTAAATATCAACAGGTGCTGGTATCCACTGCAGTATGCATGTCTTCTGGGCTGCAATAGTTTTGTTCATGAGCACAATAATATCCTGGGTAAGTTGAGAGTTGCCCCGTAGGATGGCCTGGAGCGAAGATTTAGAGTCGGAGAATAATAAGAGGCCACTAGAATTCTGGATTGCCTTGGAGCGGTAAATTTCTAGAGCTTTTTTGATGGTTGCAAGCTCGCAGGTGTAATTTGAGGCAATTTTACCAATAGGTCATTTGTGACGTTCAGAATCGCCATTTGCATGAGTGAAAAAAGTGCCAGGCCAGCGCCGCCTTTGTCGAGGTCAGAGTCGGAGGAACCATCTGTAAATGCAATAGCCAGATTTTGCGCCGAGTTTGAGAATTATATGATGGTGTGGATGCCCTTCTCCTTGATTATTGTGGCTGGCTCTTTTTTATTGCAAGGTTGCAATAGGTTTAGATTTACGACTATTTGTGGGGATGGGCTGATAGAAAGGAGAGGTTCTTTAACAATACCAATATCTTCGGGACGTAAGTCAATTTCCCTCCTAATTTCATTGTCGAATTGTAGGGTGGAGGACCGTTTCAGTCTATTTTTTCCATTCCACGCCTTGAAGGTTTTGCTAGAAATATGAAGATCTGTTAGGCTTCTGATTTTGTTCAGGGCAGAAAGTTACAAAAACTGAAATCATATTCACAGTTAAAAATTGTTATAAAGTGTTAAAAAGGTTCAATATGAACGAAAATGCAATTTCAGAAAATTTCCAATAATAGCCCTTAATGTAATTGAATATTTTTGTGTGGCCCTGTAAATCTAATATGCTAATTATACTATATTCTATAGAAAGCATTCTTTTGTGCATATAAATTACATTTTTTAATTTCATTAAGATTTGTGAAAAGCAAAGTTATTAAAATTTGGTTTATAAAAATACCTCTCATTGAACGCAATGCTTTGGAATACTTTTAAGTCTCCCTTTACACAAACCTGAGTTGGCATTTACTCCATTTTCAATGGGGAACATTCGAGAGTAAACTTGAATAAAATATTTTAATTTCATTCAGATTTGTGTAAAGTAAAGGTATTAAAATATGGCTTATAGAAATACCTCACATAGATTTGGAATACTTTCGAGTGCCCTGTACACAAAAAAGTATAGGTTTTCACTCCATTTTCAATAGGGAACATCTGGTAGTAAACCTGAATAGCATATATCAGTTTCAAGAAATTCCATGAATATTTACGGGAGTTAGAGCGCGGACAGACAGACACACCGAAGTCATTAACGCTTTTCCACTTTGTTGGAAAGTGTTAAAAAAGTATAAGTCAATTTTTCTGCAGTGCGGCTTTTTTTTTTTTTTTCTTTTGTCGCATACTGTACTTTGATCCACTATGCGGAGGATTTTACGTGCACCAGTCACCAGTCACCAATTATACAATTTCGATTTCAGCGCTCTACCGGCTAAGCTACTACGGCCCCAGTAAAATTATCTGAAGTGAAAGTGCGAACCTAAGAGAATCTCGTAAACCACATATACTGTCAATAAAAACGGGAAAATTTTAATTTACTGCATTAAAGAAAATTATTTTAAAAAATATATATCTATATTTACATGAACTTTTATTTATTAATTTAGTTATCCTGACATAAAATTAAACATATTTAGTTACACGTGTTAATAAAATTTCAACTTTATCAATTGTCAAATAATTATATTGCTTCAATGATCTCAATTTCATTTTATTTCAAATAATTGTTTACGTATTGATGAATAATTTCTTTTTATGAAAATAATAATAATAATAAACGTGTAAATAAATATTTTTTTTTTCATTAGTTCATATTTTTAAAATAATTTTAAAGCTAATATAATAATTTTATTTACAATCTTTTGATCCAATTACTCTATTGACCTAAAAGATACGGAGTGAGTTATATTTTGTCCTGATTAATAAGTGTATCAAATTTGTCGCGATCGGTTGAGCGTTTTAGCCAGGGTTGAAAGTGTTCCGTATTTTGACGAAATTTTTATACCGGTATTTTTTAACAATAATCTCTATCTTATTTAATGGAAAGACATTAGTGTAAAAATACACTGAATTTTCCTAAATATAAATAGTGATGTCAAAGACGATGACAATTTTCATCCCAGGGTTTAGCTTTGCCTGGCAAACTAAAAACCCGAACAGATTCACTGACAAATTTGCAGTTTTATGTATATAGATTAATTTGCGTGTTGAATACGTGGTCACGTACGTCATTCGATTAAGGGAATGAATAATCAATAAAAGAAAGTTAAAATGTCTCTTGTTAATTATGTATTTTGTTTGTTATTTTAACCTGTTAACGCTCGAATTAATTTTTCTAAATATATTTTGATGAATGTTTGAAATATAAACTAGTGTGGACTGCTGAGAAAAAAATATATTAAATTCAAACAACGCTTGTGTTAGTTTTAAAATTAAAGTCTATCCCTCATTTGAGGACGTTTAGAGTTATAGTGAAAAAACTTCCAGATACGAAAGTTTCGAGATATTAGTTTCCTATTATATACTGAACAAAACCTCGAAAGCAAAGTATTACAATATTTATTATTACTCAACTTCACTTAAGTTGGTATAGCTCCGTAAAATGCAAATATATGTGCGATGAAGGAAAAATGAGAAAATAACTATCCAAATCCTGAAATAATAAATGATATCGGGTATATAAAACTCTGTGGAATCATCTATACGGATGCCATAAACCAGTAGTCGTCAACCGATGGCCCGTGGACCACTAGTGGTTCGCGAGAAAATTTTGGTGGTCCTCAGAAAAATCTTGACATTAGCTGCCTTTTTAAATATTTTATTTTTTTTTTTTTAATTATATTGTTGTAATTTTAACTTCAAGATTTCTCTTCCCCAGAACATCAGACTAAGAAATTTTCTGAATGAAAGAGAGGACAAGTGGAATAATCTTTTTTATAACAAAGGTTTGAATCGTAATTAACAGGCATTAGTTGTCGCTTTGAATTTTTTTTTTCTTTTAATATTTAATTTTTTCTTTTAATATTTTTATTTTATTTAATATTTTTCATTTATACAATTATTGGAACTCGTCAAAGCGTTTCAAATATACGTCAAAAATATAATTTTCCATTGGATTTTAAAAGTCTAACAAGGTATAATCTACATATTATTAGATTTAGTAAATGCAGTTTTATATATTGAAATAACAATTTATCTTTTTTAGTTTGAACTATTTTAGCCTGGAAGCAATAGGCAGATGTTCACATTCTTTCCCTATAATTGTTTTATTTAACTATCGAACAACTTTCTAGCATTCATAGCTGCCGTCTTTTACGATATTTTGCAACCGGGAATTTTTCATAGAAATTTTTATTCTACTTTGTCTCTGAAATCCGTTACAGAAATATATATATATAGTATATATATATAAGAATTTTCTGTTTTCCCATAGCCAAATAGCGTAAAAGTTGGCAGCTATGCGAATCGATCTTATGATTAAATAAGTGCGCATTTAAGATTTTCTTGTAATGAAATAAGGATTTGTAATGTTTTATAATATTAAATAAGTTTATTTCACATTTATAAAATGCAAATATTTGCGTATAGCATATGCTCATTAATAAGTAGCGTATATTTAAGTTTCTTAAAAAGAATATATTACTTTTCTATGAATGATCGACACTTTCGATTTCAAACGTTTTGTTGAATATGTGCAATATTACTTGACAAAATACCTTAAAACTTCAGCAAAATGTAAAGGAAAAGAAAACATGGTATGTTATACCTCATATATTTCAGCTAAAGTTTTCCCCAAAGAAAAAAAAATAAAAGCCATTAAAAAATTAAAAAGAATACACATTGTTTAGAATCAGACTGTAAAAGTAATGCTTAAAGTGCATTCTGGTTTAAGCATGACATAATGAGTTTCCTATAGATATCTAAGTATGAGATTAGCGCATGTATTCATGGAGATATAAGGGTTTCCTTAAAACATTGCCCCTTTTTTATTATAACATGCAGGGTATTAAACTAAAAGCAAAACCATTTTTAGAAAGCTTCACACATGCTACATTAGACGCAACATATAATACAGAGTATAAAAATATTAAATATCAAATGAAATATAAGCATTTTTTTATAAATTTTTAATCACGAATAAGCAAGCATTAACGTAATTTCCTTTGCGTAATTCATTATAGGCAAATGTATTTAGCTACTTAAGTGGAAACCTCAAGCAAATATCTGAAAATTGAAAAAGTTATCGTCGATAGACTAAAATAAATTTCATTTTCTCTCAAAGAGAAAAAGAAAATGATATGAGGTTTTGTCTATATTTAATTACAATAAGCGAAAATTATTTTTACCATTTATTGAGTCAAAATAAAAAATTGGGTAAAACCCCTTACTTTTTTTTTCCCTTGAAAAGAACTGAAATTCAGTTCGTTCTATCGATGAGAACTCTGAATTTTCACATCATTTACTTGGGACTTTAGTACAAGTAGCTCAATACGTTTGGCTAATGAATTATGCAAATGTAAACTTATGGACGGTTCCACCTTCGCAGCTAAAATTATTTAACAAAGATACCCATATTTCATTCAATTTAGATGGTTAATATTTTTATTTTCTCATTGTAGTATGTTGTGTCAAATTCAGTATATGTCAAGTTTTCTAAATATGGCTTTGTATGGGGTTTAATACCCTTCAAAATATAATAAACAAGAACGAAAAATCATGCGGTACGCATTGATTATTAAGACTTTCCAAATGTACGTAATTGTTGTATCGTATAATTTTCAAGGCTCTCTGCCTACGTAATAACACAACAGAAAGACAGCAGTTCTAAAAGGCATACAGATAGACTAATTGAATTCCTAATCGTTCTTAAACATTGTTAGAAATGTTAAAAATGCTTAACACAAAAGAAAACGTAGCACTTTTATTCTAATTGCAGCCCTTAATGTATCTGAATATTTTAGTATGCCCTATAAATCTGAAGGTTAACAAAATCATATTCTATACAAAATATTATTTTAGCATATAAACAATAAATGTCAATTTCATTATGATTTTTACAATAGAACGTTCTTTAAATGTAATTTATGAAAATGTCTGTCCTAAAATGCAATGAATTGACATTCTTTGGGTGCTCCTGTACACAAACCATTTGCTTAGGACCTATTAACGCCATTTAAAATAGGGAACATTCCATAGTGAATTGTAATAACATATCTATATTTTTAAAAATTCCGAATATATTTACGGACGCTGGGGGCGGGCAGACGGACAAATAGACAGATGGACAATCGGACAGATAGATACAAAAATTGAAATCATATTCACACTTAAAAAGTGTTAAATCGCTAAATGTAAACGAAAATGCAATTCCAGTAAATTTCCAATAAAAGCCCTCAATGTAACTGAATATTTTTATGTGGTCCTGTAAATCTAATACTAATCATACCACATTCTGTAGAAAGCCTTTTTTTGTGCATATGAAAAACATATTTCACTTTTATTAAGATTTGTTCAGAGTAAAGTTGTTAAAATTTGGTTTATATAAATACCTCTCATAGAACGAATGCTTTGGAATACTTTCGGGTGTCCCTGTACACAAACCAGTGGTGGTATTTACTCCATTTTCTACAGTAAACATCCGAGAGTGAACATAAATAACATATTTCAATTTCATTGAAATTTGTGTAAGAAAAATGAATTAAAATATAGTTCATAAAAATACTTCTCATAGATCACCATGCTTTGGAATGCTTTTGGATTTCCATGTACACAAGCTTTTAGATGTATTCACTCCATTTTCAATAGGGAACATCCGATAGTGAACTTAAATGTTAAATATCAGTTTCAAGAAATTCCATGAATATTTACGGTAGTTAGAGTGCGGAAAGACAGACAGACGGAAACAGAAAGACAGACATACAAACTGATGTCATTAACACTTAGAACCTTGTTGAAAAGTGTTAAAAACAATTAGAAAATGATAAAAACGATTAATATAAACGAAAATACAATTCAGTAAATTTCCAATAATAGCCATTAATGTAATTGAATAGTTTTGTATGGCCATGTAAATCTAATGCTTACCATACTGTATTCTATGGAAAGTATTCTTTTGTGCATATGAATAACATATTTTAATTTTTATTAAGATTTGTGCAAAGTAAAGTTCTTAAAATTTGGTTTATAGAAATACCTCTCATAGAACTCAATGCTTTGGAATACTTTCAGGTGTCCCTGCATACAAACCAGTGATGGTATTTACTACATTTTCAATGGGAAACATTCGATAGTGGACTTGAATAACATATTTCAATTTCATTAAGATTTGTGTAAAGTAACGGCAATAAAATATGCCTTATAGAAATACCTCTCATAGAACACAATGCTTTGGAATATTTTCAGGTGTCCTTGTACACAAACCATTAAAGGTATTCACTCCATTTTCTGTAGGGAACAACCGATAGTGAACTTGAATAGCATAATCAGTTTCAAGGAATTCTATGAATATTTACGGAAGTTAAAGTGCGGACAGGCAGACGGACGGACAAACAGACAGACAAACCGAACTCATTAACACTTTTCAACCTTCTTGGAAAGTGTTAAAAAGGGCAAGAAACTATTATGTTTCAATGAATATATGCGCTATTCACAAAAAGAAATAGAACTATTTGAAGAAGCTCCATAATCACATGCTATAACCAGAAAGCACTCCAAACACTACAGCCAGGTGCTCCAAAACATTCTGTTTTTCTTTCTGTAATTTTTTACTAATCCACATTTTGCTTTGGCAAAGAAATCTTCAGTCCAATATAAGAGGTATAACATATTCTTTACTATCTCAAAGTGGTATAACATGTTCTTTACACTCTCAAAGTTAGTAGCTGTGTGTAGCGATGCCATCAGTATCATTTCTCCGATAAATTGTCAAAGCTTACCTATGAACAACGGTTTAAACTTTTGTCCAGAGGTACGTCTTTAGACTCCTATCACTCAGGTCTCAGGTTCAAATACAACCTATCGCCCACGCGTTGCTACAAGTGAACTGTCGTTTGAAAAAAAAATCTGTTAATTTATATAAAAGTAGCGTGTTAGTGGTCCGTGGGAATTCGAATTGTGAATTTAGTGGACCGTGAAGTCGAAAAGATTGGTGACCGCCGCCGTAAACTGCCTCTAAAAAGCAGAAATCATTCCAAGAAACCATAAAAGTTATACACGCTATTTTATTAGCTGTCTTCAAATTAGGACACTAGACGTTAATGGGTTAGGAACAATGTTTTTAACGTGCCTTTGCCACCATTAAATTTTGACAAAGAACTGAGAATATTAGCAAATTATCCTGGAAGTTTTAAAATATAAAATTGAAGCAAACGCTTTCTTTTATGACATGTATGATAGTAAAAACTGTTTTTGCATAAATATAACAATTAAATTGGTTTTATAGCATTAACAGGAGATTATTTTGTGAGAAGTTTCCCGATCGCTGCGAAGAACCCAGCCCAGATCTGTGTGAAAAATATCCAGAATATTGTGGAAAAAACAGAACCATGGTAAGAAACAAATAAAAGTTTTATCAGTTTTAAAAGTAATCACGTTTTTATTTTATTTTATTTTATTTTATTTTATTTATTTATCCATTTTTTTGTATGTCTTTTTTCCTTGTTTCTTTACTTATTACAAAAAAAAAAAAAAAAATAATAATAATAATAAATAAATAAATAAATAAAAATAAAAAAGCATTAAAAAATACATTTTAAAGAAAGATTATTTAACAATAATAAAAATTATTATTGTTAAATCATTTTAACCCCTTACTGTTTATCGGTCCAAATATGATCCAAACTGAAAATCAAGTTAAATTAGCAATTTAAATTATCCTTTATTGCATATTGTATCATAAATTAGCGAAACCAGTTTCTTACTAAATATCTTTAAAATAAAACCTTTTTTTTTTTTTTTTATAGAATTTCATGTCAATTTGGTTTAGTAATCTCAAAAACAATGATTTTTTTAGGACTGAGGACTATTAGTCTCAATCTGGGATTTTTGCGTTGTCGATTTCGATAGTTGGACATTTGTCGAAATCTAAAATTTATCGAAAATATAATTGAATAATTTGAAAGCGATGCTATAATTCGAAAAAAAAAAAAAAAAAAAAAAAAAAACTAATAGTCCTCCGTCCTAAACTAAATTCTGCTTTTGCCAGAATTTCATCAAAATCTTTATTATTATTATTATTATTATTATTGAAAGAAGAAGAAAAGAAAATTAATAATAATCAGTATCGTTGCAAGCGATATCGAAAAAGTTTTTTTTAATAATTTTGAATTAGGAAATAAAAAGTGCGCGTGAAATAATATGAAATAAAAATAAGTAAAAAAATGAATTTAATGAATTAATGTTTTTGTTTTTCGGGGGCTGCTCATGCATATAAAAAATGCGTATTAAAACGAAGGAAGCGAAATAAGTATTGAGTTATATTACGATAAATACGATATATAATATGATACGATATATTAGACCTATCGTCCAGGGTTAGTAGGCATTTTCGTTGAAAGAAATAGTTTGTTCGTTCGGTGCAACTTGCACATTAGTCCCGTGAGGTACAACTTTCACATTAGTCCCTTGAGGTACAACTTTCACTTTAGTCCCGTCAGGTACAACTTGCACATTAGTCCCCTGCTGGCAAAGCATTCGTTGATTCACTACCTCAATTGATTTTACATTCCGTCATTTTTATTTATTTATTTATTTATTTTTATTCAAATTTCCCGCAACTCTTTTTTTTTTTTTTTTTCAATTCAGAAAAAAGATATGCACAAAGGTGTTAGCTATTCTACAAACAGATCAAATTTTAATGAGTAGTCGGTTTGTGCCCGCCTAGCGCTCAGTTTTTACTTTCCGAACGTCGAACATCATATGTAAGAAAAGTATTGTAGTCATGATTTGCGAAATGGATTTTGTATCTCGCATATAGCTCAAAAAAAAAAAAAAAAAGAAAGAAAAAAAAGGTCGTGAAATGCTGTAAATTTATATTTGTGACTATCGTTATGTCTAGCAGTACACCTTGGTTTTGACACGAGCTCCCATTTAAGAGATATCTACGACTTTACATGATTTTATATGTTTCTCCGTGATGTACGTGTGTATCACCGTGATGTACGCGTGTCTAACATACATGTGTATGTATGTTAGAGAAAACAATAGAGTTTAAATGCTTTATTAGAATGAGTTGAAAGTTGATACGTATGTTAAAAGTCCTCGTACCACGAACCTAATTAATTTTGGTAAATCTAGCACTTATATATATATATATATATACTAGCAGGCTTTGCCCGCTTCGCTGGACATTAAACTTAAATAAGTTGTCAAAATCCCATATCTTTATTAATAACCTAAGTTCTCGCTGTGATTGTTAGAGGTATTCTCGCTCGCAACGTGAGGAGTCTGGGTCCCTACTGTCTTCGGCACAACTTACCCACTTCTTACTTCCCCTTCCTCAGCGGGTGAGTTCGAAGTTTTGCAAAATCCCACTAATGTGCATAATGCGTTCACTTAATCAATATCCACACACCAAAATTCGCCATTCTAAGATAATTCAAAGCGAATTCAAACGGAAAAACATGTTTTTACACATGTTTATTGCCCTCCGTCTCCGAGAGGGGAGGGGAGGGGGGGATTTCGAATTTTGTGAAATCCAGTTACAATAAGTGCTAGATACATACAAACAATTCACGCATCAAATTTGGGAACAACTATAATATTTCCCCACAGCTGAATCTGGCGATTTATTTTTGGCGATTATGGCTAAATCATAAATCTAAAAATCATAAATCATATAGCATAAATGATAAAATTGTAAGCTAAATTATAAATCAAATCATAAAATCATAAATCCAAAGTAAATAGCATGCAGGCTGCCATATTATATCGCAAACAGTTCAGAACGACATCGTTATCTTTCAAATCGGCGCCAAAGAAAAATCGCCAAATTCAGCTGTGGGGAAATACTATAGTTGTACCTAAATTTCGCGACCACGGAAGTCTTTAATAGAAAGTATTATAAATAAATAAATACAAAAAGCACAGCTTTAATATGGGACCCCTTTGGGGACTTTAAATATTTTAAGCCATTTTTGCAATGAACTGAATTGGCTATCTCAATTGTGCAATTAAAGATCTTGGCGAGAAACGTCCGAGCTACTTCGGTGCCGAATTATAAATTTTGACAAAGGGATCCGATAGTAAAGCTGCTCCATACGCAAAATAAATAAATAAAATAAAATAAAATAAAAACTCTTTTCTGATATTTACAAAATAAAAATATAAAATCTTAATAAAATCCAAATTATAATCATTTACAATTAAGGGGAGAGCATAAAAGAACCTCATAAGGTACATAAAAACCAACGAGATATATAAATTAGAGTGCTGATTCAATGGATGAAGGATTAGCTTTCTGTGGTTCAAGATGAATCACGTGACATGCTCGAATAGGTTGCTGTGTTTGGCCCTTTATCGCTATTTTGGCATTTAAAATATTAGTTCAACAAATTATCATTATTATTAGGTAACATGACAGTCCTATGACCGAAATAAATTGCTTTTAAAATAATTTTACACATATTTCACATTTTAATAAATAATAAAATACCTTTCTTTTCATCGTTTCTCAACAAACTTTAAAAGTGTTTATAAAACAAAATTTAAACTTTTAAAGAGCTAAATTTAACAACAAATAATAATTTTTCAATATTTTTAAGCATTTTGTCGGTTAAAGTTCAACTACACGAAATAAAAAAGAAGTAAAATCAAAATCAAAATGGTTTAGAACAAAAGAATATTAAACTACGTAAAGTAAACAAAAACATTGAAACCGTTGCCATAGAAATATACTGAAAATGAGCTGTTACCAAGGAAACCACCGAATACGCATGTGCAAGGAAAGCATGTCACATGACTCATCTTGGACCTTCTCAAGGGTTACCATTTATCACTCTACTTTATATATCTCGTTGATAATAACAATAAAAAATTTTGTTTTACTGCAGGAAAGAAAAGTACTGCTTAATTAAATAAAAATATTAAACTAATGCCAAATATCTCTATGAAAATATTTATCCACATGCAAATTCCTGATTTAAAAAAAAAAAAAATCTGGAGTGACTCCACTCGACTTTCCGAACATTGAGTAACTAACAGTTTTGTAGATAAAATAAAGAAAGAGGAATTGCTAAACAAACAAAAGAGAGAAAACCATAGTAGAGTGTTTTTTTCTCCATATATCACACGAGGTTTTATTTAACGCTACTGAACTTTGAGCCCTTAGATCATAATGATAAAGAATTTTTCGTTTTGTCCCTGTAAAAATCTATAGATGCTAGATTCACCAAAATGCTTATAGTTAGTGCAACAGTGATTTATAATATTCATACAAATTTTCAGCTCAATTGAATAAGGCGTTTAGATGCTATCGCACTTTTAAAAATTTGGTCTCATAGGCCATAATGATAAAGAATTTTTCTTTGTGTCCCTGTAAAAAAACTATAAGTGCTAGATTCTCCAAAATCTATACAGATTGAGTATTTGTGACCTATAATATGGGTATAAAATTTTTGCTCAATTGAATAAGGCGTTTAGATGCTATCGCAGTTTTAAGATTTTGGTCCCATAGGCCATAATGATAAAGAATTTTTCTTTGTGTCCCTGTAAAAAAACTATAAGTGCTAGATTCACCAAAATCTATAGGGTTCGTACTATGGTGACTTACAATATACGTACCAACTTTCAGGTTAATCGAACAAAGCCTTTAGACGCTAGCGTGTTCACAAACATACACACATACACACATACACACATACACACACACATACATACATCATCGTAAAAATAGTGAAAACGGACTCAGGGGACCTCAAAACGTATAGAAACATCAAAATCTCGAATTCGGATTTTTGACATGATTACAATACTTTCCTCACTATAGTGTTCGGAAAGTAAAAAAAAACTTTTGTAGGTCAACTATTTATTTTTCTCTCTAATTTTTAATATTAATCACGTGAAATTAAAAATATTTCATTTTATTTCTCGAAAACTAAAATATATATAAATGCGTATCCGAATCTGAGCTGAAAACGGAAAAAGGGGAAAATAAATTAGAAATATCTGACCTATATTTATAAATTTGGTACCAAATGAAAGGGGCGATTTTTCTGAATCCAGGGGTGCAAACAGTTTTTCGATGCGACTATTAGATTTTTAAAAAATAACTAAAGTATGAAATTTAAGTGGCAACGGAAAAACGGAAAAATAAATTAGAAATATCAGACTTATCGTTACAAATTTAGTACCAAATGAAAGGGATGATTTTTCTGCATCCTGGGGTGTAAACAGTTTTTCGATACGATAATTAGGTTTTTTAAAATTAACTAAAGTGTGAAACTTAGATGGCAACACTTCATTTCAATCTTTTCATAATTTGTAGTGCGAATCAAGCGAATAAAAAAGTCTTTAACTTACAAATTTATTTTTATGTTTTATTTTTCCATTCAAAGCGTTTTAGTGAAAAAGTGTTTATGGCGCATGCGCAGGCGTTTTTTACCCACAATTTAAACACTAATCATAATTTTGAAAATTTCTATAGATATAATTTTAAGTTGGGTGAAGACCTAAGTTTCTGCCAAGCGCCGTTGAATTCCGTCCAGCCGTTCTCGAGTGATGCCCGGACAAACGTGTTTTAGTCTTTTACCCCCTAGGAGGGAACGGGGGGGAATTTCTGAAAAGTTGATAGGTATAATTTTAAGTTGGGTGAAGACCTAAATTCTTGTCGAGCGCCGTTGAATTCCGTCCAGCCGTTCTCAAGTGATGCCCGGACAAAAAAAGCGACATTCGGACACGATGACACACACACACACAGGCAAAATTTTCTGAAGTCATTTTCGGCTTTCATGGGGTGTAAAACGTGAAGATATCGCAAAATTTTTTGATTCCGACAAATTTACAGACAAAACTCTGATTTTATTAATATAGATATATATATTTGGTTACGGGTACACAAAAAAAATTCTTTATCATTATGTCCTATGATCTCAATTTATTTGATGTGCGGTGGCGTCTAAATGCCTTATCTCATTGAGCTGAAAATTTTTGTGTTACAGGTCAGCGTCGCACGATCTACATAGATTTTGATGAATGTAGCACTTATAGTTTTTTTTTTTTTTTTTTTTTTTTTTTTTTATAGGAACTTAACAAAAAATTTCTTAACATTATAGAATATGGGTTAAAATTAGTTAAAGTGCGATAGCGTTTGAATGTGTTATCAAATTGAGGTGAAAATTTATATACATTCTATAGGTCACCGTCGCACGAACTATGCTGATTTCGGTTAATCTAGCACTTATAGTTTTTTACAGGGACGCATCGAAATATTCTTCATTATTATGACCTCCGGGCTCAAATTATATGAAGTGCAATAGCGTTAAACGCCTTATTCAATTGAACTGATTTATTTAAAACTTCTCTTACTTTAATTAATTGCCGAAACATCAGTGGAGACTTGCATTTGGAGATTCAAAACGTTTTTGGGTTCTGTGTGTCTGTCTATCTGTCGGCATGTGTTTAATGCGATAGCGGCCGCAAAAATCATCCGATTGATTAACAAATTGATACACGTGGTCATGAGGCTCACGGAATCAGCCATGGTATAATTTTGGGTTCACATTCTGTTTGTAATTCGTGTGCAAGGACACACCAAAGTTTTCCTTATCATTACGGTCTAATTACAAAATTTGTATGTACGACGATAGCTGCCTCAAAAATTACTCTTATTTATTTGCAAGTTCGTATATGCGCTCAGGTGCCATGCAAAAACAGCTGTATGTTTTTTATGTTTATATTGTTTATGGTTCGTGTACTGGGATACGCCAAAGTATTTCTTATTCTTACAGCTTATGAACAGAATTTCTTTTAAACATACACTAAGCGACCAAAAAGAAGCCGCACTTGGATATTTTCCTTTTCACCTTCTACAACCGCCAATTTTATCGTTTAAAAAGCAAATTTTCGGACAGATTTTATTATGTTGTCCTCCACATACACTTTAGCTTTGAGTCCAGTGTTAAAAACAAAATGTACAAAAATTATTAATTTTTGAATGAAAATTAAAAAAATATTTTAATACGTGAGATGGCAAAATAATTAAATGTTAACGAAATATTGGTAAAAGGGTTTTTAGCAAGATATAAAATTTTTGTCCGTTTAAACTGGAAATTTAGTTTTAGGCGGCCATGTTGCTCATCCAAGCGAGATGACCGTAAATTAAAGAGCCATTGCTTATAAAATTGGTTTGTATTACATTTAGAACATAAAAGAGATTCAGAAAAAGTGTTTAGCAGCATAATTTCTTTAACTACAGTACAGCAACTATTAAACAAAGCAGGTTTAAATGACAAAAAATTAGAAAATTCAATTCTTAGTGAAGAGAATTAGGAAAGCAAGACCTCAAATGGCTAAAAGAATTAAAAAATGATTAGTTAATTATTGGGCTGAACTAGTTCTCTTTGATAAGTCAAATTTAATTTATTTCGAGCTAAAGAAAACAAGCAGATCTGACAACGAAAATATGACCGACTTAATGAAAATCGCACTTTTAAAACAGTGACACATTCTCCGTACATTATGGTACGGAGGTGCATAACTTTTCAAACAGTCGGACAAAATTTTATGGTCAAGGGTTGAAGTATTTCGAAATAAAATACAATCTTCATAAAAGGGGTGCTTGACCGACTATTTTGGAGGTATCTTGGACATTTCCGCAAACAGCATTTCAAGATGATAATGCACCTTTCTACACGGCGTCTGTGGTAAGTTTATTCCCTTCAAATTGTCAACATTTCCTATCCATTCCCATGACAACCTATTATTCTGTAAGTAATCATATCTTTTTTCACTTTAAGCTAAATCCCACAAAGGATATAGTAGAATTTCTTCTTTACCAGACATGGAGATAATCCTAATCGCGATCCGCTCGAAAATGTTTCGTCAATAAAAAGGCGAGGGAGAGGGGAGAGGATTCGAAATTTGCAGCCTACAACTCTGCCAGAACTAGAAAAAAATATTTGTGATATTTGGCACATTGAAATTTCTCAGATTTATATTAAAATACTGTATAAAACTATGCCGTTGCGCATTAAAGCAGTGATTCCATATAAAGGTGGAAGTTACCCAATGCAGAATGCATATTTTAAATAAAAAATTGCTTAGATCTAACAAGTAAATAGTTTTATTTCATGTATTAAAATGTAACTTGTTTATTTCATATATTAAATCAAAATAGAATACAAAGTGTATGGTTATTGCCTTATGTTCAAAAACAAAGTTTTATGCAGATTTTTATAAAGTACTTCTTAACAGTGCAATACAGCGAATTATTAAATCGAAAATGTACATAGGTATCATTTCATCCCTTTGGTATTATGCAAACAAGACAGTTTTATTTGTTTCAAACATTAATTTTAAAGTTATTACAAATAAAAAAGGTATTAGTCATTTTTTCTGCAATACGGCTTTTTTTTTTTTTTTTTTTTTTGTCGCTTAGTGTATTGTAACATGATTGCACTGCATTGAAGAAAATTAAATAAAGATACATTATTGGGATGCTTCAAGGTTGTTTTCTATAGAAATATGTGTGCTTAAACAAATGATTAACGTACAGGACCTCACAAAAGTGTTCCGACAATGTTACGTAATCATCCATAAATTATGTCAAATTTCGAACAATTATTCTTGAGCTACATAGTATGGGGCTTGTATACAGGGGTACACCAAAAATTTTCTTACAATTACGGCCTATGGACAGAATTTATCTGTACCACGACAGCAGCCACAAAAATCTCCTGATTGACTTGCAACTTGATACACGTGTTTACACGCCCTACAGAAATAACTGTGTAATTTTTGGGGCCTATTTTGTCCATGGTTCGTGTACAGGACACACTAAAATATTTCTTACCATTACGACCTCTGGACAGAATTTCGTTTAATAATATTTTAGTGTAGCTACACGGCAATAAAAAAAATGAAATCAACATACTTTATTGAAATGCTTATAACCATATTTTCTGCTGATAAAATGTGTGCTTAGACTTGAATTATTAACGTTCAAGACCTTACAAATGTATTCCTACAATGCTGCGTAATCATCCAAATTATGTCAAATTCATGATTTACATAGGAACATAGATTAAGTTATATAGCTTTTACTGACGTATATAATGTTTATAGCTGGTCTACAGGGACACACAGAATGGACAGTTTTTTTTATTTAAGCGCATTTTAAAACATTTATGCTGCATTCTACATAATGTAAAAGCATGTTTTATCAAGAAAAAATGAATAGAGTAAATTACTTACCAGACCACACAAAAGAATTTCGATGCCATTCTGTAATCATCTAGGAGATGTCAAATGTGGTTCAAATATTAATGAGTTACAAAGGAATAGTTGTAAAGTTTTTATTGGTGTATATAACGTTTATGGCTCGTGCACAGTGACGCACAAAAGAATCTTGTTCCACTACTTTCCATAAACGTATTTCTTATTAGTGCATTTTAATATTGTTACACTCCTTTACACATAATGGAAGAAAAATGCGTTATTAAAATGTTTAAAACCAACCATAATATCTGTCTAAAATGGTAGGTAGATGAGAGGAGGGTATTATGGAATACCATTTACATTTCTTAAAATAACTTTACTTGCTTTTAATAAAAATCCCCAAAATTATGATGAGCACATTGTGTAATTATTTATAATGAATTGCCAATGAAAAAAAAAAATCCAAAAATTTTTTTTGTTGTTATAAAAAGTTTACTTTAAAAAAAGTTACATATGGATGTTAATATGAAATAGTTGGGTAATATGGAATAAGTGGTTAAAACGGTTTAAACCATAGAAAAACTAATTAGACTTCATAAAATCATCTTCGGAGAATTTTCTGTGACAGAAGATACATTCAGCGTCTTTATTTTCTGCTTCTTTAATTGAATACATGAAGTCAGTTTCAGATGATACCAATAAATACTTAGTATTCCATAATACCCGACACGCCATCTTTCAAAAGAAAATTTTAAAGTGATGGACAAAATATTTGAAGCTACAAAAGACCACGTATAACAAAATACAATTCTTTGAGCATACATTATGCTTAACATCAATGTTTAAACCTCATGTGTACTAGTAAGTTTAAATGTTTGAAAACGTACCTGCAAAAACTCTTGAAAATCACAAAACATACTTTGTTCTATAGAGAATGGTACGACAACAACAACCGGTCGCTTCTTACTGTACTGCTTCATGGGAATCCTTCTTGAGTAATTCATAGTATTTTGAAGAGATAGAAGCACCAATCAGAGCCGAAACCTCGGTATTCCATATTTCCCGACTGTTCTATAATACCCTTCTCTCCTCTGTATAATTGGTAATTAGTTTACAGGGATACTCCAACTAATTCCGATATGTTATAAAATCATTTGTTATGAAGTTTAGTACAAGTATTTTGTGTTACAAGAAATGAACATAGGGATATGAGTTACAAGAAAATATACATATACAAATATATAGACAGATAGATACAACAGGGACTTGAGGGGTGGTAGACCATCAGAAACGTATCTGGTTATGATGCGAATAAATCCTCTATGTGTGTTTCGATATACCGGGTGTCTCGTGAGTCTGTAGACATTTTAAAAATTCATAAAAATTGAAGGTATTGATAGAAATGAATGCAGTTTGCGAAAAAGTTATTCTCGTGAAAGGGAAGGTTTTTGCTAAAGAAAATAATAATAGTTAAGATTTTCGTCGAACGAGAGCGCTGTACGTTAGCAAATCACACATTTCCGTGAAAAACTATATTCGTTTGCATTCAAATATTTACATATATATAAATTCTATTCTATGTGTCCGCCATCATGACAAATTATGGTTTACAAAGGAGTTACAACACTGCTAACTGTAGCTTTAGTTGGTGTTCTTACCTGAGGGAAAATATCTTCATCAATAACGCTTTATCTACCAAGTCAGCATTGCAAATAAAACTTCACATATGCACAAGTAGGAGGCAAAGTAAGGCATAAGCTATGTTAATCGTAAAGCCATGCAATTTATAGGACTCTGATTTGCATGTTTCTCGCTACGCATCCGTGCAGCGACCTCTATCAACAAAAAATTTTAATATATATATATATGTATGTATATATATATATATATATATATATATATATATATATATATTCTTTGCCAAAAGAAAAATTTCCCCTTCGCGAGAATAACTTTTTTGCAAACCGTGCTTAATTCACACGCAGGTCACATGATTACGTATGTGTGTGTATATGTGTATCTTGCATACCTCAAAAACTGTTGGACGTAGAATGTTGCAAATCGGTATATATAGGTTTGTTATAACATCTAGTTCTGTACATCCCTTTTTAGTCTTTCTCTGACTTTGCGTTTTGGAGATATTTTACCAAAATTATATTCATAATGACCAAAAATACGAAGGTTTTATCCATTATACATATATCGCCTACTGTCATAGGCCCCGTAATGATGTTACTTTTTTTTTTTTTTTGAACGAAGTTCCTTTTAACGCGGGTTGCGGTAGGATTAAACTACAGCAGAAATCGTCATATAACGAAAAAGCATTAAGTTTTCTGCATTTTGATAAACCTTCTGCCGAATCCGGGTTAAAAACTGTTGTAAATGTTGAAAAGTTCAACATACAAACATAAAAATTAAAGAAGAGTTATACACAGTGGAAAAACGTGATAAATACCTGATCCTAACAATGTGTGTGAGTGGCACAGGAAAGACTCAAGTTTTTAAAACAAATTACAATTTCATTTATAGCTTTAACTATATATATATATAAACAGGAAAAAGAATTATTAAATATATATATGAATGAATCGATTTAAATGCAAATTATGGAAAGATTCATACAAAAATACACAAGTCAAAATATTCACAATATCTGCTGCTTCAAAAAATAGATTAGTATCCTGGCAGATGAATAATACACCATAACACAAGTGGTGTTTAAATCCAAAGTAGTGTCTAAAGCTGCAGCTTATTAAAAGATTCAAAAAACAGTACTCACAGGATTTGAAGATTTACCAACCATATTACAATGCAGGATGCAGTAGACACTGGGCACAGATCACATTAGATATACTTGGAAGAAAAATATAATTTATTTCATTAATAGCATTTCCAAAAAAACTATCGATCTTTTAGCTCTAAGCATTTTTAAAACTATTTATTAAATTAATCCAGGAAAAATTAACTTTTGAAATTCATTGAAAACGTTTTAAAACTCTTTAAACTTATTTTTACAACTATTGGTTATTCATCATTACTTCATACAATAAAAACGAACTGTTCCTTTAACAGTTTAAATTAAAGAAAACTTAAAGAAACGAAATTATAAATCAACAGAAAAAAAAACGGCAAGACGACCCGCGTCTGCAAAAATAAACATCGCGACTAGCTTGTCAGCCACCGAGAGCATATACTGACGTTCCTCCCTATTTATAGGTTTTCATTTTATGAAGATTTGCATATTCGCGGTGAATCGGCATGCGCCGTTGAACGATTACACGATACAACAACGCTGCCTGCAACTGCTAACTGAGGCCGTTGCAGAAATAACGGCAATTCGCCGGAATCGCGAATGAATCACTTGATTCATTCACGGTACACACCGAAAACAAAACAAACAACGGCGTTTAAAAGGTAAGTATTTTTTAAAAGTGAATAAAAGATATATAAACTATTTTACCTTTGTAATTAATAAAAATAAACCTTTTAAAAAGTAATGAATAAACTTTTTAGCAATTAAGTTGATTAATATTTTAATAAAACTTAAGTAATTAATAAAGATTAAATTTTTAAGTATGACTCCAAAGTTATCTACTAAAGTAATGGAGTTGAAAAATTTGGGAGCTGGAATATTTCCAACATTGCCCCCCACAACGACATTACTACAGCCGTAAAAAAAATATATGAAACAATTAAAAGTTTTTTTCCCCTTTTTTTTTTTTTAAATAGACTAATTCAAGCTCATTAAATATATATATATATAAACATGCAATAGTAAATTTCTAAACTCCAATTTAAATTTCAATCCTTTTATAGTAATCAAAAATTATTCAAACATTTAAACGTATATTAAAAGTTCATTATATTACTCAATTCATTTATATTTCTATATTCAATATTCATGCAATGCAATAAACAAATTTTAAAAAAAAGTATTAATTTTTAAACTGGGAACATTTATACATTATACTAATTCAAAAATTTACTATAATATTTAGACAAACACAAATTTAATGAGTGATAGATGATTACACACTTATACCAGGCCTAGTATCACTCATACCGATGAAAGATGCATGACTTAACCAACACTACAAATGCAATTACTATAACATTAATACTACAATAATATAATATAATTTACTACAAATATTCTACTATAAATATACTACAAATTTAATATATACAATCTAAATTCAATACCAATATTACTTATTTATACATTTACACATTATAATTGATTTATATTCCCAGTTCCTTAAAAAAACTTTTTAAACATTATTTGGAAAAAAAAATTAAATTAAAAAAGAAAACTTTTTTTTTTTTTTTTTTTTTTTTTGTTTTACACCAAAGATTAATGTCTTAATTTAATCTGATTGCTCATCCTCAACAAAAATTTGTGAGGTAAACTTAAATAAATGACATTTTGTTAAACGTTTTGTGAATGGATCTGCTAAATTAAGTTTAGAAGGAATATGCTTTAAGTCAAATTTCCCTTCATAAAACCATTCTCTTATAAAAAACAACTTTACGTTTATATGCTTGCTGCGGCTGTTCTCAATTGGAGATTTGGAAAAATCAAATGCCGACTGATTGTCAGCATAAAGAATAGGTAAAGAAGGCTTTTTATAAATTATATTGGATTCAAAACAATCATCAATAACATTGCTGAACCACATCAGCTCTTTAACACACTCTGTCATGGCGATAAACTCGCTTTCCATCGTAGATAGAGAAACTCCACGTTGTTTAAAGGTTCGCCATGAAATTGGGCTTTGGCCTAACAAAACAATCTGTCCACCTACAGACACAAAATCATCTCTGTTGGATGCGAAATCTGCATCCGAAAAAGCAATGAGTTCAATTTTATTACATTTCAAATTTAATTTTAAATTTTCAGTATATTTAATATATCCTAATAATTTCAATAAACCCGTCCAATGTGTCAGTCCAGGATTTGCTTGGAACTGACTGAAAATGTTCACAGCATATGTTATATCAGGTCGACTTCTGCTGGCAATAAAAGACAAACAACCAAGGACGTTACGATAGAGAAACTTAGCCATTTCTAACTGAGCTGTATTATTTGATGGACAATCCAATTTTGAAAATTTAACACCTTTAACTATTGGTAATGAAGTAATTGGGGGATGAAATTGTTTAAATCTTTCAAAAACTTCTTTAATGTAATCAGTCTGATTAATTTCTACACTATTTTGTTTATAATTAAATTCTACCCCTAAAAGACTTTTTGTTTGTCCCAAAATTTTTAAATCAAATTTAGACTCTAAAACTTTAACAATTTTATTTATTTTTTCTTTACTTTTTCCAAAAACCACAATGTCATCTACATAGACTAGTAAAATAATATAATTTTCATATTTATAGGCACAATTGCACCACTGAAACTTAGAAAAACCTATCTCAAGAAGCACACTATTCAATTCGTAAAACCACAGCCTGCCACTCTAGTGTAGTCCATAGAGGGCACGGTCTAGTTTACATACGAATTCTTCCTTCCCTTTTACGATGTATCCAGGAGGTTGCTTCATGTAAACTTCTTCAGTAAGGGGTGCATATAAATATGCTGCCTTCACATCACACTGGATGTTATACCAGCCTGAATTTGAACCAACAAACTGAAAAAAAATCTGATGATAGAAAAATTGACGACTGGGGAGAAGGTTTCATCATATGACTCGCCTTTCACTTGCTTGAAGCCTTGGGCAACCAGACGTGATTTACAGCGTGCAATTTTTCCACTTTCATCACGTTTAATAGTGTAGACCCACCGGTTACCAATTACGGTTTTACCAGGCGGTGGTTTAATCAGGTGCCAGACATTTCTTTCAGACATAACCCCAATTTCCTCATCCATTGATTTCTTCCATTCATGGTATTGGGTAGATTTTAGAGCTTGGTTGAAGGTTATTGGAATGTTGACATCTAGTCATAAAACAGCGGAACTAGAAGGTTGAGGTGAATTCGACTCTGAATGTTCTGAAGATTCCGAGGAAGATTCTGAAGTCAGCTTTGGTATAACCCCTTCATAAGTATCACTGGGTGAAAAATTAAACAAATTTGCATCAAAAAGGATATTATGGCTTTTACAATATTTTTCTATTTCTTTTATAGACTTTAATCTAGAATTAGTTCCTTCAGGATAGTAGTACACATCAGTGTGTGTGCTAGTCCTTCTCTTCACTAGACACCTGTTCCAGCTGGTTACTCTTGGCGGAACTTGCGGACGCACTTCCTCTGCCTCACTTTCCGGCATTATCGTAATCGTGGGCGGTGGGTCAGAGCTCGCACAATTTCTTTCCTTTCTTGATACCTCAAGGTCAGGAGAAGGGCCCAGCACTGCTCCACTTCTGTACAAACGATCCTCTGGATCAAAAGTTACATTTAAAGTTTCATAAATTTTGTCTTCTTCCTCTACCCATATACGGAATCCTTTAGTTTTTAACGAATATCCAATCATATATCCCTTTTTTGATTTTTGCTGTAATTTATGACTTCTTAGCTGTTTTGGTATACCAACATATGCCACTGAACCAAAAGCTCTCAGATGTTTAACTGAAGGTTTAGTATTCTGATATAGTTCAAATGGTGTCTTTGATTGACCCCGGTGACAGACTCTGTTCCAAGTGTAGCCAAAATAGATGACGGCATCAGGCCAAAACTTAAAAGACATACCGCTTTCAATTAGTATGGCACGCACACAGTTTAAAATAGTTTGATTAGCCCTTTCACTAATACCATTCTGCTCAGGCGTGTACACGTTTGTCAATTCGTGTTTAACACCCCTTTTTACACAAAAGTCCTGAAAGTTGACATTGCAGAATTCTGTACCGTTGTCACTACGAATGGCCTTAAGTCTTTTATTGAGGAACAGTTCAGCTCTAGTTACATGTTTCAAAAATATATCAAACACCTGACTTTTCTCTACCATTGGGTAGATAGCAATTTTCCTGGAAAACTCATCTGTGATTGTCAAAAAAAACCTCTCACCGTTTCGCCCTAAAATACTAATTGGTCCCCAAACATCTAAATGCAGTCTTTCAAGTGGTTCTCTAGATTGCCCACCTTAAATAGGTTTAAATGACCTGCGTCTCTGTTTTCCAAGACGGCAAGGCTCACGAAAATTTTTAGTATATTTTAATCTTGGCAATCCATGAACACAATTCTGCTTACTGGTATGGACCACAAGGTCTTTACCAACATGAGCGAAACGAGAGTGCCAAGTATCTACCGAATTGAGATCAACCACAGCAGCAACAGGCATGTGAGAAAAAACATTTAAATTTTTATTTCCTAGTCCCCCATTAATTTCAAATTCAGGATTCTTTAAAATTCTAGGAAAAACATAATATATATCTTCTTTAAGTTTAGCATTGAAAACAAAATTACCATCTCGATTAAATACTGAAATTCCCCCCCCCCCCTTTTCCAATATAACTTCCTCCCATACTATCTATACATGGTCCCGACATGAGGTTCTTCCTCAATTTACTAGAATACAATACATTATTAAACTGATACACAACATTATTAAACAGCATTTTTACCATACCTCTACCTTCGATCGGGAAGCTGACCCCGTCCACAGCAACAGACATGCTTTCATTATCAACCTTTTGAAAATTCCAAAAATATTCTTTGCAGAAATGGTGCAAAGCAGCCGAATCGAAGACCCATCTATTTCTGCCATCCAAATTAAAATTTAGTAAGGATTCAGCCACAAAGAAATTTTGAGGAAAAACTGAATTAGTGAAACTGACTTGTGGACGAGTTTCTGCTCCCCTTCCGAAAGGTTTTCTTTTACCAACATTAAAATTTCTTGAAGCCACATTTTTAGGTTTAGGAAAAGTTCTAGTAGGTAATGCAGCAAAACAATTTGAACTATAGTGACCATTTCGGCCACATCTAAAACATTTAACATTTTTCTTAAAAAATATTTATTACCAGAATTAGAGGGACAAGTAACATTCTGAACTTCAATATTAGATTTAGAGTTATTAAATTCAAGATCACGCAATTCACGCGATTAAACGCGATTAACTTCCTTAAATGAAAAATTTTTATGATCTAGCCTAAGCGAAAATTGTATAACTGGCTGAAATTTATCTGGTAAGCGACGAAGAATTTGATAACAGGCATAAATGTCTGCTACCGGCTTACCCATATTTCGGAGTTGTTCTATAATCTCAGAGAGCCTCGCAGAATAAGTACGTATAGATTCATTTTCTTTAATAAAACAGTCCAAAAATTTATGAAATAATGAAAAATGTTCAACCCGACTGTCAGGGACCAAGTTAGATTTCAAAACTTGCGAAGCATCGCTTGGACTGTCACAATTTTCAATTAAGCATTTTAATTCTGAATCTAAATTTAAATAAATTGTGGTCAAAGCCACACGTGATCGATTTTCAAAACTTTCTTTTAATTTTAAATCTTCATCACCAGGAGGTTTTTCAGTACCTGTAACTATTTACCAAGCGTTTTTCTCTTTCAGTAAAAATTTAATATCACGAGACCAACTTGAGTAATTTTTATAAGTAAGTTTTTCAATTGAAGGGCTCACGGTCAAGGCCATGTTTAGCAAAAATGCCCCCCCCCCCCCAAAAAAAAAATTTAGATATTAAAGCTGCTAAAAAAACTGTGCCAAAATTAAAGACCACTCACACATGGCATGGACCGGTTTCTGAAGCCCATAACCCTAAATATGTTGTAAATGTTGAAAAGTTCAACATACAAACATAAAAATTAAAGAAGAGTTATACACAGTGGAAAAACGTGATAAATACCTGATCCTAACAATGTGTGTGAGTGGCACAGGATAGACACAAGTTTTTAAAACAAATTACAATTTCATTTATAGCTTTAACTATATATATATATAAACAGGAAAAAGAATTATTAAATATATATATGAATGAATCGATTTAAATGCAAATTATGGAAAGATTCATACAAAAATACACAAGTCAAAATATTCACAATATCTGCTGCTTCAAAAAATAGATTAGTATCCTGGCAGATGAATAATACACCATAACACAAGTGGTGTTTAAATCCAAAGTAGTGTCTAAAGCTGCAGCTTATTAAAAGATTCAAAAAACAGTACTCACAGGATTTGAAGATTTACCAACCATATTACAATGCAGGATGCAATAGACACTGGGCACAGATCACATTAGATATACTTGGAAGAAAAATATAATTTAATTCATTAATAGCATTTCCAAAAAAACTATCTATCTTCTAGCTCTAAGCATTTTTAAAACTATTTATTAAATTAATCCAGGAAAAATTAACTTTTGAAATTCATTGAAAACGTTTTAAAACTCTTTAAACTTATTTTTACAACTATTGGTTATTCATCATTACTTCATACAATAAAAACGAACTGTTCCTTTAACAGTTTAAATTAAAGAAAACTTAAAGAAACGAAATTATAAATCAACAGAAAAAAAAAAACGGCGTCTGCAAAAATAAACATCGCGACTAGCTTGTCAGCCACCGAGAGCATATACTGACGTTCCTCCCTATTTATACGTTTTCATTTTATGAAGATTTGCATATTCGCGGTGAATCGGCATGCGCCGTTGAACGATTACACGATACAACAACGCTACCTGCAACTGCTAACTGAGGCCGTTGCAAAAATAACGGCATGTCGCCGGAAGCGCGAATGAATCACTTGATTCATTCACGGAACACGCCGAAAACAAAACAAACAACGGCGTTTAAAAGGCAAGTATTTTTTTAAAGTGAATAAAAGATATATAAACTATTTTACCTGTGTAATTAATAAAAATAAACCTTTTAAAAAGTAATGAATAAACTTTTTAGCAATTAAGTTGATTAATATTTTAATAAAACTTAAGTAATTCATAAAGATTAAATTTTTAAGTATGACTCCAAAGTTATCTACCAAAGTAATGGAGTTGAAAAATTTGGGAGCTGGAATATTTCCAACAAAAACGGAAAAAGGGGAAAATAAATTAGAAATATAAGACCTATCGATACAAATTCAGTACCAAGTAAAAGGGGCGATTTCTCTGAATCCAGGAGTGCAAACAGTTTTTCGACACGACAATTAGATTTTTTTTTAAATAACTAAAGTATGAAATTTAGGTGGTAACAACTTTTGTTTAACACCAAAATAAATTAGAAATATCAGTCTTATTGTTACAAATTCGGTACCAAATGGAAGGAGCGATTTTTCTGAATCCAGGGGTGCAAACAGTTTTCCAACACGACAATTAGTTTTTTTTTTTTTTTATTATTATTATTAACTAAAGTATAAAATTTAGGTGGCAACCAAAAAATTAATTTTTTATTTTTATAATCACAAGCGCATGCATTAATACGGGTTCATTTTCTTTCGATATAAAAATAAATACCTTTAGTTAAGCGTGAAGGTTAAAAAAATATAAAAAGTTAAATTATGCATCTCACAAAAATTGACGTCATTATCACTTTAAAAATTTTATACACATTGATAAAGTGCTAGTGTAGTTCTATAGCTATGATTCAACAGAAAATTTAGAAACATGGTATTTAAAAAGTTTTTTTTTTTTTTCTCATAATTATCTCATAATTATTTTAATGTATGAAATAAAACTACATATTTTGTTTAATCGTTGTTGCACTGTATTTAAACAAATTAAGAGAGGGAGAGAGAAAGATAGAATAAACAATCTAGATTTCGATATCAAATCAAATTCAGAATTGGAGAAAATGCGTAAGGAGCTTCGTCCCTGGCGGGGGTCCCCCGACCGCTCATTTTTTTTTTTTTTTTTTTTTTGACATTTCTGGGTGTAGAAAGTAGTATGTAAAAATATAAGCATTTTCTATTCAACAAATGGCCTTTATATAATGGATATTATGAAAACTTTAATAAAATCGTACCACAAATCTGTATATATATATATAAATTTCGTGTCACGATGTTTGTCTGCGATAAACTCCTAAACTAATGATCCGCTTTTAACAAAATTTTGCACACGGTGTGCAGTTTGGTCCAACTTGAGGATACGATAGTTTTTATCTCAATTTATAGTCACAATATTTTTTTATTGCAAATTATTTGTTAATTATAGCCCTTTGTTATGAGCGACTACTAAGTGCACTCGGACATGCAAATGCCTCCTGCTACCTGAAACACCCGTTATGAATTCAGTACCTTCCACTGAAAGTAATGAAATAGAAAACGAAAGATGCAATGGGAAACCAAAAAATAAATAAATAAATAAAATCAATGGACATCCCTACCACGCTGTGCATGAAGCTGAGAACGTCTGTAACTCGGCAATCACTACCACGCACGTAAAAAGAAAAAAGAAAAAGAAGAAAAAAAAAAAAACATCACTGGACACCCCTACCTCGCTGTGCATGAATCTGAAAACGCACGTAACTCGGTTCCGCGGCAATCACTATCACGCACGTTAAAAAAAAAAAAAAAAAAAAAAAAAAATCACTGGACACCCCTACCTTGCTGTGCCTGAATCTGAAAACGCACGTAACTCTGTTCCGCGGCAATGCTATCACGCATGTTAAAACCAAAAAAACATCACTGGACACCACTACCTCGCTGTGTAGGAATCTGAGAACGCCCGTAACTCGCTTACGTGGCAATCACTACCACGCGCGTAAAAAAAAAAAAAAAAAAAAAAAAAAAAAAAAAATCACCCCAACCTGCTGTGCATGAATCTGAGAACGCCCGCAACTCGGTTCCGCAGTAATCACCATCATATATGTAAAAAACAAAAATAACTTCACTGGACTGCCATACCTCGCTGTGCATGAATCTGAAAACGCAGGTACATCGGTTAAATTACAAATAGAATTATAAACTTCCAGCTAGGGCAGTTAGTATAATTCCACCAACACACTTTTGGGTTCTTCCTATTCAGAGCGAAACGGTGGTAAGATAGAAATTTGCAAGAGAGTAAGTGAAAGGGGGGTTAAGAGTAGCGAGTGCAGTTGGTATATTTCGAGTGCAGTTGGATAACACCCTTTCTTATAGTTGCTCCAAAATATCTGCGAATTCCATAAGTTTAATTGTTGCCAAAAAAAATACGAGTTCATTTTCTTTCGACATAAAAATAAATACATTTAATCAAACGTGAACGTTAAAAAGTTGTAAAAAGTTAAATTGTGCATCTCACGAAAATTGACGTCATAATCACTTTAAAAATTTTATACACATTGATAAAACGCTAATGTAGTTATACACAAGCGAAGTGTGACGTCACTGAGAGTCTGTGAAGTCAAGAAAAAGATTTCCTTTGTTAATCGTCCATTGGATTTTTTGTAAAAAATTATTAAAAATCGAGGAAAATTATTTCCCGATTTTAATCCCCATATTTTTGTATAGATATGTATTATTTATCATGTGCATACCTTAGATTGAGTTATTTTGAGGTCAAATTGACAAAATGTAATTTTAAATTTCAAAACTCTGTCGTCCTTGGAGTTTTTTTGTATTTGGCGATCAAAAACAACACGAAAATATACAAGCCAGATGTCTATTTTCGTAATATGTATTGTGCGAAAATTTTTTCATATTATTCATTACTTTCTTAATATAAGTTGTTAAAATAACCATGATTTTTTAAAGGAATTAAATATATTCGTCAGATAATTTGGCGAATTTTGTTTTCCGCCAAGGATGACAGATATGATATTTATTCCGCTGCAACATGTTAATATTTTATATCAGATACATTATGTGTATGCTACAATTTATTTCACGTGACACGTGTGGTAAAAATTTACTTACGACATAACCTTGCTTTTTCAATTTTTGTTGCATTATCGTAATCTGTATAACTTCGTTTTCTTTAAGAAAATCGTGATATACATATAATGTTCTAAATAAAAAGTAACCATTTCAATATTTTAAAACTTATTTAAAAGTATGTTTTATTTAACATTAAATTTTAAAACTTAATTGAAAACTTATTTAGAAGTCTGGAAGATTTTAAGTCTGTTTATTTGTTTTGTAACGCTAATCTATATGTTCGAAACTTTAAATAATTATTTCTCTTATTTTTCTTTTATTTTTTTTTTTAATAACTTATCAATTTACCATTCCTTATTAAATTTGTGATTTATACATGTATTTTACATTAAATTTTGACTCATATTTATTGCTAAAAAAAAGATCTTAAAATCTTGCAATTTTTTTATCTTAATCCTCTTGATTAACATGAATTTGCTATTAAATTTTTAACATACTCAAAATCTTCCCATCACTTCGTTGAAATATATTAATCCTTCCCAAAAATCTTTTACTGTTTAAAATGATACCTATATTTACTTTAAATACCCAATATTTCATGAGATATCCTATTTTAAAGCCTTAAAATATTTAGCAAAGGAACTACTATAGTATTTCCCCAAAATTGGATTTGGCGATTATGGCTAAATCATAAATCTAAAAATCAAAACTGATAAAATCCTAAGCTAAATCATAAATCTAAAATAAAAGCATGCAGGTTGCCATATTTTATTGCAAAGAGTCCAGAACGTCATCGTTCTCGTTCAAAACGGCGCCAAAAAAAAAAAAAAAAGAAAAATCGTAAAATCCAGTTGCTGGGAAATACCAACGAGGGAAATACTATATACCTTATCAAATTTACTTATTTTTCTGACATAGCCATATTGTTTTCATTTTTATAACTACTGCTGTTGCCATCTTTAAAATGCTTAAAATTATGAGATCATTTTATAAGAAAATTAACAAACCTGTGCGAAATTTTCGCATTTTATTTCTCTTTTTGAAACTCATAAATATGCAATTTTCAAGCGAAGTGTGACGTCACTGACTGTCTGTGGATGCAAGAAAAAGATTTCCTGTGTTAATCGCCCATTGGAATTTTTATAAAAAATTATTAAAAATCGAGGAAAATTATTTCCCGATTTTAATCCCCGTATTTGGGTATAGATATGTATTAGGGGTATAGATATATATTATAAAAAAGTATTAACAATCTGGTGTGTCATTAACACGACTTTCTCTTACCCTGAAGTTTAATGCTATAAATACAGGTTGCAGATTACGAGGTAAGATAGCGAGTACTGTTATGTAAACCTGTGTTAAACAATTCAAATTAGGCTTCGGAAGATTTTTTATATGATAATTAGTTCCCCCCCCCCCCGTTTCATTTCTGCACCTACATTTATATAGAATTTAATTCGGTTATTAAAACATAATTCTGTTTAAAAAAAAAAAAAAAATATTAAAATTATTTTAAAAAATTATCTTTTATGATAATGCAGTCGATTTCCATATTAGAGAAGTAGTATAACACTAAATATATATATATATATAAAAAAAAAAAAAAAAAAAAAAAAAAAAAAAAAAAGTTGAATTTATTCTCAATATTATATATATATATATATTTTTTTTTTTAGGACTGAGGGCCTATTAGTCTCAGACAGGGATTTTTGCGTTGTCGTTTTCGATAGTTGGACATTTGTCGAAATCATTTTTCGATAGTTGGACATTTATCGAAATCTAAAATTTATCGAAAATATAATTGAATAATTTGAAAGCGATGTTATAATTGGGAAGAAAAAAAAACTAATAGTCCTCCGTCCTAAACTAAATTCTGCTTTTGCCAGAATTTCATCAAAATCTTTTTTTTTTTTTTTTTTTTTTTTGAAAGAAAAAGAAAAGAAAATTAATAATAATCAGTATCGTTACAAGAGATATCGAAATGTTTTTTTAAATAATTTTGAATTAGGAAATAAATAGTGCGTGTGCAATAATATGAAATAAAAATAGATAAAAATATGAATTTAATGATTTGATTTTTATATAAAACACGATCGCGTGCTATCTTAAAAAGTAGATGTAAAATTTAAAGTTTAATTTTCTTGGCAACAATTATTAAATTAAAATAAATAATTTAATGAAAGTTTAGAAGTTAGAATTTCTTTTTCTTTTTTTTTTTACTTTCCGAACACTATAGTGAGGAAAGTATTGTAATCATGTCAAAAATCCGAATTCGAGATTTTGATGTTTCTATACGTTTCGAGGTCCCCTGAGTCCGTTTTCACTATTTTTACGATGATGTATGTATGTGTGTGTGTATGTGTGTATGTATGTGTATATGTCTGTGAGTGAACACGCTAGTGTCTAAACGCTTTGTTCGAATAAGCTGAAAGTTGGTGCGTATATTGTAAGTCACCATAGTACGAACCCTATAGATTTTGGTGAATCTAGCACTTATAGGTTTTTTGCAGGGACACAAAGAAAAATTATTTATCATTATGGTCTATGGGACCAAAATCTGAAAAGTGCGATAGCATCTAAACGCCTTCTTCAATTGAGCAAAAAATGTATACACATATTATAGGTCACAGTTACTCAATGTGTATAGAGTTTGGAGAATCTGGCACTTACAGTTTCTTTACAGGGGCACAAAGAAAAATTCTTTATCATTATGGCCTATGGGGCCAAATTTTTAAAAGTGCGATAGCGTCTAAACGCTTATTTAATCTGAACAAAAAATTTGTACACATGTTATAGGTCACAGTTGCACGAATTGTATAGATTTTGGTGAATTTAGCACTTACAGTTTTTTTACAGAGACACAAAGAAAAATTCTTTATCATTATGGCCTGTGGGATCAAATTTTTACTTTCTTCTATATTTAATAGAAGAAAGTATTGGATTCGTAAAAATTTTCGACCTCGGGTTTTTGATGGATTTACACGTTTTAAGACCTGTAGAACACGATTTGACCATTTTTAGAAAATGTCTGTCTGTTTGTCTGTCAGTCTCTGCGTGGGTGTGACAAACTTTTGTGGCAACTGTACCTCAGGAACTACTCCACAGAATTTCATACAAATTGGTATGTAGTTGCACCTTGACATAAATTACTGCCTATCAACTTTTGGTAAAAATTGTCTTACAGGTTGCGTTGCCATACCGCTTTTTCTAAATTTTTAACATGGTGGTATAGTACAAAATTTTGTATAAATGTGCATAAAGAAAATTATTTTTTAATAATCATTATGAAAGTTACCAGAATTATTTATAATAGAGATAGTCAACTGGGAAAAAATTTTTGTATGTGTAGGAGCCTCGCCTTCCCCCCTCGAGGGGAGTAAATTTTCATGATGGGTATCTTTCAAAAGAGCTCGCCAGTACCTTTAAAACGAATGGTTGAACCATAGATCTGCGATAATTTAAAATGAAGTTATCGATTTTTTTTAATGTAATATTGACAATAAAATTGACTTTTTTTGGATATTTAGTGTTATAATACTTCTCTACTATGGAAATCATCTGCATTATCATGGAAGATAATTTTTTTAATAAATTATTTTTACTGAGTGAATTTGTATAGGAAAATATAGAAGAAAGTCATGTGGTGGCCACGTGCGATAGCATCTAAACGCCTTATTCAATTGAGCTGAAAATTTATATGAATACTAGCAGGCTTTGCCCGCTTCGCTGGTCACTATATTTAAAGGAAACTCTTTTCTATATAGCTTTATGAAAAAAAGAAAATACTGAAATTGCTCAAAAGCTCGCTTTGAGTTCCCGCTGCCTTTGGCATGGAATTGTTCGTCCTCGCAGTCTCCGGTGCCTGTCCCTATTGCCTGCGACAATAGCTTACCCGTGGGCTTCCATTTGGGTGCTTATCATATATGACAGTTTCGATACAGACAGTATCGAAAAATTTGAAGTAGCTTTTTTATATTTGAATACCAATTACATAAGAACAACATTATGCGTGATGTACATAATATTTACTTTCAAGTTATTTCTTATATTTATTCGATTTAATCCATCAACCATAAAATGACAGCAATTTCAAGCCAAATTTAATATTACAATATGCTATGATCAGCTACGTCTATTGCATGAGACAATTGTTATTATTATTATTATTATTATTATTAATATTTTGGTTATATATACTTCATTCTTAGTTAATAGTAGTTGGTATATAGAAAAATAAATGCAAACCTCATCATGGTACAAACTTAATATAGCTAGCTCCCCTTGACGACATTTGAATTTTTGTCGCCGTTTTAGACCAAAATATAATTTATGCGATTATTGTTCCTATTTCTTTCTCTTTTTCAATACTTTATAATTTAGTTATATTTTTGATGAGCTACTTGGCTTTAAGTGGCTGTCCTTGGCGAAATATGTTCGATCTATTTCAGCATCAAAATTAAAAAAATTGTCCAGTATTATCAATAAGTAAATACCTTTAATATAATGCTGAATTATCTTTTATGCCTAGCGTGATTCATCCGTGCAATATATATACATATAAAGTTGAGGTATATAAAAAAAAATGCTATGAAATAAAATTCAGAAGAAACAAGCTAGATTTGTATTATTACTATTTTATTTTAAATTTATAAAGACGTCATTTCTCATTCACCAATTTAACATTTAGTAAAAATTTATTTTTCGCGTGAAAGTGTATTTCATTTTATGTTGAAGAAAAAAAAAAATAAATAAAATAAAAATACCTCGTAAACATTTTTGGCAACAATCAAAAATTTAAATGGCTTTTATTTTCATATTTTAATTAATTTTAAAAAATCTAATCAAATAGTAGCATATGTCCTATTCCAGATTATTATCTATCTCGGTACCAAATTTTATCCAGATCCGTTTAACCGTTGTGACGTGATTGAGTAACAAACATCCATACATCCAACGGACAACTCATGCCATCTAGGTGGAAAAGTTGTTGAAAGAGTTGGTTAAAAATTAATTAAGAAAGAACTAATTAAGTTACAACTTTCATTAATAGATAAAAACCTATTCGCAGACCTACCGAATGTACATACAAAATTTCATTAAAATAGGTTAAGCCGTTTTGGAGGAGTATGGTAACAAACACTGTGACATGAGAATTTTATATATTAGATTATAAATCACTGTTGCACTAACTATAAGCACTTTGGTGAATCTAGCATTTATAGGTTTTTTACAGGGACACAACGAAAATTCTTCTTCATTATGATCTATGGGTTTAAAGTTCAGTAGCGTTAAATAAAACATCGTGTAATATATGGAAAACTAGTTGGCATAGGTGGACTCTGCTCAGTTCCCCATCATATGTATGTTCTCATAAATTTCTTGTACAGGACATATTATATTCATGTTAAGAGAAATGAATTTGACCAAACGCTTGGCACAATGACAGAACGAAATCCTCACCTAATAGGCTACCCACCATTCAGTTCAACATATTTATCTTATTCTAATCTACTAATTTATTTTTTTGGGATCAATTTCGTAGTTTATTTTTTATGCTAATATTTCCAATGCAACAATCCCAAAAATGCATATTTATATGAAATATCGCAACATTTTGCTATGTTGATAAAATCTTAAATTTCGAATAACTTACGAAATTTTCCCATTAGAATATTTGTAGTCAATCATGTTCATTCAAGTATCATAAATGTTATTTTGAAATTGTCTGATATATTTATGATACTCAAAATGGACGTTTGTGCTCGATTGTGCCTTATTCTGCCATTTTAAGTAAATCGTAAATTCCAAATAACTTACGATTTTTTTAAATTGGAAAATTCATACTCTATGGTATTTATGTAAGTATCCTACATAATATTTCAAAAGAGGTTTGACATCTTTACGATGACAATATCCCTCAAGATTTGACGTTTGTGTAAAATTTTGCCCTTATCTATTGTGATAAGAAATTCGTAAATTTCCAATAACTTACGAAATTTTTATATTGGAAAATTCATAATCATCAATACTCATGCCAGTGGCCTAAATAACGAAATTTTTATATTGGAAAATTCACAGTCATTAATATTCATGCCAGTGTTTTAAATAATATTTCAAAAGTAGTCTGACATCTTTACGATGAAAATATCTCTAAAAATTGACGTTTATGTGAAATTTCGCCCTATACCACCATGTTAAGAAATTCGTAAATTTCCAATAACTTGCGAAATTTTCAAAGTAGCATATTTATAGTTATCGATGTTCATTCCGGCATCAAAACTGATATTTTAAAACTGGTCTGACAATTTTACAGTAAAAAGTTTCCATTTAATGCACGTTTAAGTGAATTTTTGTCCTATTCTCCCATGTTAAGAAAATCGTAAATTTCTAATAACTTGCGAAGTTTTTAAAATCGAATGTTGCAAATGAATAAGGTTCTTGCCAGTGTCGAAAGTAACATTTTAAAACTGATCTGACCTCTCTGCGACAATTTGTTCTTGAGATATCGTGTACACAGACTAACAAACTAACGAACTAACGGACTAACGGACACCCTACAGACAGACACCATACAAATTTTGTCATTTTCGGATTCCTCACACCTGAAAATGTGTAGAAAAGTCAAAAAACCGAGGTCGAAAATTTTCACGATTACCTAAGTTCCCCATACCTATAGTATGATGGGGAACTAAAAATACTCAAACACTTTATTATGGTTTTATCTCTTTTGTTTTTTAACAACTCATCTTACTTTATCTACAAAACTGTTAATTACTCACTGTTCGGAAAGTCGAGTGGAGCCACTCCAGATTTTAGTTCCCTATCATACTATAGGTATGGGGAACTTAGGTAATCGTGAAAATTTTCGACCTCGGTTTTTTGACTTTTCTACACGCTTTCAGGTGTGAGGAATCCAAAAATGACAAAATTTGTATGGTGTCTGTCTGTAGGGTGTCTGTTAGTCCGTTAGTCCGTTAATTCGTTAGTTTGTTAGTCTGTGTACACGATATCTCAAGAACAAATTGTCGCAGTGAGGTCAGATCAGTTTAAAATGTTACTTTCGACACTGGCAAGAACCCTATTCATTTGCAACATTCGATTTTAAAAACTTCGCAAGTTATTAGAAATTTACGATTTTCTGAACATGGGAGAATAGGACAAAAATCCACTTAAACGTGCATTAAATGGAAACGTTTTCCTGTAAAATTGTCAGGCCAGTTTCGATGCCGGAATATCAGTTTTGATGCCGGAAAGAACATCAGTAAATATAAATAGGCTTCTTTGAAAATTTCGTAAGTTATTGGAAATTTACGAATTTCTTAACATGGTGGTATAGGGCGAAATTTCACATAAACGTCAATTTTGAGAGATATTTTCATCGTAAAGATGTCAGACTACTTTTGAAATATTATTTAGGACACTGGCATGAATATTGATGACTATGAATTTTCCAATATAAAAATTTCGTAAGTTATTGGAAATTTACGAATTTCTTATCACAATAGAATAGGGCAAAATTTTACACAAACGTCAAAACTTAAGGGATATTTTCATCGTAAAGATGCCAAACCACTTTTGAAATATTATGTAGGATACTTACATAAATACCATAGAGTATGAATTTTCCAATTTAAAAAAATCGTAAGTTATTTGGAATTTACGATTTACTTAAAATGGCAGAATAAGGCAAAATCGAGCACAAACGTCCATTTTGAGGATCATAAATATATCAGACAATTTCAAAATAACATTTATGATACTTGAATGAACATGATTGACTACAAATATTCTAATGGGAAAATTTCGTAAGTTATTCGAAATTTAAGATTTTATCAACATAGCAAAATGTTGCGATATTTCATATAAATATGCATTTTTGGGATTGTTGCATTGGAAATATTAGCATGAAAAATAAACTACGAAATTGATCCCAATAAAATAAATTAATAGATTAGAATAAGATAAATATGTTGAACTGAATGGTGGGTAGCCTATTAGGTGAGAATTTCGTTCTGTCATTGTGCCAAGCGTTTGGTCAAATTCATTTCTCTTAACATGAATATAATATGTCCTGTACAAGAAATTTATGAGAACATACATATGATGGGGAACTGAGCAGAGTCCACCTATGCCAACTAGTTTTTTTTTCTTAGTTCCCCATCATACTGTAGGTATGGGGAACTTAGGTAATCGTGAAAAATTTCGACATCGGGTTTTTGACTTTTTTATGCGTTTTCAGGTGTGAGGAATCTGAAAATGACAAAATTTGTTTGGTGTCTGTCTGTAGGGTGTCTGTTAGTGTGTCAGTGTTTCAGTGTGTTAGTCCGTTAACACGATATCTCACGAACAAATGATCGCAGAGAGGTCAGATCAGTTTTAAAATATTACTTTCGATACTGGCAAGAACCCTATTCATTTGCAACATTCGAATTAAAAAACTTCTTAAGTTATGAGAAATTTACGATTTTCTTAACATGGAAGAATAGGACAGAATTTCACTTAAACGTGCATTAAATGGAAACCTTTTACTGTAAAAATGTCGGACCAGTTTTAAAATATCAGTTTTGATGCCGTAATGAACATCAGTAACTATAAATATGCTACTTTGAAAATTTCGCAAGTTATTGGAAATTTACGAATTTCTTAACATGGCAGTATAGGGCAAAATTTCACATAAACGTTAATTTTGAGAGATATTTTCATCGTAAAGATGTCAGACTACTTTTGAAATATTATTTAGGACACTGGCATGAATATTAATGACTATGAATTTTCCAATATAAAAATTTCGTAAGTTATTGGAAATTTACGAATTTCTTAACATGGTAGAATAGAGCAAAATTTCACATAAACGTCAATCTTGAAGGATATTTTCATCGTAAAGATGTCAAACCACTTTCGAAATATTATTTAGGATACTGGCATGAACATTATAGACTATGATTTCTCCAATTTAAAAAATTCGTAAGTTATTTGGCATTTACGATTTACTTAACATGTCAGAATAAGGCAAAATTGAGCACAACTTCCATTTTGAGGATCATAAATACATTAGACAACTTCAAAATTACATTTATGATATTTGTTTGAACATGATTGAATACAAATATTCTGATAGGAAAATTTCGTAAATTATTCGTAATATACGATTTTATCAACATAGCGAAATTGAAAATTTTTGATATGAATATGAATTTTGAGGATTATTGCATTGGAAATAGTAGCATGAAAACTAAACAACGGAATTTACCCTGATAAAATAAATTAATAGATTAGAATAAGATAAATATATCCAAGTGAATGGTGGATAGCCTTTTAGGCGGGGATTTCATTCTGTAACTGTATCAAGCTTTGGTCAAATTCATTTCTTTTAACATGATTATAATATGTCTCCAACTAGAAGTTTATGAGAACATAAATATGATGGGGAACTGAGCAGAGTCCACCTATGCCAACTAGTTTTTTACATAATCTAATAATACTATATATTTATTTTAAAAGTTTATTCTAATAATTCTAATTAACAAAAAGTATGTTTTTTTTTTTTTTTTTTTTTTTTTAATTAAGAATTTGTATGTGGATAAATATTTTCATAGAGATATTTGGCATTAGTTTCATGTTTTTATTTAATTAAGCAGTACTTTTCTTTACTGCAGTAAAACAAAATTTTTTGTTGTTATTATCTACGTTATGTGGTTCTTTTATGTTCTTCCCTAATTGTAAATGATTATAATTTGGATTTTATTAAGATTTTTTTTTTGTTAAAAATGAAAAAACAATCGTTAATTTTCTCTATATATTAAAAACTAGTATGTTGTGGCCACCACAAGACTTTCTTCTATATTTTCCTATACATATTCAATCAGTAACAATATTTAAAAAAAAAAAAAAAAAAAAAAAAAAAGATTTTTTTTTCTTTTTCTTTTTTTTTTTTTTCTTTTTTTTTTTTTTTTTTTTTTTTGTGAAAATTAATACATATTCAATCACTAACAATAATATTAAAAAAAAAAAAAAAAAAAAAATCGAATTTTTTTCTGTTTTTTTTTTTTTTTTGTTAAAAGTAAAAAAAATCGATAACTTTGTTTTAAATTATCACAGATTTATGGTTCAACCATTCGTTTTAAAGGTATTGACGAGATCTTTCGAATGATACCCATCTTCAAAATTTAACCCCCCCCGGGGGGGTACTTCCCCACCAGGGGGGGAACCGATGCCCCCCCATGCACAATTTTTTTTTCCTAGTTAACTACTACTATCATCAATAATTCAAATTAATTTTACAATCACAAGTTTAAAATAACTCTCATTATGCCCATTTATACGGAATTTTGTCCTATGCTGCCATATTAAAAATTTGCATAAAATGCGATTACAGCGCCACCTGTTGAGCTATTGATCCCCAAATCTAATGGGCACCAGTTCATGTCAGGGTGCAACTAAATACCAAGTTTGGTTAAATTTCATTCATATGTTCGTGAGATACAGCGTCCACAAAAAAATGATACAGACAGACAGACAGACACACAGACAGACAGACAGACAGACAGACACACAGACAGACATTTTCTAAAAACTATCAATTCGTGTTCAGGACATCCCAAAACGTGTAGATCCGTCAAAAAACGGAGGTCGAAAATTTTCGCGAATCCAATACTTTCTCTATATTACATATAGAAGAAAGTAAAAAGTTTCTGTAACTGGCGTCAATTTCTTTTGTCTGCGACAGCATCTTCTCGCGGTGAGCAAAATACTCTGCATCATGGGAGGTATCAATATGTTCCGAATTCTTCAAGGAAGGCATTTCAGGTAGTTAGAAATCTGTATCATTTTAATGAACGAAGTTATTAAATAAAAACCTAAGGTTCATAAAGGTACTCTATTTGCCATTAAAGAAATAATTTCTCTTATTACATCATTTTCCACAACGACGTCATTCTCCACAAGGAAATAAAAATGTTATCACTGGTGTAAAAAAATAAAATAAATTCCGCAAACATCTTTTTTTTTTTTTCCTACTTTTAGAAAATTAAATTTTATTACTGGCAATATTTATGTTTATTTTATTTATTTGTTCTTTTTTTGCGTGTGAATAACGAAATAATGTCGTGTCTACAACTAACCGCGTTTCTCTTTACCATTAAAGTGTATTTATTATTTTTATTTGAAAACGTTTTTTAAAATACTTTGGATAGATTTTGGTATACAAAAATATTTAGATTTAAATTCAAACTCAATTATAAACGAAAAATCTTATTTAGCATTGGTAATTTTTTAACATTGCAGAATTAGACATTTCCATGATACATTTCATACTTCTAATTATGGCAAGAAAAAATTCACCTAAAATATTTATAGATTTTATTCTTCGTTAATGTAAGAACTAGAGAGAGGAGAGAAGGTACTTTTCCTTTCGCGGTACAACTTCGATATACACCCACAACGATATTTGGCGATTTTTCTTTGGCGCCGTTTTGAACGATAACGATGTCGTTCTGGACTGTTTGCGATATAATATGGCAGCCTATATGTTGTTTATTTTAGATTTGTAATTTTATGTTTTATGATTTAGATTATGATTTTATCATTTATCATTTATCATTTATGATTTTTAGATTTATGATTTAGCCATAATCGCCAACAAAAAATCGCCAAATATCGTTGTGGGTGTATATCGAAGTTGTTCCCCTTTCATCGGCGAAATTCTCGCCAAGCAAACTTTATTGGCGACAACAATACATTTATGGATTAAAAGTAAATTTGTAACTTAGATTTTTTTTTCTTTTTCAAATTTAAAGTTTATTTATATACGTTATTAAGGATTTGACAAAATAAATGTTATATTTTTTATGGGGCAACACATTTAAAAGCTAGTTTTAAGCTAAGCTTCAGAAAATTTAATTCTTAAAAATAAATCTTATATATTAAAAAAATTTATGAAAACTAAAGTCAGTCCGTCTGGCCGTTCTATCCGGCCGATTTCCTTCATTTTTTTTTAAATGAAAGGTATTTAGACACAGATATGTCATCAATCATTGAAATTTACTCAACTCCCACCTTACTCAAGTTATACTCAAACGCGATTCTTCCCTGTACATTTCTTATGGGACACATTCACTCAAGCAATTCGAATTCTCATAGCTCCTCTTCTAATGAATGGATCTTGATCGTTTTACTCTCAGAACACTCAGTGGATCAAGCTCTTTCTTTTGAGCTATTAACTGCTTAAATTCGTTGAGTTTGAGGAAAGTTATGCGTGCACAATCAACTTTACATTTAATTTTTTCAAGATTTTTTCAAGATTTTCCTTCACTCAAACCTCTATAACTAGAGTTCTAATTAACGTAGGCTGTTGACACAAGTCTAAGAACACTCAGTGGATCAAGTTCTTTCTTTTGAGCTATTAACTGCTTAAATTCGTTGAGTTTGAGGAAAGTTATGCGTGCACAATCAACTTTACATTCAATTTTTTCAAGAATTTTTCAAGATTTTCCTGCGTTTGGTGTGAATCAATTATTTGAAAAAACAATTAATATGAAGAAAATTTAATTTTTAATTAAACGAGTTTTAGATTTCTCAAAAAGAATCTAGAATTTTAATTTATATATTTAATTTATAATATGCCCCCCCCGTTTTTTTTTTAAGAAAAAAAAAAAAGAATTTTATAGTGTTCATCAAATTCAACAATCCTAAACAGATTATTATTATTTTTTTTTTTGAGGGGGGGGGGGGAATAAGATGAAATAATGTTTTCACGCAAAAAATTAAAAAATATCAAATTTGCCCATGCATATAAAAAATACTTATTAAAACGAGTCGAATAAGGAAGCGAAAAATAAGTACTGAGTTATATTACGATAAATACGATATATAATATGATACGTTATAGTTATTACATCTATCGTCCAGGGTTAGTAGGTATTTTCGTTAAAAGAAATAGTGTGTTCGTTCGGTGCAACTTGCACATTAGTCCCATCAGGTACAACATGCATATTAGTCCCGCCAGGTGCAACTTGCACATTAGTCCCCTTTAAATATAGTGTCCAGCGAAGCTGGCAAAGCATTCGTTGATTCACTACCTTAACTGATTTCACATTCCGTCATTTTTGACGGGTTTATATACTAGTCTATATTAATAAACTCAGACTTTTGTCTATAAATTTGTCGGAATCGAAAAATTTTGAGATATCTTCACGTTTCACACACCAAGAAAGCCGAAAATGACTTCAGAAAATTTTGCCTGCGCGTGTGTGTGGGTGTGTGTGTGCGTGTATGTGTGTCATTGTGTCTGTATGTCGCCTTTTTTGTCCGGGCATCACTTGAGAACGGCCGGACGGAATTCAACGGCGCTTGGCAGGAATTTAGGTCTTCACCCAACTTAAAATTATGTCTATCAACTTTTCAGAAATCCCCCCCCCGTTTCCCCCTGGGGGGGGGGGGGGTAAAAGACTAAAACACGTTTGTCCGGGCATCACTCGAGAAGGCCTGGACGGAATTCAACGGCGCTTGGCAGAAACTTAGGTCTTCACCCAACTTAAAATTATATCTATAGAAATTTTCAAAATTATGATTAGTGTTTAAATTGTGGATAAAAAACACCTGCGCATGCGCCATCAATATTTTTTCACTAAAACGCTTTGAATGGAAAAATAAAATATAAAAAAAAATTTTTAAGTTAAAGACTTTTTTATTCGCGTGATTCGCACTACAAATTATGAAAAAATTGAAATGAAGTGTTGCTATCTAAATTCCATACTTTAGTTAATTTTAAAAAATCTAATTGTCGTACCGAAAAACTGTTTACACCCCAGGATTCAGAAAAATCACCCCTTTCATTTTGTACTAAATTTGTAACGATAGGTCTGATATTTCTAATTTATTTTTCCCTTTTTCCGTTTTTCCGTTGCCACTTAAATTTCATACTTTAGTTATTTTTTAAAAATCTAATTGTCGCATCGAAAAACTGTTTGCACCCCTGGATTCAGAAAAATCGTCCATTTCCTTTGGTATCAAATTTATAAATGTAGGTCTGATATTTCTAATTTATTTTACCTTTTTTTTCCGTTTTCAACCCAGATTCCGTTAGAAGGTTTTATATTTATATATACGCCTTTATATATTTTTTTATTTTCCAGAAATAAAATGAAATATTTTAAATTTCACGTGAATAATAATAAAAATTAAAAAGGAAAATACCTACTAAAGTTGGTGATTTTTTTTTTTTTTTTATCATCAGGAATTTGTATGTGGATAAATATTTTCATAGAGATATTTGGCATTAGTTTAATATTTTTATTTAATTAAGCAGTACTTTTCTTTCCTGCAGTAAAACAAAATTTTTTGTTGTTATGTACCTTATGAGGTTCTTTTATGTTCTCCCCTTAATTGTAAATGATTATAATTTGGATTTTATTAAGATTTTTAATTTTTATTTTGTAAATATCAGAAAAGAGTTTTTATTTTATTTTATTATTTTATTTTATTTTATTTATTTATTTATTTTGTGTATGGAACAGCTTTAGTATCAGATCCCTTTGGCAAAATTTGAAATTCGGCACCGAAGTAGCTCAGACATTTCTCGCCAAGATCTTTAATTGCACAATTGAGATAGCCAATTCAGTTCATCTCAAAAATGGCTTAAAATATTTAAAGTCACCAAAGGGGTCCCATACTAAAGCTGTGCTTTTTGTATTTATTTATTTATAATATTTTCTATTAAAGACTTCTGTGGTCACGAAATTTGGTGCGTAAATTGTTTGTATGCATCCGGCACTTATTGTAACTGGATTTCACGAAATTCGAAATCCCCCCCTCTTCTCGGAGTCGGAGGGCAATAAACATGTGTAAAAACATGTTTTTCCATTTGAATTCGCTTTGAATTATCTTAGAATGGCGAATTTTGGTGTGTGGATATTGTTTAAGTGTACGCATTATGTACATTAGTGGGATTTTGCAAAACTTCGAACTCACTCGCTGAGGAAGGGGAAGTAAGAAGTGGGTAAGTTGCTGCCGAAGGCAGTGGGGACCCAGACTCCTCACGTTGCGAGCGAGAAAACATCTATCAATCACAGCGAGAACTTAGGTTAATAATAAGGATATGGGATTTTGACAACTCATTTAAATTTAATGTCCAGCGAAGCGGGCAAAGCCTGCTAGTAATAAATAAAATAAGTAAACGTAAAATAAGTTTCTTTAATTTTTTTCTTGTTATTATTCGACGTATTTTGAAACAATTACTCTGTCTTAGGTGCCTAATGTTTGGCGTCGGTTATATCATTCTTGACAACTTTATCGCTTCACCGGCAAAATGGAAAACTACCAAAGAGAATTAATAATTTAAGCTGCAGGAGGTTTTTACTTTCTTCTATATGTAATATAGAGAAAGTATTGGATTCGCGAAAATTTTCGACCTCTGTTTTTTGACGGATCTACACGTTTTGGGATTCCTGAACACGAATTGATAGTTTTTAAAAAATGTCTGTCTGTGTGTCTGTCTGTCTGTCTGTGTGTCTGTCTGTCTGTCTGTGGTTTAGTGTTTTCACCGTATCTCACGAACCAATGAATGAAATTCAACGAAACTTGGTATATAGTTGGAACCTGGCGGGGCATTGTGCTGATTAGATTTGGGGATCAATAGCCCATCAGGTGGCGCAGTGATCGCATTTTATGTAAATTATTAACATGGCAGTATAGGACAAATTTTCGTATTTTTCACCGTATCTCACGAACCAATGAATGAAATTCAACCAAACTTGGTATATAGTTGGAACCTGACGGGGCATGGTGCTGATTAGATTTGGGGATCAATCGTCCAGCAGGTGGCGCTGTGATCGCAAAATTTCGTATGTTTCACCGTATCTCACGAACCGATGAATGAAATTGAACCAAACTTGGTGTATAGTTGGACCCTGACATGGAAAGGGTCTGATTAGATTTTGGGATCAATCGCCCAGCAGATGGCGCTGTGATCGCATTTTATGTAAACTTTTAACATGGCAGCATAGGACAAAATTTCGTATAAATGTACATAATGAGCGTTATTTTAAACTTGTGATTGTAAAATTAATATGAATTATTGATAATAGTAGTAGTTAACTAGGAAAAAAATTTTGTGCATGTGGGGGCACCGGTTCCCCCCTGGGGGGGAAGTACCCCCCCCCCCCCCCCGGGGGGTAAATTTTCAAGATGGGTATCTTTCGAAAGATCTCGTCAATACCTTTAAAACGAATGGTTGAACTATAAATCTGTGACAATTTGAAACAAAGTTATCGATTTTTTTACTTTTAACAAAAAAAACTTTGAAAAAAAATCGTATTTCTTTCTTTTTTTTTTTTTAACGAAACTTAACCAAACTTGGTATTTAGTTGGTCCCCGACATAATTTGGTGCTGATTACATTTAGGGATCAATAGCTCAACAGGTGGCGCTGTGATCTCATTTTTTCTAAATTTTTAACATGGCAATATAGGACAAAATTTCGTATAAATGTACATAATGAGCGTTATTTTAAACTTGTGATTGTAAAATTAATATGAATTATTGATAATAGTAGTAGTTAACTACGAAAAAAATTTTGTGCATGTGGGGGCACCGGTTCCCCCCTGGGAGGGAATTAACCCCCCGGGGGGGGTAAATTTTCAAGATGGGTATCTTTCGAAAGATCTCGTCAATACCTTTAAAACGAATGGTTGAACTATAAATCTGTGATAATTTAAAACAAAGTTATCGATTTTTTTTACTTTTAACAAAAAAAAAAGACTTTTTTTTAAATATTGTTACTGGTTGAATATGTATTACTTTTAACAAAAAAAAAAAAAATAGAAAAAAATCGTAATTTTTTTTTTTTTAAATATTGTTACTGATTGAATATGTAAAATAGGAAAATATAGAAGAAAGTCTTGTGGTGGCCACAACATACTAGTTTCAAATTAAAATGATAATAATAATAAGCTTTTTCTCTTTTGGATATTTTCGAATGTCTAAAATTATCTAGCAGTTCAATAAATACATACAGAGAGTATATACTGCCATAAATTAACTAAAGAAATTCAATAATAAAAAGCATGGGCATTAGAAAAAAATAGGTTCTAATTTTTTAAAAAGGTTATTCTAATTTAATTTAAAGGTTATATATATATATATATATATATTAACAAGCAATTCTACCAAAAAAAAAACATCGCCAAATAGTGACAAAAACTTAAATGTCCCCAAGAAGTTCACATACTGTATCCGTAATATAAAATGATCTAGATGTTACGAATGGACTCTTCCCAGTGTCGTCTGCTCAGTCATGCGATAGGGCAAAACAAATAATTGAATTATGAGAATCAAATTCAATTAATTATTGTTCTTAAGAACAAAAGTGTTAATATTTACTATAAAATAAAATAAAAGTAATATTGTACATTTGTAAACAGTAGAATAATTTATTTGTAAATTTAATAATTTTTAAAAAACACTTTGTGTTTATTTATTTTCACCTGTAAGAATCGATTTTTGTATGTTGTAGTGTAACTGTTACATTAACTGATCTAGCAATAAATAATAGCAATAAATAACTTGTGGAATGTTTACGGATTATAATTTAAAATTTTAAAATGTTTTCAATTAAATTTAATTGCATAAAGGTGTTACAACAAATTAATTAACTTAGTTACTGGTCTAAATGGCTTTACACCGTACGATGTTGCACTGTCAATGATTTAAGTACCAAAAATCAGAGTATTTAACATGTTCTCCATGAGCATAAATAACAAGTATAAACTAAATGATGATTGCAAATGTATACAGCAAACAAAAGATGATGAATAATGATATAAAATGGTTTAAAAATGATGATGTATAAAAAAATAACACAGATTAAATACGATTGATCAAAAATAAGAATAGAAAATAGGTTATTTCAGAAATCGCTATAGATATAGAAGACTTCGTCTGCTGTTTGTTTTTCGCCTATCATGTGATCTCTGACGTCAGGTGATACGAGTCCATTTCTTTCTTTTCCGGGGGAAAAAAAAATGCTGATCCTTACCACATTATTTCATTAAAAAAAAAAAAATGGTATTAAATATTATGTATTTCAATTTGATATTGAATATGGGTATTTCCATTTTTTTTTCCTTGTTTTATGCAGTATTAATTTTCCTATTCAGTGAAAGGTAAAGAAGCGAATATCAGCAATTCCTATTCAGCGAAAGGCAGAGCGCCGCAGGGGTTAATAAGTGAAGCGAGTCGGGGGGAGACGAAGCTTTCCTCGGGGGTTGGTGAGCGGAGTGAGCAGGGGGCAGAGCCCCCTAGCATATAAAAAAAATCTGATGTGGGCACCACATGACTTCCTTATACACTTTTAGAAATATACATAATGTTAAAAAACATTGTCACTGGACCCGAAACATTTGGCTAAAAATATTTTAAAAAAATGCAAGCATACGTAAAAAAAAATAAAAAATAAAATCGTGCCTTGAGGGGACTCATGTCAAAGTTGTGCCTTGGGGGGGACTCATGTCAAAGTTGTGCCTTGAGGGGGGACTCATGTCAAAGTTGTGCCTTGGGGGGACTCGTGTCAAAGTTGTACCTTGGGGGGGGGACTCATGTCAAAGTTGGGCCTGGGGGGGGACTCATGTCAAAGTTGGGCCTGGGGGGGACTCATGTCAAAGTTGTACCTTGGGGGGGACTCATGTCAAAGTTGTGCCTTGGGGGGGACTCATGTCAAAGTTGCTCCTTGGGGAGGGGACTCATGTCAAAGTTCTGCCATGGGGGGACTCATGTCAAAGTTGCGCCTTGGGGGGGACTCATGTCAAAGTTGTACCTTGGGGGGGACTCATGTCAAAGTTGTGCCTTGGGGGGGACTCATGGTAAAGTTGTGCCTTGGGGGGGTGGACTCATATCAAAGTTGTGCCTTGGGGGGGGGGACTCATATCAAAGTTGTGCCTTGGGGGGGGACTCATGTCAACGTGTTCTGAACTTTTCTGAAAGTTTAATGTGTAGCTAGTCGAGAAGTCAGTTAAATTGCAAGATTTGTCCAAACCGTTTTTGAGCTATTACCGTTTTTTGATACATTTTGCCCACTATGAACCTAATTTTCCTAAATATCTCCAAAACGGAAAATCATATAAAGTCCAAAAAGGGAGGTGCACAACTAGATGTTATAACAAACCTATGTACCAATTCGCAACTTTCTACGTCCAACCGTTTTTGAGTTATGCGACACACACACACACATACATACATACAGACGTCACGAAAAATCGTGTAAAGTCGCTTATATCTCTAAAACGAGAGCTCGTGTTAAGACGAAACTTGCAGGTGTGCAACTAGACATCATGACTGTCACACGTATAAATTGGCAACATTCAGCGATCATTCGTTTTCGAGCAATGTGAAATACAAAATCCATTTCGCAAATCGGGATTACTATACTTCCTTATACTTTGTATAAGGAAGTAAAAAGTAACTGTCGCTGGCGTCAATATTTTTTGTCTGGGAGAGCATCTCCTCGCGGAAGGCAAAGTGCGGTGCATCATGAGAGGTATCAGTGTATTCCGACTACTTCAAAGAAGGCATTTCAGCTGCTTAGAAATTTCTATCATTTTATTTAACGAAATTATTAACTAAATACTTCGGGTTTTTAAAGGTACTCTATTTGCCACCGTTCAAAAAGTTTCTATTATTACGTTTTTTTCTTTGTCTCTGACGTCATTTTCCTCAGGAAAATTAAAATGTGATCAATGGTGTAAATAAGAAAAATTGAAAAACTTAATTTTTAGATGCTCGAGAGAAGAAAAAAATTATTTAGAATAGTGAAACATTTGAAAATATCTGATATTTTTAAAATATTAAGTAAAAATTTAATGAAGATGAAATGAAAGTTAGTTTATATTTTTATCTTAGTATATATTATTATTTTATATTATTAGTTAAGTTTATACTATTAGTTAATTTAAATTATTAGTTTTTATTTTAACGTTAGGCGAAAAAGATTTAGTAATGAATACCATGATTATGTTAAACAACTATTGGTATAGAGTTAGAGGTTAAGCTCAGAAATTTTTAAAATGAAATTTACGAGACAAAAATTTATATTTGTTTATATAAAGATTTAGTTTTTTAACTCAAAACATATTTAAAAGGATAGATCTTTACTATGACTAATTTAGCGATTTTTAAAATTTAGAAATGAAGAAGCTCGTACGCTTTTCACCAAGAAATTTATTTACGCAACCACAATAGCCATTTTAACTCTAGCCATGCCTTAAATATAGAGATGAATTATAAAATAGTGCAATAATAATGATAATAATTGATAATAATAATAAAATCCGCAACCTATTTTTGTTTTTTAAGCATTGATATAAAAATTTGCAGGAAACAGAATTTACCAAAACTAAATGCAAAACTGGTGTACAAACGATAAATAGACAATAAGACTTCTTCACACACCATAAATTTTAAGCCAGCACAGCCGGTTTCGAAAGGACGTAGCCTTCCTTCATCAGGTGCAAAAAACACGTGCTACTGCCTTGGAGGCAAAAGCAAGACCTTGGAGGCAAAAGCAAGAGTCTTGCTTTTGCCTCCAAGGCAGTAGCACGTGTTTTTTGCACCTGATGAAGGAAGGCTACGTCCTTTCGAAACCGGTTGTGCTGGCTTAAAATTTATGGTGTGTGAAGAAATCTTATTGTCTATTTAAACAGAATTTAGTTTAAGTAAAAATATATTTAAAGGTCAAATTGTTTGGCGCATTTTTGTTAAAAACCTGTAACACTATATACATATAACCTATACACATACACTATATACATATAACTATATACATATAACCTATAAATATAAATAGGTTATATTTACCGCGATCACAACTTGGCGAGAATCAAGGGGCACCCTCAAATATAGTCTAACCTTTAATTTAATACGACAGGACATTTTTTTTGTCTATTTTTCCATTTATAAGGCATGCAGTAACTGCATTGCTAAAATATTTTAGTTACAGCTACATAGGACCTAACTGGCGGATTTAAAAATTTTCATTTATTTTGACGATGACTTTAATTATCTCATGTCAAGATTTTCGCGAGGAACGTCGAATAATACTTCGGTGCAAAATTTCACATTTCGCCAAGAGGTTAAACTGTACCATTGCTTTAGCACGAGTTTTTTTTTTTTTTTTTTTAATATTTTTTAACTTAATGCAAGAGGGAAAAAAATAAGACCATTTTTTATTTGGTCTAAAGGTACAAAATGTCTCCAGGAAAATATTATCCATTTTTAGTTCTGTTTATTATTAGAAAGAAAAAGTCTAAAGTATTTTTCCCTATACCATCGATGTCTCTATAAATGAAATTAATTTAAATTATCTAGTATCATTATATTTCATTCTCAACGCGCATTTTTTATTTTCTAAATTCAATAATACATGATACATATGTAAAATAATTCAAGGTGTAATCAGTAAATATCCAGAAGATGTAGCCAACAACTATTCAGAAGTTATTATTGACACAAGTTCAAGAGATATCGCCAACAACTATTAAGATAACGTGATCAATATATATCAAGTAGATATCGCTAACAATAGTAATTATGCAGAAGATATCGCCAACAAGTATTCAGGAGTCATCATCAATACTTATTCAGAAAATATTGTCAACGAATATTCAAAAGCCATCCAATTTATGAATGGTGATGGTCTGTCTTGAATACTTCAAACCGGCAATTCATTTTTACACTACAATCAAAGATGAATTTTCCCTTAGTAGGTTTCAAAAAATGTGAAAATCCCCCCCCCCCCCCCCCAGATTTAACTTAGTATTTAATATAGTTTAAGAAATTAAATGTTAAAATCAGATATTAGCGGGCATCTTGGCAATTTCAAAGTGTAATGCAATAAATGGCGACAATGTAAAATCGCTATCTGAAAGAAATTGTCCTGTCGTGCTACTACTACTAATGAAATGTTTAAAATATTTGCATTAATCACATAAGATATTTATTTTCAACGTATCTGACTGAATCATATTCTAGAAAAAATGCACTTTAAAAAGTTACTTCTTTACTGTTATAAGCACCATTTTAAACCTAGCTGTGCATTGGAAATAAATGCAGAGTGTTACACATTGTCCTAAATTAACTAAAAAAATTCAATAGTAAAAAATATAGGCATTAGAAAAAATAAGTTCATAATTTCTTTAATCAATCAATAATACGCAGAAAATTCATCGTCAAACAGTTGTGACGAACGGAAGGTCGCCATGTTCCTTTAACTTAGGATTTTAACTTAATTACTTTATGAAGTCAGCACGAGACTTGAATTATATTATGAAGTAATGACAGAGTCAGATATATAAAATAAATGAGCTTTATTAAGAGCTTAAAGAGAAGGTGGGCGTTGGACTATAAATGCATTTAATAACTTATAAACTTAAGAGGGCAGCCTTCATAAAAACTTTAACATCAATAACTAACCTTAATTAATCTCAAACAACTTTTTTTAACTGCGCTAACTCTCACGGCTTAGTAATCTTTCGACAGCGGGAGGATTCCCTTACACCACTATCTACTCGACTTACTATCCCCTACTATACTTCTAATTCAACATCTACCTCTCTCGGCTATTCACCAACTTTTTAACACTCGTATTAAACCTCGGATCAGAAGTAATCGCCCGATCATACAAAAATCGGTATTCTCCAACGAATATCCGCAGTTCACCGGCTACTTTAACACTTCGTTTTTGATCCTCGAATATCGGAGGATTAACAGATATGATTCTCAGATCTTTTCGTAATGCATGTGCACTCCGCACTCCGCAGCTCATATTCGTAAACAAATAACAAACATGACTGACGGTGGCGATCTGTTCTCACTAGATGATATTGAAATCTTAGAGCTGATGGAAACGTTTGAAAGAAGCAAAAGGACGGTGCATCAAATTAGAGTAAATGATTTGGAGTTTTTGGATAATGTGGCATTTCGATATCGCTATCGATTAAATAAAGATTCCGTGAAATCTCTAATACGAATGTTAGATAGTAGGCTGTCATCTGCCACTGAAAAGAATAATGCATTAACTTCGGCAGAAAAAAAAATTAATAGCGTTACGATTCTATGCAACGGGTAGTTTTCAGATAGTTCTTGGAGATTTAGCGAAAGTCTGTCAGTCTTCTGCTTCGAGAGCTATTAACGATGTTGCCGGTGAATAAAAGCTATCTTCGTTCTTGGCCAATCAAAACGAAGCTTTTATTTCTCTCCCGGTTAATCCATGGATCACGTAATCGGCTGATGGTGAATACCATAGGAAATTAATCCAGTGTTAGCTTTGCTTCTCGGATTTGCTGATCCATGGTTTAATCCTCGATCAATGATGTTTGGTGAATACGGCCCTTAATCATAACAAACAAAATTTTAAATCGTAGATTAAACAGCTGTCGTCTGCGTGATTATTCTTTTTAAAAATGTTCTAAAGTAAAATTGATTCTTAATCCGTGCGTAAACAAAATTGAAGTAAACAAGAGTATTAGTGTTGCCAATTTGCGTTTTACTCTTTCTAATCTTCTAATCCGATTGATTAGTTAATTGAAGCCGAATGGTGAATAAATGCTATCTTCGTTCTTGGCCAATAAAAACGAAGCTTTTATTTCTCTTCCAGTTAATCCATGGATCACGTAATCAGCTGATGGTGAATGCCACAGGAATTTAATCCAGTGTTAGCTTTGATTCTCGGATTTACTGATCCATGGTTTAATCCTCGATCAATGAAGTTTGGTGAATACGGCCCTTAGCCGCTCGCAACTAACTCGGCTACACTCCTCTCTCTCTATTCACTATGAAATACATCGCCTTTTATCTATCTCACTTTCCAAGCTATTAGCATATGGCAAAATGCAATTTTAATTTAGGATGAGAACTAACTGCATTGGTCAAATGAATCCTAAATTCTTCACATTCATGTGTTGTTCATAAAGTGCGAACTTCGCTTGTAGCATTACGCTAACTTTGCTATACCTCACACATTTCCTCCCCAAAAGAAAAAAAATTCACGTAAAAATCCACAACGGGTTTTTACCTGTTGAAATTTTAATGTATTACTATGCAAACAAAAATTAGTTGCAGTGACTTATTGTTTAAAATTAAACTCCATAATACTTTAAAAAAAAAAAGAGGGGGGAAAACTTAAGTTAAACTGCCCAACAATAACTATTTGCTTTTTAAAAAATCTAATAAGAGAAAAGAAAATTAGGAGTGCCGGGCTAAAAAACCGTCCACTTAGGAAAAAATTATAAGAATTTTAAGCTCACTCAGCCTAAGGTGGTTTACGACGGAAAACCCTTTGTACTCATAATTAGTTAAATGTATAGTCCAACATTTTACAACGGGGATAACAGGAACGTCTTTCCTCGTGAAAAGGGAAAAAATTCATGAAAAAAAATTTTAGTACAGAAGGATCTCTTAAATAAAAAATGCGATCATTAATTATTCAAATTAACTTGTAACATTAAAAAATCATTTTTATTGCAAAAAACTTGCTATTTCTTCATCCATCTGAAGGTCAGTCTAGACCCAGATAACCGTCAGCTAGCCAAAGTACTTGAGAGTGCATCAACAAAAAATTTCCAGTGTTCTACTATCAGATGAATCTTCAAAGAGATCCGCTGTTGGCATTCGTCCAAGAAAGCACCTTTTACTTCAGAAAAGAAAAACGCTGGCAAAGTTCCAGGAATACCTCTTTCTGCATTTCAAAAGTAATCATTGAAGAAACCAGATGGTATCTTCAGATTAGCGGTCATAAGCTACTGGACAGCAGAATCATCATAGTATTTCTATAATACAAAACTTTCTTTACAGTATAAATCAGAATAGAAAGTAAACTACAACTTGTAGATAGATTAATGACATTAATTTTATAGATAAGCAATATTTTCACCTAGCTATTTGCATACGGAAAAACTAAATTATTAGTTTATTAGGGTTAGTCATTAAACACGATTTTACATGCAAAATAGCGAGAAAAAAATTCTTTTTACCCCATATTAATAATACATACATAAATTAAACTTTTAGTTAAAAATACAAAAGTTTACAATAAGAAATATTCATTTTATACAATTTATAAGACATTTAGAGAAACATAGATATGTGGTGGTGAGAAATTATTGGAGTGTGTTATCTCACCTCATTTTTACTTTATTTAATAATACTATTAATTTTTGCTTTTTCCTATCTAAACTAGTACATTACTTTAAAACGCGTTGTGTTCTCTTGCAAAAACCCCAGGTTACCCACATTCATCAATTGTTTGTGCAATAAATTTGCACCCCAGAATATTGCGAAGCTGTTCTGTTTAAAATTATAAGTACTTTGCATATGTCAATAAATTTGATTGCATTAAGGTCTATGGCAGCCACTGTCCAGCACTACCATTCATTAAACTTTACTTTAATCATTACTTCATTGACAGAGACTCTCATAAGACCATCCCACAAACATGATACACAATAGTAAATAATAAAAATAAAATATATTCTGGGCAATTACCTCCCCCCAAAAATAAACAAAATAAAATTTAGAAAATGTAGCCTGTAGTGAGTATAGGACATACATCCTTTTCATCAAAAATAGATCATGTTATAGAAACAATACCCTTTTTATCAAATACTCTGACTCAAACAAAATATTTAATTTCTAATTTAATTTCATCTTTAACCTTTCTTATTCCTTTTAGACAAACACTTCCTCTCACAACAGGCTACTAAATTGCCCTTAACACATAAATTAAATATATATAATTTTTTTATTTTTATTTTTGTAACTTTAACCACATGTTATGAGGTGCTGTCTGTTAATGTAAACCAGCTGTTTAAGTAATAGATATTTAAAACCCATATACTTTCTTTTTCTTCTTAAATCAAAACTCATAAACTCTTGAAACTAAAATTACTCACAGTCAGCAACTCACACACTGAGCTCTCAACAATAGAGTATATAAATATAAAAAATACTGCACATTTTGCTGACAGTTTTTAACCAAATGATAATAAAAGAAAGGGAATTTAAGTGGTCACAGTTGTTCAATTAAAGAATTAAACCAAACTGAACAACTGTGATCTAAACTGTCAGTTAATTACTGAAAAATATATACAAATATTTCAACTAAAAAAAAAAATAGGAAAGTCAAAGTCTACGAAGTAATAGTATTTAATCTACATTTATTTTTTTTAGTCTCTTGGTGATACTTGGCATTAACAGCTAACTTATACATAAACTTCTTTATCTTGAAATTAATGTTATTTTACCAGTACATAAGTAATTGCATGCCTCAAGGCGTGAACAAATCATAAAATCTTACATCACCATGTAATTAAGTTCAAACCACTTTTACTAAAACATGATATTTTCTTTTCATTATTATAAGCACTATGTTAACCACAAAATACACAAAGAAATCATATTTACCTCAATCATAGGTGTCAGGGGATGACGGGTGGTTTCCACATTGAAATTTAACTCCTGAGAGGCCAGTGGGTGCGCTGGTAATCCTGGGTAAACTCAAGCTTTTGCAGTTCTTGATAGAGTTTGGTCACATAAGTGAAAATGGGTGGAAAGGAGTTTGGTACGCATAAAAAAATTCACCAGTAGCTATGATAGTTGGCACCGTGTAGAAAGGACTTTTCATCGAAATACACAACATCATTTTCTTCTAGCCAGTAGGTTAGTCAGCGCGTTCCACCTTCTCACAATATTCCGAGGAATTAGGATTGTTAATCAGGCTATGAGGTTTCACCAACAAGTTCAAAACTACGGACGTTTCTTGCTCAAGTTCCCTTTAAAAAAAAAAAAGATCAAGATAGTAAGCGATAAATGCAGCAGTATGGCTCGTTAATAATTCAGTGTACGTTCAGGCCAGCAACCGTTAATACATTGACTTCTCTTCCTCCACTTCACTTGTAATATCAATTTAACACTTTTTCTTCTGAGGTTTTCCTTTTTTTTTTCTATGGTAGATCCTTTAAAGGGGGATGCAACTGGAACCAAATGGGCTTTTTCAGGGGCTGACGCCACTAGCTTGTCCCTCATACTAAAAGAACTGTTCCGTGGTCTCCCTACTTCGAGCTTCAATAATGAAATTATCATAATATTTCTGCTGAATTTCTAGGGTTGAATTATCTTCTCTAACCTTTAATAATCCCTTTTCCTAGGCCAGGGGCACACCCGTGAGTGCCTTTACAGGGGCTTACGCCCCTAAGGACCAAAAACGTGCTTCCACTTTACGTTTCAGCCATCTTCCGACCATCCGCTGCCCGCGTCCTTCTACAGCGTCCCTTCTCAGCGTCTCCCTTTTCCCGCCTTCTTTTGGCTGCCTGGACGGAAGAGAAACTTCCCCTGAAAAAACCTGGCTCATTCAACCGATACGCCGCCGTACTTCGTAGCTATCTCACTCACACTTTCTCTTGGTTTTTTTTTCGACCCGCGAGGGGGAAAAGCTCCCTGCCTATCCAAGGTCAACCTTTCACGTAGCTTCCTGATAAACGATAAACCGGGACGAAAAGCACTGTTTTTAAGAATGAGTGTAAGACAGACCTTTCCTCTCTTTTCGCGTGACTGAGTAGATTATTTCCTAGGGATTTATTTTTTAAACTACATTATTAAACTATTTCTTTATTTGCTATATTAACACAGTTGAGGAAAACTCCTCAACAACACTCTCCGTATTCCGGGAAAAAATTGGCACAATTTTTTTTAAAGTATGCCAGATACCCAGCAAATGCCCCTAATCCAAGAGAAGTCTGACACCGACCCCGCGAGGACAGGTAGCAAACACTAAGAACTGTAATAGCTACATGAAACATACGTGGCCAATATTCAGCAGCAAAACATCCCACAAAAAAAAAAAAAAAAAAAAAAAAAAAATTACCCCCACTAATCTTACATTTAAAAAAACCAGTTAAAATGAATTGTGTTTTTTTTTTTTTTTGTTTTTTTTTAAGTACCCAGGAATGGGTGAATTCTGTGAAATTCAAATCCCTAGCATCAGAGGAGAGGAAAAAAAAAATATTAAAAGTCTACTCAGCTTAAACTACTACCATGAAAGACCCCAAATTCATACATTTGACACTTGGTAACTGCATACATTTTGTTTTCCAACAGCATATTAAAATTCATTTATCTGAACACGTCCTCAACCACCACAGTCATTTAGACAATAATGACCAACCTCAGGGATAGTTACATCAACAAAATGATCTACATAACTCGAACATGACCCTTGTAAATGCTTGTAAAACAAAAATTTAAAAAAAAAAAACATTCAAACCAAAAGTGAGATGACTGTCTTCCCGGAGCAGGATACAGAGACTTCTACAAGATACAAAAAAAAAAAAAAAAATTGCAATTTCAAGAATATTTGGTATGTTCTACCAGGGCTAAGAAAGCGATCACCAGCCATCCACTGACATTCCCTATTACAAAACACAAAAAAATGACATGGCCTAGACATTATAAACAACAGCATAAGGCAAGTTCTGGAATAAATAACAATATTACATCAAAACAAATTTTTCAGCTACACTCGTATATTTAAATTTGTACTTTTTTTTTTTTTTTTGAACTTCCCAGTGCACATATTATAACAACAAGTCAAAGCATAAATATTCTATAACCAAAATTTTTCAAGCGAAACAAGAGTTTTCATCTTCGCCAACTATATCCTAAAAGTAATTTTTATTTTTTCAAATTTTTACTTTTTTCTTTTTTCATTTTTTTTTTTTTTTTTTTGCTATTTTTATCACCAAAATATATAGTTGGTTCCACGTTCAACTGCCTGTGTACCTACATCTGGCACAGACTTCCATACTGCTATTTTAAAATTTCTTACTAAATTTAAATCTAATTTATCTCGAAAGTGAATACATGCACTGAGAAGTGGCAAACTGATTGACTTAAACAATACAGGAACACAACAAAAACATACAACACAACAAAAACAACAGAAATTTATCAAATTTTTAACAAGGTCTGTATGACCAAGTGCACACTGACATATAATTAAACTTGAAATTAAAAATTTTAATGAAATTTTACATTGAAAATTTCTTCTTTTCCAGTCCTGAAATACACATACACTCACGAATTTTTTGAAAATTTTGTAAAATCCTAAAAAAAAAAATTTACATGACATCACACCTATGCAAAGGAATTACAAAAAAAAAAAAAAAAAAATCCACATCACAAGTTTTAATGAAAATTACTAACTCCCTAAATACATATCAAATTTCACCAAATTTAAATGAAAATTTTAAAGTCAGTATGTAAATCCCTTTTTCACCCCCACTCGCATAAAATCAAAGTCAAAGCATCCCTTAACCTAATGTAATACTAGTTAAAACAATTGTAAAAACAAACAGAAGAGACAGCTCATGCCCTGAGCAAAGTGCATAAAGTCAAACACCGACCCCACTACACCAATACACAGAACACGACCAATCTCTTAAAACTCAAAATCTGTTTACAATGTGCACCTTGCAAACAGAAGTTAAGTTACAATTTTGACTAATAATTTAAAAACTTACAGTTAGAAGTAAAAGAAGTTTTTGTAAAACTCCCCCCTACTATTTACTGTAACTCGAGAACTCCTAAATAACCTCTTTACCATAATTAGTATTGCCAATGTCATCACAGAAACCTTTATGCAATTTGAAATTTTTTTTATAAATCACCACTGCGAGTGAGAAAGTGAAAAAAAAATTCCCTTAAAAAAAATGCTATTTAAAATTTTGCAAGTGACATTTTTACCTAAAAAAATTTTTCCTCCCTTTTTCACACAATACAAAAAAAATGAAATATATAAAAAAATTTCTTTGGCAGAATCACAAACAAACAAAATGCAAGTTATTTTTACAGAATGTGCCAGGAAGGGTATTACTATTCTTATTTTCTTTCTCGACCACACTACAGCTATAAATTGAGTCTTAATCTCTGCTCCCTCAGTGCATAACATATGAGGTAAACAAAGATTTTTCTTTTGAAATTTACACAAAGTGCAATGTTCATAATCACAACATATATCCAAGTCATGAAATACTAAACTAAACTAAACTTTAGAAGCTAAATATTAAAAAATTTTTGATATATTTACACTTTTTTTTTTTTTTTTTTTACTTTTTCCTATTTTTATTATATTTAACATCCAGCCTCCAGTTTACTCCAAACTATCAGAATTTACCTCCATTACTACTCATTTAAGAAACCACTATGCACTGAGAGACTCGAAACCATTTCATAACTAAGTACCTACATGTAAAAATTCTTTACCTCACTGAAACTCAATTTTAATTACCTAGTACATAAAAAAAAATTCTAAGTTTTCATAACTTTTCGAGGGGAATTTTTTTTTTTTACCATTACTATTAATAAGAATGACATTTGAATAGGCTCACATGGGACATACAATATGGGCAGCTCGAGAGAAAAAAAAAACTCTGAATATCTACCATTTCTCTTTCACCTTTCCATAAATAACAATCTATTCTATCTGCAAATTTGCACTAACCATATTCACATTTTTCCCAACACAACTTTTCTTTGAAAAAAATTTCTTCTGTAACACTCCCAATATATCAATATCAACATTTCACAATTCCAAGAGCATACCCCCAGTCAGTGAGAACTTTGTAAAGTATTAGCAACAAAAATTGTCGCCCCCAATAGGCAAACTCATAGCCATTTAAAAAATTCAGTGGGAGACCCACAACAGATTTATTTTATGTAAATCTGCGAGCACAGAGTTTACTGGCAGACTCCAGTTCTCACACTAACATGTCCAAAATTCAAATTTTCCCATTCAAAATATCAAAAAAAAAAAAAAAAAAAAAAAAAAAAAAATTCTAAAATTTACATTGTATGTCACATTATACATAAATAGAAAAAAAATCTACAGAGAAGCGAAAAAAAAAAAAAAAAAAAAAAAAAAAAAAAAAAAAAAAAACTGATTTCTGTTTCATTATAAGTTAAACTTTTTTGAAAATATTCATTAACAAACCGTAAACAATTAAATGTAAGCTCAAAATAACAACAAATATTTAATTTAACTCTGCCTAGTCCAAACAAAATTTATTCCCAACCATAATACATTCACTATTTTTTGTTTTGTCCACACATCAACTTATCATTAAATATCACTTGGAAAATCATTAGAGCACATTTTTTCATATTTTACACCCTGCTACCCTGAGAGCTGGTCACAAAATATATCCAGGTGGTTGCATTTTTTTTTTTTTTTTTTTTTTTTTACTTTTAATTATTTGTATCTTACTATTATTATTTTTTTTCTTTTGAAAACAGAAAATATTCAGATGCTGGAAAGAAGCTTTTTCTATTTAAGTAAGCAGGTAGCCACAACCAAAACATACTTTGGGAAATTTCAACTTACATACTGCTGACCTGCCAGAGCTGGTATATACAATTCAAACTCATGCACTTAGGCACTCAATACAGCTAACCCCCCAAAATCAAGTCAACCTCAGGAAAACACTATAACAGAGCTATCTAAGTTCTGCGTACCAATGAGAGATTAGCCAGTATTGATATACCAACTCCACAACAACATAAAATAGAAGCTCACCCCAGCGAATAAATATTTCCCTATTCTTATTTTTGATCCTTCACCTCCAGTAATAGAATTTTTTGCTAAATTTTAAAATTGTGACACAACCTCATAGTGACAAAGTCAAAACAATTTCTCTTTTAAAACCACATTTTCTCATACATAATTATTTTGCATTCTAAAATTTTGGTAAAAGGTTTTTACTACATTCACTAATTGAGAAAAAAAAAATTAAATTGCATTTACTTTTCAAAATGTTGTTTTTATCATCTGACACAATAAAAAGCACAAAAATTTCAAATTCAAAAAGCAATGAAAATAATCTCTTCAGTATTTAAATTATAACTCAAATAAACGAACTAAAATTTCTCATGCAAACATTAATTCAAAAAACTCATGCACCTAATATAAACCAAAATATATTTAAAATTTGTATAGAAATATTTATTTATGTACACAACAGAACAGCAACACAAATTCTAGAACTGGTCTCGGCGCCAGTTGTGACGGTGAGAAAGTATAATTGTATAAGTGTTATCTCCCATCATTTTTACTTTATTTAATAATATTATTAATTTTTGCTTTTTTTCTATCTAAACTAGTACATTACTTTAAAACGCGTTGTGTTCTCTTGCAAAAACCCCAGGTTACCCACATTCATCAATTGTTTGTGCAATAAATTTGCACCCCAGAATATTTCGAAGCTGTTTTGTTTAAAATTATAAGTACTATGCATATGTCAATAAATTTGATTGCATAAAGGTCTATGGCAGCCACTGTCCAGCACTACACCTCATTAAACTTTATTTTATTCATTACTTCATTGACAGAGACTCTCATAAGACCATCCCACAAACATGATACACAATAGTAAATAATAAAAATAAAATATATTCTGGGCAATTACCTCCCCCCAAAAATAAACAAAATAAAATTTAGAAAATGTAGCCTGTAGTGAGTATAGGACATACATCCTTTTCATCAAAAATAGATCATGTTATAGAAACAATACCCTTTTTATCAAATACTCTGACTTAAACAAAATATTTAATTTCTAATTTAATTTCATCTTTAACCTTTCTTATTCCTTTTAGACAAACACTTCCTCTCACAACAGGCTACTAAATTGCCCTTAACACATAAATTAAATATATATAATTTTTTTCTTTTTATTTTTGTAACTTTAATCACATGTTATCAGGTGCTGTCTGTTAATGTAAACCAGCTGTTTAAATAATGGATATTTAAAACCCATATACTTTCTTTTTCTTCTTAAATCAAAGCTCTTAAACTTTTGAAACTAAAATTACTGACAGACAGCAACTCACACACTGAGCTCTCAACAATCTTAATATATATAAATCTCGTGTCACAATGTTTGTCCTCAATGGACTCCTAAACCACTTAACCGATTATAATAAAATTCGCACACCATGTGCAGTTCGATCCAACTTGAGAGATAGGATAGTTTAAATCTCAAATTATAGTCGCAATTTTAATTTATTGCTAATTATTTGTCTGTTATTATTTGACAGTCACAATTATCTGTTAACTCCAAATGATTCTAACAGATGTCGATACCTTTCGACTGGGTTGAAATGAAAGCTGAAATATATTTGGTGCTGCCATCTACACAAAGAATCTTCAACTTTTTAACCTATAAATAAATTTCGTATAATTCAATTATTTCCACTTTTTAAATTTTTGGTGTTAGCATAGCCGGCCACGTGTTACTTAGACTGAAGTGTAAATTGAATTCATATTATAATGAAGATAATACAGTGAAATTAATCCTGTTTTTTACTTATTTGTGCTTCATTGATCAAAACTTTATAATTTAATCTGTATATATATATATAAATTACGTGTCACGATGTTTGTCCGGGGTAAACTCCTAAACTAAGGAACTGATTTTGATGAAATTTTGCACACTGTGTGCAGTTTGATCCAACTTGAGAGATAGGATAGTTTTTATCTCAATTTATTGTCACAATATTGTTTTATTGCAATTATTTGTTAATTATAGACCTTTATTAAAGTTGCTCCAAAATATCTGTGAGTTCCATTAATTTAATTGTTGCCAAAAAAAAAAAAAAAAAAAAAAAAAAAAAATACGAGTTCATTTTCTTTCGACATAAAAATAAATACATTTAATCAAACGTGAACGTTAAAAAATTATAAAAAGTTAAATTATGCATCTCACGAAAATTGACGTCATAATCAATTTAAAGATTTTATACACATTGATAAAGTGCTAATGTAGTTCTATCATAGATATAGTAATATATATAGATCTCTCATCCCCATGTTATCGTAGAAAGATTTTTGATGCCGAAAAAAGATAAAAAATAAAAGCTTTGGAAACAGCCATTAAGTGGTATTGAAAAAAAAAAAAAAAAAAAAAAAAAAGAAAAAGAAAAGAAAGAAAGAAATATGAATTTGAAACTGTATCTGGAGTCTTCCATTCCCCTTTAGCAAATAAATTATCCATAAATTTTATTTGCTAAAATATTAGTATGTATTCCCGTGTGTATTCACTCGGGGAAAGACGGCCATATTTTGGTAAAAACGTCGTCTTTTCCCAAATGAAAAGGAATAACTTTTTTCTCCCCAATGATCACTCTATTCTATATATGCTATACTATATCTATGAGTTCTATACGCAAGCGAAGTGTGACTCACTGACCGTCTGTGCAGTCAAGAAAAAGATTTCCTATGTTAATTGCCCACTGGATTTTTTGTAAGAAATTATTAAAAATCGAGGAAATTTATTTCCCGATTTTAATCCTTATATTTGGGTATAGATATGTATTAGTTATCGCGGGTGTTAGATTGAATTATTTTGCTGTCAAATTGACAAAATTTTAATTTTAAATTTTTAAACTCTGTCGCCCTTGGCTTTTTTTATTATTATTATTATTATTTGGCGATCAAAAGCGTAACACGAAAATATACATGCCAGATGTATGCATTGTACGAAATATAATATGTATTATTCATTGTACGTATGTATGACATGTAATATGTATTGTACGAAATATTGTTTCATATTATTCATTACTCTTTTAATATAAGTTGTTAAAATAACCATGATTTTTGAAAGGAATTAAATATTTTCGCCAGATAATTTGGCGATATTCTTTTTTTTTCGCCAAGGATGACAGAAATGAAATCTATTCCGCTGCAAAATATTAGTATCTTACATCAGATATTTTATTTAGACATTTGAAAACAAATTTGACTTCAAACTATGATAGAATATTTATCATTTTCCTTTTAATTTGTATATTATTAGTATATTAAAATTTAAAAGCATGGTATATAAAAAGTTTTTTTTTTTTTTTTTTTTTTTTTTTAAATCTTATAATTATTCTTATCTTAATCCTCAATGTTTCCCATCTTTATTGACTTGAATTTACTATTAAAATTTTAACATACTCAAAAACTTCTCATCACTTCGTTAAAATACACTAAACTTTTCCAAAATCTTTTTGTATTTAAAATGATACATGTATTTACTTTAAATGTCCAATATTTCAAAAGATTTCCAATTTTAAAGTTTTAAAATATTTATCAAATTTACTTATTTTTCTGGTTTAGCCTTATTGTTTTCCCTTTTATAACTACAGCTGTTGCCCTCTTTAAAATATTTAAAATGATGAGGTCATTTAATAGTAAAATTATCCATTATAGCATATATTATATTTCACTCCTCCATAAAAATTGATTTTAAAATCGTCTGTTTCTTTTATACTTTTATTTTAATAGAATTTTAATAGAATTTAATTTATATATTAGTCATTTTAGCAATTTTATCCAAAGTAGCATTAGAAATAATATATATCACTTCTCCATTAAAATTTATAGGACCCTACAATAAAATTAATTTGTGCTTAATATCAACACTACGAAAATTTTTATCAATCGCTTCCAAATTTTGACCTAAGTTTCAAATCTCAACCCTGTGGGTTTTTACATCGGCTACAACGTTTTCGTCTTTGTTCGTAAATAATAATTTAACTGTACTAAATAGTTTACAGCCGTATAATTCAACGTATAAATTATTACTTACAAACTTTGAATAAGATGGTATGGCCATGGGTAGTCCTCTCTCTCCTTTACTTTGCGACATTTATATGCACTATTTTGAAGAAAAACTCTTCGGTGTATATAAATTTCCTCACTGGTTTAGATATGTGGATGACACTTTCGTTCTTGTCTCCCCTGACGTCGATTTGTCCAATTTACTTTCTTTGGTCAATTCGATTGACCCATGCATTCAATTCACTTTTGAGGTTGAACAGGATTGCTCTTTGCCTTTCCTTGACGTTCTTGTGAATAAAGAAAAGGATTGTTTCTCAACTTCTGTTTTTAGAAAACCATTCTCAGTCTCTTTGCCGCCGCATGCTCTCTCTAACCACGCCCCTCAACAAAAAATGTCTGCTTTTTACACTTATGTTTACCGTGCCTTACACATTTGTTCTGATCCGTCTAATCTTTCGAAAGAAATTAGTTATTTAAAATCTCTAGCTCTCTCTCGTGGCTATAACCCATCTATCATCGATAAAGCTCTATATAAATTTAAGAATCCTAAACGTTCTGCTCCCAAATTAAACGATCATAGTCTCATCCCAGTTGTTTTACCTTTTTATTCTTCACTCTCTTTTAAAATCTCTAAAATTCTTTCACCGTTTGGTTTCAAAGTTATTTACAAACCCGTCAATAAAATTAAATTATCTTCTCTTAAGGATCCCATTCCCACCGAAAACCGTTCTGGAATTTATTCAATTCCGTGTTCGTCCTGCAACTTAGGTTATATTGGTCAAACTAGGAGGCGTTTGAAATACAGAATAAATGAGCACCGTCGGAATGTTCGTAATGAAGAGATTACCAAATCTTCTATTGCTTCCCACTGCTGGTCTCAAGGTCATCGCTTTGATTTTTCCAAAACTAACATAATTTTCATCTCCTGTCTGTTCCTCCCATTTGGATATTCATGAAGCATTTTACATATTTAAAAATTCGAAAAATCTTGTTAATGATATTTCTTCCACTCCTTTCTTCTCTGATGCTTGGAAATTACTCACGTAACTTAGATTTTAGTTTAATTTTTGTTATCCTTTGATTGTTATGTGTTTAATCTCACCCATTTATTTATTTCCTTGTTTTTTGGTACAATTCTACTCACACCAGTAGCTATATTTAGTTTCTACTTTATATACCTTTTCTTTTCATTTTAAACGATTTTGTGCGTTGCCGCTTTGATTGCAGCACTCGTGCTTACTTTGTTCGCCTGATGAAGGGTCGTGGTTTTTTCGACCCGAAACAATTGTTGCGAGTTTATTGCATTTTATGGTGTTTATTCAAAGTTTGTAAGTAATAATTTTTACAACGCCAGTTTTGTGATGCTTCTTTATTAAAATTCAACGTATAACTTAGTCACAGCAACGCGTGGCCGGGTCTGCTAGTAGAGTATATAAATATAAAAAATACTGCACATTTTAGCTGACAGTTTTTAACCAAATGATAATAAAAAAAAGGGAATTTAAGTGGTCACAGTTGTTCAATTAAAGAATTAAACCAAACTGAACAACTGTGATCTAAACTGTCAGTTAATTACTGAAAAATATCTACAAATATTTCAACTAAAAAAAAAAAAAAAGAAAATCAAAGTCTACGAAGTAATAGTATTTAATCTACTTTTTTTTCTTTAGTCTCTTGGTGATACTTGGCATTAACAGCTAACTTATACATAAACTTCTTTATCTTGAAATTAATGTTATTTTACCAGTACATAAATAATTGCATGCCTCAAGGCGTGAACAAATAATAAAATCTTACATCACCATGTAATTAAGTTCAAACCACTTTTACTAAAACATGATATTTTCTTTTCATTATTATAAGCACTATGTTAACCACAAAATACACAAAGAAATCATATTTACCTCAAACATATGTGTCAGGGGATGGCGGGTGGTTTCCACATTGAAATTTAACTCCTGAGAGGCGAGTGGGTGCGCCGGTAGTCCTGGGTAAACTCAAGCTTTTGCAGTTCCAGATTGAGTTTGGTCACATAAGTGAAAATGGGTGAAAAGGAGTTTGATACACATAAAAAAATTCACCAGTAGCTATGATAGTTGGCACCGTGTAGAGAGGACTTCTCATCGAAATACACAACATCATTTTCTCCTAGCCAGTAGGTTAGTCAGCGCGTTCCACATTCTCACAATATTCCGAGGAATTAGGATTGTTAATCAGGCTATGAAGTTTCACCAACAAGTTTAAAACAACGGACGTTTCTTGCTCCAGTTCCCATTTTTTTTAAAATCAAGATAGTAAGCGATAAATGCAGCAGTATGGCTCGTTAATAATTCAGTGTACGTTCAGGCCAGACACCGTTAATACATTGACTTCTCTTCCTCCACTTCACTTGTAATATCAATTTAACACTTTTTCTTCTGAGGTTTTCCCTTTTATCTATGGTAGATCCTTTAAAGGGGGCTGCAACTGGAACCAAATGGGCTTTTTCAGGGGCTGACGCCACTAGCTTGTCCCTCATACTAAAAGAACTGTTCCGTGGTCTCCCTACTTCGAGCTTCAATAATGAAATTATCATAATATTTCTGCTGAATTTCTAGGGTTGAATTATCTTCTCTAACCTTTAATAATCCCTTTTCCTAGGCCAGGGGCACACCCGTGAGTGCCTTTACAGGGGCTTACGCCCCTAAGGACCAACAACGTGCTACCACTTTACGTTTCAGCCATCTTCCCACCATCCGCTGTCCGCATCCTCCTAGAGCGTCCCTTCTCAGCGTCTCCCCTTTCCCGCCTTCTTTTGGCTGCCAGGACGGAAGAGAAACTTCCCCTGAAAAAACCTGGCTCATTCAACCGATACGCCGCCGTACTTCGTAACTATCTCACTCAAACACTTTCTCTTGGTTGTTTTTTTTTTCGACCCGCGAGGGGGAAAAGCTCCCTGCCTATCCAAGGTCAACCTTTCACGTAGCTTCCTGATAAACGATAAACCGGGACGAAAAGCACTGTTTTTAAGAATGAGTGTAAGACAGACCTTTCCTCTCTTTTCGCGTGACTGAGTAGATTATTTCCTAGGGATTTATTTTTTAAACTACATTATTAAACTATTTCTTTATTTGCTATATTAACACAGTTGAGAAAAACTCCTCAACAGATAGGTAATATATATATATACAAATGTTGAAAAAGGTTTTTACCCTAAACTGCCGTTGATGGCTGAGAATAAAAAGGATTAATGTACATACATATAGATCATTTACAAAACTATAGAGAAAAATGTTTATACAAAGAAAGAAAATTTTCTGACGACTCATTGCTGGTGATGGCTAAAAAACAGAAAACATTAACGTACATATAGGAATATATTATGTAACAGAAAAAAATTTATGACATATAAACAAAACATGAAATTTCCGAAATTGAAAGTTCATGCTCCAATTTTAAATTTAGACTTGTGAAATTTTATAAAGTTCATGGCTTTTAGCTCATGGTTGAAAGTCCAAAAGGGTTTACTACATGTCCTATATTTTATGACTGCTCTTCTAGATATACACTTTATAATGAAAAAAATATAGAACCATAGCACTTGAGATATCGCTTCCTTGATATCAGTTAAATCAGAGATGCGGGTCAGACTGGTCTGTGGAGTTGTTGTAGCAATTTCAGTGCTGGTGGCTGGCAGATTTACGTCAGACATTGCAAGGTTGCTGTCCTGAGGGGGGGTCCGAACCTGGCGGCTGGTCACTCTCCGTAGGGGGTTTCGCCCTCGGAACCTTTTCACTATTCGGAGGAGGTTGTGAACTTTGAATCTGGTCCTTGTGGTGAGGGGGTTTCGAGCCCGTCACCTTGTCAATGTTCATAGTTACAACAGAAGACTGCGTTCGCTCCGTGCTTTCGAATGCAGGGCTGCTAGATGGTCTAGAAACCTTACAAGAGGTTAAATGCACTTTTGAAATTACCTTCTTTAAAATAACCTCATTTTCTTTTACTTTAGCCGGCGGGTCATTTTGACCATTTACGTGCAATTTCTCATTAGAAACAACCGATTCTGTCGGCTGTATAGATTCAAAACTGTCTTCTAAAGGCGAGTTACAAATATTAGCCGCATCATTTAATGGTTTGTCACTTTCGGTCCATTTAACGGTTTCAGCAGCCACAGTAATTTTAATTGGATTTTCTTTTACAACCTCCGTCGCAATATTAGATAAATTCTCGGATTTTTTATCCGTATCCAAAGGCTGAATAACAGACTTAAATTGGTCTGTAGTGTTGGTTGAAAGCGAAGTTTGCTTGGTTGTTTCAACTTGCGTTTGACTTTTGTCACAAGAATTAACGTTTTTATCGTCAGTTTTAGGTTGATTTAATGTACTCGAGCGTACTTCCCGTGACTGAATAACTTGTGGTTTTTCCACATCCCTTATAACTACTTTCCACTGCCTTTCTTGAGGGGGGATGGAACGTTCATGCTGTATTCTTAATCTATCACACCGAGTGGCAAAGAGGTTGATGACCCGACTTTTTAAATCCTCGTAGGTTGGATTTGGGCCAAGTGAATGGCAGGCGATTAAATTATGCCACTGCCGTCGTTCACCTTTTAAGGAACATTTTAACCAAGTATATTTTTTTGCAATATCAATTTTATAAAAGTCAAAAAAATATTCAAGCTCATCAAAAAATTGAAGCACACTAGTAGTGCCGTCAAAAAATACTTGCTCGGGGCGGGATTCGAGCGAATATGGGCGCCACTGTGACGAATAAGAGGTCGTCATAACTCTATCTTAGATTAACTTAATTAAATAATGAAGTGATGAGCACGAGACTTGAATTATATTATGAAGTAATGACAGAGTCAGTTATATAAAATAAATGAGCTTTATTAAGAACTTAAAGAGAAGGTGGGCGTTGGACTATAAATGCATTTAATAACTTATAAACTTAAGAGGGCAGCCTTCATAAAAACTTTAACATCAATAACTAACCTTAATTAATCTCAAACAACTTCGTTTAACTGCGCTAACTCTCACGGCTTAGGAATCTTTCGATAGCGGGAGGATTCCCTTACACCACTCTCTACTCGACTTACTATCCCCTACTACACTTCTAATTCACCATCTACCTCTCTCGGCTACCTCTCTCTATTTCCCTCTAAGCCGCTCACAACTAACTCGGCTACACTCCTCTGTCTCTATTCACTATGAAATACATCGCCTTTTATCTATCTCACTTTCCAAGCTATTAGCATATGGCAAAATACAATTTTAATTTAGGATGAGAACTAACTCCATTGGTCAAATGAATTCTAAATTCTTTACATTCATGTGTTGTTCATAAAGTGCGAACTTCGCTTGTAGCATTACGCTAACTTTGCTATACCTCACACAGTGACAAAATTTAACAAGTGGATCATATACTAAAGCTGTAACGCTAAATGGTTTAGATGTTAAGAATTTATCTCTGTTCTAAAAAGTTAGCGCTATCGTTGTTTATTTTGTGTGCCTAGCTCTCTAGCATAAGTTTTCTCTCAAATTAACGGCAAATTGTTATTAAATTGTCGCATGTTAAAACAGATCTTTCACATATTATAAATGATATAATTTTAAATATTGTGTATTTCAATGTGATACCAAATATGGTGGATTTCTATAATATTGTTCAACTTTTCCCTTCTGTTATGTATTATTAATATTCCAATTCAATGGAAGGCAAAGTTGCGAATTGTCGGGTAGAATCCCACAAGGGTTAATGAGCGAAGCAAGTCGGGGGGAGGCGAAACCTTCCTCGGGGGTTAGTGAGAGGAGCGAGCAGGGGGTGGAGCCCCCTAGTATTTTAAATTATCGCAGATCGATGGTTCAACCATTCGTTTTAAAGGTATTGGTGAGCTCTTTTGAAAGATACCCATCATGAAAACTTACTCCCCTCGAGGGGGGGCTTCCCCCCAGGGGGGAGGCGAGGCTCCTACATACACAAAATGTTTTTCCCAGTTGAGTATCTCTATTACAAAAAATATATATTCGTTTCATTTGGTTTAGTGCAGTCTATAGATGTTAAACTTTACTTACCTGCAGTTGCCCCCATAGACGTAATGTATTTGAATACTTTTGAGTGTCCCTGTACACGAACCATTTGCTTCATCTCAACGAAAAGTTTACTGTTGCATCCCTATATGATACACATTTAGAATACCGATTTTGGAATTTCTGCTACTATTTATTCTTGAGATATGCTGATAACAGACACACAGACATGCACACAGACAGACACACAGACCATTCTCTAAAAACATGATTTGCTTATTCAGGGGATCTCAAAACGTGTAAATATAACAAAAACTCACGTTCGAAAATTTTACCCTAAAACAATACTTTCTCGACCCTATGGGTAAGAGAAAGTAAAAATCGAAGAATATTATTTCCCGATTTTAATTCCCGTATTTGGGTATAGATATGTATTAGTTATCGTATACATGTGTTAGATTAAGTTATTTTGCTGGCAAATTGGCAAAATTTTAACTCTAAATTTCAAACTCTGCCATCCTTGGCGTTTCATCGGCTACAACGTTTTCGTCTTTATTTGTAAATAGTAATTTAACTGCATTGAATAGTTTGCTACAATATAATTCAACGTTTGACTTAGCCAGAGCAACGCGTGGCCGGGTCTGCTAGTATTAATAATAAATCAAAAATTTTTAAACAATCCAACTTTCAAGGTGCAATAGAAACTATTGAATTATTCAGGTATTCTCCTATTGAAGTTAAAGATTCTAAAATTTAGGAATCCTAAACTACAAATTTTTGCTAAATTTGGGTTCCAAATTGTCTAATTTGATGCTAAGTCAATCCCAACCTTCGTGAAAATGAAAAATCTGCCACCTATTTTCAGTTTTACTGTAAGAATACCGTATAGAAAGGAGCCGTAAAGAAATAGGCAAGTTCTAGTCTACAATCATTAATAATTACTCTTCTTTTTGAATAGTCCTGTTAGTAATTTATAGAACTTTTGAAAATTTAGTTCTATGCTAGAAACCAATGAAACTTTTCGGAAAATTTCAGAACTTTGTTCTTATTGAAGTTAAAGTTTCCAAACTTTGGCAATCCTAAACTACAAATTTCCACCAAATTTGGTCGTTAAATCACCAAAATCTACATGGGCGAAAAACTTGGCGACTTGGTGAGATTAGCGATGAAATTTGACGAAAAGTATTTCTATGTAACCAAAATTAGTAAGCACTCTCTAAATTTTAACGGAGTTAATTGTTTTAGTGTAATGTATCATTTTACGCCATTAATCTTCGCCATAGAGAACAAAAGTAGACTATCTACACTCGAGTAAATTCTATTGAACTCAGGGGTGGACAGCCCCAACCAGCTACCCGGTGATCGCCGGGTGTGCCAACTTCCAGAAATGAGCCAGACGAAACGGAAAAAGTCGTAGTAAATTTTATTTTTTGCGCTGTCTTTATCTTATACACTATTAAGTGAGCAAACAAATTTGTTTAAGACTGGTTTAAGTATGGTTTCCATGGCCTTCTGGAAAGTAGCTACAGCCTCTGAAGAACTTAAAGCCAAAAGTTCCTTGCTCAGTAATAAAAGCGGATTTGATATTGTCATGTGGTTTCATGGCAATTTGAAAATAACCAGAAGTAAGGTCTAACGCTGACGTATAAGGTTTAACGTCGACATATATTCAGTAGTGGTAATATGAGCTAATAGATCGTCAGTTATGGGTAACGGATACTGAGGGTACTGCGTAATAGAATTAAGCTTTCTGTAATTATCAGCAAAACGCCAACACTCTGGGTCAGTACTACGTTAATTGTTCTTCTTGCGGCTCAATACAACAGGAGAAGCAAAGGGCGAAGTTACTGGCATTATAATATCACCTTTTAACATTTTGTCTATATGCCAATCTGATTGCTTGTTTGGCCTGATCATATCTACAAGGTTTACGGAAAACTGGGTTATGGTTTCTGGTGTCAATTTCGTGACACACCACATGAGTTAAACCGGGTGAATTAGAAAATAAAGCTTGAAATTGGTGAGGAAAAGTAACAAAATATATTTTTTGCACTTCAGTGAGGGAACTCTCCTCGAGATTTATAATTAACTCTGTCGGCTCGACAGGTTTAGAACTTAATTGTGTTTCATCTACATACAAAGATTCAGTAGCAAAATTTGATTCGACGTTATTTGCCGTCATGAAGTCCAACCCGATAATACAAGGGTGTTGCAAATTGTCTACGACATGAAATAGCCTTATTGACGTTACCTGATGTATTTCACCCCTATTAATGCAAGCCTGGCCTTGTGCTGTCGTGACATTTAAGTTAGTATGCTTAAAAGGTTTAAACATAAAATACTTAGCATACGTATCATAGTCTAAGAATGATCGTTCCGCTCCTGTGTCAAAAAATGCTGGAGTTACTACATCATGCAAAACAATTTTTAGATTAGGAAAGTCCACTGGACTGATACAAATAGTATTCAAACAAGTTGAGCTTAACTGGGTACTTTGATTGTTATTACGAGAGTTCCTGTTATTTCTGGAAAAGTTTTGAGTTGGATTCTGATGGAAGCGGCCATTTCGAGTTCTCTGAAAATTCGTATCACGCCTTGACTGTGGCGATGAACGACCTTATTGTGGTCTGTTAAAGTTTCGATTTTGAGGAGGGGGGGGGGAGCGACATTTTAACGCCCGGCAAAGTTATTTTCGGCTGGCACATTTTTCCGCCTGCGATTAAAGTTATTTTCAGAATTTGTAGTATGCCGCTCTTGGTACTTAGCCAAGGTTTGAAAAAGGCTTTCATAAGATGTAACAGGTTTGACATCTAAATAGTCTTGAACAGGAATGGTGAAAAGTATTATGATATCCATCACTGCAGCAAAAGATGAAATAAATTATAGTTGTTTAATGATATCTAGATTACGTAAAAGAAATGGGTTTGTCGTAGAACGGCATTTTTTTAAATACAGTTTCGGCCGCAGTTTGACGAGATCGGCCACAGAAGTAAAGTTAATTTTTAACACGCTTATATTAGCTTCACCTGTATGTATGTATGTTTGTAACTTCTCTGGGAGCAAAACGTGATTGCACAAAATCCTTCATATCTCAAACAAAAAACCATTGTGTATGGTTTCCAGAGCTTTTTAAGAAAACGGCTGATGGCTGAGCTACAAAAATTTGCATGGTGGTTCGTAATGACCTCTCCTGATGCACCTCGAAGCCCGATTTTCGAATTTTGTTTTAGTTTTCTTTTAATTAATTAAAATGTTAAAATAAAAACCTTCTAATTACTGATAAATTGGCCATTTAATTTTAATCCTTAATTTAATTGTTGTCAAAAAAAATTATCATTATTTTTTGGACAGAAAAAAAAAAAAAAAAAAATGTGAACAATAAAAATTACATTTATTTAAAATATTTAATATTATTCCTTAATTTAATTGTTGCCAAAAAAATTATCATTATTTTTTCGACAGAAAAAAAAAAAAAAAAAAAAAAAAACGTGAACAATAAAAATTACATTTATTTAAAATAAGGAAAGTAAATTAAAGCGTGTTCTTTAATTTTTTAAAACTATAATATTATTATTTTAAGCTTTAAAGAAGCATACGTAAGATTTTGACCCAAAGAAATAGCAGCGACATTATCATACCAAAATTTGGCATCTCCCTTTAGGGAGTATTTCAGAATTTTAAACTTATCAGCATCCTCAACTTTAAATAAATCAACTTTAAGTATTCTTCCAAATCATGAAAAATTTGATTAATATTTCCTGAGCCAGTGAAATAAACCCTAGCGCTGTGGGAGGGGGGTATCGAGTAAATTTGGGCGCCAGTGTGAGATCTGCGCCCCAGCATCAGTTGCAACAGATCCCATCTTAAACTAAATTTAAGATAATTAACCCTTATACCGGAACATCGGTCTCTGAGACCGCTAAAGGTTAGGCTTAGTGTAGGGACTTGCGGATGCATATTCCTAGAATAGAGTACCGGCACGTTTGGCGATAAATGTCAAAGACGCGAAGTCTATCTAACTGCAGCACTAGTGCGACGTAAAATACACTCAACCTGTAGAGGATTGCATATCTCAGAACAACCCTAGGGATAAGTCTCGGACCGTTGCCAATTGTCCACAGCGTGGCACTAGTACAACGTAAAAACTGTTCAAACAAGGAAGCTGACCTTTGGGTTTGGAAGAGTGAGCAGGGCCCGAAGCCGCTTAGTGTTGACGTTTGCTTGGTTGGTTGGATGGGTTTTACGTCGCACTAGTGCTGCGCAATGGGCAATCCCCTTAATGTTGAAAAAAAAAACATGTAAAATGTTATGAGAATATTAGGAATCTCAATTTTTGAGCGCTAACAGACACATTACGTAGAAATGTCAATAATTGCAAATTATTTATAAAAGTTTTGTTTTTTAAGTTTGATTGCTTTTCTTAGTACAGTCGGTAACAAAAGTCTCCGAACACCAGAAAAAATTCCTATGTAAAAAAAGTACACTTAATACAGTTTTGTTAAATAAATCGTTGTCGAATCCTGTTCCTAGTCAGTCTAAAAACATTATTAATTTAACAAAACTGTATTAAGTGTATTTTTTTTATATAGAAATTTTTGCTAGCGTTCGGAGACTTTTGTTACCGACTGTATAATACCAAACTTCACCGACAGGTGATGTTATTCAGTGGGGAAATATGCTTCCACAATTGATGATTATTTAAATTCCATTTTCACTTTTAGAAAATTTCACAACCATTAAATTTACACTCGTTTTCTAAAAAAATTTAATTATTTTTATTTTTTAAATTTTATTTTTGAATAATAAACAAGTCCTTTCGGCTCATTCGGAAGGGTAGGTTGATTTCTTTTTCCTTATCAAGTAGCCGTCATTTTGTTTCAAGATGGCGGCTACAAATTATTAATGCACTTGGTAGAAATATTGATGTAGGCTATGCACACATGGACTTTTAAGCAAATCGGTTCATAAATACCTTTTTATGTGAATTTAAAAATTTCAAGTGGCTGGCGCTTGGAAACTAAATGGTGAGTTAAGTTGACGAATACATGAAATGTATTTGTGAGATAAGTCTACTGTACACATATAGTTCGAATTAATTCAAAATCTCAAAAGTCATCGTGTTGAAAAATTAAGTGGCTGGCACTTCGATCAAAATAGCAGAGAAAGTTCCTCATCTAAAATATCGTTTCAAATTTGAAAATAATTTTTTTTGTAGAAATTCTTTCAAAGAGGCTTAGTAAGTTGATGAAATGTTAGTTTTCTGCATTTCTAGCTTGTCTTAGCCTTAAAATAGCCTAATTTTTCCTTAAAAACACATTAAAAAGATCACTCAGCGCAGGTAATGGATTTGGCGCCAAATTTGGCGACTTTTCCCCTATGGCGACTTTTTTGGCGACTTTTGGCGAGAAAATACTTATTATCGATATACCAAAGATGGACGCAATAACGTGATTGGTTAATGAGTTACATGAATTTTCTAGATTTTTGTTGTTTATTGAATGATAAATCCATTTTTCAACTTTGATTTGAATTGATTAAGTATTTCTAAAGTTACCGTGATAACAAATTTTCCAGTGGCCGCCAGCTGGAAACAATACAGTGGAACAAGTTGCTCAGCAAACATATCCAAGATATTTGAAGCATAGGTTAACTGTCCAACTGTGATTTAAATTAGTGCCGTGTTTCAAAAGTTAATTTTATGGCAAATTTTCAAGTGGCAGTCTAAGTGGTTGCAACTTGGAAACAAAATGGCAAAACAACTTGCCCAGCGAAATCATCCAGTATACTTGTATAAGTTCCTTGTCCAGTTCTAGTTCAAATTAAATCAGTATTTCAAAAATTATCGTCTTAAGAAATTTTCAAGTGGCACCACTTGGAAAAAAAAGCGGAGTGAGATGCCCTGCAAACTTATCTGAGATATTTGAAGGATAAATCCACTACCAAAATTTCATGCGTATTGATTCTGTATTACTAAAGTTACAATATTGACAAATTTTCAAGTGGCAGTACTTGGACATAAAATTGCGTATCAAGTCACCAAGTGTATCCTAGATATTTGAACCATAAGTTCACTATCCAACTTTTATTTGAATCAGTTTAGTATTTTAAAAGTTATCGTGTGGCATATTTTCAAGTGGCAGTGTGATTTCAAATGGCTGGAACTTAGAAACAACATGTCGGGACAAGTTGCCCAGAGAAAACATTCAAGATAATTATATGATAATATCACTGTCCAAATTTGGTTCAATTTGGAGTATTATTTCAAAAGTTATCGTGATTTTAAATTTTCAAGTGGGAGCCTGATTTCAAGTGGTCCCGCTTAACTTAAGATATCCGCCACTTTATTAAAAATGGCGAATAAAAATCATTAATAAAGTTATTTGAGACCCTTATGTGGTCTATATTTACATCAAATTTCAAACAAATTGGGAATACGCTTTTTACAATTTGAATTTGAAATTTTCAAGTGGTCTCCACTTGAAAACAAAATGGCGGGGCAACTTGGTTAATAAACTCATCTAAGATATTTATAACATAAGTTAAGACACTGTCCAAATTTGGTTCAATTTGGAGTATTATTTCGGAAGTTATAGTGATTTTAAATTTTCAAGTGGTAGCCTGATTTCAAGTGGTCCCATTTAACTTAAAATATCCGCCACTTTATTAAAAATGGCGAATAAACTTCATTAATAAACTTCATTGAGACCCTTATGTGGCCTGTATTTACAACAAAATTCAAGCAAATCTTGCTTTAAATATGCTTTTTACAATGTCGGTTTGAAATTTTCAAGTGGCTGCCACTTGAAAACAAAAAGTCGGAGCAACTTGGTTAACGAACTCATCCAAGATATTTATAAGATCAGTTCACTGTCCAAATTTGGTTCCATTTCGAGTATTATTTAGGGAGTTATCGTGAAGACAAAATTTCTTATTATAGATATATATATATATATATACTAGCAGGCTTTGCCCGCTTCGCTGGTCACTATATTTAAAGGAAACTCTTTTCTATATAGCTTTATGAAAAAAAGAAAAAAAAAAAAAAATACTGAAATCGCTCAAAAGCTCGCTTTGAGTTCCCGCTGCCTTTGGCTTCGAATTGTTCGTCCTCGCAGTCTCCGGTGCCTGTCCCCTACAATAGCTTACCCGTGGGCTTCCATTTGGGTGCTTATCATGTATGACAGTTTCGATACAGACACTATCGAAAAATTTGAAGTAGTTTTTTTATATTTGAATACCAATTACACAAGAACAACATTATGCGTGATGTACATAATATTTGCTTTCAAGTTATTTCCTATATTTATTTGATTTAATTGATCAACCATAAAATGACAGCAATTTCAAGCCAAATTTAATATTACAATATGCTATGATCGGCTACGTCTATCGCATGAGACAATTATTATTCTTATTATTATTATTTTGTTGGTTATATATACTTCATTCTTAGTTAATAGTAGTTGGTATATAGAAAAATAAATAAATTAATTAATATGTAAACCTCATCATGGTACAAAGTTAATATAGCTCCCTTTGACGACATTTGAATTTTTGTCGCCGTTTATTTATGCGATTATTGTTCCTATTTCTTTCTATCTCTATCTCTTTCTCTTTTTCAATACTTTATAATTTAGTTATATTTTTGATGAGCTACTTGGCTTTAAGTGGCTGTCTTTGGCGAAATATGTCCGATCTACTTCAGCATCAAAATTTAAAAGTTTGTCCAGTATAAAATGACAGCAATTTCAAGCCAAATTTAATATTACAATATGCTATGATCGGCTACGTCTATCGCATGAGACAATTATTATTATTATTATTATTTTGTGGTTATATATACTTCATTCTTAGTTAATAGTAGTTGGTATATAGAAAAATAAATAAATTAATTAATATGTAAACCTCATCATGGTACAAACTTAATATAGCTCCCCTTCACGACATTTGAATTTTTGTCGCCGTTTATTTATGCGATTATTGTTCCAATTTCTTTCTATTTCTTTTTCTTTTTCAATACTTAAAAATTTAGTTATATTTTTGATGAGCTACTTGGCTTTAAGTGGCTGTCCTTGGCGAAATATGTCCGATCTACTTCAGCATCAAAATTTAAAAGTGTGTCCAGTATTATCAATAAGTAAGTACCTTTAATATAATGCTGAATTATCTTATACTAGTATCGCCCAGTGGTCGAAACTCGACCATTTTTTTTGCAAAGCGAGGCAAAGCAAAGTTATTGCCTTGTCCTAAACGGAATGCAATTGCAACACAGCTGCGGCAATTGTTTGCCGATATTCACTCTAACTGAATCAGCAGAGTTGTACTTAATATAACTATTTCTCTCTGTAGATGTTAGTCTTTCCTGAAATGAGAGAAAATCGCAACGTGAAAACGCCCCTTGTTGTGTGATACAGCCCAGAAGCTAATAGGTACCATGTCAAACCAAGGCCCAACCAAGTATCAAATTCTGTTAAATTAATTCGATTGTTTCATAAAGTACAGTGTTTGAACGCACACACACACACACACACACAAAAAAAAGATATTTTTCAAAAATGGTCGACTTGAGTTCGGGAAATTTCAAAACGTGTAACTTTATCGAAAACCGAAAATCCAAAACTTTTCTGAATCTTATATTTTCTACTTATATATGCAGAGGAAAGAATAATAAATCCACTTTTTAAAAAATAAAAATAAGTAGTCAATTTCCCTTAATTAAAATGCAAGGAAATTTCAAAACGTGTAAATTCATCGAAAACCAGAAATCAAAAGTTTTTATGTATCTTCTACTTGCTTCTTCTACCCACAAAAGCTAGCAATAAAGACACTTTTTTAAAAATTAAGTAGCCAATTTCAGTTAATTGAAACGTAAAGAAAGCTCAAAACATGTAAATTCAGCAAAAAACGGAAATCGGAATTTTTTCCGTATCGTCTACTTATACATGCAGCAGTTAGTAACAAATCCATTTTCCTTTTATTTAGTATATTAGTTGAATATTTATTGTTTAAATATCATCCTTTGAAATGAAATGTTTATGTTTACATTCGAAACTGGAAGTTTGCCATTTTTTTTTTTTTCCCCTGGAATTTTGTGATTTTAAATTAATATTTTATCAATTTTACAGAAAAAATAACTCAATCAAACACATGTAGACAGTAACTTATATATAACTATACCCAAATATCGGAATTAAAATCGGCAGATAATATCCGTTATTTTTTAACAATTTTTTACAAAAAATCCAATGGACGATTAACATTGAAAATCTTTTTCATGGCTCCATGGACAGACAGTGACGTCATCACTTCGCTTGCGTATAGTGATGCTACATTATACAAATTACTGTGTCTATGGTTTTATTTGAGCTTTATGAAATTGCCAGATTTAATAACTTTCTACTTTTAGGTATTTTTTAATGTAAAGGAATACGTGTATAAAAGGGAAAAATGGGGGAAAATTCATTAAAAATAAATGTATTTTTAAATACCTTCTTGACGGTTACGTGCTAACTCCGACGTGCCATCTCCGGACATAGTCAAAGTCCCTCTTTGTAAGGGATTAAAGACCAGAAATTGTAAGACCGGGCTTGCAGGGGATTTCGTCCTTCTTGACTTGATAATCTGAGAACGCCTGTAAGTCTGTTCCGCGGCAATCCCTACCACGGACGTAAAAAGAAAAAGAAAAAATAAACACTGGACACCCCTACGATCGCTGTGCATGAATCTGAGAACGCCCGTAACTCGATTTTGCAGCAATCAGTATCACGCACGTATGTTCGCTTCGCTCACATGAAAACCAAAAAAAAAAACATCACTGGACACCCCTGCCTCGTTGTGCATGAATCTGAGAACGCATGTAACTCGTTTTTGCAGCAATCAGTATCACGCACGTATGTTCGCTTCGCTCACATGAAAACCAAAAAAAACATCACTGGACACCCCTGCCTCGCTGTGCATGAATCTGAGAACGCATGTAACTCGTTTTTGCAGCAATCAGTATCACGCACGTATGTTCGCTTCGCTCACATGAAAACCAAAGAACACATCACTGGACACACCTGCCTCGCTGTGCATGAATATGAGAACGCATGTAACTCGTTTTTGCAGCAATCAGTATCACGCACGTATGTTCGCTTCGCTCACATGAAAACCAAAAAAAAAAAAAAAAAACATCACTGGACACCCCTGCCTCGCTGTGCATGAATCTGAGAACGCATGTAACTCGTTTTCGAAGCCATCACTATCACGCACGTATGTTCGCTTCGCTCACATAAAAACCAAAAAAAAAAAAAAAAAAGAAATCACTGGACGCTTCTACCTAGCTGTGTATGAATCTGAGAACGCATGTAACTCGTACTATTCTTGTATTTTTACTTTATTCGCGCAAATGGGAATTTTTCAAATTACTTAAAACTAGTAAATTTATCGCCAAAATTCAACTTAGCTACATTTCCGGTCAATAGACTTTAGGGAGTGGGCCAAGTATAAAATAATCCTTTTAAGACACATTCCTTCAACACTTTAATCCCTTACAAAGAGGGACTTTGACTGTGTCCGGAGATGGCACGTCGGAGTTAGCACGCCACCTTCTTGACATCGTAAGAAAATAATATTTGTATTCGCACTGTAATTGAAGTAATTGAAGTAAGAGTGATATGGTGATAACTTTGTTTTGTTTTTAATCCAGTTTTAGTAATATACCTTAATATTAATCAACATATGTAATATTAAAAGATGTCATGTGAACTGTGGCGATGTTAACAAATTTAAATGAATGTTCCATCTAATAGATTCCTTTATTAAAATGATTGAAATTCTAATTATTTAAGCTTTGATGTCTATATATATATGTGTGTGTGTGTATAAAATGTTCTTATTAATCTTTTATTCATTATATATATGTATGTGTGTGTGTGTATACATAAAATGTTCTGCAATTTTACGTTATGGAATAGTCTTAACTTTATCATTCGATTCAGTTGTTTACATTTCTCTTTTGTTCTTGTTTGAACATTATTATTACGTTTCACTGCAGAAATATTTACGAAAATGTTATGCGTAACAATAAAATGGCATCTTGAATCTAATTTGTTTACAAAATATCGGCCACGTGTGCGGCGATTTTACCTACGGTGACGTCACAGGAATATTGTCCATTTAACATTTAATAAATTTTTATTTTTCGCGTGAAAGTATATTTCATTTTATGTTGAAAATAAATAAATAAATAAATAAATAAAAATACCTTGTAAACTTTTTTGGCAACAATTAAAAATTTAAATGGCTTATATTAAGGCAATTACCAGTTTGAAAGAGTTGGTTAAAAATTAATTAAGAAAGAACTAATTAAGTTACAACTTTCATTAATAGATAAAAACCTATTCGCAGACCTACCGAATATACATACAAAATTTCATTAAAATAGGTTAAGCCGTTTTGGAGGAGTATGGTAACAAACACTGTGACATGAGAATTTTATATATTAGATATATATATAGAGAGAGAGATAAACGAAGTGATTGCAATAGGTCGATTTCCAAAGAAATCAACCTAAAAAATAAATAAATGAATACATAAACTGTTTTTTTTTTTTTTTTTTTTTTTGGAAAAGGGGGGTGTGTGTGTGCTAGAACATAAAATGCGAAAAACCAATTTTTGGAAAGGAATATTAGGTAATGGGTATTGTGGAAATAGATATCCTCACAGAATAAGGGAGGCATACTATTGTAACAATCGCAGCTGTCGTAGGTCACAAGTCGGATCGTACACTCCGCAGCAAAAGTATCCGAGCACTAGCAATAATCTACGTCTTAAAAAAGTACACTTAATAGTGCTTTGTTAAGTAAATCCTTGTTGATTCGTATTTTTAGTCTGTCTAAGAACATTATTCGACAAGGATTTATTTAACAAGGCAGTATTAAGTGTACTTTTTTTAGACAGGGATTATTGCGAGTGATCGGGTACTTTTGCTGCAGAGTGTACGATCCGACTTGTGATCTACGATAGCTGCGATTGTTACAATAGTATGCCTCTCTGACATTGCTTTTGACTGCTGGAAAGAGTACAGTCGGCAGCAAAAGTATTCGAGTACTAGCAAAAATTCCTATGTAAAAAAAGTACGCTTAATACAGTTTTGTTAAATAAATCCTTGTCGAATCCTGTTCTTAGTGACAAACTGCCAAAAGTGGTGACTGTTCCCAATAAATTGAGACATTCAGTGACTTTAGTCCACTCCCTAATTTCAGGACATTTGGTCACCCTAGTTTAAATATCACATGATAGCTACGTAATGAACAATTGGTGGAAGTGTAGAATCCACCCCTACAAGTGGTCTAGGACGAGGCATGTCATTACCATTGTGTGTACCAGCAAAAGTATCCGAGCACTAGCAATAATCCCTCTCAAAAGAAATGTACACTTAATACGGCTTTGTTAAATAAACCCTGTCGAGTCATGTTCTTAGTCAGTCTACCAACATGATTCGACAAGGATTTATTTGACAAGACAGTGTTAAGTTAATTTTTTGGCATCAGAATTATTGGCTAGTGCTCGGATACTTTTGCTGCCGGTTGTACAAGAAAGCTCAGCAATCACTTAGACACACGAATGTACTCTTTGCACACATGAAAAAAAAATAATAACTGGGTACCCCTCATTGAGCAGATATACTAGTAGAGTACGGATTCCCTATATTGTCTATGGAGAAAAATTCCCGGAACATCACTACGGTTTTTGCGCCTTCTTTTGGTAATAATCGCTGTCTTGGCAACTGGTTCTTGGGATTTTCCATGTTTTAAATGGTTTGTTCCTCTTACCACCAAAACTTCAAACTAAAGTCAAACGGAACAGCTTTCAAGCAATAACAAGGATTAGGTTACTTGCTTTTCATTTCAGCTAGTGTAGGTTTTGGTATATGTTTAATTTATACCCAATCGAAATATAAAACAGCGATAACAAAGATGGAGGAAACTTGCCTTGGTGGAATTTTCATGTCGGTTTGGTGGATGATTTGACTGAATGGTGGAGATCTGATGCTAAAAAGCAAAAAGGTTACTACTCCGGGGTCTACTCTAATATCTTGTCGATGGTACCGCTTGTGAATGCATCTCAAACTGCACGAAATTCGGTAACTCAATAGTCGAAACAGGGTGACAAAATTTCTTCGAATCCGAGCGCAGACTCATTTCCTGCAGTTCGAAAAATAATAAGAAATTGTTTATTTATAACTTTTTATTAGTGTGGTTATTTAGAATTCAAAACTCAACGCCTTAAATACATTCTTTTAATAATTTTAATGCTTCGTATTTATAAAAGTACTCTAAACTGGTCACTATAATCATATTAAAAAAGAATAAATTCAGAAACCAGATGATTCAATCATACAATATACCAAATTATAGCCCTGGGGGTCACATAAGTGGGGGAGGATCAAAATTATAATAGCATGTCTCCGGACCATCCTCAGGGGTGCGTCCCAGAACGTCGCCAATTACCCATTGCGCAGTACTAATGCGGCATTAAATCCAATTAACCATATAATACCCTGTCGTCCCTATAATACGTCATGATTGAGAAAGTAAAGTTATGGCTGCAATAATTCATAATTTATCGCCACGAAATTTCGCTAAATACATTCAGTACCTTTTTCTAAAAATAGCGGTCTGTGAGACCGATGTTCCCGATAAGCATGATGAAAACATGTTCCGGGCAAAGGGTTAAATAATATGTCGAGACTCTTTTTAAAATCAATAATAAGAGTTTATTTAACTCAAAGATATTGGGGAATATACCCGTCAAGAAACTTAGTTAATATTCATGTAATTAAATTAAAGAAATATAAAGACTTCGCTCAACGCTGGGGATTAACTAGGATAGTTGAAAAACTTGCAGTTGCTCTCAAGAAGACCGCTTGTTGATTCTAAGCCCCGTAAAATGGAGAGGAGATTCCTACCACTCCACTACTTATCACTCTAGAAACTTATCACGGCGAAAATCTAAATCACTCTCGAAAAACTACTTATTATCTACTCCACCAACATAACAATCTCGCAATATCTTCACCATTAGTACAACAAGCTCGTAATATCTCCACTATCAACACTACTATCTATTAACATCTACGCCATCACACCACACTATCTCTTACCACACTTCATTATTTATCTACCTTGAAAACCTGTAATCTCCCTCACTTCAAATTCAATTCATTAACTTCCATAACTACTCTTATTCACACACCTTACGCTAGCTGCGTGAGTCCTACTTTCCTTTTCGTGACTCTATGCCGGCGTAAACTCATCTCAACTCCAATCTATTGCGTCATTCTATGCTGGCGTAAACTCATCTTAACTTCAATCTATTTCGTCATTCTTTGCTGGACCAAGGCTTCGCATTTTCATCATCTGATTCTTCCATTTTTCACCACTGGCTACATCCTTTTGTCTCAACTCGACGCTACGTTACGACTTTACTTTCCATACCGCTAGCCTGCGGTGACATCCTTTTGACTCAACCACTTTTACCTCACAGGTTTTTTATCAGAAAGTTTCCGCTGGTGAGTTTTTTCGCTAAATTTGGAACTGTCGCTTCCCTTTTTCTTCTGTGTCCTACGAATTTCTTATAAGGTTTTCTAACTTTTTGATATTCATGAAACTTATCAGCTAAAATTTCAGGGTTTATAAATTTGCTCTAAGAATCTATAAATTTTTTTCGCATTTTTGGAGTGGCCCGTCTTTTCAATCATTATTTTTTTAACCCTTCGAAATCGTTAATCTGAAGTCCTAACCACCCTTCTAAATGCGTTCGTAATTCAAAGTTAAGATCTCGCCATAGACCTCCTGGAGACTTTTGACACTGAATGAATTTAGTGCGGAAGGTTTCAGTATTTAGTTTAAGTCTCTCAGGTAATTTATTTTTAACATAGTCAAAACTATCTAAGCATTCTTCGGGTTCTCTAATTATCTCTTCGGCGATTTTAACTGGTAACAAAAATAAGATTGATTCACGCATTCGTCTTCATCTAAATTAGCTTTTTTAGCCTGTCTTTGAAATAATGTTAAAAATAATGAAATATCCGATGTTTCAGGGTCAAATTTTTGCAATACGGATTTTAGTGATCGATATTGCTTGTTTTTTTTCTTCTCGACTAGAAGCCAAACTCTCCGTTACATTTGCCTGGATTATCTTTAGTTTTTCGAGTTCGAAATTTCGTTCTTCTTCTTTCTCCTGATATTCGACATCTTTTTCTTGCTTAGCTAATCTGTCTTCATAAAGCAATTTAATTTGGGCTATCGCCAACTTTTTATATACAGGGATTTTTCAATTTTACCAATAATAGTAATAACTTTATCTGATGAGCATAAAGACACATCTAGCTCTTCGGCTAATGCAATTTAATCGGTCTTCCTATACTGGCATAGTTCAGACATTTTACTAATTCCCCCAAAATACAAACATACATATTATATAATACACAATATTAATTTTAACTCTCTGTAATATAAAAATTAGTATTCTTTTTAAATTTCTCAGTAAAACTTTACTGCATAAGAAGGACATAAATCAGTTATAATTATCATCAGTTATTTTTTTTTCTACAAGAATTTCGCATTCTTTTTCTTAATAAGTATTTTTATGCAAAATTTCAATTCTAAAAATATTTTTAGATTTTAATTTATAAATAATTTAATGATTATTTATTTTAACCTTTATTTTAGTTTAAAATTCTGTTAACAAAACACAGCCTGAACACTAAAGAAAATCTGCTTACCGTGCAAATCATTCAGACGACGTCTCCACTCAATAGGGTTTACTTCATGACTGAGTGACAGTTTTACGAGAGCGCCTAATGTGAAACGAACTTGTGTCATTCAGGGTTCGTTCTGTCAATGGATTCGTCCATCCGGTGTTCCCTGGTCGGCTGTTTCTAATGCTGATCCATAGTAATTTTACATCTCGGCGGATTTCGGAGATTCTGTTAGTCCAAATTTTAAAGTCTACAATGTCTAAATTTGCAGTATGCAATTTTATTTTATTATTATTATGATTTTTTTTTTTTTCTTTTCTTCGCCAGGGCTTTTATAATTTCAGCTTATAAAATTCGTTCACTGGGATGAGGATTAAAAGAAAAAAATATGTACAAAAATATTCTGAATTCTAAATTAAAAATATGGAGATAGTAGATTCACAAATTGATTTGGATGATTTTTTTTTTTCAGACTTCCTAAGAAGAAAAAGGTTTTAGTACAAAAAATACAAAATCCACCGGACGGCTGGAATCCCGTAGGAGATTGTCTCTCCAAAAAAGTAGGTTCTAGTGACCTTTCACTAACACAGCAGATCGTAAAATGTCTCTTTTCTATATCTCGTTTTAAGACTACAGTTCGGGTTGCTCGGACCCCCAAGGTAATCGAAGGTTCTTGTCTTTTGTCTATTTGAGCACCTGAAGAGTTGCAACATAAGAAATCTTTCCCATGTCTTTGGAAGACAGGAGGTTTAACTTTTCACACAAGGGTTTTGTATTTCTCAGACTTCTGGCACCTCGTAGCAATTTCTCACCTTTTATAAAGTCTACTTCTTATAACACAAACTAATTTTTTATGATCTCACAGAGTTTCGAGCATGTGACAGCAATAAATTTTACTGTGTATTTAAGAAAACGAGTAAGTGAGTGAGTGGGTGGAAGTACTTTTTAATGTATTGATTCAAGTAGAATATTCAAAAATGCTTTGGTAATTGCATGTTTATTGAAAACAGTTACTATATATATATATATATATATATTAATTACTACTGCTTTTGAAATTGCAATTTAAATCATATATTATTATTATTTCTTTTTTTTTTTTTTTTCAGAAACCCATGAAAAAATATTATTACATGCAAGATACCATGCAATTTTCAGAAATAATTGGCCTTAATGTTGAGATAGATGAATTTGTAAATACAGATGAAGAAGAAATGTAAGTAAAATAAATGTAATTTTAAAGCATTTCATATTCAATTAGAATTTGGATTATTTGAATTACTATTAGTGGTCTTCGCCTGCCTTGCGCTCAATATTTTCAATTAAACAGATTTCCAAATTTGTTACTCTTTTCCTGTTTAGATCTCATGCCTTTTTAAATGATATTCTTAAAACTAATTGTATCTTTTACATAATAATGTTTTAAAGTTCAATAGGCTGCAAGAATTAAAAGTAACATTTTAATCATTTAATTCAACTATATTACAAACAAATCATTAAATAAAATTTAAAACTGCCGTCAGTTTAACGGTATCGTAGTTACTAAAACTAAAAGAGTGAAAAGAAGTGTAAAAAAAAAAAAAAAAAAAAACTTTAAAGCTAGTTGGCATAGGTGGACTCTGCTCAGTTCCCCATCATATTTATGTTCTCGTAAATTTCTAGTGCGAGACATATTATAATAATGTTAAAAGAAATGAATTTGACCAAAGCTTGATACAGTGACAGAATGAAATCCCCGCAAAATAGGCTATCCACCGTTCACTTCGATATATTTATCTTATTCTAATCTATTAATTTATTTTATCAGGGTCAATTCCGTTGTTTAGTTTTCATGCTACTATTCCCAATGCAATAATCCTCAAAATTCATATCTATATGAAAAATTTACCATTTCACTATGTTGATAAAATCGTAAATTACGAATAATTTACGAAATTTTCCTTTCGAATATTTGTATTCAATCATGTTCAAACAAATATCATAAATGTAAATTTGAAGTTGTCTAATGTATTTATGATCCTCAAAATGGAAGTTTATGCTCAATTTTGCCTTATTCTGACATGTTAAGTAAATCGTAAATTCCAAATAACTTATGAATTTTTTAAATTGAAAAAAATCATAGTCTATGATATTCATGCCAATATCCTAAATAATATTTCGAAAGTGGTTTGACATCTTTACGATGAAAACATCCCTCAAGATTGACGTTTATGTGAAATTTTGCTCTATTCTGCCATTTTAAGAAACTCGTAAATTTCCAATAACTTACGAAATTTTTATATTGGAAAATTCATAGTCATAAATATTCATGCCAGTGTCCTAAATAATATTTCAAAAGTAGTCTGACATCTTTACGATGAAAATATCTCTCAAAATTGACGTTTATTTGAAATTTCGCCCTATACTGCCATGTTAAGAAATTCGTAAATTTCCAGTAACTTGCGAAATTTTCAAAGTAGCATATTTATAGTTACCGATGTTCATTCCGGCATCCAAACTGATATTTTAAAACTGGTCTAACATTTTTACAGTAAAAAGTTTCCATTTAATGCGCGTTTTAGTGAATTTTTGTCCTATTCTCCCAAGTTAAGAAAATCGTAAATTTCTAATAAGTTACGAAGTTTTTTAATTCGAATGTTCCAAATGAATAGGGTTCTTTCCAGTGTCGAAAATAATATTTTAAAACTGATCTGACCTCTCTGCGACAATTTAATCGTGAGATATCGTGCAAACAGATTAACAAACTAACGGACTAACATACTAACCCACTAACAGACTAACACACTAACAGACACCCTACAGACAGACACCATACAAATTTTGTCATTTTCGGATTCCTCACACCTGAAAGCGTGTAGAAAAGTAAAAAAAACGAGGTCGAAAATTTTCACGATTACCTAAGTTCCCCATACCTATAGTATGATGGGGAACTAAAAATTTAAGCTAATGTCTTTTTACTCCGTGCTAATACCAAGTATCTCTATGAAAATATTTATTTGCACGAGAATATTTTCATAGTATATTTTTTTTTTCTTATTTTTATTGTTTATCACGCGAAATTAAAAATATTTTATTTCCGGAAAAAAAATAAATGTGAATTTTGTTTATTTTGGCATCAAATATATTTTTCTTTTTAATCATTTTAAAGTTAAAATGGAGTTTTTATTTAATATCTTTTGATCCAATTATCCGATTGAACTGAATTGTAAATCTGAACCATTCTCGAATCCACCTGAAGACACACAAAAAATTTCGTTAAACTCGGTCCAGCCGTTTAGGAGGAGTTCAGTGACATACACACGCACAAAAGAAATATATATATAAATATATATATATATAAATGCGAAAGTTTGGATGGATGGATGGATGGATGGATGTTTGTTACTCAATCACGCCACAACGGCTAAACGGATCTGGATGAAATTTGGTACAGAGATAGAGAATAGTCTGGAATAGAACATACGCTACTATTTATACCAGAAATTTGATTAGATTTTTTAAAATTAATTAAAATATGAAAATAATAAACTGGTAATCCGCGTTTGTAATGATCGATAGACGGCGCTTTGTGAACACTGCAGTTGTTAGTAAACATTAGCCACGTGTGTTCCAATAGTGTTCTTGTTATTCTACTTAATATTCGTACTATAATTTCTCCGCCATTACATTATGGAAAATTGATTGTTTTTGGAAAAAATACTTCAGTTTATTCAAAATTCGATCGGAAGTAGATTTTTAACTGAAGTTGAACAAATATTAATTTCAAATCATCTGATTAATTCTTTACTTCCATTAGCCGAAGCAACTGCAATTTTAAATTCGTCATTTGGAAATAAATGGAAGCTCAATTCTGGATTTCTTGATGCTTTGGATTTACACTGTGGCACACAAAAGTATGTGTTATCTTTTTTACCGTATTTATTCATTTTTATTCAATAAATATATGTGAAACTAAACATCGGCTAGCAATGGCGGCTATATGGAATTCGAATTAAACCATGTTTATTGTAATTTCACCGTAGCCCACCAGAGGGCGAGCATTTCATTACAATCGCGGATTGACTTAATATAAGCCATTTAAATTTTTAATTGTTGGCAAAAATTTTACGAGATATTTTTATTTATTTTTTGTTTTCAACATAAAATGAAATATGCTTTCACGCGAAAAATAAAAAATTACTAAATGTTAAATTGGTCGATGAGAAAATGTCACTTTATAATTTAAAAATAAAATAGTAATATTACAAATCTAACATATTTCTTCTGAATTTTATTTCATAGCATTTTTTTGCATACCTCAATTTTAGATTTTTTTTTTTTTTTTTTTTTTTTTTTTTTTAGTACGGCGGATGAAACACGCTTGGCATAAAAGCCAATTCAGCATTATATTAAAGGTATTTTCTTATTGATAATTCTGGACATTTTTTAAATTTTGATGCTGAAGTAGATTGGACATTTTTCGCCAAGGAAAAGATAGAAAGAAATACGCAAGCGAAGTGATGACGTCACTGGCCGTTCGTGGATGCAAGAAAAATATTTCCTATGTTAAACACCCATTGGATTTTTGGTAAAAAATTATTAAAAATCGACGAAAATTATTTCCCGATTTTAATCCCCATATTTAGGTATAGATATGTATTAGTTATCATGTGCATGCGTTAGATTAAGTTATTTTTGTTGTAAAATTCACAAAATTTGAATTTTTAATTTCAAAACTCTAGAAAAAAAAAAAAAAAAATGGCAAACTTCCATATTCGATTGAAAACACAAACATTTCATTTCAAAGAATGATATTAACACAATAAATATCCAACTAATATACTAATTAAAAGGAAAATGATAAATATTCTATCATAATTTGAAGTCAAATTTCTTTTCAAATGTCTAAATAAAGTATCTGATATAAGGTACTAATATGTTGCAGCGGAATAGGTTTCATCAAAAAAAAAAAAAAAAAAAAAAAAAAAAAAAATATCGCCAAATTATTTGGCGAACATAATTTAATTCCTTTCAAACATCATGGTTATTTTAACAACTTATATAAGAGAGGGTACAACTATAGTATTTCCCCACAGCTGAATTTGGCGATTTTTCTTTGGCGCCGATTTAAACGATAACGATGTCGTTCTGGACTGTTTGCGATATAATATGGCAGCCTGCATGCTATTTATTTTGGATTTATGATTTATAATTTAGCTTATGATTTTATCATTTATGATATAAGATTTATGATTTAGCCATAATCGCCAAAAATAAATCGCCAAATTCAGCTGTGGGGAGATACTATAGTTGTTCCTAAGAAAGTAATGAATAATATGAAACAATATTTCGTACAATACATATTACGAAAATATACATCTGGCATGTATATTTTCATATTACGTTTTTGATCACCAAATACAATAAGCGCCAAGAACGACGGAGTTTTGAAATTTAAAATTAAAATATTGTCAATTTGACAGCAAAATAACTCAATCTAACACATGCACAATGATAACTAATACATATATATACCCAAATATGGGGATTAAAATCGGGAAATAATTTTCCTCGATTTTTAATAATTTTTTACAAAAAATCCAATGGGCGATTGACATAGGAAATCATTTTCTTGCATCCACGGACGGTCAGTGACGTCACACTTCGCTTGCGTATAGGAACAATAATCGCATAAATTATATTTTGGTCTAAAACGGCAACAAAAATTCAAAAGTCGCCAAGGGCATTAAGGCTGGGCCATGATCAAGTTTACATATTAATTAATTTATTTATTTTTACTTTCTTCTATATGTAATATAGAGAAAGTATTGGATTCGTAAAAATTTTCGACCTCGGGTTTTTGATGAATTTACACGTTTTGAGAGCTATAGAACACGATTTGACCATTTTTAGAAAATGTCTGTCTGTCTGTCTGTGTGTGTGTGTGACAAAATTTTGTGGCAACTGTATCTCAAGAATTACAGCACAGAATTTCATACAAATTGGTATGTAGTTGTACCTTGACATAAATTACTGCCTATCAACTTTTGGTAAAAATTGTCTTACAGGTTGCGTTGCCATCCCGCTTTTTCTAAATTTTTAACATGGTGATATAGGACAAAATTTTGTATAAATGTGCATAAAGAGAATTATTTTTTAGTAATCATTATGAAATTTACAAGAATTACTTAAAATAGGGATAGTCAACTGGGAAAAAAATTTTGTATGCGTAGAAGCCTCGCCACCCCCCGTGGGGGGGGGGAAGTCTCCCCTCGAGGGGAGTAAATTTTCAAGATGGGTATCTTTCGAAAGGTCTCGTCAATACCTTTAAAACGAATGGTTGAACTATAAATCTGTGATAATTTAAAACAAAGTTATCGATTTTTTTTACTTTTAACGAAAACAAACTTAGAAAAAAAATCGTTTTTTTTTTTTTTTTTTTTTTTTTTTTTTAACGAAATTTAACCAGACTTGGTATTTAGTTGGCCCCTGATATAAACTGAGGCTGATTAGATTTGGGGATCAATCGCTCAACAGGTGGCGCTGTGATCGTATTTTTTCTAAATTTTTAACATGGCAGTATAGGAAAAAATTTCGTATAAATGTACATAATGAGAGTTATTCTTAACCTGTGATTGAGAAATTAATATGAATTATTGATAATAGTAGTAGTTAAATACGGAAAAAATTTGGGGCATAGCTTCCCCCCACCCTAGGGGGAAGTACCCCCCCCGGGGGGGGGTGTAAATTTTCAAGATCGGTATCTTTCGAAAGGTCTCGTCAATACCTTTAAAACGAATGGTTGAACTATAAATATGTGGTAATTTAAAACAAAGTTATCGATTTTTTTTTACTTTTAACGAAAAAAAAAAAAAAAAAAATGAAAAAAATCGGTTTTTTTTTTTTTTTTTTTTTTTTATATATATATACTAACAGACCCGGCCACGCGTTGCTGCGGCTAAGTAATACGTTGATAATTTGATAAGGTATATAGTATTTCCCCACAACTGGATTTGGCGATTTTTTTTTTTTTTTTTTTTTTTTTTTTGCGCCTTTTTGAACGATAACGAATCCGTTCTGGATTCTTTGCAATAAAATACGGTAACCTGCATGCTTTTATTTTAGATTTATGATTTAGCTTATGATTTTATCATTTATGATTTTTAGATTTATGATTTAGCCATAATCGCCAAATCCAGTTGTGGGGAAATACTATAGTTGTTACCCACAACTATAACTTATAATATAACTTCAGTAATTATATTCGGATAATTATAACTTCAGTATCAGCATATTCCCCACAGCTGAATTTGGCGATTTTTCTTTGGCGCCGTTTTGAACGATAACGATGTCGCTCTGGACTGTTTGTGATATAATATGGCAGCCTATATGTTGTTTATTTTGGATTTATTATTTTATGTTTTTGATTTATGATTTAGATTATCATTTATCATTTATAGATTTATGATTTAGCCATAATCGCCAACAAAAAATTGCCAAATATCGTTGTGGGGATATACTGATTAATATATTACTGAAAAGATTAATATATTTTAACGAAGTGGTGAGAAGATTCTGAGTATGTTAAAATTTTAATAGTAAATTAAAGTTAATCAATAAGGAAAGCATTGAGGATTAATATAAGAAAATTGCAAGATTCTAAGATCGCATTTTCAGCAATAAATATGAATCAAAATTTAATGCAAAATACATATATAAATCACAAATTTAATCAGGAACGTTAAATTGGTAAGTTATTAAAGAAAAAGTAAAGAAAAATAAGAGAAATAATTAATTAAAGTTTCGAACATCGATCATATAGATTAGCGTTACAAAACAAATAAACAGACTTAAACTCTTCCAGACTTTTAAATAAGTTTTAAATTAAGTTTTAAAATTTAATGTTAAATAAAACAGACTTTTAAATAAGTTTTAAAATATTGAAATGGTTACTTTTTATTTAGAACGTTATGTATAGATCACAAATTTCTTAAAGAAAACGAAGTGATACAGATTAGAATAATGCAACAAAAATTGAAAAAGCAAGGTTATGTCGTAAATAAATTTTTAACACACGTGTCACGTGAAATAAATTGTAGCATATACATAATGTATCTGATATAAGATATTAACATGTTGCAGCGGAATAAATTTCATATCTATCATCCTTGGCGGAAAAAAAATAATATCGCCAAATTATCTGGCGCACACATTTAATTCCTTTCAAAAATCATGGTTATTTTAACAACTTATATTAAGAGAGTAATGAATAATATGAAACAATATTTCACACAATACATATTACGAAAATTTTCATCTAGCTTGTATATTTTCGTGTGACGTTTTTGATCGCCAAATACGAAAAACTCCAAGGACGACAGAGCTTTGAAATTTAAAATTAAAATTTTGTCAATTTAACAGCAAAATAACTCAATCTAACGTATGCACATGATAAATAATACATATCTATACAAAAATATAGGGATTAAAATCCGGAACTAATTTTCCTCGTTTTTAATAATTTTTTACAAAAAATACAATGGGCCATTAACATAAGAAATCTTTTTCTTGATTTCACAGACTGTCAGTGACGTCACACTTCGCTTGTGTATAACTACATACTTTATCAATGCGAATAAAATCTTTAAATTGATTATGACGTCAATTTTCGTGAGATGCATAATTTAACTTTTTATAATTTTTTAACGTTCACGTTTGATTAAATGTATTTACTTTTATGTCGAAAGAAAATGAACTCGTATTTTTTCTTTTTGGCAACAATTAAACTTATGGAACTCACAGATATTTTGGAGCAACTTTAATAAAGGTCTATAATTAACAAATAATTGCAATAAAACAATATTGTGACAATAAATTGAGATAAAAACTATCCTATCTCTCAAGTTGGACCAAACTGCACACAGTGTGCAAAATTTCATTAAAATCGGTTCCTTAGTTTAGGAGTTTACCCCGGACAAACATCGTGACACGTAATTTATATATATATACAGATATTGTTACTGCGTGAATTTGTATAGGAAAATATAGAATAAAATCTTGTGGTGGCCACAACATACTAGTTCTATATACCAACTACTATTAACTAAGCATGAAGTATATATAACCACAAAATAATAATAATAATAATTGTCTCATGCGATAGAAGTAGCCGGATCATAGCATATTGTAATATTATATGTGGCTAGAAATTGCTGTCATTCTATAGTTGATCGATTAAATCAAATAAATATAGGAAATAACTTGAGAGCAAATATTATGTACATCACGTATAATGTTGTTCATATGTAACTGGGATTCAGATATAAAAGAGCTACTTCAAATTTTTCGATACTGTCCGTATCGAAACTGTCATATATGATAAGTACCCAAATGCGCCCACGGTTAAGCCATTGTCACAGGCAATAGGGACAGGCACCGGAGATTGCAAGGACGAACAAGTCGTGTCGAAGGCAGCGGGAACCCAAAGCGAGCTTTTGACCGATTTCAGTTTTTTTTTTTTTTGTGTGTGTGTTTTTCATAAAGCTACAGAGAAAAGAGTTTGCCAGCGAAGCGGGCAAAGCCGTCCAAAATTGTTTAAGAACTAAAATATTATTCAACAATTCGCCGGCAGATGCAAAAATAATCATTTCTTTGTAATAACAAAATCTGGAGTGGCTCCACTCGACTTTCCGAACATTGAGTAATTAACAGTTTTGTAGATAAAGTAAAGAAAGAGGTGTTGTTAAACAAACAAAAGAGAGAAAACCATAATAGAATGATTGAATATTTTTCTCCATATATTACACGATGTTTTATTTAACGCTACTGAACTTTGAGCCCATAGATCATAATGATAAAGAATTTTTCGTCGTGTCCCTGTAAAAACCTATAAATTCTAGATTCACCAAACTGCTTATAGTTAGTACAACAGTGGATTATAATAATCATATAAATTTTCAGCTCAATTGAATGAGGCGTTTAGATGCTATCGCACTTTTAAAAATTTGGTCCCGTAGGCCATAATGATAGTGAATTTTTCTTTGTGTCCCTGTAAAAAAAAAAAAAAAAAAAAAAAAAAAACTGTAAGTGCTAAATTCACCAAAATCTATACAGTTGGTGCAACTGTGATCTATAACACGTGTACAAATTTTTTGCTCAGATTAATAAGGCGTTTAGACGCTATCACACTTTTAAAAATTTGGCCCCATAGGCCATAATGATAAAGAAATTTTCTTTTTGCTCCTGTAAAAAAACTGTAAGTGCTAAATTCACCAAAATCTTTACAGTTCGTGCAACTGTGACCTATAACATGTGTATAAATTTTTTGCTCAGATTAATAAAGCGTTTAGACGCTATCGCACTTTTAAAAATTTGTCCCCATAGGCCATAATGATAAAGAATTATTCCTGGTGTCCCTGTAAAAAAACTATAAGAGCTAGATTCACCAAAATCAATAGGGTTCGTACTATGGTGACTTACAATACACGTACCAACTTTCAACTTATTCGAACAAAGCGTTTAGACACTAGCGTGTTCACTCACAGACACACACATACATACACACATACATGCACACATACATGCACACAACCATACATACATCATCGTAAAAATAGTGAAAACGGACTCAGGGGACCTCGAAACGTATAGAAACATCAAAATTTCAAATTCGGATTTTTGACATGATTACAATATTTTCCTCACTGTAGTGTTCTGAAAGTAAAAACTTAAAAATTTAAAACTCATAAATACTATATGAATTTCACCACATAATTACAATTTTAATTCACCAGTCACCAAATTATTATTGGAACCAGATTAATATTGTGCAATCGTGAACTAAAATCATACAAAGAAAGGTTTCGAAATAAAGTTCATAATTGACGACCCAGTTTTTATACTTCCGCAACGCAGTACTGCTTTAGTACAGGATCCCTATGAACGAATTTTAAATTTTTATCTCCATGTTGGCGATAAATTTTTATTTATTTATTTTGGCTTTAAAAATATATAAATAAAAACTAATTCCTATTTTGATTATACTTTTTATGATGTTTTGTATGAGGTTTCATTACATTACATATTATGATCAAACCGTCAGTTCCCACACATACACATCAAAATTTCCACGTGAACGAAGTCGCGGGTAACAGCTAGTTACGAATAATTTACGAAATTTTCCTATTAGAATATTAGTTCCCCATCATACTATAGGTATGGGGAACTTAGGTAATCGTGAAAAATTTCGACCTCGGTTTTTTGACTTTTTTATACGTTTTCAGGTGTGAGGAATACGAAAATGACAAAATTTGTATGGTGTCTGTGTGTAGGGTGTCTGTTAGTGTGTCAGTGTGTCAGTCCGTTAGTGTGTCAGTGTGTTAGTCCGTTAGTTTGTTAGTCTGTTAACACGATATCTCACGAACAAATGATAGCAGAGAGGTCAGATCAGTTTTAAAATATTACTTTCGATACTGGCAAGAACCCTATTCATTTGCAACATTCGAATTAAAAGACTTCGTAAGTTATGAGAAATTTACGATTTTCTTAACATGGGAGAATAGGACAAAAATTCACTTAAACGTGCATTAAATGGAAACTTTTTACTGTAAAAATGTCAGACCAGTTTTAAAATATCGGTTTTGATGCCGGAATGAACATCGATAACTATAAATATGCTACTTTGAAAATTTCGCAAGTTATTGAAAATTTACGAATTTCTTAACATGGCAGTATAGGGCAAAATTTCACATAAACGTCAATTTTGAGAGATATTTTTATCATAAAAATGTCAGACTACTTTTGAAATATTATTTAAAACACTGGCATGAATATTAATGACTGTGAATTTTCCAATATAAAAATTTCGTAAGTTATTGGAAACTTACGAATTTCTTAACATGACAGAAAACGTCAACGTCAACGTGAGTGCTTCGGAGTACCTGCATTTGGTCGCAGCCAATGCTTAACTCCAACGAAAAACTAGGAAAACATAAAAATAATTTCCCAAAAATAAATAAAAGCCAAAGGGATGAATTTAGAATTTTGATCTCTGAATAAATCTCCGCGTGAGCAGAGACCAATCAGAGTGAAGCACCAGGAGTTAGTAAAAAAAAAAATAAATAAATAAATAAAAATAAATAAATAAATAAATAAAAAATAAATAAATAAATAAATAAATAAATAAAATAAATAATAAATAAATAACTCCTTGAAAAAACCTAAGTGTAACAGTCAAACTGTTACGTGCGTTGACGAAGACAGTCAGGACGGCGAAAAGGAACTGAGAGGTGAGCAGGGCGCCCCAAGGGGCACAGGAAATCGCTCGGAGTCCCGCAACTAAAAAAAAAAAAAAAAAAAAAAAAGGGCGCCATACAATTTTTTTTTCCCTAAAGAAGTAATTGAAATTCAGGAGAATAAAAGGTGAAGTTAATTATAGGAGAGCTTCAAGAATCTCGGTGTCTAGCCAGAAGCAAAGTTCTGAGCTAAGTCCGTTGACCAATCAGCAGCCTACAAAAAACTGCACGATCCTCACTGAAAGTAAAGAGCTAAAAACGAGAGGATTTTGTCCTCAGACTGAGAGCCAATCAGAGGCCAGGAAATCGGCCAATGAGAGGCGACCTCAGAACCCTATACTACACTACAATAAAATTAATAAAAAATTTAAAAATAAGCCAAATAATAAAAAATATACAGCAATTAGGAAATTTTGATAAAAAATAATTAAAAAAGAAGTAACATTTTCACTAGTAAGAAGGTTCAAAGCCTGATACTAGGGTTAGCCAAAACTAGATGAACATTTCGTTCAATCTAGGGGAAATAGAATTTTGGATGGAAATACTTGGCAGAAAAGAGCAAAATTTCACATAAACGTCAATCTTGAGGGATATTTTTCTCGTAAAGATGTCAAACCACTTTTTACTTCCCCATCATACTATAGGTATGGGGAACTTAGGTAATCGTGAAAAATTTCGACCTCGGTTTTTGACTTTGTTATACGTTTTCAGGTGTGAGGAATCCGAAAATGACAAAATTGTATGGTGTCTGTCTGTAGGGTGTCTGTTAGTGTGTCAGTCCAGTGTGTCAGTCCGTTAGTGTGTTAGTTTGTTAGTCTGTGTACATGATATCTCACGAACAAATGATCGCAGAGGGGTCAGATCAGTTTTAAAATATTACTTTCGATACTGGCAAGAACCCTATTCATTTGCAACATTCGAATTAAAAAACTTCGTAAGTTATTAGAAATTTACGATTTTCTTAACATGGGAGAATAGGACAAAAATTCACTTAAACGTGCATTAAATGGAAACATTTACTGTAAAAATGTCAGACCAGTTTTAAAGTATCAGTTTTGATGTCGGAATGGACATCATTTACTATAAATATGTTACTTTGAAAATTTCGCCAGTTATAGGAAATTTACGAATTTCTTAACATGGCATTATAGGGCAAAATTTGACATAAACGTCAATTTTGAGAGATATTGTCATCGTAAAGATGTCAGACTACTTTTGAAATATTATTTAGAACACTGTCATGAATATTAATGACTATGAACTTTCCAATACAAAAATTTCGTAAGTTATTGGAAACTTACGAATTTCTTAACATGGCAGAATAGAGCAAAATGTAACATAAACGTCAATCTTGAGGGATATTTTCATCGTAAAGATGTCAAACCACTTTTTAAATATTATTTTGGATACTTTCATGAATATCATAGACTATGATTTTTCCAATACCCTTTAACCGTTGCAAACGGCTTTTTCCGTCACGTAATAGTTGAAAAAAGAGGCTAATGTGGCAAATTTTGGAAAAATATGATATTTTTTCCTAGGACATAAGATTACTGAATATCCATTGATTTCAAAAACTATTATGCTTTATTCCTACTTCACTTAGTATTGATTTTATGAGTTATTAAACAGATATGCTAAAAAACTCGACACGGTTAAAGGGTTAAAAAATTCGTAAGTTATTTGAAATTAACGATTTACTTAACATGTCAGAATAAGGCAAAATTGAGCATAAACTTCCATTTTGAGGATCATAAATACATTAGACAACTTCAAAATTACATTTATGATATTTGTTTGAACATGATTGAATACAAATATTCAAATAGGAAAATTTCGTAAATTATTCGTAATTTACGATTTTATCAACATAGCGAAATTGTAAATTATTTATATAAATATGAATTTTGAGGATTATTGCATTGGAAATACTAGCATGAAAACTAAACAACAGAATTTACCCTGATAAAATAAATTAATAGATTAGAATAAGATAAATATATCGAAGTGAATGGTGGATAGCCTATTAGGCGGGAATTTCATTCTGTCACTGTATCAAGCTTTGGTCAAATTCATTTCTTTTAATATGATTATAATAGGTCTCGCACTAGAAATTTATGATAACATAAATATGATGGGAAACTGAGCAGAGTCCACATATGCCAACTAGTTAGGACTGAGGGCTATTAGTCTCAATCTGGGATTTTTGCGTTGTCGATTTCGATAATTGGACATTTGTCGAAATCTAAAATTTATCGAAAATATAATTGAATAATTTGAAAGCGATGTTATAATTTGAAAAAAAAAAAAACAAAAAAACTAATAGTCCTCCGTCCTAAACTATATTCTGCTTTTGCCACAATTTCATCAAAATCTTTTTATTTTTATTTATTTTTTATTATTATTGAAAGCAAAAGAAAAGAAAATTAATAATAATCAGTATCGTTACAAGCGATATCGAAAAAGTTTTTTTTAATAATTTTGAATTAGGAAATAAAAAGTGCGCGTGAAATAATATGAAATAAAAATAAGTAAAAAAAAATGAATTTTATGATTTACGGGGGCTGCTCATGCATATAAAAAATGCGTATTAAAACGAGTCGAAGAAGGAAGCGAAATAAGTTTTGAGTTATATTACGATCAATACGATATATAATATGATACGATATATTAGACCTATTGTCCAGGGTTAGTAGGCATTTTCGCTGAAAGAAATAGTTTGTTCGTTCGGTGCAACTTGCACATGAGTCCCGTGAGGTACAACTTTCACTTGTTAAATATTATTTTGGATACTGGCATGAATATCATAGACTATGATTTTTCCAATTTAAAAAATTCATAAGTTATTTGGAATTTACGATTTACTTAAAATGGCAGAATAAGGCAAAATTGAGCATAAACTTCCATTTTGAGGATCATAAATGCATTAGACAACTTCAAAATTACATTTATGATATTTTTTTGAACATGATTGAATACAAATATTGTAATAGGAAAATTTCGTAAATTATTCGTAATTTACGATTTTATCAACATAGCGAAATTGTAAATTTTTCATATAAATATGAATTTTGAGGATTATTGCGTTGGAAATAGTAGCATGAAAACTAAACAACAGCATTGACCCTGATTTAATAGATTAGAATAAGATAAATATATCGAAGTGAACGGTGGATAGACTATTAGGCGGGGATTTCATTCCGTTACTGTATCAAGCTTTGGTCAAATCCATTTCTTTTAACATGATTATAATAGGTCTCGCACTAGAAATTTATGAGAACATAAATATATTGGGGAACTGAGCAGAGTCCACCTATGCCAACTAGTTTGTATTCTATCATGTTCAAACAAATATCATAAATGTAATTTTGAAGTTGTCTAATGTATTTATGATCCTCAAAATGGAAGTTTATGCTCAATTTTGCCTTATTCTGACATGTTAAGTAAATCGTAAATTCCAAATAACTTACGAATTTTTAGTTCCCCATCATACTATAGGTATGGGGAACTTAGGTAATCGTGAAAATTTTCGATTTCGGCTTTTTGAATTTTTTACATGTTTTCAGGTGTGAGGAATCAGGTGTGAAAATGACAAAATTTGTATGGTCTCTGTCGGTAGAGTGTCTGTTAGTCTGTGTACACGATATCTCAAGAACAAATTTTCTCAGAGAGGTCAAATCAGTTTTAAAATATTACTTTCGATACTGGCAAGAACACTATTCATTTGCAACATTCGAATTAAACATCTTCGTAAGTTATTAGAAATTTACGATTTTCTTAACATGGGAGAATAGGACAAAAATTCACTTAAACGTGCATTAAATGGAAACTTTTAACTGTAAAAATGTCAGACCAGTTTTAAAATATCAGTTTTGATGCCGGAATGAACATGGATAACTATAAATATGCTACTTTGAAAATTTCGCAAGTTATTGAAAATTTACGAATTTCTTAACATGGCAGTATAGGGCAAAATTTCACATAAACGTCAATTTTGAGAGATATTTTTATCATAAAAATGTCAGACTACTTTTGAAATATTATTTAGGACACTGGCATGAATATTAATGACTATGAATTTTCCAATATAAAAATTTTGTAAGTTATTGGAAATTTACGAATTTCTTAACATGGCAGAATAGAGTAAAATTTCACATAAACGTCAATCTTGAGGGATATTTTCATCGTAAAGATTTCAAACCGCTTTCTAAATATTATTTAGGATACTGGCAGGAATATCATAGACTATGGTTTTTCCAATTTAAAAAATTAGTAAGTTATTTGGAATTTACGATTAATTATGTCAGAATAAGGCAAAATTGAGCATAAACTTCCATTTTGAGGATCATAAATACACTAGACAACTTAAAAATTACATTTATGATACTTGTTTGAACATGATTGAATACAAATATTCTAATAGGAAAATTTCGTAAATTATTCGTAATTTACGATTTTATCAACATAGCGAAATTGTAAATTTTTCATATAAATATGAATTTTGAGGATTATTGCATTGGAAATTGTAGCATGAAAACTAAACAACGGAATCGACCCTGGTAAAATAAATTAATAGATTAGTATAAGATAAATATATCGATGTGAACGGTGGATAGCCTATTAGGCGGGGATTTCATTCCGTTACTGTATCAAGCTTTGGTCAAATCCATTTCTTTTAACATGATTATAATATGTCTCGCACTAGAAATTTATGAGAACATAAATATGATGGGGAACTGAGCAGAGTCCACCTATGCCAACTTGTTGCATTGGAAATAGTAGCATGAAAATTAAAAACGGAATTGACCCCGATAAAATAAATTAATAGATTAGAATAAGATAAATATTTCGAAGTGAACGATGAATAGCTTTGCGGGGATTTCATTCCGTTACTGTATCAAGCTTTGGTTAAATTCATTTCTTTTAACATGATTATAATATGTCCCGCACTAGAAATTTATGAGAACATAAATATGATGGGGAACTGAGCAAAGTCCATCTATGCCAACTAGTTTCTTTGAAAGTTCTTTTTAAAATTTTTATCTATTGTTTTGAATCTAAAAAGAATTTTATAGCAAAAAATAGTGAATAGATTTACTTTAAAAGCCCTAGAAGTTATGTAAAATAAGGATTTTATTTCACAGCTAAGATTCTTTTTTTATTTTTTATTATTTCGTACTTTTTAAGTAATTATTTTTATAAAATGCTTATAATTGCTATACTTAATTCTCTAAATTGAATTACTTTAAATATATTATGCCGTATATTATTTTAAAAATGGCCATGATTATTTATTGGAGTTAAAGCGAGTATAGACAAACCGAAGGGATAAACACTTTTGAACTTTCTTGGAAAATGTTAATAACAAGGTAAAGTAAATTTCAGCAGCTGTAGTGTTTTACACAAGTTATGCTTGCTGTATCTTTTAATAATAATAATTAAAATATTTATATTCAAAACAAAAAATTGCCAATGATGCGATATATGCCAAAAATGTTAACCTTTTTCCAGCAGTCACGTGTTTCATCTTTGCCACATTTACTTATATTCCCTTAATAATTGAATGCTCCATCCACCCTTATAATAGGTCTATGGATTTCTACTATGGATATAATACGAACGCCCTCTGGGAGATTCTGCTGAAGAAACTTTTTTAGGAACAACTAAAGTTGCGGTTTGCGTTGAAGAAAAAGAACTCAGAAGAAACTGAAGTTGCTGGCGAACGACACGGTGTCTGTACCATAGAGACAGGTTGAGGAGGCTAGATAGGCTAGATTCTTCTGATGGAAGTCTGACTGATATACTTGTCAAGGGGTAAACCATCCATGTCTCAGCCACGTGATTTCTAGGCTGTAATAAAAAATAGCTTACAAAATCATGAACTTTGGAAATCGGCTTTAAATAGTGATTATGAGTTAACAGCTTCAAAAATATTTTAATATGGAAAAAAAAAGTATTTTAGAAAATTACTATTTAATTAAATATCTTTTTCAGTCAGATTACTTTCGCATCTCCAAACATCCGTCTCGTATGGCACTGTCGTAGGCAAAATTCAGGTCTAGGAGAGCATTGTAGAAGTTATGTAGTTGTAAGAGTGGAGTAATTCTTTTTCGTATTTTTTACTTTCTCTTGCCCATAAGGTAGAGAAAGTATTGTTTTGGGGTCAAAATTTCAAAATTGAGTTTTTGGTATATATACACGTTTTGAGGTCCCCTGAATCCAAAAAATCGTGTTTTTAGCGGTTGTTCTGTGTGTGTATCTGTCTGTCATCAGCTTATCTGAAAAACAAATTACAGCAGAAAGTCCAAACTTGATATTCTAAATGTGTATGATATAGGGATGCTACACTGAACTTTTCGTTGAGATCAAGCAAATGGTTCGTGTACAGGGACACCCAAGAGAATTCAAATGCATTACGTCTATGGGGAAAATTGCAGGTAAGTAGAGTTTAACATCTATAGACTGCACTAAACCAAATGAAAAGAACATATATACAATATATTCGTAGAAACATGTTTAATATAGAATATGGTACAGAAATCATTCACTGTTCGTTTACAGGGCGACACAAAAGAACTAGATTATACTACGACAATACTTGAAAATTGATGGAAGTGTACTTCAGGTTGTGCCGTGTGTTATTAATATAGGATTATATTTATGTCTTCCACGTGATGTGTACATAAATTTTAAAAGATATGCAAGGCTGCCAATATTTAAGTTATAACATTCTTTTTTAGTGTCAGTGGAAGAGCTTTTTACTGAACAGGGGACAGTCCCCGCACACCACTCTTGGAGCGATGTTGAGCGTTTCAGTGCCTCGTGCAACAAGTGCCCGAGACAGGGGGAACTGCTCCGAACGTTTATTGAGAATTCAACAAGCGTTTACAAAATTCGCCAAGCATTGAGCCTCAAACGACAGAGGGTGATAATTTATTTCTAGCAGGTGTGCCGTGATTAAACCCCACGTTACAGAGGGCACAAGGAGAAATAAATAGCTTTGTTAAGACTTTGCAATGAAAAATTTAGTCTATGATTTCATTAGCTGAGTCCATAATTAAGTATTTCAGTTCATTCGTTTTAGTCTTTGAGTTGGTTTAGGAGCATTGATAAAAGTCTTTCCAGTCGTCAGATATGTTTAAGTGGTAAGTCATTCAAAGCAAGGAAGAGTTATTTGTAGGAAGTCTTCCAGAGCCAATTCATTCACAAGCGAGTCATTAAATGGAGTTTCCTTGAAGAATTATCACCCCTTTGAAAGGTATATTTTATAGCAGCTATCATTTTTAACCATTGTGCAGTACTAATGCGACATTAAATCCAATCAACCATATAATATACCCTGTCGCCCCTTTGATACGTCATGATTGCAAAAGTAAATTTATGGCTGCAAGAATTCATACTTTATCACCACAAAATTTCGCGAAATACATTCAGTACCTTTTTTTCAGAAATCGGTCTGTGAGACCGATGTTCCCGATAAGCATTATGAAACCATATTTAGGCCAAAGGGTTAAGGATAGTGATAATCAGACTCGATCCGAGAATTGGGAACAAAGTAGGGAGGAAAAATCACTCCTTGTACAGGTTCTGGTGATCCCTTCGTTAGCACATGAAAAATTTTCTCTCTTCATCTTCTTTCAAAAAATTACAGCTTGGTTCTGGGGAAAAAACATAGGTATAATTCCCCTTTTCTACCATCACCCATCTTCTGTTGGAGGCGGCTTATTTTTTTCCGGCTATCTGCCCCCAGCCATCCATGAATCTAGAAAACTTTTCTTTCTTTCTTTCTTTTCTTTTCTCTCTTTCTTTAAAAAATAAAATAAATAAATAAATAAATAAAAAATACGTGGATATAGTTACAATGAGAGAAGCAATTTATTGCTTATATTTTGGGAGACAAGGGGTTTAACTTATCAAACTAAGTTTTTGTATTTCTTAGACAATGAGGAATTTGTACACACGGGAAATTTGAACAAAATCCTATTTTTCTGGTAGTTTTAGGCCCATAAATTTCAAGAAGTTTATTAAAAATGCAAGAAAAGTTCTCATTAATTTTAAAAATAACTTTAAAATTAACCAAAAATCACTTGACTTCAAAACGCTGCCTGACGTCACACTTTATCACGCTTCAATGTTTACATTTTGTTAGCCTAGTTAGCAAGCAGCAATTTGTTTTAACTTTTGTAATTATCAATCGTTTATGTGATTTCTGAGCATTTCTTTTTCCTTTTATATTCATTTAGTGTCATTATCACCATTTTTCATTATCATTATTTTCAATTGTTTTCTTTTCGTGGCGGTTGTCCAATGTTTTCGTTTAATAGGATCCTGTAGAACGTTAAAGAATAGCTTTTGAAAAGCGTTGTATTAGTGCAGAGTGCTACAATACAATATTTATAGTACGATTTTTTAATATCCGTCGTTATTAAAAAATGCAAAATCTATTTCACTGATTCAAGAAGCAAAGCAAAGCACGAAATCGAATGTAAACAACGATTACTCCCGTTTGTTGTCATAAAGAGTGATGTCACGATATATTATACTGCGTTTTCTCGATAGAGTAAATAGTGCGATGTTAAAATTGTTATAAATCAGTAAATAGGTATCAAATAAAGAAAATGTATGTATTTATTTTCTTACCTTTTCATTTTATATTATATAAGAATAAAATCAGAAAACGTACAAATTCCTCATTGTCCCTTCGCACTCTCAAACTCTACTAGACGTGCACAGAAGTGAAAGTCTAGTGGGGATTTGTCAATCTTTGTGCATCCTCTCCTTAAAACGATTTTTTGGAGATAAATGAATTAAATTCGCAATTTTTTCCCTTTTCTTGGGTATTAGCAAGTAGTCAGACTTACTTCAGTGCATAAGAGGCAACAAAATAAAAAACAACTATCTAATAATCTTAATTTACCACATGCATTTCTGGTTTCGATCTCCTCTAAGTTTACATATTTATTCTAGCAAAAGCAATCTATATATATTAGAACAAGATAATTAAAAATGCAAAATATTAAAAAAATCCATTTACAAATTATTTTTTCTAATTAAAGAATTTAAAGTGAGCTGACTCAAATTGACTGCATGAGTGATGTCAATCCTCGGACATATAGTGCGACCACGTTTCCTACGACTAGCAGTGAGGCCGAGTCGAAAAGTCTAGAGGGATGCAAAATTGGCCGAGAGATAGTTATTTGGCAAACATCCAGTTATTCGGTGTTCCCTTATCGCTTGTTTTCTCTCAGTCACCCCTATTTAAACACTGGACTCGTTCAATCCACACTTGCGCAGAGGCTTCCATGGTCGCAAGAAATGTGGTTAAAGAATAGCTTGTACAATTTTTCTCTTATATTGTCAACAGCCGAATCAGATAAAGAATTGAATATTCATCCCCATTCTTTCTCTGAGCGAGAATTTGCCGACCTCTTATCTTTGATGCAGCTGTCTGCACATGTAATCTGCAGAAAATAATTGCGATGCTTTTCATTTTAATCTCACCTTCTTTCACTGTGGTCCCTTTAAATTTTGCTTTCAGCATTTTCTTTTTCAGAGCATTCATACGCAGTTCTACTAAAGGGGAGTATCCTTTTAAATACCGGCTGTAATGTTCAATAACTTCTAAGATTCTAAGAATTTCGGTAGTTATACCAGCTAATAAAAATTGTATTCGCTCTACATGCATTACCAGGTTCGTTTCGGTTTCTTCGGTATATTTTGAGCGATCATCAGTACAGAATCCGCAATTCTGGTTTGTTATCGCTGTCGATTAATTGCGTGTATAATCTTTATATTTTCGAGCCCAAAATAGTATAAACATGAATATAATACAATACGCAATATAACTCAAAATCTTTATAGATCAAAATTTCGTGTCATGATGTTTGTCCGCGATGAACTCCTAAACTAATGAACCGATTTTAATGAAATTTGGCACACTGTGTGCAGTTTGGTCCAACTTGAGAGATAGGATAGTTTTTATGTTAATTTATCGTCACAATATTTTTTATTGCAAATTATTTGTTTGTTGACAAAGATAACTTTAAATAAGCCATTTAAATATGAGCTGTAATTTAATTGTTGCAAAAAAAAAAAAAAAAAAAAAAAAAAAAATTACGAGTTCATTTTCTTTCGACATAAAAATAACTACATTTAATTAAACGTGAACATTAAAAAATTATAAAAAGTTAAATTAGGCATTTCGCAAAAATTGACGTCATTATAACTTTAAAAATTTTCTACACATTGATAAAGTGCTAATGTAGTTCTTGATGCTAATATATGTTGTTCTGAAAGAAATAATATTTTGTTTTTAAAACCAATTTTTTTTTTCTTATATTATTACTAGTTCACTGAACTGAGTCCGCATGCTTAAATATTGCTTAGGTATATATTAGTTTTTTAATTTTATTTATAATTTAATTGTTGCCAAAAAAAATTTACGAGTTAATTTTTTTTTTTCGACGGGAAAATAAATACATTTACTTAAACGAGAACAATAAAAAATTGCAAAAAAATTAAATTATGCATCTTACAAAAATTGACGTCATTATCACTTTAAAAATTTTATACACATTGATAACATAATAACAAAATAACACACATGATTCAACAGAAAATTTAAAAACCTGGTATATAAAAATTTCTTTTTATCTTATAATTATTTCATTTCATTTTAATTTTTGTTTGTATCATTTCGTTAGTAGATTTTAAATTAATTATCCTTTTGACGGATTTTTCTTATTGATTAAGAGTTAAATTTAAAATTAATATCAGTTCATTAATCAGCATTGAACTACTATTAAAATGAATGATGCTGAAAACTTTATTTATTTGTTTTGTATCTTTTTTCTTATATTATCTAATATTTGCCATTATTTTCTTTTCTTTAAGAAATATGTGATCTATACGTATAATTTTCTAAACAAAAAGTAACCGTTTCAATATTTTAAAACTTATTTAAAATGGGAAGATTTTAAGTCTGTTTATTTGTTTAGTAAAGCTAATCTATTTGATCGATGTTCGAAACTTTAAATAATTACTTCTCTTATTTTTCTTTTATTTTTCTTTAATAACATATCAATTTACCGTTCCTTATTAAATTTCGATTTATACATGTATTTAACATTAAATTTTGACTCATATTTCTTGCTAAAAAACGATCTTAAAATCTCGCTATTTTCTTATCTTAATCCCCAGTGCGTCCCATCTTGATTAACTTGAATTTACTATTAAAATTTTAACATACTCAAAATCTTCTCATCACTTCGTTAAAATATATTAATCTTTTCCAAAATCTTCTTCTATTTACAATGATACCTTTATTTACTTTAAATGCCCAATATTTCTTAAGATATCCTATTTAAAGTTTTAAATTTACTTATTATTCTGGCTTAGCCATATTGTTTTCCTTTTATAAGTACAGCTGTTGCCATCTTTAAAATATTTAAAATGATGAGATCATTTTATAATAAAATTATCCATAATAGCATTAGACATATTATATTTCACTCCTCCATAAAAAATTATTTTAAAATCGTCTGCTTCCTTTATACTTTTATTTTAATAGAATTTTAATAAACATTAAATTACATATTAGTCATTTTAGCATTTTAATCCAAAATAGTTTATGACCATAAATAAGTCTCAAGGCCAAACAATGTGCATTTGCGGCTGAAAATCCATGTTTTTTCAATGGGCAATTATATGTTGCATGCTCACGTGTGGTAAAGCCATCGAATCTATTTGTGTTAGCAAGAGACACGTTAACGAAGAATATTTTGCACCGATTAGCGCTGAATTAAATTAAAATTGAAAATTTTTGTAATTCAAAAGGAGGAATATAATTATTAAAAATAATGAATAATGTACGCTACCTACCTCATTTATAAAATTAATTGTTATATGTTACCAACTATGAACTTTGTAAATTACACATTTATAACAAACAATACTTGAATATATGAGATGAATAAAGCATAAAATTCAAAATTTTATGTTGATTTGTGCTGAATATCAACTCAATGAAAATTTTTATCAATCGCTTCCAAATTTTGACGTAAGGTATCTCAATCCCGTGGGTTTTTGCATCGGCTACAACGTTTTCGTCTTTATTCGTAAATAATGTGACTGTACTGAATAGTTTACTACAATATAATTCAACGTATAACTTAGCCGCAGCAACGCGTGGCCGGGTCAGCTAGTAGCATATAAATTAATATTCTTCCTAATTTTCTTATTAAACTTTAGTGTACAGGAAGGAAGTAAATTAGCTTTTATTTCTGCAAGAATTCTCGTCGATTTACCATTTTATATACCACTAGCAGGCTTTGCCCGCTTCGCTGGTCATTATATTGAAATGAATCCCCAAAACAGCATATCATTAATAATAATAAAATATCTTAAAGAAAAAAAAATCATTGAAATCATTGAATTTTAAGTTCCTGCTACTTTCTGTAGCGGTATTCCCGCTCGTCACAGTCGAGTGTGGAACCCCAATGCCTTCGGCAGTCCCTTACCTGCTTTTTACTCCCCCTCCCTCGCGGTTACAGTTGAAAGTTTTACAAAATCAGATCAAAGTGCATATTTCGCACACTTAATTAACACCCACACACCAAAATTCGCCATTCTTAGGTAATTTGGACGGATTTAAGCTTCAAAATGTGGTTTTTGCCCCGCCCGCCCAAAGAGGAAGGGGGGGGGGGAGTAAATTTCCAAAATTACTTTATATTGCATGTTGCATACACATACCTAACAGACACATAAAAAAATTGAGATCCTGAAATTATTTAAAGCTGAGCTACGCTTTAAAACTTTTTTTTTTTTATCTCTCCTCCCGTTCTTAAAGGAGGGAATTTCGCAAAATCTCTTCATACTATGAGTTAGATACATATAATCGTCCCTTACATAAAAAATTTCCAACCTTAGATAATTTAGTGCAGCGTTACGCATGAATACATGTTTTTGACCCCCATTCTCCAAAGGGCGGTAGGGTGGAATTTCATAAAATCCCTTTGTAGTGTGTGTTCAGTTTGATTTCCTCGTGTGTTGAGTACCCTTCTTCGAAAATCTTTTCACTTCCCTCCCCCCCCCCTTAAAAATCCAAAATTCCAAAATCGCAGAAAATAATTTCTTTGTACTGAAGTCTGGTCTTTCCATCTGCAATTTCTTCACCGTTAAGTAATTTGGAGCCGAGTTATGCCTTCTGCCCCCCAAGGGGGACAGGGGGGGGGGGGGTATTTTGAAAAATTCCGTCTTAGTTGGGGGTCAGGCTCCGAAAACTAACCTGGTCACTAAAATTTGTGACCCTCTTTCCCACAGAATCGTCATGGCAGTGTTGAGTCAGTGAATCTGTGAGTTTACTCTTTTATATGTACAGATTTGTTTATATTTTTTATGGACTACTTGGCTTAAGGTTGCTGTTACAAAAATAGAGTCCTTGGCGAAAAATGTCCTATCTACTTCAGTATTAAAATTAAAAATATACCCAGGATTATCAACTAATAAAGCTGTTTAATACAGATCTGAATTAGCTTTCATTTTCTTATTATTTAATTTTGATAATGACGTTATGTTGTCATGTTCCTAAGCAAATTTAATATTTATTATTTTTTTTATTATTATTCGCGTGAAATATTCTTTGGCAACAATTAAAAATTAAAATAAATTATTTTAAAGTTTTATTATAGAACACGGAGTAAAAAGACAGGAGAAGAAGGTAACGCTGAAATTTTGTGATGTTGTTTTCTAATGTTTACAGATGGCGCCAGCGTGCAATCCTTCCTTCTCTCCAGCTTCCGCAATGTTATTCAATGGGGAAATGTCTCGTTTTAATTATTTTTTTAAAAATAATATCAAGCTGAAAAAATTTCGATTGAAAGCAAATTTCATTAAATAGAGTATTCTAACCAACATGCTTTTTTTAAGAGCCATTTTATACTAATTTTACTTTGAAAGAAAGCTTTTAAAAAATGACGATTCTTATGAACCGAAGCTAGCTAAAACAGACAATTGGGAGGAAGGAGAATGGATGAAATCTTGTAAAGAAAAAAAAAAAAAACTTACTTTAGCTGCAGAAAACACGAACTCGGACTTTATTTTTCTCCTAGGGCTTTTTTTTTTTTGTTTTTCTTATCACTATCATAGCCTGTTTTATAACTAGGAACGAAGCATTTATTTGAAACATCTGAATTATGCAGTTTTAAGAACTTACAAAGAAATTAAATTGCTTAAAACAAAAAATTTTAAATGTACTTCAGCAAAATTCTATTGAAAACAACAGTATATCCGCGCCGAAGTAGGGAGGAATGACAAGTGGCGCCCTCAATATTTACCAAAAATTTAGATCACAGTTTCGTAGCTTTCTCCCATTGGACCTTCAACTCCTATTAATATTACTCCGTGTTATAGAAGAAATATCTATATTATACAGAAGATTAATTAAAAATTTACATTTTTTCCAGTATAAATAGTAGGCTATGTCTTATTCCAGACTATTATCTATCTCTGTACAAAATTTAATCCAGATCCGTTTAGCCGTTGTGGCGTGATTGAGTAACAAACATCCATCCAAACTTTCACATTTATAATATTAGTATAGATTAGTTATCATGTGCATGGGTTAGATTGAGTTATTTTGCTGTCAAATTGACAAAATTTTAATTTTAAATTTCAAAACTCTGTCGTTCTTGGCGCTTATTGTATTTGGTGATCAAAAACGTAATACGAAAATATGCATGCCAGATGTATATTTTCGTAATATGCATTGTACGAAATATTGTTTCATATTATTCATTACTCTCTTAATATAAGTTGTTAAAATAACCATGATTTTTGAAAGGAATTAAATTATGTTCGCCAAATAATTTGGCGATATTTATTTTTTTTTCTGCTAAGGTTGACCGATATCAAATCTATCCGCGATTGTAATGAAATGCTCGCCCTCTGGTGGGCTAAGGTGAAATCATCATACCACTGATAGCTTTCACGCTGAAACAATGATAGAACAACAAGAAAGCACAGTAATAAATACACGTGGCAATTATTACACGTGGCAATATTTACTAACAACTGCAGTTGAGAAAACGCTATCTATCGATCATTACAAACGCGGATTCCGCTGCAACATATTCGTATCTTATATCCACGGAGTAATATTAATTACTGTACCACACATTAATTATTACCACGGTCTAATATTACTCCGTGCTTATATCAGATACTTTATTTAGACATTTGAAGTCTTAGATAAATGTATTTTTTTTCCTGTTGAAAAAAATAAATAAATTCGTTTTTTTTTTTTTTTTTTTTTTTTTTGGCAACAATTAAATTATGGATAAATTTAAATGGCTAATTTTTTGCTATTATTAGCTTACAAAATTGCTATTTTATGCATAAAAATCGCAAAAACATTTTTTTTTTCGGAATAAAAGGTAGCCAACTTTTTAAGTTAGGGTATAAGCTATCTCCATTACAAATTTCATCGAAATCCGTCGAGCAGTTTTGGCGTGAAACTCAGTCAAATAAATTCACAGACATTCACATTTATAATATATATAAGATTTTATTCTTACTTATTTGGAGTAGGATTTTTATTATAATAATACTTAAGATACCTATTTTCTGAACAATTAAACTTTTTTTTTTTTTTTTTTTTTTTTTTTTTTTTTACTTAATTTACAATTTTACTACTATCTCTCTCTACATATATAAAAAAAAAAAAAAAAAAAAACAGTTACTGTCGCTGGCGTCAAATTTTTTTGCCTGCGACCGCATCTCCTCGTGGAGGGCAGCGACCTTCGCGTCATGAGAGGTATCAATGTTTACTGAATACCCCAAGGAAGATATTTCAGTTGCTTAGAAAATGCTATCATCTTAATTAAGAAAGTTATTAGTTCAAAACATCGAGTTAATTTGGTACTCTATTTGCCACCTTGAAAAAAGTTTCTCTTATAATGTTGTTTTTCTGTCATTACGTCATTTTCCCCGGGAAAATTAAAATGTGATCCATGGTGTAAAAAATAAAATAAAATAAAATAAATGGGAATGTTGCTATTAGTAACAAAGAAATTTTTCCTCTTCAAATAAATAAAAAATCTTATGTTAGGTATTTTCAATGAAAAAAAATGTATTTAGGATTGTGATTTGTCGTCTGCAAATATCTTTTTTTTTTTTTTTTTTTTTTTACTAAAAGAAATTTAATTTTCTTAGTGGCAATCTCCTATGTAGTTTATTTTATTTTATTTTTATTAATTAATTAATTTTTTTTTTCTTTTGTGAATAATGAAATAATGTCGTGTCTGTATAATTGACTGCATTGTCTTTAAAGTGTATTTATCTTTCGTTATTTAAATACATATTTTAAAATGCTTCAGATATATTTTGGCATAAAAAAAAATAGATTCAAATTCAAACTCATTTATACTTATATAACTCATTATAACTCATATATAAACTCATCTTCTAATTTCGCACTGATAACTTTTTAACATTACAGAATTAGACATTTCTCATTTTATATTTCTAATTATGGCAAGAAAAAAAATGCATCACCTAAAACTCTTACATAGAATCGATTACATTTTATCTTTTGTTATTTTAAAAAGTAGGTAGGAAAGAATTAAAAATTGAAACTGTGGGAGAATTTTCAAATTTAAATAATAATAATAATAATAAACTTCCTTCTTTACAGATATTTAAACAACTGAGACATTGGTCAACAAATCAATTTTGGCAACTACGGCGAAATGCCGTCTTTTGAAAGGTTGCCATGGATTCCAAACATAAGCAAGAAAATGGCGTCTGGTCGGTAACAGCGCAAAAAAAAAAAAAAAAAAGTAGTCCAACGTCTCAGTTGTATCTTCATCTTATTTTCTTTTCTTTCTTTCTTTCTTTTCTTTTTTTTTTTAACAAGCAATTATACAAAAAAAAAAAAAATGCATCGCAAAACAGTGTCAAAAATTTAAAAGTCGCCAAGGGGTCATATACTAAAGCCGTAACGCAAAACGGTCTAGATATTAAAAATTTCTTTCTATTCAAAAAAAAAAAAAAAAAAAAAAAAAAAAAAAAATGTACTGACTTTTACTACAATATTTCATTTTTTAAAAAATGCCTTATTATATATTATGTATTTCAATTGGACATTGAATATGGGGTTTGTTATAACATTTTTATGCTTTTGTCGTGTGTTAAGCATTATTAATATTCCTTTTCAGTGAAAGGCAAAGCATCGAATAGTGTTAAGTGAAGCGAGTCGGGAGGGGGGGAAGCCTCCCCGGGGATTGGTGAGCGGAGCGAGCAGGGGGCAGAGCCCCCTAGTTTTAAACAAAAATAAAACAAAAGCCTCAATACGAAAGAAAATCAGTTTACCATGTAATTCATTCAGACGACGTCGCACACAATAGCGCTTGCTTTTAGACTGAGTGACCGGGTTCTCGAGAATGCTCCTGGATGTCCGCTGCGGGTCTCGATGCCTCTTGGTCAACTGTTGCTTTCTGGTGCTCATTGGATTGCTATTTCCAATGCCAGTCCGGTCAGCAATCACTTTTTGCGTGGAGCATTTTGAAATATGCTATTTTTGAATTTAAAATTTGCTTACCTCAAATATTGATAAAAATGTATTCCCCAAACTAGAGTACTGCATCGGTCGGGTGCGGGTCGAGTTAGCAATAAGTTTTGTTCCGCGGGTAAAACCACGGGCCTACTTGCAAAACATTTTTCTACAAGGAATTTGTTATGTTGCTTGTTTATTAATATAATATTTCGAAAGCAGAGATTGAATGAAATTCTATTCCTTCATAGCACTTAAAGCAAGAAGACTCATAACATAAATATAATACGTAAGGGAAAAAAATGTGTAAGTATTAACACTGGACGTTTAAAATGTTATGTCAGAAATTTTTTTGTTTTCCAATTTATATTTGCTTCCTTATTTTACATATATGTATATAATCTACCAATAAGTATTTGGACACTTTCGAAATTAGACGTTTTGTCAAATATCTAGAAACGTTCTTTAGGAATCATCTTGCAAATTTAATAGTGTAAATGACATGTTATACCTCATATATTTCATTAGAAGTTGTGTCGAGAAGAGGGAAAGGTGACCAGCAAAAAATTAAACAAAATTCAAAATGTTTTGCATCCCCTTGGAAAAAGTAATGCCTTAAATGCGTTTTGGCTATAGCATGTGATTAAGAAGACTTTTCTTATAATCTGCATAAATTTTTATGGAGCTACCACATATATTCATGGAGATATAACGGTCATTTTAAAAAAATTGTAAAAGAAATTTCCACTTTTTTAATTATAACACGTAGGGTATTAGACCCAGTGCAAAGATATTTTTAGAAAATTTGGTATACTTACATTAGACACAGAATAATGCAATCAGAATGCAAAAGCATTAAATATCTTACAAAATACGAGCAGTTTTACTAAATATTTTTTAACTGCGCATGTGCTAGCTTTTAAAAAATTTCATTTGCATAATTTAATAACTTTTCAATTGCCCTACTACGTCACAACAACGCACGCGCGAAGTCCGAAGGGGTGTGTCCGCTGATCACGTGATTTTTCAGCCATGGCCTAAGGTCATGATAGTCTAAAGACGTCGACCGGCCGGCTGAAAAATCACGTGATCAGCGGACACACCCCTTCGGATTTTGCGCGTGCGTTGTTGTGACGTAGTAGGGCAATTGAAAAGTTATTTTCAATTCGGCAAGCATCCAGCTTAACCCTTTCACTACCAATATATTTTTTTTCTGAGAAAAATAAAATAAGTATTAAATAATTTATCTGAAGTGGTCCATTTAATAGACAGTGAATTTTTTCAACTGACATTTCTATCCACCTATTCATGGTAGTTACAGGTCTAAAAAACAAGAACAGAAAACATTCAGAAAAAAAATTTCGTATTATATTTTAATTTAAGCTTGGGACATATAAGTCCCAGTGGTAGCGAAAGGGTTAAAGTTCGAGAATGTTGTATGCGTAAGTAATGTCTAGAAAAACAAGTCGATCAAGTTACAAGGACAGGTCAGATGTAGGCGATAGGTTAAGTGTGGATTTTACAGAAGGGTATTTCCTCACGAGATAAGGATCTCACGCGTGTTGTTTGCAACGTGCGTTTTTGATATAAATAAGAGTTGTTTTAGGCATTCTAACCATTCGCTCTTCATCTACAACATTGGATATATCTACTGAAGTGTTGTTGGAGTAAGCAGTCGGTAAGAATGTTGCCTTGTTCATTATTTCAATTGTGTATTAGACGTATATTTTTGCTTATGGGTTGTATTTGTAGATACGATAACAGACTGTTTAAATTACCTAAAGTAGTATTTCGAGATTTGTTGTTAGAATCTAAAAATTATATTGAATTGCCTGAATACGATGAAGGAGATATTATGTTTTGGGAATTTAAAGACTTACAATTAAATAGACGTATTCAGGCAGGTTCACATACAGAAGAATATTTTCAAACGTATCTGTTTGATGGACCGGAAAGAGAATTAAAAAAAAAATTGCCAGTATTCATTCATTTTGTTTATACATATTATGCATACGAGTGTCCTATTACAGAGCATTTAATTAAATTACGTTTATGTTTTCCGTGTGTTAAAAACTGGATATATACAAAACATAAAAAGTATACAGAAGTTATTGTTACAATTAGAAAGGTATATCAACATCGTTTTACTGTGGATAATGATGAAGTGCTGAGATGTTTGGGGGACATAGAATATTGGTGTCATCTATGCAGACGCGCACCATTATTTTATTGTTTGAATTACAGACAGTGTAGACTTATGTTTGGTAAAGCAGCTCATACGTGTCCAGAACATGATTCTAGTGATGAGGACGATGATGATCTACCGGAAACGGATTGTTTGAACTGTGGAATACTTCCGGAAGACCAGTTGAAGTTTTGTGTCCAAAGATTGTTGTAAGTATCTTTTTCATTAATATTAATTCTTTTTGTATTTCCAGATGCATAATGGATCCGGATGTAATGAATCTCTTGATTTTCAAAACATGGAGAGTGCTTTCGACGTATCCTACAGAACAAACAACACACATTCTGATGGAGGAAATAGACCGAGTGACCAAAGGCAGTCCGGAAGACCAGACGGCTATGAAGGATTGGATGAATCGGTTCCTGGAAGCAGTTTTGAGCAAAGCAGATCCGAATATTTGGAATTAATCCTGGAAAGACTGCAAAGGGCCACTGAACGAAATAGGCGCTACTATATCGACTTCGTTCTCGTCTGGAGAAACCTTGAAGAATTTGAAGACCTTCGGAGATGGATTGCCCAAAGTGGACCACTACACCACGGCCAGTTCTTCCTCGTCTCATGGGAAAGCGACCACTGCCATGTCATACACGATTGCGCATACTCAACTAGATCTTGCAGATGTAGATGGAGGAATGCTCCCATTATTGTCCGGACTGTCAGACGAAGGCTTAGCCGAAAATCCAGACATTGCGCAAGTCTTGGAACTAAAGACCTCCGATTTCTCATCGAATATTATATCTTTCGTCAAAGGGTTCAAGAAGTTAACCTATGGCACAGACGTAACCCCATCCGACTTGTGCGCCCGAATCGTGCTCTACTCGATGAAGGGAATTGGAAAAGAAACGGATTGGTGGAACGGCCGTATCAGGGAGCTCAATGTGACGTTTCAGGAAGGATCGGATTGGCATCGAATGATACAATTGATGGAGAAAATGTTGGCGAAGGAACTTCAGGAACGCAGCGCAAAACTAACCCACTGTTTAAAAAGACCGCGGCACTCGTAAATAAGTATTTTGTATGCCCCCCAAAAAATTTAAAGTTTTTGATTTTATATGATAGTACCGAATTTGTTCCTGAATTTTTTTATAATAATTATAGGAACGATTATTTATTAGCAATAGAAATGTTTAATGTTAGAATTAACTAAATGAAATTAATAGACTTTGAAAATTTGTATAACAATAAATTACCTATATTTAACAGTTATAGTTTAAATCCATTTGAGTATTATATGGAACGTGACCAAAGTTTTGAATCTTTATTGCAATTAGTGTTACATCAATTTAAAGGGGATGAAATTGCAGTAGTTGAATTTCTTCAAAATTTATGTAATTAGTTTGATAAACAAGGGTGGGTTGAATCGGATGGATCGATAAATATTAAATGTAATACTATATCAATTGTAGGGCCACCAAACTGTGGTAAAAGTTTTTTATTTGATGCATTTGTATCACTCGCTTTAAACGTAGGAGATATCGGTAGAGTAAACAATAAAACTAATCATTTTTCTCTACAAGACGCTGCGAATAAAAGAGTGGTGAGAGGAAATGAAATCAATATGGAGGAATCAGCGAAGGAAGAGTTCAAGAAAATGTGTGAGGGGCTTCCCATAAATATCAATGTTAAAAATCAAGGCGATGCCATTCTACTTAAAACACCCATGATTTTGACAAGTAATAGCTGGACTTTTGTTAATGGGGACCCAGCATTTAAGCAAAGAGTCAAAACATTTCAGTGGCATACAGCCTCTTTCTTTAAAGACTACGACAAAAAGCCATATCCATTGGCGATGTTTGATTTATTAAAATATTATAATATTAAATATTTATCCTTATATTTGTAACCCCCCCTGTTTGTGTTATTCCAATAAATAATGATGTACGAATGTATATGTTTTATTTTAATTAACTTCTGTACAGACCACAGAAAGGTGATTTAAATTGATGAATGTTACTATCAGGTACACATAAGAGCTGTTGATGAGGTAATGCATGCATATTTTAGCATATGGAAAATAAGTAGGATAGTCCAAATTAACAGTAATTGTAGCTTCCACTTCCCAAAATGCAGATAAATCTGCATACTTCATAGTATTTCCAATAACATTACTTGTAGTTATGTTCTCACAAGGCATCACACCAACATGTATCCAAGGTTGAATAATAGCGTCGTTGATTGGATAAGCAGTTCGATCTAAAACTATTTGAGATTTTTCAATTAAATCTCCCAAATCAAACAATTGGTCGCACTGTTTTGCAATTTTATCTTTTTCCTGATTTACTTTGGATATACACAAATCCTTTTTTTTTTTTATCGATGTTACTCTTCGACCTTCACGTAAGACTCTACTTGAAACAGGTCGAACAATATCGTTGTAGTCAGTGGCATTTTTAAATAAATGAGATGGAGTTGAATATGAAGGCAGCGGCTTTTTTAGAAATCCACACATGGGTTTGTAAGTTTTATCGATGATTTTTTGACCTGCAGATGTCATAGTGTCGTGTCTGTTTGTACTTTTCACTAGATCGATCCACCCAAGATCTACGGCATTATTGGATATTAGTGTGTAATAGATATTTAATGGGATTTTGGTTCCTAATTGATGATTAGGAATATCCTGAGTGAAAGTTTGCCAAGACCCATACAGTAATCTAGGAATAGCATTAATATCCGAGTTATCCAAAGCCGCTGGCTCCATTGGCTCCGTAGCTTGCCAATAATATTTACAATTGTATCCATCATACAATTTATTTAATCCTACTGCTGACACAATATCATTTGGTAAATTTAAAGCAGCTAATTGGGATTGACTGGAATTTGCTTCGAAAGCTTGTCTAACACATCTGAAAAACACTTTGCAATTTACAGATTCAACAGAGGCACTTATCAGTAAACTTTAAAATTCTGCTTTAGTCAGATAAAAAAAAGGATAATCCCACGGAATGTTCATCAAACACGTAGTTAGGTTATAATAGCGATGATCGGCTACACCAACATTCGTAGCATTGTATTGCAATATTTTAGGAGCATTACCAAAACTTAAAAAACGATGTACTTTAGTGTACACGCATTTACCACTCATTGTAGCCGAAATAGGTCTGCCAACTCTTTCGACTCCGATGTTTTCTGTGGGTTGAGCAATACCTGGAAGACTAGTGCTATTGTCTTTAGTATTAATTTTAGAAGTGTCAGCTGGATTTGTGTCCATAGGTTGAGCAGCAGCAGCAGTATTTGGCATACCAGGTGGTACTGTCTCTTTACCGTATAAGTCCCTCGTAGGTATATCTTCTTCTACTCTTGGTCGTTTTGGAGCTGAGGGTCCACCGGCGTTGGGGTTTGGGGGTTGTTGTTCGCTGGTTCCGCCGGAGGCTGAACTTCCACTGGTACTGTCGATATGGGGACTTGGGTCTTCTGAAACGGTACGCTTATGTAAGAGACGTTTATCACAATTTCTATAACTAGGATGATATAATTCCATTACTAATGGATTATGTCTATGATAATATAAATGGTTCATTGGAAATCCTTTATAATCAAATCCATTAATAACTATATTTTCGTCTATAGTAATATTAGGATTCCAAAAATCCCATTTATCATAGTCAGCAACATAACATACATTTTCTAGTGGAATTTCACTTACCGGGGGAACTGAAGGAGCCGATTGATGGGGAGCCGTTGGTTGATCCGTCATGACTGGAATCTACGTCAATTTCAGGAGGTACCTCTTCACTAGGATCTGCAAAACCATGAACATTTTGTAAATCTGGTGGATCTATACCTCGTCTAATGAAGGATAACTTCCACTGCTCGATAGCGTAACGCCTTTGTCCTTCGTTCATGTTTTCCCATTTTTCGATTTTAGTCCACGGTGGTGAATCAGGAGGCTTAGGTTTACGCTTTCGTGCAGACACTAAATAAAAAAGAGAATACAAAAAAAAAACAGTAATAATTACCTTTGTATTTAGGATAAATAGCTTTTCCTAATGAAGATTGAACAGTTTTTTTAATAGATAAACCAACGTCCCCTACTTTTGATCTCCAACCAGGCTCGTGACGAAACTGTTCTATCGCTTTCTCGTCTGCTGACTGGACAGCTTCCAAGTGTTGATCTTTATTTTTATACTTCGTTTTGGCTATTGTGTCATACACCAAATCATGCTGTTTGGCGATGACATCGCCTCTGTGGCGAGGAGCGTCTATTTTTATCGGATTACCGGGTCCGATATAATCAGAACCAGGTAATACAGCTCCTTTACTTCTGGTTCAACTTATTGAGCAACTTACATGAAAACCCCAAACACATATCGTGTAAATTCAAAAAGATATGATAGATAGAATGAACAGCTTTTCAGTTCTCTCAAAATAAAAGCTAAACTATAAGGGGTTTTACTCCCATTTTTATTTTAATTCAATCAGTGCCCAATGTGTTCACAATACAATGTTCACTGATTGTAATTAAATAATGATAAAACCCCCTATCATCTTCCTTTCTTTCTGAGAAGAAATGAAATTCTGTTCATTCTATTTCTCACAACTTTTTTAATTTAAACGATATTTCTTTCGGGTTTTCATATAAGTTCCTCAATATTTTTGGCTATTAAATTAGGAAAATGAAATTTGTTGTAAGCTAGCGCATGCATAGTTAAAAATCATTTAGTAAAGGGCTCATATGCCGCAATATATTTAACTCTTTTGAATTCTGATTGCAGTATTCTATGTCTAATGTAGTATGCAGAATTTCCTAAAAATGGCTTTACACTGGGTTAAAAACCCTACATGTTATAATTAAAAAGTAGAAATTTTCTTTGTAATTAAACACACACACACACACACACACACACACACACACACACACATATATATATATATATATATATATATATGGGGATATATATATATATATCCCCATGAATATATGTGGTAACCTCATAAAAATTTATACAGATAATGAAAAAAATCTTTATAATCACATGTAACAGCCAAAACGCATTTAAACCATTACTTTTTGCAGGATGATGCAAAACATTTTGACTTTTGTTTAATTTTTTACTGGTCCCCTTTTCCTCTTCAGGACACAACTTTTGCTGAAATATATGAGGTATAACATGTTTTTTACACTACTAAAGTTTCAAATACACTAATTTTAATATAATTATATACTTGTAATATTTATGTGATAATAACTCTCTGAAAGATATGTTCTATAATATAACTGTGTTTTGTGAAATAGAATTTTCATTCAGTTACTAATAAAATGTATAGTGAATAATACATTTTTGCGGGTCGCAAGTCGGGTTGCGTGTCAGAAACTGTCGGTTTGGATCGGGTTGCGGGTTGAAAATCTTCCTACGGGTCAGGTGTGGGTCAAGTTTACTCGACCCGCGCAAGTTTCTATCCTAATCTCTGCGTCTAAGTATCTATTTACACTGTGAAATATTGTTGAAATTTAAAAATAAATTCACTAACATTTAAAAAAGTTAGTGTTGAGAGTCCACTGCACTCTTAATTAAAAAAAAAAACTGCTCCCGCATTTTGAAAACCGATTTTAGGAGTGTTCCGATAATTGTATTTTCTCTGATTTAGAAATGTTGTTCAGCAATCATTTCTAATTAAAAATCAATTTAAAAAGCTTCTGTTGCAATTTTGCCCATGTTCATTCACCTATTGTGCAGATTAATTTTCTTATACAAATATCCGTAATTTAGGCCAAGAGTCGCCACCACATATTACATTAAGAAAACGAGAAAGAGAGAGAGAAAAAAAAAAAAATCGATAACTTTATTTTAAATTATCACAGGCACAGGGTTTAATCATTCCTTTTAAGGGTATCGTCGAGTCCCTATGAAAAGTACTCATACAGAAAAATACTCATAGTCGGACAATGACTATCTACAATTTTTTAGCTCAATAGGATAAGGCATTTAGATACTATTGAAATTCAAATAATTTAAGTCGATTGTCCATAATGATGAAGAACTTTTCTCTGGGATCCTGTAAAATAACTATGACTTATAACCTACATAGCAATTTTTATCTCAATCGGATAAGGTGTTTAGATGCTATCGCGCTTCAAATAAATTGAACCCATTAGACATAATGATAAGGAATTCTTCTTTGTGTCGCTGTAAAAGAGCTGTTAGTCCCACACTCATCAAATTCTATACAGTTTGTGCGACGTTGACCTAACCTACCTTCCAATTTTTCGCTCAAACCTATAAGGGGTTTAGACGCTACTGCGCTTCAAATAATTTGAGTCCATTAGACCATAATGATAAAGAATTGTCTCTGAGTCCCTGTAAAAGAACTATAAACCTCACATTCATCAAAATTTATACAGAGGTGACTTATCTACCTTTAGCTCTTCGAACAAAGCATTTAGACGTTATCGTGTATCAACTTAAAACGTGTTAAAAATTCTAAAAATCGAAGTCGAAAATTTTCACTGACACCTAAATTTCCCCATAGGATGAGGGAACTAATAAATATATGTTTATAATCAGTGAGTACTGACAAGTAAATTTTCCTATACGTAGTTTTAAAAATCATTCACATAAAATAATTTTTTTAAATACCAATATAATATTGCAATAGAATTAATTTCATAAATTTAAGAAGCTTCAAAAAGTAAATTTTTATTTATTTTTTATTAAAACTAGGGGGCTCTGCCCCCTGCTCGCTCCGCTCACCAACCCCCAAGGAAGGCTTTCGCTCACCCCGACTTGCTTCTCTCATTAACCCCTGCTGGATTCTACCCGACTATTCTCAACTTTGCCTCTCATTGAATTGGAATATTAATAATACATAATACAAGAGAAAAGTTTAACAATATTATAGAAATCCACCATATTTGGTATCACATTGAAATACACAATATTTAATATTATATCGTTTCTAGTATGTGAAAAATCTGTCTTAATGTTCGGCAGTTTAATAACAATTTGCCATTATTTTGAGAGAAAACATATGTTAGACAGCTAGACACACAAAATAAACAACGCTAGCACTAACTGTTTAGAACAGAGAGAAATTCTTAACATCTAAATGATTTAGCGTTACAGCTTTAGTATACGATCCACTTTTGTTAAATTTTTGTCACTGTTTGACGATGAATTTTTCGGGTATTATTGCTTGATTAAAGAAATTATGAACTTATTTTTTCTAATGCCTATATTTTTTACTATTGATTTTTTTTAGTTAATTTAGGGCAATATGTAACACTCTGCATTTATTTCCAATGTACAGCAAGGTTTAAAATGGTGCTTACAACAGTAAAGATGCAACATTTAAAGTGCATTTTTCCTAGAATATGATTTAGTCGGATCCATTGAAAATAAATATCTTATGTGATTATTGCAATTATTTTAAACATTTCATTAGTAGTAGTACGACAGGACAATTTTTTTCAGATAGCAATTTTGCATTGTCGCCATGAATTTGCCAAGATGCCCGTCAATATCTGATTTTACCATTTCTTAAACTATATTACATACTAAATTAAATCGGGGGGGGGGGGGGAATCACATTTTTCGAAACCTACTGATAAGTGAAAAATTCTTCCTTGATCGTATTCTAATAACGAATTGCCGGTTTGGAGTATTCGAGATAGACCATCACCATTCATAAATTGGATGGCTTTTGAATATTTGTTGACAATTTGAATAAATATTCATGATGGCTCCTGAATACTTGTTGGCGATATCTTCTGAATAATTATTATTGTTGGCGATATCTACTGGGCTACATCTTCTGGATATGTACTGATTACACCTTGATTTTTTTACGTATATATTATATAATATTGAATTTAGAAAATAAAAAATGCGTGTGGAGAATGGAATATAATGATATTGGATAATTTAATTTATAGAAACATCAATGGTACAGGAAAAACTACTTTAGCCATTTTCTTTCTAATAATACGGATAATATTTCACCTGGAGATATTTTGTACATTTAGACCAAATAAAAAATTTTCTTCTTTTTTTCTCACTTGAATTAAGTTAAAAAAAATATTTAAAATAAAATTGAAAAAAAAAAAAAAAAAATTGTGCTAAAGCAATGGTACAGTTTAACCTCTTGGCGAAATTTTAAATTTGGCACCGAAGTAGCTTAGACTTTTCTCGCAAAAATCTTGACATGCATAACTGAGATAGATAATTTAAGTCATCGTCAAAATAAATGAAAAATTTAAAATCTGCCAGTGAGGTCCTGTATTATGTGTAACTAAAATATTTTAGCAATGCAGTTACTTCATTCCATTACATGGAAAAATAGACAAAAAAAAAAAAAAAAAAAAAAAAAGTCCTGTTGTATTAAATTAAATTCTGTTTTCTGCAAAGTTTTACATCAATGCTTAAAAAACAAAAATAGGTTGCGAATTTTATTATTATTATTATTGCTCTATTTTATAATTTTTTTCGGTACTTACGTATTAATGCCACAGCAGCAGAAGTTGCGCTAATGCGCCAATAAAGAGCAATCTTGTTGTTCGCACACAAGAGACATAGGAGGAATCTTTTGGAATCTTATTTATCAGAGTTCATATGGCGACAGCATCAGGTGAAAGATAATAGACACAGTTTTGAATCTAACTCTATATCGGCCCATTTTCCACCGAATCAGATTGACTACTTTGTTTTAAATAAAGTGTTTTGAATTTTGAAAGTGTTTTGATTTTAAATAAAATGTTTTATTTTATGATTTCTCGCAAAAATTTTAGGTGTAGATTGACGGCACTTAATCTGTAGCCGCGGTGGCGTTAATACGTACGTATCTTTGGAACAACTTCAGTATAACGCCACAACAATATTTGGCGATTTTTTGTTGGCGATTATGGCTAAATCATAAATCTAAAAATCATAAATGATAAAATCATAATCGAAATCATAAATCATAAAATCATGAAGCCAAAATAAACAACATATAGGCTGCCATATTATATTGCAAACAGTCCAGAACTACATCGTTATCGTTCAAAACGGCGCCAAAGAAAAATCGCCAAATTCAGCTGTGGGGTTATACTGAAGTTATGCCAATTTCTGGGCTTAACATCTAATTCTATATACCAATCGTTGTTTAACGTAATAATTATATTCATTACTAAATTTTTTTCGCCTAACGTTAAAATAAAAACTAACAATATAAACTAAACTAATAGTATAAACTTAACTAATAATATAAAATAATAATATAAACTAAATTAAAAATATAAACTAATTTTCATATCATTTTTATTAAATTTTTACTCAATATTTTTTAAATGTCGGTTATTTTCATGTTTTGCTATTCTAAATAATTTTTTTCTTCTCTCGAGCATCTCAAAGATGCCAATTTTTCAATCTTTTTTATTTACACCATTGATCTCATTTTAATTTTCCTGAGGAAAGTGACGTCAGAAACACAGAAAAAACGCCATAAGAGAAACTTTTCACTCCGGTGGCAAATAGAGTACCTTTATAAACCCGACGTTTTTAGTTATAACTTCGTTAATTAAAATGATATAAATTTCTAAGCAGCTGAAATGCCTTCCTTGAAGCAGTCGGAATACACTGATACCTCTCATGATGCAGAGCACTTTGCCCTCCGCGAGAAGATGCTGTCGCAGACAAAAAAAATTGACGCCAGCGACAGTTACTTTTTTTTAATATATAGAGATAATTTAAGAGTAGTTTTAAACTATTTATTTAGTTAATCCATTAAACGAGAGTATTTTGTACAATTTTTTTCAGATCTTTCTCCAAATTTTACTTTATTGTGATTGTTGTTTTGCTTTATTGGTTGTGTATTTTCAATGTATTGCTTTTACGATCATTTATAGTCAACAATCATTTTATTACATAGAATTACTTGCATAAGAAAGAGTTTTTTTTTTTTTTTTTTTTTTTTTTTACTTCCTTATACAAAGAATAAGGAAGTTTAGTAATTCCGATTTGCGAAATGGATTTTGTATTTCACATTGCTCGAAAACGAATTATCGCTAAATGTTGCAAATTTATACGTGTGACTCTCATGATATCTAGTTGTACACCTGCAAGTATCGTCTTAATACGAGCTCTCGTTTTAGAGATATAAGCGACTTTACACGATTTTTCGTGACGTTTGTATGTGTGTGTGTATCTCGCAAAACTCAAAAACGGTTGGACGTAGAAAGTTGTAAATTAATACATAGGTTTGTTACAACATCTAGTTGTGCACCTCCTTTTTTGAAGTTTTTATGATTTTTCGTTTTGGAGATATTTAGGAAAATTAGGTTCATAGTGACCAAAAATACAAAAGTTTTGGCCATTATCAAAAAATCTGATGTGGGTACCACATGACTTCCTTATACACTTTTAGAAATATACATAATGTTAAAAAATATTGTCACTGGACCCGAAACAGTTGGCTAAAAATATTTTTAAAAAAATGCATGCATACGTAAAAAAAAAATAAATAAATAAATAAATAAAATTGTGCCTTGAGGGGACTCATTTTAAAATCCTTGGGGGGGGGGGACTCATGTCAAAGTTGTGCCTTGGGGGGACTCATGTCAAAGTTGGGCCTTGGGGGGCCTTATTTCAAAGTTGCACCTTGGGGGGACTCATGTGCCTTGGGGGGGACTCATGTCAAAGTTGTGCCTTGGGGGGACTCATGTCAAAGTTATGCCTTGGGGGGCACTCATGTCAAAGTTGTACCTTGGGGGGGACTCATGTCAAAGTTGTGCCTTGGGGGGACTCATGTCAAAGTTGTGCCTTGGGGGGGGGGGACTTCGGATCCGAAACAATTGGATAAAAGTGTTAAAAAATGCATTTTCACCGTGTTTCTGAACTATTCCGGAAGTTTCAAATCTCTAACTAGTCGGGAAGTTAGTTAAATAGATTTTCTGTTGAATCATATAAACGCTGCTAAAGGCAGCAGTGACACGAAGCAATTGGCTAAAAATATTTAAAAAATGCATTGTCACCGGGTTCTGAGCTTTTCTGGAAGTTTTAAATATCTAGCTAGTCGGGAAGTTAGTTAAAAATCGATTGCAAGATTTGTACTGTTAACGCTGCCGAAGGCAGCAGGTATCGGAAACAGTTGGCCAAAAATATTAAAAAAACGCATTGTAAACGTGTTCTGAGCTTTTCTGAAAGTTTCAAATGTCTAGCTAGTCGGGAAGTCAGTTAAATTGCAAGATTTGTCCAAACCGTTTTTGAGTTATTACCGTTTTTTGATACATTATGGCCAAAACCAATGTATTTTTGGTCATTATGAACCTAATTTTCCTAAATATCTCCAAAATGGAAAATCATACAAAGTCCAAAAAGGGAGGTGCAGAACTATATGTTATAACAAACCTATGTACCAATTCGCAACTTTCTACGTTCAACCGTTTTTGAGTTATTACCGTTTTTTGATACATTATGGCCAAAACCTATGTATTTTTGTCATTATGAACCTAATTTTCCTAAATATCTCCAAAACAGAAAATCATACAAAGTCCAAAACGGGAGGTGCACAACTAGATGTTATAACAAACCTATGTACCAATTCGCAACTTTCTACGTCCAACCGTTTTTGAGTTATGCGACATACACACACACACACACACACATACAGACGTCACGAAAAATCGTGTAAAATCGCTTATATCTCTAAAACGAGAGCTCGTGTTCAGACGACACTTGCAGGTGTACAACTATACATCATGACAGTCACACGTATAAATTGGCAACATTCAGCGATCATTCGTTTTCGAGCAATGTGAAATACAAACTCGAGAAATGTTCAAATACAAATGTTCAATACAAATTCCATTTCGCAAATCGGGATTACTATACTTCCTTATACTTTGTATAAGGAAGTAAAAACGGTAATAACTCAAAAACCGTTTGGACTAATATTGCAATCGATTTTTAGCTGACTTCCCGACTACCTAGACATTTGAAATTTTCAGAAAAGCTCAGAACACATTGACAATGCATTCTTTAAATATTTTTAGCCAACTGTTTCGGATACCTGCTGCCTTCAGCAGCGTTTATATGATTCAACAGAATAATTATTTAACTAACTTCCCGACTAGCTAGACATTTGAAACTTTGAGAATAGTTCAGAACACGGTGAAAATGCATTTTTTAAATACGTTCAGCCAACTGTTTTGGATCCTTGCTGCCTTCGGTAGCGTTACCTGTGCAAATCTTGCAATCATTTTTTTAACTAACTTCCCGACATTTGAAACTTTCAGAAAAGCTCAGAACACGGTGACAATGCAGTTTTAAAATATTTTTAGCAAATTGTTTCGGAGTCACTGCTGCCTACGGCAGCTTTTATATGGTTCAACAGAAAATTTATTTAACTAACTTTCCAACAAGCTAGACATTTGAAACTTTCAGAATAGTTCAGAACACGGCGAAAATGCATTTTTTAAATACTTTTAGCCAATAGTTTCGGGTCCCTGCTGCCTTCGGCAGCGTTACCAGAACAAATCTTACAATTGATTTTTTACTGATTTTCCGACTAGCTAAACATTTGAAACTTTCAGAAAAGCTCAGAACACGTTGACAATGCATTATTATTTATTATTTTTTGCCAACTGTTTCGGATACCTGCTGCCTTCAGCAGCGTTTATATGATTCAACAGAAAATGTATTCAACTAACTTTCCGACCAGCTAGACATTTGAAACTTTCAGAATAGTTCCGAACACGGTGAAAATGCATTTTTTAAATACTTTTAGAGAACTGTTTCGGGTCCCTGCTGCCCTCGGTGTTAACAGTACAAATCTTGCAATCGATTTTTAACTGACTTCTCGACTGGCTAGACATTTGAAACTTTCAAAAAAGCTCAGAACACGTTGACAAAGCATTTTTTAATTTTTAGCCAACTGTTTCGGATACCTACTGCCTTCAGCAGCTTTTATATGATTCAATAGAAAATTTATTTAACTAACTTTTCGATTAGCTAGACATTTGAAACTTTCAGAATAGTTCAGAACACGATGAAAATGCATTTTTTAATATTTTTAGCCAACTTTCTCGGGTCCAATGACAATGTTTTTTAACATTATGTATATATTTCTAAAGGTGTACAAGGAAGCCATGTGGTCCCCGCATCAAACATTTTCCTTCTGGAAACAGCAATGAGACTGTAATAGGACCAGATTCAAGATCAAGAGAGTGGGGACAGTATTATCTATGTTATAGCTTAAACGATAGAGTGAATAATGCATTACTTCCTCTCACTTCCTTTAATAATCCTATAAGTAAGTTAATTCTTCTCTTAATACTTTTTAAAATGTATGAAAAGTAAAGTTACGATGTTCTAGTTGCCATAACATACTTAAATATTTTACTTAAATACTAGTTGCCATGAATGGACTCTGTTCGATTCCCCATCATTTGTTTGTTCTCGCGAATTTTGACTATAGGGCGTACTAGTCTAGGTTCATGTTAAGAGAAATGAACTCGTCCGTTCACTCGACATGGTCCGAATTGAAATTACCCACCCACCACGCTACCATATCTGAGTTTCAATACATTTACTTTATCCTAATCTGCTGATTTATTCCATTAAGGTTAGTTTCCTATTTTAATTTTTATAAAATTCCATGCTGTTTCCAACACAATAAACTTCATAACGTACGTTCATGTGAAACTTTGACTCTTGTTTACGCATATTAAGAAGAGTCTTAAATTTTTAATAACTTACGAAATTTTAAAATTAAAGTGTTCATAGTCAATGATTTTCTTGCCAGTACTAAATATGATACTTTAAAACTGATCCGACGTATTTACTACGATAAAAATTATTCTTATCCCTAAATTTTGTCTTATTCTCTCATGTTGTAAATTTTGAATAAGTTACGAAATTTGCAAAGTAGAATCTTCATAATTAATGATGTTCATGCCAGCATCATAAATGATATTTAAATCTGATGCGACATCTTTGCGATGAAAAAACTCCCCATAATGCAGTTACATGCGAAATTTTTCCCTATTTCTCTGTGTTAAGAAACACTTAAATTTCGAGTAACTTGCGAAAAAATCCTTGTAATCACATGCTACAGCCAAATTACATTTAAAGCATTACGTTTTACAGGGTGATCCAAAACATTTTGACTTTTGTTTAATTTTTAACTGGTCCTCTTTCCCTCTTGAAGACAAACCTTTTTCTGGAATGTATGAGGTATAACATGTTCTTTATACACCTAAAGTTTCAAGATATAATCCCTGCAGAATATTTCTAGACATTTCACGAAATGTCTAAATTCGAAAGTGTTCAAATACTCATTGGTAGATAGTGTATTATTTACAGAGTCGATTTTTTTGTCAATTTAGAATTGCGAGATAATCATAATGAAAAATGGAAATTTAAAAACGCTTAGATTCTGTTTATACAACTGTTTCGATTATATGTTTTAGACAATTGATTTAGATATGAACCACATCGAGAGCCACCAGAATTTTTTGTTTGCATCGGCCTGTAATAAAAATTAAATTGATTTACAGATTTAAATAGAAATTCTTTTATCGGAAGTAGATTTGGTGAATACCTACTTTAAATAGTTTTGCATTTTAGTAATAAATTTTGAAAGAATAAATATTGATCTTTTGTTCTTAGAAAATATTACTGTTTTTAATAAGTGTAATTTAAAAATTTGAAAGGTCCAAATATAAATTTTGATATATTAGTAAATACATGATATTATAATTATTCTTATTGTAGATTAGTAGACAATTATTGAAAATGTAGATAATGCTAGAAAAGTTAGAACATTTATTTTCACTATTATTAGAAATGTTAGAATATGTTATTTATTGATCTTATTACTTAGTGTATTATTATGCACAGGTATTTCAAAAATTATAAGCACTAATAAATTTTAATTTCAACGCAGTATTTAAAATAAATATTAGAAAGTGAAAAAAAAAAAAAAAAAAAAAAAAAGAGTAAAATCTAAAGAGAAATTAAAGAGTATGCGCAGTGTGAATCAAAAATTTTTAGATAACTTATTTACAGAAATAGAAGAAAAAATCGAGAACGTGAAAGTTGAAGTGATAATAGCAAAATAAATGAAAAAGTGTTGGAAAAGTGTAAGATATTAAGAAAGTTAAATAATCAGATTAAAAATTTAATAAATGCTCAGAGTATACCTAGAAGCTGACATTCATTTCATTTAAATCCAAATGAAATTCAAAATTAAAGGAGGTAAATGTAGATGAATCAGGAAGCCATGCATGAGTATGTCATTCAAATACTGAACCTGAAAAAAGAGTGAGATTACCCAAATTAGAAAAAGAAAAATTATTCGATGAATCAGACAATTTTTTTTATTTTCCGGGATAGGTTTGAAACCGCTATACACAAGAATAGCACTTTGACTGATATTGAAAAATTCAGTTACTTAAAGTGTTATGTCGGTGATGAAGCGGAAAATGCGATAAATAGTTTTAGCCAAGCGGAAACTTATTATGCTGCTGCGATAAATCCTTTGAAAGAAAGGTTTTGTAGGAATGACATGCTTGGGAACGCTCATCTAAATCATTTGTTAAACATGAATGGGGTGAAAAATATGAATGATATTAAGGGTTTGAGGAACCTCTATGATAAATGCGTTATTCGGAAACGAAGTTTGGAGTTACTAATGGTGACTTCAGAGAGGTATAGTGGATTACTTTGTCCTATCTTATTAAAATTTATTCCTCCAGAGCTAAGATTACAATTTACCAGAATTCAAAATAAAACTGAAAATAGTTCCGTTAATGATCTGTTAGAATTTATAAAAAATAAAACTGAAAGTCGAGAAAGAGCTTACACGATACATAAAATCGAAAACTAAAGATCGGCGCAATAACAATGAAAAACTAGAAAACAAATTTAAAAGTAATTAAAGATTAAATCAGAATAGTAAATGTAATAACAGTATTTCCGCAAATGCGTTGATGGAAGTTACTTATAAGCCATGTTTTTATTGTAAAAGTAATGAACATAATCCTAAAATGTGCACGTTTGTCAGTATAGATAGGAAAAAAGAGAAAGGAGACCCGTCGTTTCTTATGCCTTCAAAGTAAACATCGCATTAACATTGTTTAAGTAAGGAAAAATATGACATTTGTCAGAGAAAGCATAATAGATCCATTTGCTATCAATTAGACCCTAAGCCAACAAAGACCGTAGATAAAAGTATAATTTCGATCTCGTATTCCAGAAATACTCCAGCAGACATCAAAGAAAAATAACCCTGTAACAATATCTTGTTCCAAACAGGTTCTGTAGTGATTTGTGACATTGAGAATAAAACAGACACATTTAGAATTTTATAACACAATGGCGCAGGTGAACATTAATATTACGTGATGTTTCGAAAAAGTTCATACTGCCAGTATTTAAACAAGAAAAATTATCTGTTTATGCCTTTGGCTCTGAAAGAGCAAAAGAAAAAAATTATAATGTTGTCAAAGTAAAATTACAGCCATGAAAATCATTGTTGAAGAAAAAGACATAAATTATGAGATAAGAAAATTTTATCAAATAGAAGATTTAGGAATAGAGGCTGAAGACTCAAACACCGACGTCAATAATGACATTTTCCAGAATTCATATCTACCGTTAAATTTGAAAATAATCGCTATCAGGTTACATTTTCTTGGAATCAAAATGCTAAATCTTTGAAAAATAATTTCAGGGACGATCCTGAAATTATTTTTAGAATATTAATCAGTCATTGAAGATTATTTGAGGGAAAATATTATTATGTCTCCAGTGATCAGGAAACCCCAGATTTCACACATTTCACACACAAATCAGGAAACACATCCGGATTTTATCTTCAGCATAGAACGATTATTGGAAGTGAAAGCTCAACAATTAAACGGCGCATCGGTTTTGATCCAAGCGGCCATGCAAAAAATGAATTATTCTTCAATGACTGTTTACATACCGGACTAAATTTGATCCCTGACCTTTTCAGTCTTTTAGTTTCCTTCAGAGTTCTTCCTATCGCAGTGACTGATATTCAGCAGGCTTTTCTACAAATTGCAATTAATGAAGACGACAGGAAATTTACAAAATTTTGGTGGCAGGAAGATCCTTGGAGTCTAGACACAGGTAATAATTTGAAGGTTCTCCAATTTAGTAGATTACCTTTTGCATTAAAATCCAGCCCCTTTTTACTGGCTGCCACCATCAAGCATGGCAGCCAGTAAAAAAGGGGATGAAGTAAGCAAGAAGCATGTTTAAGTAGCTTATAAACTTTAATGCTACATTCTGACATAAATATAAATCCAAATCTAAACAGTTAAAACATAACAAACAGTTACAATTAAATAAACCTGACAAAAGTTGTAGTTATTATCATGACACCCCTTACCGTACATTGCCACTATTGGACTGATTCCTCCATTACATATTACTGGATAAAAGGAGAGTCAGATAGATTTTTAAATGTTCGTGAAAAACAGAGTGAAAGAAATAAAGAAGTTAAGCGATCCATCAGATTGGCGCCATTGTCCTTGCCCGAACAATCCAGCTGACTTGACTAATAAAGGGATGAGTCTTTTCCGAACAACAGAATTATAAACAATAGATTTATGGTCAAATGGACCGCAGTGGTTTCGTCAGCAGGAAGAACTTTCGCCAAATTTCGATATTCAAGTACACTGTAAAAAAATGTTGTAATTTTTCCTGCACTTTCTGTTGTATATTTTCAAGCATTGGCGCTTTTTTAATGAAGTCAAGCACTAAATGTTGTAAAATCGACTTCCTGTGGACTTTAGACGCGAACATCTGCGCTGAAACATAAAATCTGTGTCTCTGAACTTAGATACAGATGCACGATGGATGAACGAAGAGAATATCATGGAACGAGCAATTCCCGTTCATCAAAAAGGTTAGCTATTAATTTTTTTATTAATATTTTGTATTGATTAATGGCACTTTTAAGTTTGCGGGGTGCAAACAAAAAATAGCCAATTCAATATTATCGCTAATTTATTTTATTGCTATTTAAATATGTTTGCATGACAGTATGATGCATATACTTTATTTTAAAAATTAAAATAGGTATACTTTCGGGACAGAATAAGAACAAAAATTGGGAATGCTTTAACGGCCTTCTTCACTTACGGTCGCCGGAAGCCCGAGCCAATGTTATTCTATGGAGAAATTTTCTTTACAAATAACGTATTAATTAATACATATTTTTAAATTCTGTTTTCCCATTCAGAAAATTCCAAACTGGTAAATTGACGGACCTTTTTTTAAAAATGTATTTTTTTAATTTTTAATATTTTATTTTGAACTTGCAAAATGAGAAAATTTCACATATTAAAAGTTCGTATTTTGCAGCTTCAAAATAAAATAAAAAAAATAAAAAAAATATTCTTTTAAACAAGGTCCGTCAATTTAACAGCTGAGAATTTTCAGAATGTGAAAACAGAATTTAAAAATATTTATTTGTTAATAAGTTATTTGTACATAAAAAATTTCCATAGAATAACATTAGCATCGGCTTCCGGCGGCGGTGAGTGAAAAGGGCCCTCAAAGCCCTTTTTTTTTTTTTTTGTGAGGCGAATTTATTATTATTATTATTAATTTCCTTGGAAATCGGATTATGGTCTGGTTATTTTTTGATTAGCCAAGTCAAATTGTGAACATTTTTTTTTTTTTTTTTTTTTTTTTTTTTTTTTTTTTTTTAACTATAGTAAGTAGAAATTCGTTCAATATAAATGTAGCTGCATAAAATATGTAAGAGTATTAAATATACACCTGTTTCAGATATTTTTATTTAACAGACACATACATTAAATGTAAACTTATGAAAAAAGTGGAATGTTTGTTTGTGAGTGCTTTTGCGTTCAGGCTATTAATCGCACAGCAACACATTTTGGCAAATAGATAGCTTGGACGACTGCACACCTCACTGAGATATTTTCAAATTTCTAATTTTAATCTTTTTTCTTTTTTTCTTTTCATTTTCTTAAATTTATTCTTTAGTTTTATTCGTCAGCATCTCTTAGCAGCACGGTTGTTACATTATATGTTTTATAATATATATATATATATATATATATATATATTCCTTTGAGAAGGATACTTTATTTATTTATTGTATTTATCAGTAACAAATGGTAGTGTGTAAAAAAGTTTAAACGTGTTGAATTTTGAATTTAATTAAAATGTATTTGTTTTTATTTAATTTTTTTGAAAAGTAATATATATATATTGTGCTAACTGAAATCAAATGGTAATAATTTAGAGAGATCGAGGTCAGTGAAATACATGGTTTCAAAACTCAAATGTGTAATTGATACTGAGCTACAGTCATTTTTTAAAATTGCAGTTCTTGAGTAATAGCAGCTCCACGATTTATCTGATAAATACCGAAATTGAAGTGCCCAAAAATTAAGTTGCTGCAGTCGCAGGGGTGAAACTACCTAGCATGCAAACCCCCTGAAAACTGATATTTGCATGCAGATAGGTCAGATTTAATAATGAAATATCATATGACTACCTGTATTAAATGATATTTGGAGAGTTCTTAATACATTGTGAGGCAAATTAAACATTCAAAATAAGAAATTTCTGTAAAAACAAAATAATTTACATGAAAATCAGAAACATCAAAAATTTCAAAAACCCTGAATTCAGGGGTAGCCCCTGAAAAGTTTCACCCCTGAGTCAGTAACCTGGACCGGACACAGCGCAAATGGGAAAGATGCTACCGTAGGCAGCAGATACTTTCAGCGAGGTCATGATTATTTATTTTTTATTTATTATTATTATTTTTTAAGTTTTCTTTGTATAAAGTGATATGAAAAATAGTGATTTATTTATTTATTTCTTTAAGCGGGTAAAACCAGCTAGTGCATGAATAATATAATAATAAAAATTCTCAGCAAAAAAAAAAAAAAAAAAAAAAAAAGAAAAAGAAAAAAGAAAGAAATACTGCAGAGTAAGAGAAAATTGTGTCAGTGTCACAAAAGATTATTGTTAACATTATAACGATAATATAATTATCCAGAGTCTCTGTAAATTTACAATAGTATTCATTTAAAAATAAGTATTCGAGAATTCGAGATACTCAATCTTTACTCTGCATTTAAATTTTTTTTCTAATGGTACTTTTTCTTAATAAAAAAAAAAAAATGCTTTTTTCTATTTTTGAAAAATGTAATCACTAAAATTACTACCACTAATAAATAATAAAATAAATATTAAACTCTAAAATGTGTGCATAAAATAAATTTCTAATTTCGGTTTAATTTTCGCATAATTTTCCAGTTGAATCTTTTAAAAGTGCAGCTGAAAACATCTCATGTCTTCATAAAAAAAAAAAATGTCTAAGTAAGCAAAACATATTTGATCTAAAACGGATGTGTAAGTTTTTTTGTAAAATATGTAGATGAATCAGCAATTATGACCGCAGATGGCTATATAAACCGCTTAGCAACAGCGTTCATTTGTTTTTAGAAGTAAAAGATAATCAACTGCCTTATTTAATTTGTAGTATTTTTTTTTTTTTTTTGGGGGGGGGGCTGGGGGAGGTGAATTGAAATCTTAAATTGTAAATAATCTTCCCCAACTTAATAGACATTGATTTCTTTTTTATGAAAAAGTAATTCATAAATTTTAGAAGAAATAATTATTTAGATAAATTTTTGAAAATAAAAAATTTTGTGTCTAAGTTGGTTTTGAATTAGTTTTTCAGTCCATATTAACTATATTATCAAGATTGGGTCAGATTTCGGCTTGATATCAAATTCAACTGTCGAATACGTGTCGATTGAAATCCGAATTTTGCAGGGCTCTTGTTATAGCTCAATATTATAAAATTGTAATAAATATATGCGCTAAAGATTAATTTTAATTTTAAATAAGTTTATTTTATTTAGAAAATAATATAAATTTGATGTAATTTCTTTTTTTTTTTAAATTTATATATACTTTATACAATTACTTTATACCATGCACTTTCAAAAACTGCTTTAGAAAGTCTTAAAAAACTTCTTATTAAATTACAGATCAAACTGAACGGAGATATTAAAAAATAAATTTATATATTTATTTAAAACTATTACTTAATTATTAAAAGCAAAATATTTGTGTTATAAATTTCTTTTTCTTTTCTTTTTTCTTTTTTTCTTTTTGTAAAAGAAACCTTGAATTTAAAATTTTATTGACAAATAAAATAGTAAACTGCATTAAAAAAAAAAAAAAAAAAAAAAAAAAAAGAAAAGAAAAGAAAATCTTGATTATTTTTTATCTATTACAAAAATTTTATGTCAATGAATCAAAAGTAAAGAAAACCTGAACTTAAGTTATTTAATTTAAAAAAAAAAAAAAATGTCGACTGATCTAAAACTAAAAATGCATTTTAAAGCATGCACCGTGTTTATTACATTCTCAATGTATTTATGTAAGAAAAACAACTATACACATTAAAAATTTTGACAGTGGGATTTTAATGTATATCTATGTTTTGAGGTTTCCTGAATTCATTCTTGGTAATATACGATTACGTGTGTGTGTATATATATATATATGTTTGATTGAACATCATAGTCTCTAAACGCTTTCTTTGTTCGTTTGAGCTAAAAATTTAAGATTGTGTTACTGTCGGATGAATTGCAGATTGTATAATGGTATATTTTAAAATATGCATGCGCGTAGAACTTGTAATTCTTTTACAAAAACACAAAAAAAAAAAAAAAAAATATTCTTATTTATTATGGCCTAATGGCTCAAAATATTTGTACGCTAGCATCTAACCTAAACATTCGATTCAGGTAACATTGAGAAGGCTTGTTACAGGTCACCATTGACAGAAATATATAGACTTTTATGATTGCGGGACAAAGTTTACTTGGGGATTCTGAGTCGAATTTTTATATAATACGATATATAGACTCAAATAATTTGAAATTAGTGTTAATGATGCTAAATTATTTAAAGAGAACAGGGCTGATATACGTTACTTTGAATCTTTCATTCGCTAAAGTACGATTACTATTAAAAAAAAAAAAAAAAAAAAAAACATGCATATTATTTGTAGTTGTTTTACAGGGAAACAAATATTAACAAGTATTTATACCCTATGCAGGGATGGAACACGGGCGCAGAATTCATACCACTATCAATGTAAGAAAATTTTCTACTTCTTAAATCAACGATATTATAGGTAGAAAAATTTCTTAAACGGATTCCGGTATGAATTCTGCGCCCGTGTTCCATCCCTGCCTATGGTTAATTTCCTAAAGTACATTAAGTTATTTAAAAAAGAATGAAACCGATATAGGTTTTATTAATTTTTTACAGTATCGTTTTCACTGAAAATTACAGGTTCCCAATTAGATATTTTGCAGTGACACACAAAACAATTAAGATGTAATAGCACAAACATGGGAATAAATTTTAAAAACGCTATTGTAACTTTTACAATTGTTTGACCACTGAAATATTCGGGAATTTATTTTTTATTTATTTATTATTATTTTTTTTTTTTATAAAGCCTGGTAATTTTTAAATGTACCAACGGTCGTACTGAGTCAATTCTGATTTAAATTTTATGCTATTCACTGGAAGCTTTGTATTTTACTAGCAATATTATTTTGTGGAAATAAATCTTTTTCTTATATATATTTCTTTATATTGCGTGCCTTGATAAAGAAATTTTTTAATCAATATTTTCACATTCACGTATAAATTCATTTAGTTAAAATAATTTATCAAAAGTAAACAGTAATATATATATATATATAGACAGACAGACAGATAGATAGATAGATAGATAGATAGATAGATAGATATAAATATATAAACTTTTTTTTTTTTTTTTTAACTTAGCACATATTTTAGTTATCTCGCTAATAAATAGACATAAATGTTACCAATATATCAGAATAGATTTCATTAAATAAGACGATATTTACATAATGAAAATAATTCATACAGATTTATAAATATTTAAAAATTTCAATTTAATTAGCGCAATAGCATAATTATTAATTATAATACCATCTGTAATGATAATAATTAATCTTAACAATGATCAGACATCATGAAAGGGGCCTTGAATTAATTGATAAACAATTACGTGTGGTTGGTTGCGTTTAACGTCCCACTAGTTTTTCTAAATCCCTTACCTAGACATATTGACTTCCAAGCTATGCGCGTAAGGCACGCCAATAAATTGTATAGACGAAATGATTGAGAATTTCTAGTCTACACATTTCTAGACAGTGAAACAATAGTCTGAATAGTATTGCGAGAAATTCTCGCTTGATTTTCTAGATTTGGGTAAAAAAACTAAGATTATAGTAGCTGAAACCAGCCTCGTGTATTCGCACTTATCTATATAAATAAAGAGAAGTGTCTGTGTATCTGTGTGTGTGTGTGTGTGTCTGTCTGCGCTCTGGTGCTCACACTATTGATCGCAGAGCTTCCAAATTTGGCATATAGATACCTGGGACCCTGCAGGTATGCACTTCATCGAGATTTTTTCGAATTTGAATTTTTTTAATTAAGGTTTTTTCGATTTTAAAAATTGGCTTCAATGTTTCCTTTTTCAGAAATTTCTTTCGTTTCAAAAGTCTGCGTATCTTAGCAACGGCTATTAAACTATTTATTTATTTAAATTCATTTGAAGAAGAAATCTTTTTTATTATATTTATTGAAATTAAATAGTTATACACATACAGTAGAAAAATTAAATATATTAAATTTTTAGATTTTGGGATATAGGTACCTGGGACCCTGCAAGAGTGCCCCTCATCGAGATTTTTTCAAATTTCGAATTTGAATTTTTTAAATTAATGTTTTTCCGATTTTAAATATTGGCTTCTTTGTTTAATTTTCATAGATTTATTGTTTTGCTTCAATCGTCTGCATATCTTAGCAACGGCTATTACGCAACTTATTACTTTCTTCTATATGTAATATAGAGAAAGTATTGGATTCGCGAAAATTTTCGACCTCCGTTTTTTGACGGATCTACACGTTTTGGGATGTCCTGAACACGAATTGATAGTTTTTAGAAAATGTCTGCCTGTGTGTCTGTCTGTCTGTATCATTTTTTTGTGGACGCTGTATCTCACGAACATATGAATGAAATTTAACCAAACTTGGTATTTAGTTGCACCCTGACATGAACTGGTGCCCATTAGATTTGGGGATCAATAGCTCAACATGTGGCGCTGTAATCGCATTTTATGCAAATTTTTAACATGGCAGCATAGGACAAAATTCCGTATAAATGGGCATAATGAGAGTTATTTTAAACTTGTGATTGTAAAATTAATTTGAATTATTGATGATAGTAGTAGTTAACTAGGAAAAAAAATTGTGCATGGGGGGGCATCGGTTCCCCCCCTGGGGGGGAAGTACCCCCCGGGGGGGTTAAATTTTGAAGATGGGTATCATTCGAAAGATCTCGTCAATACCTTTAAAACGAATGGTTGAACCATAAATCTGTGATAATTTAAAACAAAGTTATCGATTTTTTTTACTTTTAACAAAAAAAAAAAAAAAAAAAAAAAAAATTTTTTTTTTTTTTTTTTTTTTTTTTTTTTTAATTATTGTTAGTGATTATTGAATATGTATTAATTTTCACAAAAAAAAAAAAAAAAGAAAAGAAAAAAAAAAAAAAATTCTTTTTTTTTTTAATATTGTTACTGATTGAATATGTATAGGAAAATATAGAAGAAAGTCTTGTGGTGGCCACAACATACTAGTTTTTATTTAATACATTCATTTGAAGGCGATTTTTTTTTTTTTTTGTTATATTTATTGAAAATAAAATCGCAATGCAGTAGAAAAAATTAAGTATAATTAGTTTTAAATTTAAAAACGTATTTATAACAGATATGTTTAATTTTTTATAGTAGAACAACTTCTTATTTTTCATTTTTTAATTAATTTCTTTAAAAGAAAAAACTTTTATTCATTGTTTTTTTATTTATTTACAGTATTTATCGGGAAAAGTGGTAGTATATTAGTAAAAAGGATTAAAATGATTAACATTTATTTGTTTATATATATATATATATATATATATATATATATATATACATATTAATCTACTTTTTATTTTATTTTATTTTATTACATTGGTCAGAATTAAATCTTAATATAGTGCAAATAGCATGGGCAATAAAATACATGGTTCAAAACTAAAATATTTAATAGATGCTGAGATACAGTCATCTTTAAAATCGCAGTTCTTAAATAGTAGCAGATTCCCCCTGTCGTCGAAAAATATCCAGATTGAAGTGCCCGGGAAAGATCTTTCTGTAGACAGTGGGAACCTGGACCCCTCAATGCAGCACGGGCGGGAAAAGAGATGCCGTAGACAGCGGGTACTCGAAGCAAGGTTTGGAGTAATTTCAGTTTCTTTTTTATTCTTCATTTTTTATTCTTAAGTTTTTGTCTCTAACGTGGTGTAAAAAAATAAATATTAATTCAATTCTTTCGAAAATTCATTTAAATATAGTGACCAGCGAAGCGGGCGTAGCCTGCTAGTCTATATAAATAAAGAGAAGTGTCTGTGTGTGTGTCTGCGCTCTGGTGCTCACACTATTGATCGCAGAGCTTCCAAATTTGGCATATAGGTACCTGGGACCCTGCAGGTGTGCCCCTCATCGAGATTTTTTCGAATTTCGAATTTGAATTTTTTTAATTCATGTTTTTTCGATTTTAAACATTGGCTTTTATTTTTCATTTTTCATGAATTTATTCTTTGATTGTAATCGTCTGCGTATCTTAGCAACGGCTATTATGCAATTCATTTTTTATTTAATACATTCATTTGAGGCGATTTTCTTTTTATTATTATTATTATTTTTATATTTATTGAAAATCAAAATAGTAAAATACGATAGAAATAAATTGTTACGTTTATGTATAAATTTTATAGTATAACAACTTTTTATTTTTCATTTTTTTAATTAATTCCTTTAAAAGAAAAATATTTATTATTATTATTATTATTATTTATAATATTTATTGGGTGAAAAAAATGGTAGTTTATAGTAGAAAGGATTAAACTGATAAATATTCGTTTGTTTTTCATGTATTTAATTCCTTTTAAAAGAAAATCTAATTTTTTTTTAATTTTATTGCACTGGTCGTAATCAAATCGTAATATAGTGTAAATAACGGGGGCTATAAAACGCATGAATCAAAAACTAAAATATATAATAGATGCTGAGATACAGTCATCTTTAAAATCGTAGTTCTTAAATAACAGAAAATTCACAAGTCGTCGTAAATACCCAGATAGAAGTGCCCGGGAAAGACCTGTCTGTAGACAGTGAGAAACTGGACCCGATGCAGTACGGGCAGAAAAAAGAGCTGCCTTAGGCAACGGGTATCCGAAGAAGTGAGATCTAAAGCGATTTCAGTTTTTTTTTTTTTTTTTTTTTTTTATGTGTAATGTGATGTAAAAAATAAATACTGATCCAATTCTTTTGAAAATTCATTTAAATATAGTGACCAGCGAAGCGGGCGTAGCCTGCTAGTTTGTAAATATTTTTAAATAACTTTGCCCTCGAGTATATCGTCAAACGCTCTAGATTTCTGATAGGAGTTTCTAGAACGCCCTTTTAAAGGGGACTAGAATTTATAAGGATGACATGGAACTATTTTTTCTGAAGACACAATTTAGATTCTAGATATCAGTTACAGATATTTTTTCAGTACATATATAATCTTTTATTGATTAAGTCAAGTCCTACTTTTTTGTGTTTGATCATTTTAATGATGACGTTTATATATTTCATATCCTCATCGTTTATATATCCCTTATTTGAAAATAATGTAACAGAGAATTAATTTTATTTATTTTATTTATTTTTTTAAGTAAATTTACAAGTATTTTCTTTTCTTTTCTTTTCTTTTTTTTTTTTTTTTTTTTTTTTTAAGAAAACTTATCAAGTGATTTTTTCCCCTCGTACTAGAAATCCTGAATTTATAATTAAAGTCTTAGAATAAAAAAACTTCTAAAAATAATACAAAAAAAAAAAAAAAAAAAAAAAAAAGAAAGAAAGGAAAGGAAAATCAAAATTAATGGTTCCAGCCAGTAGAATGACAGTTGTCTTCAAATGGAAACAGTAGGCACCTACTTTGCAATTATGAATCACAAATTTGTCATCCCGAAAACTTGCCATTAAAATATTTCTGATATTTATATTGGAGAAAACAAATCTCTAGCACCTAGAAGCTAGATCCAACTAGCAGCATCATGTTTTCTTTGAAGGAACAAACAAACGTCTTTTCTCTCTTTTGATCTTTCTGTGTTTGATGGCGCGCGGCGCCTACACTCAGTGATGCCAAATGGTCGAAAAATTTTTCCCCAAACAGGTCTTAAATTTTCAAAAATCAGGTTTTTTTTTTTTTTTTTTTTTTCGAAAAAATCCGCAGCTTGATTTCTACTAAAAAGGGAAAATAAAAATTTCTTAAAAAACAAAAACAAAAACAAAAAAAAAAAATCAAGCAGATTTTCCCATGATTTGAGCTCAGATTTTTCTCCAAATGAAGGCAATTTTTGAAAAAAATCCTCAAATAACAATAAAGCTATTGAAAGTCTCTAGTCGTAGGGATAAATCATTACGTTGCCAACATTGACAGAAAGTTGAAGAACTCTCCAGATTTGTCCCCAAAAATTTTAGAATTTCCCAAAAAAGTCCCCAGAAACATTTGGTCCCCAAAATTGCCCCCAGAAGCCTCGAAAATCCGCAATCTGGCATCACTGCCTACACTGTAAAAAAAAAAAAAAAAAAAAAAATCAGTATTTTACAACAAAAGGTGCTGGCACCGCGGCTGCCAGCACAGTTGCTGTAAAATTTACAAGCGGCTGTTTTTTATGGTGCTGTAAAATTTACTGCACTCTACTGTGAATTTTACAAGATGTTGTTTTTAGTAGTGCTGTAAAATTAACTGCACTTTGCTGTGAATTTTACAAGATGCTGTTTTAAAAAGTGTTGTAAAATTAACTACACTTTGCTGTAAATTTTACAACACTTTTTAAAACAGCATCTTGTAAAATTCACAGCAAAGTGCAGTTAATTTTACAGCACTACTAAAAACAGCATCTTGTAACATTCACAGCAAAGTGCAGTAAATTTTACAGCACCATAAATCACAGCAGCTTGTAAATTTTACAGCAACTGTGCTGGCAGCCGCGGTGCCAGCACCTTTTGTTGTAAAATACTGAAATTTTTTTTTTACAGTGTGGAACATTTGGACAATTCATCACTCATCAGTTGCTGACCAATTAGAACTAAATAAATTGTATAGTCGTAAAAACCATTTCCTCAATAGAGAAAGGTGTATATCAGAACTTGATCACCAGATATTCTCCTTTTCGAAATTAATCCGAATCAGAGCAATGTGTCTCAGATTTATACATAATTTAAAAACACCACCTACAGTTCGTAAAACCGATTATTTAATCACACTAGAGGGGATGAAAATGATGGTTTTTATGCATATTTCTGTTTGAGATCTCAGTTTTCCATTGCATTCCTTAATTATGTAACCCACAGTATGTTCCTTAATTTTCATTGAAAAAAAATATAGAATAATTTGTTAGTAAGCGGTTATATCCTTATCTATCTGAGAAGATTAAAAAATGAAAAATGTAAGTAAAAACTCAGCCTCCACCCCTTTTTAAATCTGTCTCCAAAACATAGTTATATGCGTTAAAATTATTGATGAAGAAGTGTAAAAGACTGATTGACACTTATTATTTTGTTACTGATTAAAGCGCAGACCACGATAATGATGGCAATTATTTATGGGGGTTGCAAACAGAAATGGAGCAGTGGCTAAAAGAATGTATAGGAAGCGATTATACGGTGGACATAGTTGATGAATCTCAAAACATTCAAATGTTTTTACTGGGTGCGAATGGATCGCTTTGTATTTCAAAACAATCACCAAGAGTGATACCACCAAGATTTTCAGTGGTGGCATATGTACTGGGTTACATTCTCAAAAATATAAGACATATCACACACATTTCCAGCAGTAGTTGCAGTTGTTGCTGGTTTACTATCATGATAGTTCAGCTTATTGCTAACAGGGGCGTAACCTGAGACATAAACAGGGGCTTAAGACTGATTTCCTAATTTGTTTAAAAAAATAAAAATGAAAATTTATCTAATCCCGAAATCTCTGAACAATCCCCCTTCCCCCCGGCAATGCCCTTGGTTGCTTCAAAATAATTTAGTAATTAAATCCTCACCAAACTCATTGAGATTTTTGCAGATCATGTGCTTCATGTTACACCAGAATAGGAAGGTGTAACGATATATTTTATTTTATTCAAAATCCATGCACAAGATTAAAATTACAAACATAGAAGCATTTTCACTTACAGATCTCGTCAGTTTTATCTAATACCTCAAGTCTGTCTAAAACTGCTTATTTTGGTACTCTCTATCTGCCTTTACATTTGAACAAGGAGATTTGGAGTCTCCCTATATTAATACTTTTTCCTCTCTGCAAAAGCATACTTTTTGCTTGCATATTTATCCATTTTGTATTTTATATGATACATTTATTTGATTCTTTTGCTTACTATTCAACAACTTTATTATTCTTAAGCTTCAAGACTCACTTGATTCGCTGACTAAACATTTTTTATAAAAAGGATTTTGTTTTTTATGTTAATGTTAACATATGATGCAAACTGCAGTTCTACACACAGGCGCCTGATATTGATAGTGCGCCTCTCTATGTGTGTGTGTACGTACAATACATATATATATATGCACACAGCGAATATATTTGCATGGTCTTATTCTTTTATATTATCTCGTTTATGGCCCTTCATGTCCCACTTAACGACGAAAGTAGCCCTCCAGCGAAAAAGGCTGTGCACCCCTACACTAGAGCTAAAAACTACGATTAATAAGTTAGTAAAAGTTATAGAAAGTTCTGCTTTTCCAATAGAGATTCAGTGCTTAAAGAAGAAACAATCTCTTCCAAATTTGAGTAGAGTAAAAAAATCTTAATTTGTTTCATGATCAAGAGGGAATAGTCAGAGTGGGTAATCGCCTAAAATTCTCAGATTTATCAGATGAGAAAAGACATCAAATTCTATTACCAAAATCTCATTATTTTACAGAATTACTAATCGATTATTTACGCAGAAAGTATCTTCACCCAGGAACTCAAAACACTCTCGCCTTAGTTAGAAACTTGGAATATTGGGTTTCTTCTGGCCAAAACCCAGTTCGAAGAGTTCTGACTCGATGCATATTGTGCTTCAGAACTGAAAAACATACTTTTTAACAGATCATGGGTGACCTACCAAGGATCGAATAACACATTCCAGAACTTTTTCCATTACTGGAGTTGACCTAGCCTGTCCAATAATGACGAAGCTCAATTTGGGCTTCGGGCCATTTGGCAAAGCCATTGGGCAAAACCATTGGGTAAAGCCATTGGGCAAAACCATTGGGTAAAACCATTGAGCAAAACCAAATTAAAGACATATATTGTCCTTTTTATTTGTTTTTCGATCGAGGCGATTCATTTAGATGTCTTATAAGATTTATTAAATCAAGCATTTTTAGCATCTTAAGGACGTTTTATTGCCCGAAGGTCTAAGCCTTCCGTCATTTGGAGCGACAATGTTACCATTTTTAAAAAGATCTCCTTACTGTTGCATTCATTTTGTAAGGTCTGTAGTTCCAAACACATTCAACATTTTGCCCCAATGAAGATATTAAGTGGAAATTTATTCCTCCAGCTTCCCCACATTTCGGTAGGCTGTTGGAGTCAAACATACAGTGAGCAAAAAAAAATATTTGCATACCAGGTAAATTTGTTGTATCATACATATAAATGAAAACAAAAGCTACTAAAAATTAAAAATACAAAATATTTTGCACCACAAATAAACATATTTAATATCTGACTTAATAATGAAATTTAACCCCTTACCTGCCGACGAAAAATTACAAGATTCACTTCCCAGTACCACCATTTTTTTTTTACACAGGCGCGTGTAGTTATGCGTTCACTGTTCCAAAAACATTCCCTTTCCTATTCCTCCCACTCCCCATCTTCTCTATCCTTTGAAAACACTGCCATGATCATTTAACCGCACTACAAAGGTCAAAGCCGTGAGAATAGTTTCACTGGTAACAGCGTAACACAAAGGATCATACTTCGACAGGACGTATATACACGCCCGGGGCAGTTAAGGGGTTAAAATATGAAAATATAAAAAGGTAAAAAAGTAACATTTGTACTGCCAAAAAAATATTTTCACACTAGCAATAAGAATATAAATATAAGAATAATTTATAAGTTAAAAACAGTGCTAATATTTAGTATGCATGCCCTTTGCTTCAATTTGTAACCATCTGGGCATTGATTAAATTAATTTGTGACAAGTTTCACTGCTGATTTGCAGCCATTCAGCCCTAAGAGCTTGCTTAAGCTCTGATTTATTAGAAATTTTATTTTTCCTTATTTTCATACCCAAAATCTGCCATAAAGTTTCAATCGTATTAAGGTCTGGTGATTATGGAGGCGTTTGCAATTGATTTTTTACACTGTATTGCAACCATAATCTCGTAATATATGCAGTGTGCTTTGGATCGTTATCCTGTCGGAAATAATATGAATTAAGAATTCCTAATTTCAGAGCACTATTACACAAATTATCTCGCAATATATCAATATAGTGTTTGGCATTCATATTCCCTTCAATAAAAGCCATTCTACCAACTCCGTTAAAGAGCATGTATCCCCCAAATCATTATATGACCACCACAATGTTTTACAGTGGGTTTCAAACTTTTAATTTGAAGAGAGGTATTTAGCTTTTGCCGCACAGTTTTCTCGCCATCTGAACCAAAAATATTGAACTTGCTTTCATCGAAAAAAAAAAAATAATAATAATAACATTTTTCCAAAACTCTAGTGTTTTGCTGACATAAGCTTTTGCAAATACAAGTCTTTTTACTCTATTGGTTTCACTAATAATTTTTTTTTTTTGCGAGGGACTTATCCTTGAATATTTACATCATAAAGAATATTTCTTTCTAACTAGCAAACCCGTGCGAAATATTCGCATTTTATTTCTTTTCTTATTTACCTTTAAAATTTGAAACTCATAAGTATTATACCAATTTCACCACCTAATTAAAATTGTAATTTACCAGAAGCCAAATTATTAATAAAACCAAATTAATATTGTACAATAGTGAAACCAAAACCATTTAAAGAAAGGTTTCCAAATAAAATTCATGGTTCACGACCCAATTTTCATACTTCCGCAGGCAGTACAATTTTAATATCTCCCACGACGCCTTTTAAATTGTTGTCATGTTGGCGACGACTTTTTATTAATTTTGGTACATATATATATATATATATATATATATATATATTTAATAAATAAATAAAATAAAATAAAATAATTCCTATTTTAATCAGATTTTTTATGATTGTGTTTTTTTTATCAATTTACGACACAAAAGTTCATATTCTGTATATATCTTTAAAATATTGCTAGGTTTAAAATGACGTTTGCAAAGATTCTGAAGAAACAACTGCTAAAAATACATTTTTTTCGTAAAAAAATTTCCTCAGACAGATGTTGTCATTTTTTCTTATTAGTCCATTGAGCTAAGTCCGCGTGCTTATATATTGTACATGTATAAATATTATTTTTTTTATCCTCGCGTATCGTATCGTTTCGACAAAAAATAATTGAAACTGGTCCACGTTAGAGAAATATTACATAGATTGTTTGTGGTGTAACTATTACCCCCGACGTTGAAGCGACATCAACAGCTAATTCTCGAGCACTCAGAAAAAGGTTTTTTGGAGATTATTTTATGATGGTTCGCCTCTGCCTGGCGTCTAGCTTTCTTGGACGCCCAGTTCGCGGCTCATTTATTGTCGAACCAGTCTCTTTTTTACTCTTAATTACATAACAATCACTAGAAAAGTTTAAATTTAATTTTTTGCCTATTTCTCGGTAACATAATTCAGAATTCTCAAGAAATATAATCTTTTCACGGGTAGCTACAGAGAGTCCACACGTTTTAGGCGCCATAACAACAAAAACTCCTCAGAATCCCTCTTCCAATTAATATATTATGTGACTTTAACGTGCGGGGTTAATGTACTGCGAGACTGGTGAGCTAAATATTTGCATAATGTTCACATTTAATTCCTTTTTTAGCGGTCAATGTTTCGTGTGTAAATACTTATTTGGCATCAGAAAATGTTGCTTTATTTTTAAATTGTGTAATATTGATGTTTAAGGCAAAAGGATGATTATTTTGCTTCTTATTTAAATAAATTATAGTTAAAACAATAGCATCAAAATTGCTTTCTATGATTATTTATGCAAAAAATTATGTGTGTGCAAATACTTTTTTGCTCACTTAAAGACAATTATGAAAACACCTTTTAAAGTTACCGGTTCGATTATTCTAAACTTTGAAGAATTAAATACGATTATCACTAAAATTGAAACCTTATGTTGAATTCTCGCCCCTTGTTTCCTTTATCAACAGATCCTAATGACGCTAGGGCATTTTCTGGTCGGGGGACCACTTCTCAACATTCTTTATAGTAATGCTGTTTTAGATATTTTACCGCTCTCCTCTAGGTGGACCCAATTACAAAAGATGAGAATGCACTTCTGGAACCGGTGGAGCAAAGACGACTTAAATGAGCTGCAAAAAACGAAATAAATGGAATACAAAAAGTCAGATTCTTCAACCAGGACAAATGGTTTTGCTGAAGGAAATCCAGGACAAGCTTCAGTATAGTGTAACCACGTTTCCTAAGACTAGCAGTGAGGAGGAGTTCAAAGGCTTAATGGAGTGCTAAATTGACCGACAGGTTGGGATTTGGAAAACATCCCGTCATTCGATGCTCTCTTATCGCTTATTCCCTCTCAATCAGATGACTATCACCCCCATTTTAACAGTTGACTCATTGAGTCAGCAGTTGCGCAGAGCCTTCCATGGTCTCAAGAAATATGGTTGAAGAATATTGGCTCCTTGCATGTATTACCAAGGTGATCCCTGAACCTGATGGAATCGTCAGAGTAATGGATGGGAAGACAGCGACCGAAATCTTCCAAAGAGCTATATCTAGATTGGTTCCCTTTATAAATATAGTAATAAGACATAGATTGATCAGCGAGAGGGAAAAAGTGATTACTATTTTCTCGGGAAAAGTCACCCTAATAGCTGTCTTTCCCCGAGTAAATTACACGCAGGAATACACACGGATAATTTAGTAAGTAAAATATATGAATAATTTATTTACTAAAGGTGAATGAAAAACTCCAGATACAATTTTTTTCTTTTTTTCAGTACTCTCTAATGGCTGATTTTAGAACTTTTTTTCGGCATCAAAATTTTTTGCTCGATAACATGGGGATGATAGATCTATATATGCACTACACTGGTTCTCATAATTATAAGGACACCCGTTTTTCTATATTAACTAAACACTGAATACTGAACACTATTATTTAAACAAATATACTTTTTATTAGTTTGAATTTTATTAATAGACGATATTTAAAAAGTTTTATCGTTTTTCTATCCTAAAAAACTTTAAATACGGTCAAAAAAATTATTTTTCAGGTGTTCACTTTTATAAGGACAACTCAAATCTTAGTAATTTTTTTTCAGTTATTCTCTAAATTAATATTTTATGGGGTCTCTTTTTAGGGTGAAACAGTCAGGCATTCTCTTATATACAGGGTGTGGTAGATAAGTAATGAGACTCAGTCTAGAAAAACAAATTTATTGATCCGATTTGTACAAAACGTTAATATTCTTCAAAGTACTCGCCTTGGGCGTCGACACAACGTTGCCAGCGCGTTTTCCAAGCTTCATAGGCCCCACTGTAGTCCGTTGGAGTTATCCCAGTTAGTGCCTTCGTGACAGCACGTTGGATGTTCGGAATATCGTCGAAACGATGACCCTTCAGGCATCTTTTGACCTTCGGAAATAGGAAGAAATCAGGAGGACTCAAGTCAGGGCTGTATGGTGGCTGTGGCAGAACTTCAACTCCAATTCGGGTCAAGTAGGAGGTCACGAGGAACGCTGTGTGCGCCGGAGCGTTGTCGTGGTGGAGACGCCAGCGTTGAGCAAGGTCCTGTCGCTTCCGTTTGACGGCTCTGTGCAATCGCTGAAGGACTTCTTTGTAGAATTCGGCATTCACAGTTTTCCCCTGAGGGACAAACTCTTTGTGAATTAACCCCCGCTTGTCGAAAAACACAATCAGCATTGTCTTGACGCGGGACTTTGACATTCTTGCTTTCTTCGGCCGCGGGGATGCCGGTGTGTGCCACTCCAAGCTCTGGGCTTTCGTCTCTGGGTCGTATTGGAATGTCCAAATGTTTCCGAAGCAGTTTTTCCCAAGCGAAAGCAAAATTTGATTGCATACCGCTGTTCTATCGAGCGATCCATTTTCACAAGTGTCACGTGCACACAAACAACTAATACGCGAAGCTCGACTCTCACTGCGCCACAGCTCCGACGCGACTGCGAACCGGTTCTATTGTTAGCTCAGATCCCCCACCACGTGACCTGCAGGTGCAGACCGCACTGCGAGTGACTGGGTCGCCGCGCGGCGGCCAGTCTCATTACTTATCTACCACACCCTGTATATATATATATATATATATATATATATATATATATATATTGAAAACCTTTTCAAACATTGAATAGATGAAAACAAGAAACATTGAAATAAAACAGAAAAATTCAAAAAGAGATTGCGACTATCAAACATCCATAAATTGAAACATGCAAATTCATTACGTTTTCAAGGGTGTAGAATGAATGTTGCATGTAAAGTAGGTGTTATTTCTGTCTTGTTGTATGCAGATTGCTAAATATTTACAACAAGCTACACCCTATAACACCACCAAAAAAGAGAAAATTAAAACTGAAAAGATGTATGAAAACCATATGAAAATCAAACATTTTGATTCATGCAGCATATTCAATATTATTAAAAATAGTTAAATGAAATACTAGTAATAATTAATAAAACTAAAGTATAACATACATTACACATGAAAAACTTGTATAAGTAGCTTGCACCCTTGCACGTAAAACCAGAACACGAGACATACATGTGGCTGTATACAGTTAGATTCACAGTTAATTTTGGAATCGTATTAAATAACTGAACGATTAATTTATTTTTGAATTTGTATTAATCAACTGAACGATAAAGTTGAGTGAACTGTTTGATTTTAATAATTAACCTAAAAGTGATAATTTAAAATTAAATTTTGATTAAAATTGAGATTAACTTAATTTACGATAATGCATAAACTTCAAAGTGCCATTTTATTGAAACATAGAAATCAGTCAATTGAGTAAGTAACCGCCATCTTGTGTAGTTTAGAAAAGTAATAACCCTATTTTTTTTTTTTTTTTTTTTTTTTTTTTTTAATAATTATTATTATTTATAATGTGTGTGTGCTGAATAAAATCTAATCAAATGCTATCATGTAAAATTCAATTTAGAGTTAATTTAAGAGCACAATGCAATATGTAATGAAAATTGGGGTTAATTTATTAATTAATTTATTTTTTAAATGTAGATTTGTTATATGTTTCTTTGGAGAAATTAACTAAGTTGAAAATCAATAATATAATAATAAAGGAACACAAAGCAATATGTAATTAATATTGAGGTTAATTTACTAAATAATTATTTAAAATTGAGGTTAATTATAATTTTTTCTTTTTTTTTTTTTATGTACATTTGATAAATGTTTCTTTGGACAAATTAAGTTAGTAGAGAGTCAGTAATTTAATATTAAAGTTTATAGAATTACAGTTTTATTTTTATTTTTATTTATTTTTATTTTTTATTATTGTTATTTTAAATCTATAAAGCAAACACACATATAAATACGCGAGAATCACAATCCCTCCCAACCATCCAGCCTTACAACACCACCCATCCTCCTTAATCAAGCATCTGCCCACCCATCCTCCACATTTTTTATTGTTTTTTATTTTTTATATAATTTTTTTGATAAAAATGCAAAAATGCAGCGGTTTTTTTTTTTTTTTTTTTTTGTTAATGTAAACACCATAGACAAGGTAAGATGATTAAAGATTAAATCAGAAATATGATTTAATAATTGAATTTACTAGAAATTTTGGATAACCATAAACTCTAGCATGATTACAGATAGATTTAACGTTTTTACTTTTATGTTTATTAGAACAAAGATGTTTTATTCTATAGAGGAAGTTAATTAGAATATTTTTATAGATGGTTTTATGTAAACAAGATTTGTAATGAGTAAATAGATTAACTTTAAAAGAAAATTCTTTTCTCTTATCATAAATATCAAAATCTAAATATCCATTTTCATTATAAATTTTTAAATCTAAAAAATTTTTTTCATTGTTTATCATATCATGTTTAGTTAATAAAAGACTATGAGGATAATTATCTATGAAGGTGTTGGTATTACTATCATTAAAGTATAAAACGATAATATCAATTGTACAGAATAAAATTATTATGTAATATGAAATTTAACAAAGTTTTAAAGTAATGAATCGATATTTTTTCTTTAATACTATGTTGGTGTTCATTAAAAAGAATTAACATAGTGTTATGTAAGTCATGAATGTCTATATTATTAAATAAATCATTAAAATCAAATGTACTGATGTTTGTAATATTATTAAAATTTTTAATTCTATTTACAAGTTGAAAACTGTTTTTTACACAATGCTTATTGTCATTGTTTAACGTTAAACTATAAATTTCTTTTAAAAGTTTTAATAGAAGATTACAGGCAACAGTATTATGTGCATTACAACCTATAGTAACAGTGCGAAATTTAACAGGAGTTTTATGAAATTTTGGAATAATAACTATATATGGATAGTTGAAATTTTCACATTTGAGTTTTAATAATTTATGAAAGCTAAGAATCTTTTTATTATTAATTTCAGCGGTAAAGGTGGTTTTCTTAAAATTATTACTATTTAAAATAGAGTTGTCAAGGATCTGTTTATAAAACTTTTTACAAATGATGGCATAGTTGTTTGGTGATTTATCTACATAAGTAATAATAAATTTATTTTGTAAAAGACTGATAGATTTATTTAATGTTTGATTTCTTTCATTTTTAATAAATCTAGAATGAATAATAAGCTAATTTTTTAGAATATTTAAAGAATTAATCTTCCAAACATTAAAGTATTCTAAAGGTTTGTTATAATCAATAGCAATTTTATAAATAAATAAATCTAAATCTAGAGAAAACTGACTTAAAATATTATATATGTTACATTTTGTGGAAAGTCTAAATTTAGTGCCATAATTCATAAGTTTATATAAATAAAGATCATTAACAATACTAAGATCTCCAGTAATTATATGTCCATGTGTGGTGTCAACATATTTTTTGTATTTAGGGTCACTACAATAACAAACAATAGAGGAAGCAGGTGCATTTTTTGAAAAATTATTATAATTAAAAATTCGTCGACCTAAAGTAAGTGGATATTTAAAAGATTTGTAGATATTTACACTTTTAATTGGGAAGACATTAAATTCATTGTTAATAATAGACTGAAAATTGACATGATTAAAAACAGGATTAGTAAAATTGATTATTAATTGAGAATTATGAGATTTGAAAGAAGGCTTAGTGGAAATTTTAATATTTAATAAATTGGCACGATAATGCAAAATATCAAAAAAAGTGTCAGAGAATTGTCTTGAATAACTGTATTTCTGAAAAATTTTAAAGTAAGTATTAATTAATTGTTTTTAAATTTTGAAAATAAATTTTCGAATTTGTAACCATTTATAATTTAAATCATAAGAAGCTGCAAGTTGATCAATTGAAATTTTAATCATGTCACTTATATAATATTCAGTTTCAATACCATTTCATACAGCATAGATGATATTCTGAATACATTTAAACTATTTAAAATTGCTTTCCACTTGCATGCACTTTTATAATATGATAAGTTAAGATTTTTTCAACTTTTAGGCCCCGGGAAAGGCAATAATACGGAAGTTTCTTTCTCAAAACTATTTTCTATTACTCTAGAAGTAGAGAAAAAATGTAAGTCTTGTTGAAAAAAAAAATTATTACCTCCCCATTCTTCTCTAAAATCTAACAAAAATCTGAGAATTCCACGTTTAAAATTTGCGGATATTCTCTTAATGTTCATAATAATAGAAAAAAATACTAAATTCATTCTGTCTTCATTAGAAACAGCCCCCCCGTAGCACCATAGATCCACCTTTAAAATGCCCGATTCATATCTGCCTTTAAAAAATCTGCTCTGTCTTTCGCTATCTTCAGATCGTGCCAGTAACTGTTAAAACCATTTGGTTAATCAAGAATAAAATGTTTTTCATCCGAAAATGTAACATTTTACCATTTCATATTGTCTTTATCCAACTTTAACACAGACGTTCTTTCCTCCATTAAATGCTTATTGATTATTACAGGTTTTTTATTCATTTAACATATTATTAATTATTTTAAACATGCATAAATGTGAACCCAACCTTTCGTTAAAATTTACGAGCAAATTGAGCAGCAGTCATCTTGAGTAAGAGGAATTTTGAACAGTAAGAGGAATGATGAGTCTTCGATTTCTGTAAAACAACTCTGATTTTACATCAGATCTCTCTCCTATCGAACCAGCAGAGACGTTTGATCACATTTCCTTCAGCAATTTTAGATCTTCGAATTCCATTAGAAATACGACAAATTGAAATTATCCTTCCACTTAAAAAACACACATTTATCTACACTACATGAACGTTCTTTTTTTTCGAGGAATTATCAGTAATGTCTGTCCAAGAAAAATTGAAGGCTTGTATATGAGTTAATCTAGCCCAGTAGTTAACAAATTCGCATGTCAACTGTAATTTATCCGCTAGTAAATTAAATAAAACGAAAAAATCTTGATTGTCTCTATAATTATGAACATCTAAAAACGTGGAGAAAAAAATATTTTGCTCTATTTTTTATTAATTTTGTTTCATATTAAAAAAAAATTATAACAGTTTTTGTTTTTTAGAATGCTAGATATATTAAGTACACTTAGTATAACCTTGTTCACAATTATTTTTACATTAGTTATTTCAAAACATAAAGTGTTCTTATAAATATGAGAAGGAGTGTATATCTATGGTTCCCTTGCTACAAAACCACGTTGTACTACTGTCCAACGGTGGGCGGCATGGAGAACGTTAAAGACCACGATCTCCGAAATTCAGCTTACGCAACACCTGTTAAAGCAAACGCGTTCGTGCAAAAGGACTTCTTTTCCTCCTGACAAACTCTTCATGTAGATTTATTTCTAAATCAGCTCTTGTAAGCTAGATATATATATATATATATATATATATATATATATTTAATCATACTTTTCTCTTTAAATTAAATGTTGTTATGTCCGTAAACATAGTAATTATTTATAGAGACTTAGCGTCAATTTTTTAGTCAATTTAGATTTCTTAGATTTGAATCATAATGAAAATTAGAAATTTAAAAACATTTAGATTTTTTTTATACAGCTATTTCAGCTTCGTGTTTTAGGCAATTGATTTAGATATAAACCATATTGAGAGCCCACCGCAATTACTTTCAAATATACGGCCTAACATTTAGTTGAAATTTCATTAAAATTAAATAAATAATTCAGAAATTGCGAGGGTACAGTCAATTAGTGTTGTATATTACAGTGAAAGTGAAGAATTCTGAGATACCACAAAATTTAGAAGAAATTTTAAAGATAAATTTAGTTTTCATTTTAGAAGACTCATCATCTCAATTTCTGAGTTTATATATATATATATATATATATATATATATATATATATACATTGACTGTATATTTGAAAGTAATGTGTGTTGCTTGTTTTGCAACACTAGTAATGAATTGAAGAAACACTTTATTTCTTATGGATTTTATTATCAATGTATTCATTAAATCATTGTCCCTCTGTATTCATACAGAGGGGCAGATTCTTCGAATGATATCAAATAATTTTCTGACTGTTTCTTTTGGCGAGTTAAAATTAGATTTTGGGTAAAGAGCGAAAAATTCTTAAGCAGCATAGTTCTTTATTTTTTTTTATTTTTTTTTTTTTTAAAGATTTTTAGAGGATTTATTTTTTCTCATGTACTGAGTCATTTTTGGAACAACCGATATATTCATATAACAGTTTTTGTAAAATAAGTCAAGAAAGAACAAAGCGCATGAACATTCATAACAGTAAGTGACGCAGCTGTCATAATTCTATTTTGTTATGTAAAGAGGTTCCCTTAAGTTATATGAATTCTCAAAACTACCTCAAAAATTTCGTTTTATTTATTTTTTTTTTTTATTATTATTATTATAATGAAAACTATTTTATGTTTTAGGTAAATCACCTGTTAATACCCTTACCTTTCAAGTCAAGCCTGACGAAATGTTCCTGCCAGGTGACACAGCTGGCGTATTGTTCGCAGTTCATTCGCCGTTCGAAGCTGCGAATCCTTTTAAGGTTGGCATGTTCCTGAAACCTGGGAGATCTTATGTGATCTATGTTTCTATGGTAAGAGATAAATACTTTATTAAGGTGAGGAAAACAGACTAGACTTTTTCAAATTAAAGAATAATAAAGCAATCAATGAAGATATTTAACACATTGAGCGCCACGCTAGTTCTTAAGGAAATCCCCGTCAGGACACGCGCACTGCTTAGAAGCGCTGGTATTGCGGTATAGCAATGCGTTTTTATGTTTACCATGTTTCAATAAAATCCGTTAAAATGCCTTAATGATATAATCCTGTAATAAATAAAAATTAAGTAGATGTTAAATAAATTTTCAGTAATTACTTAAAACAATGTAATTTTTTTAGTTTTATATCATATTTTATACTGTCAGCCACCGGTGGTTGACGCGGCCTAAACGAAAGTTCAGTGTCAGCCACCGATGGCTGACGTGGCACTCAACGTGTTAAAATGTTCTTTTTTGGTGATAAGTTGCACGAAAAATGTCGATTTTTATATGCTTTCAAAATGTATAAAACAAAAGAAACTAGTATGTTGTGGCCACCACAAGACTTTCTTCTACATTTTATTATAAAAATTCACTCAGTCCAAATAATTTACAAAAACTATTATTTATTAAAATTATCTACCATGAAGAATGCAGACGATTTCAATCCTACAGAAAACTAACATTAAATATCCAAAGAAACACAGTTTAACTAACATTTTAAAAAAGGCGTTTTCACAATGGTTATCTCATATATCAAGTTTCGTACAGTTAAATGCCGTAGAAGTTGAAATATAGCATTCCCGTTCTAGGGAAATATTGCACTACAGCAGCGCAACCTATTGGTAGATATACGTTCAAACTGAATCGGCATAATGTCTCCTAAAGGTTTTCTCACATATCGAGTGTTGTATGATTATACGCATTAGAACCTGAAATATAGTCTTCCCTTAAACTGAGGAAATCTCTGTATAGCAGCGCCGCCTGTTGAGCAATTAGTACCAAAAGTTGACGCACTAACATATATCAAGGTGCATCCACTTATAAATTTTTATGCAATTCTGCGCAGTAGTTTCTGAGATATAGCCTTATCTTAAATTGGGGAAATCGCTGCGTAGCAGCGCCACCTGTTGATCGGCTGACACCAGAAGTCTATAGGCTCTAAATTATATCATTTTGCATCTATATGGGAAGTTAGATACATTTTTATGCAGTAGTTCCTGAGATATAGCCTTCCCTTAAATAATGGAAATCGCTGCATAGCAGCGCCACCTGTTGAGCGGTTGACACCAAAACTTGATAGGCACTAATTTAGGTTAAGGTGCATCTACATATAAAATTATGTACAATGCCGAGCAGCAGTTCCAGAGTTACATTCGCCACAAAATTTTGTCACGCACAGAGAGACAGATAGTCAGACAGATATTTTCTAAAAATGGTCAAATCGTGTTCCGGACCTCTCAAAACGTGTAAATCCACCGAAAACCGGAAGTTGAAAATTTTTAAGAATCCACTACTTTCTTCTATTGAATATGGAAGAAAGTAAAAATGCAAAAAAGCCTTTGTTTTTCCGAGACAATTTTCGATTTTGCTATAAACACATACACGCAAAAATAGAACCCAAACAATCTGTTAATTGTTTTGTGCGTAATAAATGCTAAAGCACGACATTTTCAAGTCTTGAAACAGCAGTAATAATTCTCGTAAAAGTTTTGCTATGCAGCTTGGCAAGGCTTGTAGCTCTGCATTGAAAATATTAAAAGAGCCTATAGCTTTAAAAATTATAGGCAGCGAGTAGAAGTTTGTGCAGAATTCTGTTTGATGTTTTGATAATTTTGCGAAGTACAGTTAAACTCGGCTATATTTTCCTCGAATATATTTAATGAATTAGCTTATAAAGTCAAAAATATTTGTCCCACTCAATCATCCATAGACTTCACCGTTAACTCAACTTGCAGATACCGTCATATGCTTTTAGTTTCTTATCTTTAACATCTATAGACTGCACTAAACCAAATGAAATGAATATATACTTACTTTCTCTTACCCATAAAGTAGAGGAAATATTGTTTTAGGGTCAAATTTTTGAAAGTGAATTTTTGTTACATTTACACGTTTTAAGGTTCCCTGAATCCAAAAATTATGTTTTTAGCGGTTGGCCTGTGTGTGTGTCTGTTATCAGCATATCTAAAAAACAAATTATAGCAGAAAGTCAAAATTGGTATTCTAAATATGTATGATATAGGGATGCTACACTAAACTTTTCGTTGAGATCAAGCAAAAGGTTCGTGTACAGGGACACCCAAGAGAATTCAAATACATGTCGTCTATGGTGGAAATTGCAGGTAAGTAGAGTTTAACATCTATAGACGATACTAAACCAAACGAAACAATTTCTATTAACCACTTAGTTATAAGATCTGTAGGATTAGTTGTCTTTTTGTATCTCTTTAATGGAGCACTGTCAGATAAAATTATGAATTTTCTGTTGTACAAATAATATTTAAATGCAATGATTGATTTGTAGATAGCCATTAATTCTAATTTTAGTGCAGGGTAGCGTTTTTCAGATGGCTTCAATGATTTAGAAAAGAAGGCTATTGGAAGTAATTTATTATCGTGTTTTTGCATTAGCACCCCAGCAATTGAAATATTTCAAGCATCGGTATTTAAAAAGAAATCTTTATCCCAATCCGGTAGTCTGACCATTCGTGATTCAAAGAAAATTTTCTGAATTTTGTTAAAAATCTGTTGATGTTCAGTAGTCCAATGAAATTTTGATTTTGGCTTAGTCAGATCAATTAAAGGTTGTATTAATTTAGAAAAGTTGGGTACAAGAGATTTATAAAATGTTACAACACCAATGAATTTTTTTAATTGCCTCTTAGTTGACGGTGTGGGAAAAGAATTAATTTTTACAATATTTGATTGTATTGGAGAAATACAATGATTTTGAATATGGAATCCAAGATAATGTACTCCAGTTTGGTGAAAAGTTCACTTGTTAGGTGCAAGGGTTAAGTTATACTTTATCAAAATTTCTAAAATTCTATTTAATTTAGTGCATGTTTCCTCAAAGCTATTCGAGCCAAAGATGAGGTCATCTTGATACGCATGTATTCCCTCTAAATCAACTTCATCTATAATTGTGTCCATTAAAGCTTGATATTGAGAAGCAGCATTTTTCAATCCAAAACACAGTCTTTTGTATTTAAAACTACCAAACATAGAAGTGAATGTTAATTTATCTTGTAAATCTTCAGGAAGTGCAATCTGGTGGTAAGCCTGTTGAAAATCTAAACATGTGAATTATTTGTAGGCTGATAAGTCAGCAATAATTGTTGTCGGCAATGGGTATGAAGATCCCTGAATTATTGAGTTAAGCATTCTAAGGTCCATTGCAATTCTATATTTTTGTTTACCTTCCGCGTCAAGTTTTTTTTTAACCAAAAGAATGGGGCAAGCCCATTCTGAACAATTTCTTTCAATAATTCCAGCTTCCACAAGTTAATTTATTTGGCTTTTAGCTTCTTGTTGTAATGATTGTGGTATTGGAAAAGGTAATGTTTTAATTGGGAACTCAGTGATGAATTTTAAATTTGGTATAACTTTATCTGTATGCCCTAAAGTTTTCATAGATTTAGAAAAGGCTGCAAAATTTAGAATACAGAGTGTCCATAAAAGAATGTTCCAGTTTCAATGGTATATTATAACAGTTTAATTTAGACTATTTACAGCAAATCATACATCAAATTGAAGATAAACTAACCTAGTTTTACTTACAAATGTTCAATATGCGCACCTTTAATTATACGGCATACATCCAACCTATAATCCAATTCTTCCCACACTTTGGTCGTCCCGTGTTTCTTCCTTTACAAACACATCCGGGCATTTTGAATTGCCTATATCATCGACGGATGTTTTTGCCACATGGGGGGGGGGGGGGGATCACATTTAAACTTTAAACGATACGCACCTTGAAATGAAATTACAGATTGACTATGACTTTTATCAAATTGCGGAACAAAAAACGCTTTACACTATGGAATCGACATTTTTGCGTATTTGGCGCTGCAAGTGAGAAAACAACAAAGTAGCATTCGCGCGTGCGCATATTTAAAACTGTTTGAGTAACTCTTTAATTGTGACCTTGAACCAACACTCTACAACGCTTATAGTTGATACTATTAAAATTTATAACTGGGACATTCTTTTATGGACATACTGTATTTTACATACGCAAAATCATGTTTCATGGTATAGAAATAATTCACTGTTCGTTTACAGAGCTACACAAAAGAACTAGCTAAGAGTGCGCGCGACAATACTTGAAAATTGATGGAAGTATAGTTCATTTTGTACCATGTGTTATTAATATTGGATAATATTTATGTCCAACATCTGATGCGTACATAACTTTCAGAAGATATACAGGGATGCCAATATTTAAGTCATAATATTCTTTTTTATTGTTAGTACAGTCGGTAACAAAAGTGTCCGAACACTAGCAAAAATTCCTATGTAAAAAAAGTGCACTTCATACGGTTTTGTTAAATAAATCCTTGTCGAATCCTGTTCTTAGTCAGTGTAAGAACATGAATCGACAAGGATTTATTTAACAAAACAGTATTAAGTGTACTTTTTTTACATAGGAATTTTTCCTAGTGTTCGGACACTTTTGTTACCGACTGTAGATGTGCTTTACTGTAATATTTTACCATGTCCAGTAAAGTTGGTCAGGATTCGAAATTAATTTCTCATAGCCATATGGTAAATAATGTATTTTTTTAAGCTAAATATTCAACGCTTGGTTTTTTGTATATTTACACATTTTAAGGTTTCCTGAATACCGAAGTCAAGTTTTTAACGTTTGCTCTTTGTCTGTGTTTGTTAGAGCAAACTAAAAACAAACAATAATTTCAGGCAATTCAAATGTTGTATTTTAAAGTTAATAATGTGTGTTAGCAGAAAAGTTTTATCAAGACTGACAAGGTTCAAGGAATGTTGGTGAGAAAGTCGCCTGAATAATTTTAAATAAACATTTGAATTTAATAACAGATTTGAATTCTATATAAATTTTGGTACAATAATGAAAAAGGGGGTTGAGGGGGGGCGGTAGCCCCTCTCAAACATAATTACTTGTCAAATAAAACTGTTACGAAGCCTAATTTGAATTGTTTTAACTTAGGTTTGCATAACACTACTCGTTATCTAACTCCTTAATCTCCAATCTGTATATATAATGTTGTTGCCTACTTGGGGGTTCGTAAGTTGTCCGAGAATGACAGGCGAAACTTGCAAAAATTCAGGAGTTTTATTTACAGAAAGTTCCAGAAAAATACAGGTCTATAAATCAGATGTCAATTTCAATTCCACCAATAAACATAGTTTAAATAACAGCCATCAACAGCAAATTCACAGAACAAACTGTATAGCAATAACACATAAAGCAAGTCTCATTCAAAGAGGCTCAAAACTTCTTCAATAGCAATGCAAGCACTGGTGAAACTGACTGAGAACTGATCGTGATTTGGCCCGATGGAGCTCTTTTTATACCTCTCTGTCGAACCCAGAATGTTCGGGAGAAATCCAGAAACTGGTCAGCCAATCAGATTACAGCTTCCATATTTGGTATATCGATAATAAGGATTTTCTCGCCAAAGTCGCCAAAAAAGTCGCCAAGGAGGGAAATAATCGCCAAATGTAGCGCCAAATCCATTACCTGCCTTATTGGAGCTTTTTAATGCGTTTTAAAGGGAAAATTAAGCTATTTTAACACGAAAAAGAGCTGGAAATGCAGAAATTTGACATTTCATCAACTTACTAAGCCTCTTTGAAAGGATTTATACAAAATAAATACAATTATTTACAATTTCGCAACGCTACCCCCCTTCCAAAGACTGCACGTCCCGGGCAGTGCAACCCTTGGTCAGGAGGCAAAACTAAACAAACTAAACAATCTAAAATACAAAAACTAAGTTGCACATATCAATAAAATAAAAATACACATTGCAAAATCAAGTGAGAAGTATTTACAAAATTTACAAAGAAGTACAAATATTTATATACAAATATTTATAATACACATGCACAAATTTAACGAATATTTACATTTTAAATTTGAATATTACCGTTACGTGTGGTACTTGGCTAGCCGATCATAGTGGACCACCTTCGGTTTTGATAAAGGTGTTTTAATAATCCTTACAACTACATAATTCAGCCTTTTTTAGACTTGTACGGTCAGTCTCAGTTACACTGTAGCTTGGGAGAGAGTCCTTTGTGTCGAACAGGATTCCACAAACAAAACTTTGTCTCCGTCCTTGAACTCATGTTGTGTAGCCTTTAGATCGTACCTTGTTTTCATCTTCTCCGTTGCCAAGTGAATCCGCTCCCGAGTAAAGTTGTATACGTCTTCAAATCGTGCCTGTAGGTCTTGGATGTACTCTTCAGGTGATGAAGGCGCATCTGGTGGACAATCAAACAGGAGATCACATACTGGACGAAGTTCGCGTCCAAACAGCATCTGAGCTGGAGTATAGCCGGTGGTTTCATGGACAGCTCTTCGATAAACCAGCAGGAACAACGGCAACTTCAAGACCCAATCTTGCTGGTTCCTTGATGCTAGAAGAGAGAGGTTGTTCAGGATGGTGCAGTTAAACCTCTCAACCATGCCGTTCGACTGGAGATGTAAGGGTGTTGTCTCGGTTTTGTCTATGCCGAGTAATTGACACCGTCCCTTGAAAACGGCAGAGGTAAAGTTCGTACCTTGGTCGAAATGAAGTTGCAGGGGCGTGGACACCTGGACACCCATTGCTGCACTACAAACTATGCCTCTTGATCGGGAATGGGATACGACTCAGGCCACTTGGTGAAATAGTCCATCAAGACGAGAATGTACTTATTTCCATTGGAGGTCCGTGGCAAAGAACCCAAGATCTTGAGTGAAATCCGTTCAAATGGTGCTCCTACGTTATATCGTTGTAATCTTCCTCGGCTTCGTTTCTTTGGGCTTTTATGTGCCGCACAAGCATCACATGATTTACACCCTTTCTTCACGTCCTCCCTTGTATTATGGCTTGATTCTTTTAGTTATTTTAAATCTTATATATTAAACTTCTCTTTTGATTGCTGCTGTTTTTAAACTTTAAACTAAAGTTAAAACAGCATCAGTGCACTACCCACTGAGCCACCACATACCAAATTACTTAACAAATCAATAAAATTAACAACAATCAAAAGGCTTTGGCCGACAACATAATTTTTTAAACGTATAGTGGTTTCTATCAAAATAAACAAAAATTTATTTCAATAAAAAAATTGTATATTGCAATATAAATACCGATCAGACAGAACAAACTGTATAGCAATAACACATAAAGCAAGTCTCATTCAAAGAGACTCAGAACTTCTTAAATAGCAATGCAAGCACTGGTGAAACTGACTTTGAACTGATTGTGATTTGGCTCGCTGGAGGTCCTTTTATATCTCTCTGTCGAACCCAGAATGTTCAGGAAAAATCCAGAAACTGGTCAGCCAATCAGTTTACATCTTCCATATTTGGTATATCGATAATAAGGATTTTCTCGCCAAGGTCGCCAAAAAAGTCGCCAAGGAGGGAAATAATCGCCAAATGTGGCGCCAAATACATTACCTGGCTAATTGGAGCTTTTTAATGCGTTTTAAAGGGAAAAATAAGCTATTTTAACTCGAAAAAGAGCTGGAAATGCAGAAAATTGACATTTCATCAACTTACTAAGCCTCTTTGAAAGGATTTATACAAAAATAAATACAATTATTTACAATTTCGCAACACTACCCGCCCCTTCCAAAGACTGCACGTTCCGGGCAGTGCAACCCTTGGTCAGGAGGCCAAACTAAACAATCTAAAATACAAAAACTAAGTTGCACATACCAATAAAATAAAAATACACATTGCAAAATCAAGTGAGAATTATTTACAAAATTCACAAAGTACAGATATTTATATTACACATGCACAAATTTAACGAATATTTACATTTTAAATTTGAATATTACCGTTACGTGTGGTACTTAGCTAGCCGATCATAGTGGACCACCTTCGGTTTTGATAAAGGTGTTTTAGTAATCCTTACAACTACATAATTCAGCCTTTTTAAGACTGTGTACGGTCCGTCCCAGTTACACTGTAGCTTGAGAGAGAGTCCTTTGTGTCGAGCAGGATTCCACAAGCAAACTTTGTCTCCATCCTTGAACTCATGTTGTGTAGCCTTTAGATCGTACCTTGTTTTCATCTTCTCCGTTGCCAAGTGAATCCGCTCCCGAGTAAAGTTGTATACGTCTTCAAATCGTGCCTGTAGGTCTTGGATGTACTCTTCAGGTGATGAAAGCGCATCTGATGGACAATCAAACAGGAGATCACATAAGGGACGAAGTTCGCGTCCAAACAGCATCTGAGCTGGAGTATAGCCGGTGGTTTCATGGACAGCTCTTCGATAAACCAGCAGGAATAACGGCAACTTCAAGTCCCAATCTTGCTGGTTCCTTGATGCTAGAAGAGAGAGGTTGTTCAGGATGGTGCAGTTAAACCTCTCAACCATGCCGTTCGACTGGAGATGTAAGGGTGTTGTCTCGGTTTTGTCTATGCCGAGTAATTGACACAGCCCCTTGAAAACGGCAGAGGTAAAGTTCGTACCTTGGTCGAAATGAAGTTGCAGGGGCGTGGACACCTGGACACCCATTGCTGCACTAGAAACTATGCCTCTTGATCGGGAATGGGATACGACTCAGGCCACTTGGTGAAATAGTCCATCAAGACGAGAATGTACTTATTTCCATTGGAGGTCCGTGGCAAAGAACCCAAGATCTTGAGTGAAATCCGTTCAAATGGTGCTCCTACGTTATATCGTTGTAATCTTCCTCGGCTTCGTTTCTTTGGGCCTTTATGTGCCGCACAAGCATCACAGGATTTACACCCTTTCTTCACGTCCTCTCTTGTATTATGACTTGATTCTTTTAGTTATTTTAAATCTTATATATAAAACTTCTCTTTTGATTGCTGCTGTTTTTAAACTTTAAACTAAAGTTAAAACAGAATTCATCAGCATCAGTGCACTACCCACTGAGCCACCACATACCAAATTACTTAACAAATGAATAAAATTAACAACAATCAAAAGGCTTTGGCCGACAACATAATTTTTTAAACGTATAGTGGTTTCTATCAAAATAAACAAAAATTTATTTCAATAAAAAAAAATATATATTACAATATAAGTACCGATCAGACAGAGCCAACTGAAATAATCCAACATTGGACACATCCAAAAAAATTCTAAAATTATTTAATTATTTGCTTAATTATTTTGAAGCAAAATTAAATAAATAAATAAATAAAGTAATTGGTGAATATACTATCTCCTAACATTACAATCCTCAAATTAAATTCTTAAACTTTCAAAGTTTTTACCTCCCAAGATTACCACCCAATAACCAATGCAACTTCTGAGAAAAATAACTAGTAAGCAAATTCATCTCACTCTTAATAATCTGTATATCTTCACAAAACCCATTAATATAAATTGTAAGTTTACATTTATTCAGATTCTGTGTAAGGTATACAGATTATATTGCACCTAGATAAAATTACTTACAAAATCAAAAATTATTAAAATTTTAAAAAATCATCAAAGCAAGAAAGAAAATTCATATAAACTGATATGCACACTCTGGAATTTCCAACACAACAATGCATTTAAGTTCCAAACTTAACTTTAAATTTTAATTTTCAAATGAATTAAAATTTCATTACAATCATGCATAAATATTACTCTCATAAAAGATATTCAACTTTCAGTGGCATAATAGAAATCAAATTAAATTTCAGGTTGTGCACAAACGTACATTCACCAATACAGTAAAATAAATTAAATAGCTAAGGTACTCTGGTAGTTTAGTAAATATAAAATGACTTTAAAATTTTATGACTCATAACTCTGATGGTACAAAAAATAAATAAATAAATAAATAAATAAAAATAACCCACCCGGTCCGTATGAAGAAGAAATTCCTCCATTGAAGAGAATTTTTATTCATTACCCAAAATTAAAAACAAGATTATTTTTCCTTAAATAAATAAATAAAAAAATAAAAAAAATCTTTAGCTAGTAAAAAGGCACAAAAAATTAGAAGACAGCAGACAAGTAAATTAACTTTTAAAATTAAAAATTTATTTAAAAGAAAATTATATGCTAATTACAAAAATCATAAATTTTCTTTTTAATTACCAATCAATAAATTCTGACAAATTAATTTTTACTTTGCATTACAAATTTTTTTCCAAAAATTACCTACAATAAAGAAACACAGTTTCGATTTTTAACAGAGTTTCAAACTTAATACATATTACCGTATCACATCTCATTTTTTTTCTTTTAGCACGTACAACAAAAATTTTAAGGCCTTAAATCTCAGGTGATAAGGATTCAACAATTACTTTTAATTTAAATAATGTCATTTCTCTTCAAGATATAGTCCATTAGAATCCAAAAATAATATAAAGCATTATCTTTTAACAGCAGGTAAAAGGGATGAGAGAATGGTTACTTACAAAAATTTCTGTAGAAATAATGAAATAGATATTAAGGGTCACCAGGAAAGCTTCACTGTTGAAGGACTTAAATGGACCATACTTCTAATCGGCATGGCGAAATGCCCGAAACCAGATGTCAAAACTTAACCTCAGATATTCAATGTAAAGGTGAGGCCTCAAGCTTACGGAAACACCCGTCAAGTAGGCAACTCTCATTTCATTCAATTTTATTGATGACAAAGGCTTGCTGCCCCTTTCCATACCAACTGCGAAACTTCTTTATCTGTAGCGAAGTCTGATATCAGTAGCGAATATCTTTCCATCACTTCGTCCGCACCTGGCTCATCTTTTATAACCGACGGAGGTCTGGCCTTACGAAAAACGCTTTCATTTGAATTTCCATGTGACTGAAAAGAAAGAATAAGGTAATGTCTGATCACCAAGCAGTTCACAAGATACCTCACTACTTTTCGGGTGAAGCATCGAGACAAGCTCGAAAACAGAAAAATTAAACAATAGGGAAGAGAGAGAGAGAAAGCATGAAGCCCCTCTAAGTCTCTCCCCCCCCCTTTTTTTTTATTATTACTTAAAACACTACATGATCTACCTGAAGAACCCAAATTATCTTCTCAAAAACGAGTAAAAACTCTTCGCTCGCAGTCGTAAACACTCCTCTGAACCGAAAAGCAAATCGTGAATGTTGCCACCACCTTACAGTTAAACATCTACCATCTGATTCGATTCATATAATCGAAACTATTACCAAACTCCACCCAGTTAAAATTAGTCAAAATCCATTAAAATGCTTCTAGTAATTTTTTCACATCAGGAAAGTTATTTTCCAACTCATTACATGCCAAAACTCCAATAATTAACTTTAATTGGGACACCTGGAAAACCAGCCATCAATAATGATTCTTATCGCAGTTAAAACTCACTTAAAATATCTATAACCGCCGGATTAGCTTCAGAAAAACAGAAACCTAAGCATTAATAGATGTTACTAATAGTTTGAGAGCTGATCGTTCTCTCTCTCCTCCGCGCACAAAACGCAGACACCTGTTTTTTTTCCGACCAGATGAGAGAAAAAGAGGAAAGATTGATTTTCGGAATGAAGCAAAAATGTTTTGTTGCCCGCGCGTAGCGATTAACTACAGTCATTTTGTTACAAAGGAGGGAACACACAAATTTTGAACATATGTTTTTCGTAAGATAAGAACGTACCTCACACGATTTTAACATCTTTAAAGTGCCTCTACGGAAATAGCTAAGTAATTACTTTTTCATGGGAAAGTGTATTTTAACGAACACGTAAATTGCACTGATAAAATCAGACACACACTTTCTAAACTATTTAACGACTACGGAAATAATTCTATATTTTAATATATTGAAGTATTTTTTTTTTTTTTTTTTTTTTGACAACTATTAAAATTTATACAAAACGTCATGAATTCTCATGACACTACTCTCAGTCAGAATTACACCCATCCGTCCCTTTTTGAAAGTTGGTGTTGATTTTGCGGGACCAGTCATGACAAAATGCCAACATAAACGAAAAGAGACTACCTTTAAATCATATATTGCACTGTTCTTCTGTATGGCCAGCAAGTGTGTCTAGTGTGTCGTAAATTCTGGGAAGAGGGTAACTGTCTTTCTTCGTGATGTCATTCAAACGACGATAATCCACTCAAAATCTTGTTGAACGATCCTTCTTTCGCACCAGGACTATGGGAGAGGCCCAAGAACTCGTTGGTGGTTCGATGATGTCATTACGCTGCATTTCATTTAGAAGTTCAGTCACCTCTTCCTGTTTAGCAAATGGAAGTCTTCTTGGATGTTGTTTGATTGGAGGATTATTTCCTGTGTCAATTCGGTGCTGGGTGATATTAGTCCTTCCGACGTCTTCACGTGTTCAAGAAAAGAGATCCTTAAATCCATAGAGTAGCTTCTCTGTGGACTGGTCTTGCGTGGACTGGTTGATGCATGTAACAGGAGTACAGTTTGCTAACACCTCATCCTTCTTCACTGTCCTTATTTTATCGCTTATGTTGGCGACTCTCACAGGAATAATACCCTTCGTCAGGTCAACCAGAGATGAAGCCACCAGAACTCCTCTCGGGCTATTGTCTATCTTCGGGTATTCAATCAGCCCATATAGGAAGTATTCCTTGTTAGGAGGTGTTCCGGAAACTATTTTCTCTGTGTGTGGAGGGATGGAAATTTCAGACTTGGCTGTTATCTGACAAACTGGCTAAATGTCTGGGTTTTCAGTGTTAAACACAGCTATTGTATTCGGAACTTGAATGCGATTCATTTTTTCTTGAAGTCCAATTTAAAGTTTAACTTTCTCAGGAAGAGGTGGATCAGGAAGAGAGAATACGTCCGCAAAAGGTGGGGCTTGAGTGGTGACGTCTTCCTGACGTAACAGCTACGTCACGTTTCATCACCAATCGCCAAGGTCGTTCTAAGACTCCTATATGATAAGAGCTGGCGCAGTGTCCGCCATTTTCTAGCCCGTCTGGGAAAGTGTTGGCGGTGGGAAAAGCTAGGTTACCTGATTAGCGTTGTTATCGCCTTTAAACTTCTATACAGATCAAGTGAGCTAGAACTTCTTATCACGAAACAAACAAGTTGGCAATTTTAAGAACATCGCCAACATTCTCAAAACTGCAACCCTTCATGTTAAAAGAAATGTAATATTAAAGTTAATTTTAAAAGAATTTAAAGTAATAACATAAAAAACAGCACATTCATATTAAGTTTGTCAAACAATTTTGAAAATAAAATCAAATAATTTGAAAATAAGGGAAATCTTACGCTACAAAATTGTGCTCCTGCTTCGGGTATCCACGAGTTACATCTGCAATTTATAATCCACTTTTTCCTTCTTCCTGGATTAGAAGAAAATATAAACAGGCGGTGCCTTTTTCTGGAGTTATTCTTGCAATTTATTGCCGAAAAACCACCAATAATAAATCGTCAGCCGGTCTTGTGGGCTAGAAAATGGCGGATGCGTCAGCCTATCTATGTAGGAGTTCTAGTCGTTCGCTTGCTTCGTGAGCACGGATTATCGTGAGAAACAGGATTTCACACAGAAGAAAATATTTGAACTAACAAGTGAGGGTCACCAATACATGTTATATATCCTCTTAAAGTTATCGGCAAATGCGCCCCCTAGCGTGAGTTATTAGGAACTAAAGGTTGAACATTACAGATTCCGCAGTATATTGTTAGTAAAGTATTTTACTGTTTATTAGTTATTTTTTGGCAACATTAAATTTTTTAAGTACTAAAGTATACATGAAAATTATTAAAAAGAATGATGCAGGAAAGAAGTATCTTTATTTATTCTTAATAAGAAAATTTCAAATGTTTGATTTATTTCTTACTTTTTTTATTGTAGAAATGAACCTATTTTTAATTATTTATAAGTTATATTCATATAAATTGATATAACTAACTACAAAATGAGAAAAATAGTTTATATCTAACAAATATAAGAAATGTAATTACATACAAATAAATGATATTTAGTGGTAATTGTATTTTATGATGAAACATTCTAATAGCATAAAATTATTCTGCAATGTGAGCAGCGAATAATGACATATTGTGACAAGAGCTTCACAGAAGGATTCAAAGACAAATTCAGAAATCTGACGGTATTTATTTTTCAAACTACCAATATTCTCGCGATATTTTCTAAATCTTGAAATGAAAGTTTGATGTCTAATTCTTTTGAATCGTTTTTGAATAGAGCAGAATTTCTATATTGGATGATTGTTAATAAAATCCAATACTTTGCATATCTATATTAATAAAATCAGACTTTTGTCTGTAAACTTGTCGGAATTGAAAAATTTTGCGATATCTGCACGTTTCACACACCATGAAAGCCGAAAATTACTTCAGAAAATTTTGCCTGTGTGTGTGTGTCATCGTGTCTGTATGTCGCTTTTTTTGTCCGGGCATCACGCGAGAACGGCTCTACGGAATTCAACGGCGCTTGGCAGAAATTTAGTTCTTCACCCAACATAAATTATATCTATCAACTTTTCTGAAATTCTCCCCCGTTGCCCCCTGGGGGGGAAAAGTAGAAAACACGTTTGTCCGGGTATCACTTGAGAACGGCTGGACAAAATTCAACGGTGCTTGGCAGGAATTTAGGTCTTTACCCAACTTAAAATTATATCTATCAACTTTTCAGAAATTCCCCCACGTTCCCCCCTGGGGGGCAAAAGACAAAAACACGTTTGTACGGGTGTCACTTGAGAACGGTTGGACGGAATTCAACGGCGCTTGGCAGCAATTTAGGTCTTTACCCAACTTAAAATTATATCTATCAACTTTTACGAAATTCTCCCCTCCCGTTCCCTCTGCGGGGGCAAAAGACAAAAACACGTTTGTAAGCATAACTCGGCTCCTAATTTACTTCACAATAAAGAAATTCCACATGGGAAGGCTAAACATGAGTACAAATAAAACATTATCTGCAATTTAGGAATTTTCGATTTTTAAGGGAAGGAAGGGGAGTAATCGATATTTGGCGGATAACTTCGAAAATTCCTAATTTGCGTAGAACTCTACCAAAAATGGAACAAATATGTTGAAAAAAGGCTATGCGACTTTCTAAGGATATTTCCTAAAACACATTTTTGATTTTTTGTTATCTGCCATGTTTTTTTCTTTGGGGAGGGGGGGGGGTATGTGTTACAAAAGGCAAATTTCAGACACCCTTTTTAGCGCTAAATTTGTCCTGGGAAATTTATGAGAGCTGCGGTCACGAAGTTTGGTGCTTGGATTGTTTATATGCATCCCGCACCTAAAGAAAAGAGATTTATCGAAATACCCCCTTCCCCCCAGGCGGACAGGAATTAAAAAAACGTTTGTAAACATAACTCGGCCCCAAATTACTTCACGGTGAAGAAATTGCACATGATGAGACTAGACTTGAGTATAAATAAAACATTATGCACAATTTTAGAATTCTTGATTCTTAAAGGAGAGAGGGGAAAAATCGTTTTTCGAGCGGGAAATTTCAGAAATTCCGGATTTTTTAGTAGAGCTCTGCTGAAGATGTTACAAAAGTATTGAAAACAGCCATGTGTCTTCTTTAAAATATTTTCAAAAACACATTTTCGTTTTTTTGTTATTTTCGATTTTTTTTTTTTTCAGGGGGGGAGTTGCAAATTCAAGAAACTCCTTTTAGCGCTAAATTTGTTTTGGGAAATCTATGGGATCTGCGGTCAGGAAATTTGGTGCGCAAATTGTTTATATGTATCCGACACTTATTGTAACGAGATTTTACGAAATTCGCCCACATACTAGGGTCGGGGGGGGGGAGGGTGCAATAAACACGCGTAAAAACACGTTATTCTGTTTGAATTCGCTTTATATTATCTTAGAATGATGAGTTTTGGTGTGTGGATGTTGAATAGGTGTACGCATTATGTACTTTGGTGAGATTTCGCAAAACTTCTAACTTAGCCGCTGGGGAAGGAGAAGTAAGAAGCGGGTACGTTGCTGCCGAAAGTAGTGTGGACCCGGAATCCTCACGTTGCGAGCGGGAAAAACCTCTACGGATTACAGAGGAAACTTACTTAGGTTAACTTACTTTTTTACTTAGGTTATTAATAACTAGTGTATAACCCCGCCAAAGGTGACGGAATCAATTAAGGTAGTGAATCAACGAAGGCTTTTCTTGCTTCGTTGGTCACTGTATTTAAAGGAAACACTTTTCTATATCGCTTTTACGCTTTATAAACATAAATAAAACTTAAGAAAAAAAAAAAAAAAAAAAAAAAGACATGAAACTGCTTAAAAGCCCGCTTCCTGTCCCCGCTGCCTTCGTCAGCGACCCACTCATTCGCAGACTTTTTGGTGCCTGTCACAATAGCTTGCCAGCGGGCTTCCATTTGGGTGCATATCAGATGACAGTTTCGAAACAGACAGTATCGAAAAAAAATCTGGAGTGACTCCACTCGACTTTCCGAACATTGAGTAACTAACAGTTTTGTAGATAAAATAAAGAAAGAGGTGTTGCTAAACAAACAAAAAAGAGAAAACCATAACAGAGTGTTTGAGTATTTTTCTCCATATATCACACGAGGTTTTATTTAACGCTACTGAACTTTGAGCCTTAGATCATAAGGATAAAGAATTTTTCGTTGTGTCCCTGTAAAAATCTATAAATGCTAGATTCAGCAAAATGCTTATAGTTAGTGCAACAGTGATTTATAATATTCATACAAATTTTCAGCTCAATTGAATAAGGCGTTTAGATGCTATCGCTGGTCTCATAGGCCATAAAGATAAAGAATTTTTCTTTGTGTCCCTGTAAAAAAACTGTAAGTGCTAGATTCACCAAAATCTATACAGTTGGTTCAAATGTGACCTGTAACATGTGTACAAATTCTTTGCTGAGATTAATAAGGCGTTTAGACGCTATCACACTTTTAAAAATTTGGCAAAGAATTTTTCCTTGTGTCCCTGTAAAAAAACTATAAGTGCTAGATTCTCCAAAATCTATACAGATTGAGTATCTGTGACCTATAATATGTGTATAAAGTTTTGGCTCAATTGAATAAGGCATTTAGATGCTATCGCACTTTTAAGATTTTGGTCCCTTGGCCATAATGATAAAGAATTTTTCTTTGTGTCCCTGTAAAAAAACTATAAGTGCTACATTCACCAAAATCTATAGGGTTCGTACTATGGTGACTTACAATATACGTACCAACTTTCAGCTTATTCGAACAAAGCGTTTAGACGCTAGCGTGTTCACTCACAGACATACACACATACATACACACATACATACACACATACATACACACACACATACATACATCATCGTAAAAATAGTGAAAACGGACTCGTTGGACCTCGAAACGTATAGAAGCATCAAAATCTCGAATTCGGATTTTTGACATGATTACAATACTTTCCTCACTATAGTGTTCGGAAAGTAAAAATGAAGTAACAATTTTATATTTGAATTCCAGTTACATATGAACAACCCTTTACGTGGTGTACATAATATTTTCTTTCATGTTATTTTCTATATTTATTTGATTTATTCGATCAACTATAAAATGACAACAATTTCACGACAAATATAATATTACAATATGCTATGATCGGCTACATCTATCGCGAAACAATTAATTTTTTGAGGTTATAACAGCAGTGGAATTATTTAATAGTAGTTGGTATATAGAAAAATAAATATGTAAATCTGATCATAGTATACCCTTAATATAGCTCTCTATGTCGACTTTTGAATTTTTACCGCCATTTTAGACAAAAATACATAATTTATGCGATTATTTTTTCTGTTTATTTCTTTTCTGTTTCTTTTTCATTTCCTTTTTTTCATTTAGGAACAATTATAGTATTTCCCCACAACTGGATTTGGCGATTATGGCTACATCATAAATTAAAAAATCATAAGGTAAATCATAGATCATAAAATCATAAATCTAAAATAAACAGCATGCGGCCTGCCATATTATATTGCAATGAACCCAGAGCGACATTGTCATCGTTCAAAACGGCGCCAAAGAAAAATCGCCAAATCCAGTATTGGGGAAAATACTACAGTTATACCTTCCTTTTTTTTTTTTATTATTATTTATATTTTTAATGCGCTATTTGGCTTAAAGTGGCTTTCACAAAAGTAGAGTACTTGGTGAAAAATGTCCGATCTATTTCAGCTATAAAATTTTAAAATATTACCCAGGATTATCAATGAATCAACTTTCATGCCAAGCGCGATTCATCCGTGCCAAAAACATACTATTTAAACAAAACGAAAAAGACATATAACTGCAGGTAATCTATAATGATAGTCATTAGAAATAGTTAATAATAGTCATTAAAAAAAATTCCCAGACTGTTTCGGCGACAAAATTTCAAAAGTCGCCAAAGAGTCCTTTATTAAAGTTGATCTGAATATTTACTTACATCGTACAGAGAAATTTAAGGGGAAGGAACAACTTCAGTATTCGATTCCCTTGAATAAATTTAAAGTTTGGCACCGAAGAAGGCATTTCTCTCTGAGGATTTTACTTATACTAGTATCGCCCAGTGGTCGAAACTCGACCATTTTTTTTTTTGCAAAGCGAGGCAAAGCAAAGTTATTGCCTTGTCCTAAACGGAATGCAATTGCAACACAGCTGCGGCAATTGTTTGCCGATATTCACTCTAACTGAATTAGCAGAGTTTTACTTAATATAACTATTTCTTTCTGTAGATGTTAGCCTTTCCTGAAACGAGAGAAAATCGCAACGTGAAAACGCCCCTTGTTGTGTGATACAGCCCAGAAGCTAATAGGTACCATGTCAAACCAAGGCCCAACCAAGTATCAAATTCTGTTAAATTAATTCGATTGGTTCATAAAGTACAGTGTTTGTACAAAAAAAAAAAAAAAAAAAAAAAAAAAAAAAGATATTTTTCAAAAATGGTCGAATTGAGTTCGAGAAATTTCAAAACGTGTAACTTTATCGAAAACCGAAAATCTAAAACTTTTCTGATTCTTAGATTTTCTACTTATATATGCAGAGGAAAGAATAATAAATCCACTTTTTAAAAAATAAAAATAAGTAGTCAATTTCACTTAATTAAAATGCAAGGAAATCTCAAAACGTGTAAATTCATCGAAAACCGGAAATCAAAGGTTTTTATGTATCTTCTACTTGCTTATTCTACCCACAAAAGCTAGCAATAAAGACACTTTTTTAAAAAATAAGTAGCCAATTTCAGTTAATTGAAACGTAAAGAAAGCTCAAAACATGTAAATTCAGCAAAAAACGGAAATCGGAATTTTTTCCGTATCGTTTACCTATACATGCAGCAGTTAGTAACATATCCATTTTCCTTTTATTTAGTATATTAGTTGAGTATTTATTGTTTAAATATCACCCTTTGAAATGAAATGTTTATGTTTACATTCGAAACTGGAAGTTTGCCATTTTTTTTTTCTGGAGTTTTGTGATTTTAAATTAAAATTCTATCAATTTTACAGAAAAAATAACTCAATCAAACACATGTAGACAGTAACTTATATATAACTATACCCAAATATCGGAATTAAAATCGGCAGCTAATTTCCGTTATTTTTTAATAATTTTTTACAAAAAATCCAATGGACAATCAATGGACGAAAAGAGAAAATATTTTTCATGGCTCCATGGACAGACAGTGACGTCATCACTTCGCTTGCGTATAGTGATGCTACATTATACAAATTACTGTGTCTATGGTTTTATTTGAGCTTTATGAAATTGCCAGATTTAACAACTTTCTACTTTTAGGTATTTTTTAATGTAAAGGAATACGTGTATAAAAGGGAAAAATGGGGGAAAATGCATAAAAAATAAATGTATTTTTAAATACCTTCTTGACATCGTAAGAAAATAATATTTGTATTCGCACCTTCCGGCTAACCATACCTTTCGAATGATACCATTTTCAACCCTCTACTCTCATAATTAATATGTTAAAAAGGGACAACAAATTTTATGCTTGCCTATTAATATATAGATAATTGGAATAGTCATTTTTATTCATAGCCAAAATGTTAATAAACAGCGAATCCATTTCTAATCGAATAACTAATAACCATAAATATTGTACCTAAAATTGAAGTATATTAATTTTTTTTTCTTCAATTTTGTATTTTAATTTTTTCATATGTATGAGCAAATTTAATATTTTATATATTTTTTATTTTTTGCGTGAAAGCACATTTCATTTTATGCTTAAAAGGAAAAAAAAAGGAATTAACTGGTGTAATATATATATATATATATATATATATATATATATTGGCAACAATTATAAATTTAAATGTCCAATTTTGAATTTATTACCAGGATAGTATTTTCATATTTTAATTAATTTTAAAAAATCTAATCAAAACTTCATTTATAGATAAGATATCAAACGAAAGAAGCGATTTTTCTGAAACCGTCGTACTAAACAGCTTATCGATCGGGCAATTAGATTTTTTTAAATTAACTAAAGTATGAAAGGCAACTTGCTATAAAGATGAATACGAAACGGAATCGTCATCTCACTTGCAAATTATATAAATAGCTATTTCGTACAATACATATTATGAGAATATACATCTGCATGTATATTTTCATATTACGTTTTTAATCGCCAAAAAAGAAAAACGCCAAGGACGACAGAGTTTTGAAATTTAAAATTAAAAGTTTGTCAATTTGACAGTAAAATAACTCAATTTAACACATGCAGACGATAACTAATGTATATATATACCTTGGGGCATTTCTTCACCGCAAGTAATGCCCCAAATTACTTCACGGTGAAGAAATTGCACATGATGAGACTAGACTTGAGTATAAATAAAACATTATGCACAATTTTAGAATTCTTGATTCTTAAAGGAGAGAGGGGAAAAATCGTTTTTCGAGCGGGAAATTTCAGAAATTCCGGATTTTTTAGTAGAGCTCTGCTGAAGATGTTACAAAAGTATTGAAAACAGCCATGTGTCTTCTTTAAAATATTTTCAAAAACACATTTTCGTTTTTTTGTTATTTTCGATTTTTTTTTTTTTCAGGGGGGGAGTTGCAAATTCAAGAAACTCCTTTTAGCGCTAAATTTGTTTTGGGAAATCTATGGGATCTGCGGTCAGGAAATTTGGTGCGCAAATTGTTTATATGTATCCGACACTTATTGTAACGAGATTTTACGAAATTCGCCCACATACTAGGGTCGGGGGGGGGGAGGGTGCAATAAACACGCGTAAAAACACGTTATTCTGTTTGAATTCGCTTTATATTATCTTAGAATGATGAGTTTTGGTGTGTGGATGTTGAATAGGTGTACGCATTATGTACTTTGGTGAGATTTCGCAAAACTTCTAACTTAGCCGCTGGGGAAGGAGAAGTAAGAAGCGGGTACGTTGCTGCCGAAAGTAGTGTGGACCCGGAATCCTCACGTTGCGAGCGGGAAAAACCTCTACGGATTACAGAGGAAACTTACTTAGGTTAACTTACTTTTTTACTTAGGTTATTAATAACTAGTGTATAACCCCGCCAAAGGTGACGGAATCAATTAAGGTAGTGAATCAACGAAGGCTTTTCTTGCTTCGTTGGTCACTGTATTTAAAGGAAACACTTTTCTATATCGCTTTTACGCTTTATAAACATAAATAAAACTTAAGAAAAAAAAAAAAAAAAAAAAAAGACATGAAACTGCTTAAAAGCCCGCTTCCTGTCCCCGCTGCCCTCGTCAGCGACCCACTCATTCGCAGACTTTTTGGTGCCTGTCACAATAGCTTGCCAGCGGGCTTCCATTTGGGTGCATATCAGATGACAGTTTCGAAACAGACAGTATCGAAAAAAAATCTGGAGTGACTCCACTCGACTTTCCGAACATTGAGTAACTAACAGTTTTGTAGATAAAATAAAGAAAGAGGTGTTGCTAAACAAACAAAAAAGAGAAAACCATAACAGAGTGTTTGAGTATTTTTCTCCATATATCACACGAGGTTTTATTTAACGCTACTGAACTTTGAGCCTTAGATCATAAGGATAAAGAATTTTTCGTTGTGTCCCTGTAAAAATCTATAAATGCTAGATTCAGCAAAATGCTTATAGTTAGTGCAACAGTGATTTATAATATTCATACAAATTTTCAGCTCAATTGAATAAGGCGTTTAGATGCTATCGCTGGTCTCATAGGCCATAAAGATAAAGAATTTTTCTTTGTGTCCCTGTAAAAAAACTGTAAGTGCTAGATTCACCAAAATCTATACAGTTGGTTCAAATGTGACCTGTAACATGTGTACAAATTCTTTGCTGAGATTAATAAGGCGTTTAGACGCTATCACACTTTTAAAAATTTGGCAAAGAATTTTTCCTTGTGTCCCTGTAAAAAAACTATAAGTGCTAGATTCTCCAAAATCTATACAGATTGAGTATCTGTGACCTATAATATGTGTATAAAGTTTTGGCTCAATTGAATAAGGCATTTAGATGCTATCGCACTTTTAAGATTTTGGTCCCTTGGCCATAATGATAAAGAATTTTTCTTTGTGTCCCTGTAAAAAAACTATAAGTGCTACATTCACCAAAATCTATAGGGTTCGTACTATGGTGACTTACAATATACGTACCAACTTTCAGCTTATTCGAACAAAGCGTTTAGACGCTAGCGTGTTCACTCACAGACATACACACATACATACACACATACATACACACATACATACACACACACATACATACATCATCGTAAAAATAGTGAAAACGGACTCGTTGGACCTCGAAACGTATAGAAGCATCAAAATCTCGAATTCGGATTTTTGACATGATTACAATACTTTCCTCACTATAGTGTTCGGAAAGTAAAAATGAAGTAACAATTTTATATTTGAATTCCAGTTACATATGAACAACCCTTTACGTGGTGTACATAATATTTTCTTTCATGTTATTTTCTATATTTATTTGATTTATTCGATCAACTATAAAATGACAACAATTTCACGACAAATATAATATTACAATATGCTATGATCGGCTACATCTATCGCGAAACAATTAATTTTTTGAGGTTATAACAGCAGTGGAATTATTTAATAGTAGTTGGTATATAGAAAAATAAATATGTAAATCTGATCATAGTATACCCTTAATATAGCTCTCTATGTCGACTTTTGAATTTTTACCGCCATTTTAGACAAAAATACATAATTTATGCGATTATTTTTTCTGTTTATTTCTTTTCTGTTTCTTTTTCATTTCCTTTTTTTCATTTAGGAACAATTATAGTATTTCCCCACAACTGGATTTGGCGATTATGGCTACATCATAAATTAAAAAATCATAAGGTAAATCATAGATCATAAAATCATAAATCTAAAATAAACAGCATGCGGCCTGCCATATTATATTGCAATGAACCCAGAGCGACATTGTCATCGTTCAAAACGGCGCCAAAGAAAAATCGCCAAATCCAGTATTGGGGAAAATACTACAGTTATACCTTCCTTTTTTTTTTTTATTATTATTTATATTTTTAATGCGCTATTTGGCTTAAAGTGGCTTTCACAAAAGTAGAGTACTTGGTGAAAAATGTCCGATCTATTTCAGCTATAAAATTTTAAAATATTACCCAGGATTATCAATGAATCAACTTTCATGCCAAGCGCGATTCATCCGTGCCAAAAACATACTATTTAAACAAAACGAAAAAGACATATAACTGCAGGTAATCTATAATGATAGTCATTAGAAATAGTTAATAATAGTCATTAAAAAAAATTCCCAGACTGTTTCGGCGACAAAATTTCAAAAGTCGCCAAAGAGTCCTTTATTAAAGTTGATCTGAATATTTACTTACATCGTACAGAGAAATTTAAGGGGAAGGAACAACTTCAGTATTCGATTCCCTTGAATAAATTTAAAGTTTGGCACCGAAGAAGGCATTTCTCTCTGAGGATTTTACTTATACTAGTATCGCCCAGTGGTCGAAACTCGACCATTTTTTTTTTTGCAAAGCGAGGCAAAGCAAAGTTATTGCCTTGTCCTAAACGGAATGCAATTGCAACACAGCTGCGGCAATTGTTTGCCGATATTCACTCTAACTGAATTAGCAGAGTTTTACTTAATATAACTATTTCTTTCTGTAGATGTTAGCCTTTCCTGAAACGAGAGAAAATCGCAACGTGAAAACGCCCCTTGTTGTGTGATACAGCCCAGAAGCTAATAGGTACCATGTCAAACCAAGGCCCAACCAAGTATCAAATTCTGTTAAATTAATTCGATTGGTTCATAAAGTACAGTGTTTGTACAAAAAAAAAAAAAAAAAAAAAAAAAAAAAAAGATATTTTTCAAAAATGGTCGAATTGAGTTCGAGAAATTTCAAAACGTGTAACTTTATCGAAAACCGAAAATCTAAAACTTTTCTGATTCTTAGATTTTCTACTTATATATGCAGAGGAAAGAATAATAAATCCACTTTTTAAAAAATAAAAATAAGTAGTCAATTTCACTTAATTAAAATGCAAGGAAATCTCAAAACGTGTAAATTCATCGAAAACCGGAAATCAAAGGTTTTTATGTATCTTCTACTTGCTTATTCTACCCACAAAAGCTAGCAATAAAGACACTTTTTTAAAAAATAAGTAGCCAATTTCAGTTAATTGAAACGTAAAGAAAGCTCAAAACATGTAAATTCAGCAAAAAACGGAAATCGGAATTTTTTCCGTATCGTTTACCTATACATGCAGCAGTTAGTAACATATCCATTTTCCTTTTATTTAGTATATTAGTTGAGTATTTATTGTTTAAATATCACCCTTTGAAATGAAATGTTTATGTTTACATTCGAAACTGGAAGTTTGCCATTTTTTTTTTCTGGAGTTTTGTGATTTTAAATTAAAATTCTATCAATTTTACAGAAAAAATAACTCAATCAAACACATGTAGACAGTAACTTATATATAACTATACCCAAATATCGGAATTAAAATCGGCAGCTAATTTCCGTTATTTTTTAATAATTTTTTACAAAAAATCCAATGGACAATCAATGGACGAAAAGAGAAAATATTTTTCATGGCTCCATGGACAGACAGTGACGTCATCACTTCGCTTGCGTATAGTGATGCTACATTATACAAATTACTGTGTCTATGGTTTTATTTGAGCTTTATGAAATTGCCAGATTTAACAACTTTCTACTTTTAGGTATTTTTTAATGTAAAGGAATACGTGTATAAAAGGGAAAAATGGGGGAAAATGCATAAAAAATAAATGTATTTTTAAATACCTTCTTGACATCGTAAGAAAATAATATTTGTATTCGCACCTTCCGGCTAACCATACCTTTCGAATGATACCATTTTCAACCCTCTACTCTCATAATTAATATGTTAAAAAGGGACAACAAATTTTATGCTTGCCTATTAATATATAGATAATTGGAATAGTCATTTTTATTCATAGCCAAAATGTTAATAAACAGCGAATCCATTTCTAATCGAATAACTAATAACCATAAATATTGTACCTAAAATTGAAGTATATTAATTTTTTTTTCTTCAATTTTGTATTTTAATTTTTTCATATGTATGAGCAAATTTAATATTTTATATATTTTTTATTTTTTGCGTGAAAGCACATTTCATTTTATGCTTAAAAGGAAAAAAAAGGAATTAACTGGTGTAATATATATATATATATATATATATATATATATATTGGCAACAATTATAAATTTAAATGTCCAATTTTGAATTTATTACCAGGATAGTATTTTCATATTTTAATTAATTTTAAAAAATCTAATCAAAACTTCATTTATAGATAAGATATCAAACGAAAGAAGCGATTTTTCTGAAACCGTCGTACTAAACAGCTTATCGATCGGGCAATTAGATTTTTTTAAATTAACTAAAGTATGAAAGGCAACTTGCTATAAAGATGAATACGAAACGGAATCGTCATCTCACTTGCAAATTATATAAATAGCTATTTCGTACAATACATATTATGAGAATATACATCTGCATGTATATTTTCATATTACGTTTTTAATCGCCAAAAAAGAAAAACGCCAAGGACGACAGAGTTTTGAAATTTAAAATTAAAAGTTTGTCAATTTGACAGTAAAATAACTCAATTTAACACATGCAGACGATAACTAATGTATATATATACCCAAATATAGAGATTAAAATCGGGAAATAATTTTCTTCGATTTACAATAAATTTTTACAAAAAATCCAATGGGCGATTAACATAGGAAATCTTTTTCTTGCATCCACGGATGGTCAATGACTTCACACTTCGCTTGTGTGTACTTATGATTACATTTTTTAGTCAATTTATGATAGTAATTCATATTTTTTAAAGTATTGCTTAAATATATTTAAAATATTGCTATCTTTAAAATTACGCTCTCAAAGATTATGAAGAAGCAACTGCTAAAAATACACTTTTTCATAAAATAATCTCATCAAACAAATGTCGTCATTTTTACTTAGTAGATTATTGAGCTGAGTCCGCATGCTTAAATATTTTCCGTATATTAATATTATAGTTTATCCTCGCGTATTTTATTAATTACATCAATATTGTATCATTTCGACAAAATATAATTGAAATTGGTCCACGTTAGAGAAATATTATATAGATTTTAAGAGTTCCTTAATGAAACGCTCAAAGAGTCGTTCTTACGGAATTTGTATTTTCTGAATGGCAACAGTTTTGGTTTGTTTTTAGCTTTTATTGCGTTGTTTATAACAATGAGCTGAAGAACAACTGGAGGAAATGCTACCCTTTTTGGTAGGTTTGTCTTCCGAGCGTTGTACGGCAGAATGCATTTGATGCCTTTATACTTCAAAGTAAAATTGTGTAAAGGATGTCTGTTCGAACAATCATATGCAGACCATGATATTACAATTTTAAATTTTAATTCTTTAAAGGGTATAATAGAAATAAACTACCCGAAAAATGTAGTTTAACGTACAAGGTCTGCGAAAGACTGTAGAAAAACTGGCATGCACGAACACTGTGTAAAGGTATTGGAAGCATTTGCTCCAGTTGTTCTTCAGCTCAGTGGTTTATAATAGCCGGTGATACGTTATATGTAATTTAGAGCTTTAAATATTACAATTGGATAGTTTTTGAAGGTTTTGGAAAAAATAAATAAGAATAGATGTGATACAAAATTTTCATAATCAAATTATCACGGTGCTTCGCACGGTTCGACTTTAACTAATTTGATAAATATGACGTCACAATCAACTGTTAGTTTATATCAGATAGGTACATTATCATGATTGCAAGAAAATGATGTAATAACTATTAGCCCATAATTTTTATGATTGAATTTTATCTATTATCTATTATATATTTAAATTTTATCCTTCATGGGTATTTTAGAATTGCAATGGTAGTTATAAACTTTCGTTGAAATCTTTTTACTGCAGATTAATAAAAAAAAAAAAAAAGTTTCCAAAAGTCTCTATTTTGAAGCGGTCTAACCGGAATTGTTCCTGACAGATGATGCTTATTATTATTATTAATAATATCGAATTTTGACAACTCATTTAAGTATAGTGCTCATCCAAGCGGGCAAAGCCTGCTATTGTAGTCATATGTGAAATATTCGTAGTCAGAAAGATTATCTTGTACATCGACATAATCAGTATTGTTTCTATTCACATTACATGGGGGAACAGCAGAATTCGCAGTACTTTCAAGTTCATAATTACAGTGGGATTCATATAATTTTTCTTCTTCATCAAAATTAAAATTTTCTTTTCCATTTAAACTATTAATGGTAGTTAATATACGTTCACAGAGTTCATTCTCTGTCCTTGATAGTTGATAATCTGATAATAAATCTAATTTATTTAACTGTTGTTTAAGATACGCAAGCATATTTTTAGTATCATTTTTCATTGGGTTGCTTCGTTGAAAAGAGAAGAAATATCTCTTTTCATCCCATAAAGCAATTTGAAATGCAGACGACAAGTTTTATCATGCATTAATACAAAGAAAATCATTTAAAAAAATTAATTCATTACCATAGCAACAGGAAAAAAAGTAAGAAGAAAATTATTTTTTAATTAATAATTATATTACTACATAAAATATAATAATTATAATGAAATATATACATATATTTAATATAAAGTATTAATTTTATTCATTACTATTAAAATTACAAGTGCTTCTTTTAACATTTGTTGCATTTTTCATTTTAATATTTTTCCTATATAGTTTAGGATTTAAAAATTTGTTATTGCCAAAAAATAACTGATAAACAGTAAAATACTTTTCTAACAATATATACAGTCGTATTTGGAATAATAATTTATTACAAAACTGATTATAAATGATAGAATTTCTTCAAAGTACATTACTGCGGAATCTGTAATTTTCAACGTTTAGTTCCTAATAACTCACACTAGGGGGTGCATTTGACGATAAGATAGATATTTTCGTTATCAGCTCAGTGAGACCTTTAAGATGATATATAACATGTTAAAATACCTTTTGAACAGTTGGTGACCCTCCCTTGTAAGTAATGTTGCTACCATAGAGGTTGCTACCATATATATATATTGTCCGTTTCAAAACAGTCGTCTAATAAACATCCAAATTAAAGTCCAAAGCTTTAGTTGTCTTAGGCAATAGTGGCAAGAACTCGAAATATTGTGGGTGAAGAAGTCGCACTGAAGGCAGCTGGGACCCGAAGCATGTTTTTGAGCGATTTCTATGGATTTTTGTTTTTTAAGAATTTATTTATAAAGTGATTCTTTTTCATTATTATTGCGTATTTAAATATAGTCACCAGTGAAGCGGGCAAAACCTGCTAGTGATTACTAAAAGAGTTTTTTTTTTTTTTTTTTTTCCAAATCACAAATTAAATTATTGAATGGTAAAAGACAAAAATGCTGAAAAAGTAAAAGGATTTGTAATAATGTGTATGTGCAAAGTACAGACCATTTTCGAATTTATCATACTACTTATAACTAATGGAATGACACGTGAAGCTGTTTCTCATTAGATTATAAATCATTAGATATTAGATATGGATTTTTTTTTTTTTTTTTTTTTTTTCAACTAAATGATGTAGAAATTAATGCGTATAAAACCTTATTGGTCATAGTAAAATTTCGTATTGTCGGCTTTCTTATTCACCTAATTATTGCATATTTTAAGAAAATTAAATTATTTTATTATTATTATTTTACAGTATGTGTGAGTTTTATTTTTTTAGATATTTATTCAGACAGAGAAAATTGAATGGTGTGTTTCATTTTACTATAAAAGTGATTAATGTCTCATTAAGAATTTAAATTTTGCATGCTGATCACAGTTTTGCGATTTTTACATCATTAAATTTAAAAGGAACATTGGTTTTAATAGCAATTTTGGTTGGTACCTTAATTGTTTTTATAAGAAAGAATATGACAAAAACTGTCTTATTTCATACTTACAATACAGTGACGCACAAAAGAATTCGGTTGCATTATAGTGCGTGCATTGCACAATTATAGGTACTGAGTGAGAATTAGTCGTACACTCTATTACGATTTTCATGTTTTTAATTTAATGAAATGATCAATTATACAATTTGTTTAAGTGCCTAGCAACTTTTTGAAAGTCGAATGCAGTGATTCCAGATTATTTTTTTTCCCCTTTACTTTATTTTTTAGTTGGAAAATGCCCTGTTGTCTAAATTCGTGTTTTAGGATTCGCAGCGGATAATAAAGAGCGAAATTAAATGTGTAAAATTAATTTAGCTGATATTGTGATCAAAAATAAATTAAAGCCATTTTCACAGTTCGGGTGAATATCGCACAACAGATGGCGCTGTTTTAAAAGCAATGTATTTCACACTTAAATTTCAGTATAATTTAATAGAAAAAAGCAACTAAAACAAAATGTCAACATTTGTTTTTATAAAAATTATAGATTAGTTTATTTAATACATTATCTATTGATTTGGTTAAGAATAACGATTAATCGTATTAATACATTCATGTTAATTATTTCCTCGTTTTTTAAAAGTTTAAAAATCGAAAACTACTTTTATTCCTGTTTACTGATAATAATTATTGCAGATTTAATTTTCATTTTTTTCCCTTAAATTTTGCGATGTTTTTTCATTAATTTGTTGTTAATTATTTTTATTTGCCTCTTATCGAAGATTTTACTAAGATATCTGCGAATTAATAGTGATATTTTGAAAGCTTTGATATTATCGAAATATCTTACAAGGAAACATTCAAATGGTGTCGTCTTCAAAAAATATTGAAAAAAATATATGTGATTCTACTCTTCATAAAACATCAGGAAATGAAAAAAGTATAGGCTGAAATGAATTACAGCGACCACAAAAAATTATAAAATTTAAGCATATTTGGTGATTTAGCGCTGTTAGGCGTTCAGTTCGCTAGCACCGAGATTGCCGTGTACGAACAAAACCGTGTTTTGTTTTTCCGCCAAGTATTCAAAATCAATCGCCTAACAATGTGAAATCGCGAAATATGCTTAATTTTGATAATTTTTTTGTGGTCGCTGTAATTCATTTCAGCCGATAATTTTTTCACTTTCCGGTGTTTTAGGAAGAGTAGAATCGCATATATTTTTTCAATAATTTTTGAAGACGACACCTTTTGAATGTTTCCTTGTTAGTAATTTTTCCCCTCCTGCAAATAGTTGCTGACAGAAAAAAAGTGTTTCAATATATTTCAAATGTATCACCTATTTTCATAATTACTTTGTATTAATCTTCATACGTTATTTCTGTTTTTTTTTTCCCTTTGTTTTACACAGTTTTCAGTTTCTATTTTAATATACAAATAACTGAAATGTACAAATAGCTAATATCGTTCTAATACGTACAAACAGCGAACTTGTAATAATTAAGATGTTAATACAACTGAAGTGTTTAATTAACACTCTATTTTTTAATTAATGATAATATTTGTTTCCTATTATTATTTCTCAGAAAATCAATCTAAATGTCTCCTCATGTATTTGAAATTTAAAAATTCGAATTTTGTGTGAGTGCGTTGAAGAAGGGGAGAGGGGGGAGGTAGCATTAACGTTCTCCCATACACCTTTAAAACTGAAATTTTGTTATTCGAAGTAGGGGGCCGAGTGGGTCTAACGTTAACCCACCTCCACCTGACAATAAAACTGATATATCTCCATACCTAACCCAGAGCAAAATCTAATATACAAATATGAGCTAAGTTTTGATTTTGGCATTTGTAAAATTTCGCTATTTGCAATTTTGTTCTCCCTTTTTTCGATTTAATTTGAAATATCTTGAAAATTGAAATATCGTTAACGAAGCTGGAGCAAATTCTAATATTTGAGTGCAAATTGCAGTTATTTGAGAGCTTATTGGCACTTCCAAAATTTCGTTATTCGAAATAGGAGGCTCGATCGGACTAGCGTTAACTTAACCTCCCCCCCCCCCCCCCGACCTTACAATAAAACTGATATAGCTCGATAACTAAACCAGAGCGAATTCTAATATTAGAGAGCAAATTAGAGTTAATTGTGAGCTAAATTTTGGCATGTTTCACATTTCGATATTTGCAATTTTGCTTTACCCCTTCTTTCGCCTCTTTCCTTTAAATTAAAATATCGCGTTAACGAAGCCGGAGCAAATTGTAATGTTACACAGCAAATTATAGCTAACTGGGAGCTAAATATTGGCACCTCGGAATTTTTTTTATATGAAATAGGGGGTAGGATGGACTAGCATTAACTTACCCCCCCCCACCCTCATCTCACAATAAATCTGTTATATCTCGTTACCTAACCCAGAGCGAAGTCTAATTTTAGAGAGCATGAGCAAATTAGAGCTAATTGAGAGCTAAATTTTGGCATATTTGAAGTTTCGATATTTGCAGTTTTTCTTTCGCTCCATTCCTTTAAAGTGTAATATCTTATTAATAAAGCCGGAGCAAATTCTAATATTAGACAGCAAATTAGAGCTAACTTAGAGCTAATTCGTGAAGTATTCCAAATTTAAAATTTCGAAAGTGCGGGGAGCTAGCGTTAACTTGCCCACCTCATCCCCCACCCCACCTTTAATTTTGTTATCTATTGATTCCTAACCCAGAGCAAATTCTAATAATAGAGAGCAAATTAGAGCTAATTGAGAGCTAATTCCTGATGTATTTGAAATTTAAAAGTGAGGGGGGGGGAGCGGGCAAAATAATGCATCTTACAATTAGCAACTTTTGCAGTACAGTCGTGTAAAGGAAGAGTTAATTGAAATATGAACATTGGTTTATTTTACAGTTTTAAAAATTAAGAACAGTGCACAAAAAATAACTGGAAAATGTCCTTAAAGTGTCCTCTACTAATGCAGTTACCCTATATATTGATCAGCGAAAAGAATAAATCCTGTTAATGTTTTATACTTCACTTCAAAATTTAAATTTGATTTCTTTTTAAAATGACACCAAAGAAAATTTTCCTTTTGATGTTTTTATATTTATAATTATATATAATTTATTTATATATAATTTATTAATTTATATATGGAAAACAGGAGGAAAAACTTTTAGAGGAGAGACCCTATGATACTGATTGTGTAAATTATGCGGAATTGTGGGACAAAAACGGACGTTCTGGACCTCGCTCCAAAAAAGTAAGTTTAACTGAACTATTTATTTCCATGTAAAAGAGAAAAAATCTGGTGTATAATAACCATACGACTTCATTTTTGTGTGTGTGTGTGTGTTCAGAAGACTTAAAAAAAATTTAACAAATTAGACACCTAAAAATTTTCTGTAAGAGCAAACTGATACATACAGTCGGTAACAAAAGTGTCCGAACACTAGCAAAAATTCCTATACAAAAAAAGTGCACTTCATACGGTTTTGTTAAATAAATCCTTATCGAATCCTGTTCTTACAATGACTTAGAACAGGATTCGACAAGGATTTATTTAACAAAACCATTTGAAGTGTACTTTTTTTACATAGGAATTTTTGCTAGTGTTCGGACACTTTTGTTACCGACTGTACGTCGTGAAGACATATAAAAGAGAATTTATATAACGAGCTAAAATAATAATGAGAAGAAGAATTGTTAGAGACTTTTCGAAACACTTATTTCCGAGATCTATAACCGACCTACCTAATCAGAACACCAGTCAATTTCCCTGTAGTAACCAAGTAATACATGCTAAAGAAGATCTAAAAATGGGAGGGGGGCACAGTGGATCGAAGTGTAGGCAGAGGCGAACATAGGAACGTTATGGTATTATTATTATCTATGTATGATGTTTTTTGTCACATTTCGATTTAAATATGTATATATGTATGATAGTTAAAGCGATTCCATGCTTTTTTTTAACCCTTTATAAGGCCGAGGGAATATTTTCCCCACCAGATTCGTTATCGTTTTATTCACCTGGCACCAATTTTTTAAAATAATGATTCCTGTGTATCATTTTTCTGGAAAAACATCACTATGAGAATTATTTTGATAATTCTAGTGGGAAAAAAATTAAAAAGTAGTTGTTTGTGACAATCCTGCTTATGCTAATACGATGGGTTGTGAGAAGTATGCGATTGACTAAGAGAATAAGATGCCAAACGTAAAATTAATTATTTCTAATAGGCTAAATGAATTTTTTACTTTACATCAAATTTTATTCGTGAAAATAGTTTAATGTGCCGTTTGAGGAAAAAATGGTTTAATAAAGGGGTTAAGCGGTATCATATTTTTCTGCTGCAAATAGGTATTTAGAAACATACCTGGTAAAGAAACAAATGTTGTATAGAAGAAGAGAATAAAAGAAAATAAATAAAAATTTCGAGAAGAAAATCTATATTTGTAACACAATTAATTTAGCACACAATGATAAATATATCATTAGATTACTGCTTCTTTTTTCTTTTTTTTTTTTTTTTTATGTAGTTTTTTAATAGAAAACTCATGCAGGCATTTACTGACAAACTCTATTAAAAAAATTACTTTTGTCTTTATTTTACTAAAGATTTATGGAAGGCAGGCGATCAATAATTAATGAATTTTTTTGATTGAACTGGATTTTTTATTTGTTTTATTTTGCTATCAGAAATAATTTTTAAACAAATAAGCAAATAAAGTGAATTCTTATCAAAGAAATTTTAAAAAACGTTGTTTCTAGGTTCTGTTATTTTTAGGAGGACAATTTTGGAAGGCAAATTTAGGAGACAAATTTGGAAAATTTGCACTGGAAACAGCGAAACAATGTGTCTCAAAATATGTGTGGTACTATATGCCAGCTTCAGTGCACAAACTATTGATTCATGGAAAATACATAATAGAAAATTTTTCTATTCCAATTGGACAATTGTCAGAAGAAGCTAGCGAAGCCCGAAATAAAGAGTTTCGTAAATACAGAGAATATCGAAGAGCTTGTAACGAAGATTTGCTACGAACCAGTATCAAGAAGGACAGGTGTGTTGGACTTAGCCAATTGTATAAAGATAAGAGGTAGAATGGGTCCTTGCTCTTGAACGCTGGCGATAACGTGGCTTTGGGTAAAAGGAGGAATATCATTTAAAGATATATTCAAGAAATTGTCTATCTCATTATCACTAGTTGTTTGTGTAAATCTATCTATTTTTTGCATATCAGTTTGTGTGGATGCAGTATGACCTAGTGAGAGACTGTGCGCATCCGCCACAGACCCTTTTACCAGTTTGGGTGAGAGAAAGGAGTTGCATCAGGATTAAGTTGAGTAGTTTGGGTACCCTGATTTTGAATGGTGTTATATGGAGGTGACAGTCGGGAGTCCGGCTGGGAAGCAGAGGACGTAGACGGCAAAGCAGGATTTTCACAAGGAAACTGAGTGAGGGAAGAACGGGGAATAAAATGACGCTTAAAGTCTACACAAAATTGACATGTGTGACCAAATTTCCCACAGAATTGACATTGAAGGGATGAGGAAAAAGTCTGGTTGTGTGCAGGCTGATTGAAACGATTTCCTTGTTGATTAAAAGCATGACGCTTATGAAATCTTTTATTTTGTTGAGTCTTGTACCTGAACTGAAAGTTGCGATATGGTTTTGAAACCTGTCGACTTGGCAATGAATTCTTTTTATGAGGAAAATGCTTTTGTTGAAATTTCTGTGTATGTGGTGGTTCCTGCATGTTTATGTTGTGAATTGATTCCTTTAAAGATGCAACTTCATGTTCGAGGTGCTTTATCGTGCTAGTATCTGACGAAGAAGCATGGGAAATGATCTCATTTTGAGCCTCACAATCCTGTAAGAGGGCAGCTTTCCTTACAGCATCCTTATAGGATGTAATCTCTGATTGTAAAATTGCTTTTCGAAAATCTGCTGGGATGATGGATATAAATTTGTTAAATTTTATGGCATCGAGAGCTGGTACATTTGTTATATTTTGGTGTGCTCTTGGAGCTAAAGTGTCAAGACGATGAGATAAACTTTTGATTGATTCTGCTGGGAGCATTGACAGTGCAGAAAATTCTGAAAGTGCCTTGCAAAAGTTATTGGCTTGAAATTGCTCTTTTAATAATTTGAATAATGAACTAGTGTCAGATATTGTTTCATACTGTAGTTTTTGAATGATAAATTTTAAAGCTTGACCTGATAATTTAGCTTTTGCAAACGCTAGGGTCTGTTTATCAGACCAGTTGTTCAGAGATGCTATTTCTTGAATTTGTGAAATGAAAAAGTCTAAAATTTCGGCATCACCATCAAACGGGGCAATATTAATTTGGAAAGAAGAATTTGTCATACTGCGTGTGTTAGTTTGGAAAAGCGTTTGGTGAGAATTATTTGTTTGTCTCATGGCACAATTTTACAGAGTGGTTCTACACAGACATTTTAACAAACACCAAGAATTGCTCTTAATTTGGCTTGATCTTTTTTTTTTTTTTTTTTTTTTTTAAATAATTATCTTAACCTAAGTTAAGCTTATGGCTCATGAAAAATGTGGAAAGGAAAGTATAGTAAACAAAAAAAAAGAGAAATGGGGGGAAAACTTAAGTACAATACAGTAAATTATGTAAATATTATGAACTCCTGCTTTTTATTATTATTATTATTATTATTATTATTATTTTCTATTTCTCATTTTCCTCCGTGCTTTTATCTCCTTATATCATTTGATATAGGAAGTGCATAGTATGTGATCCTAGCTCGTAATCAATATCCTGTTGCATCAGCCCAACAGACAATAAAAATAATCAAATTTTTATGAAAAAAAAGATTAATCAGTTATATCTTACTGTTAAGATCATTATTTTTGATTTATCTATTTATATTAAATTCGATCGCGTGCACAGCACGTGATTTTATAAAGTTCGAAAGCACTAACACGTGCACTGGATCGGCACCATTTTATTTATTAAGAAGTTAACTATGTTAAAGTTCTCTAATTATATACTGTAATGAAAAACAGAATAAATCATCAAAATAGTGAATAATTAAGCGTTGGAAACTTACATGGCAGCAGAATAACCCAAATATTATAAAATATACGACCTGTAACTGAGGCTTGAAATTTTTTTTTTTGCTCCAGCTGTAACAGAAGACATTAATATGATTTGTAGGCCAATGATGAAGAAACTGATTTTACTGTAAACACCACTTTATTTTTGCTTGAAAAGGACGTGATGGACTTCCCTCATTTTTAATTTGCCTATCCTACTTCCCAGCCGGATCGCGCCGAAAAAATTACCTCCGATGACAAACGTGTACCAAACTCCCAAGCCGGTTTTAAACTGACCGCGAAAACGCTTCTCTTCCAAAAAAAACGGCACTGCGCCGCCCTACGGATGATTCCAACACAACCAAAAAAAAAACATAGAGGAAAAAAAACGTACTTTAAGAAAAGTTAGAATCATACGCCGCACGACGCATGCGCACAACGACCAGAGCCGTACGAAGAACAAGCGATGGTTACAAGATAAACAAGCATGAGAGAAAAACGAACGCGTTGTTAAAAATATATACTAAGTAAGTTTACCAATGCTATGTATGGCTAGATTAGGAAAAATAACTGCAGATTAAAGTTAAATTTAAAAGGGAAATTTCCTAAATGTTATAAAATAATGACTGGCTTAAATAGAAATTACCAGATGTCTGAAAAATTAAATAAGAAAAATATATCAACATGATAGGAACTTTTTCCTGAAACACAGGAACTTTTACTTTAAATCGTAATATGTTATTACATTATTTAGTTTTAACATTTGATTATTTAACGTTAAACATTTACTTAATTTTAACATTTTATGACATATCACGGCAACAATTTGCATTTCCCTCCTTTTTTGGGTCCAACGGTACTTTTCAGTACCATTAAAGTAAAATTAATTATTTTATTAAATATTTTAAAAAAATAAAATTAATTTCTGATTTATTAAATTTATTTTAATCACCTAAATTCTATAATATTTTCACGATAAAAATTTTAATATATTTTCTGTCATTAATGAATACAGTTATTCAGATAAATTTCTCGATTGATAATTTGAGGGTAAACAGAATAAAAATTAATTTTACTCTAAAAGTGGCGATTTATGGCGCAAATCCTTTTCACAGATTAAAATGCATACTTTCGGGAGTAGTAAAATGTGTTTGAAATTTTGGACAATTTCGGACAAAAAAAGTTACGCAACTTATAAATTTAATTTTGTTGTTAATTTTATATTCACATTTCATGTGTGAATCACAGCATAAAAAAACCAACAAAATGTTGGCAGAAGTATCTTAAACTTTTATTAGGACATTATTAAAAGTATTTTTATTTCGTATTTTTTCATAGTTATCGTAAGTGCCACTTGATGGCTATTCAAATAAAGTCACTGAAATTCATCGAAAAATCTTATTTCTGAAAGTTTTCGTTTTGAACTTATTTATATACAACAAAACGTCGTGTAATTGAAGAAATAACCCTATATTTGTATTTTTTAGACATTCTTTTAAATTATTTCACTGCAAAATATCAGTTACTTAGAGGTTGATTTAACATTGTTCGATCCACTGTGGGGGGGGGGGGGGGGTGTTGAAATCATCATAGACTAATAATTGTTCAAATGGGTGCATGACACTTTGGTGCCGCCGTTTTGGTCCCGCCACTTTGGCCCCGCCGAATTGGTCCCGCCACTTTGGTCCCGAGGAAATTTTGGTCCCGCTGTTTTGGTCCTGCCGTTTTGGTCCTGCCATTTTGGTCCCGATAATCAAAGTATTACAGAAAAAAAAAGCGAAATTCTTTTTTCATATTTCGAATTCTTGTCATTTGACTTGAAAACAAGGGGGTAGGAAAGTCAAAATTCTTATCATTATCATTATTATTATTATTATTATTTTGCAACAGAAAGTTGTAGTAACAAATAAAACTGAAAAAAAACGTCTAAAAATTTGTGATTTCGATTTTTTTATTGTAGGATAAAGGAAAAAGGACAGCAAATACATAAGGGAATTTCGGGCAAAAGAGAACTTAAACGAATTTTTACAATTGGAGAGTTAAATATCTACAACCTTTGTTGAAAATGGTGTAACTATAAGACACATTGAACAGAAAAATTATTATTTCGGAGTGAATTTTGAATGATAAAGGGTATTAGATATCAGCGAAGATCTAAGCATTGTTAATTTATCAAAATCCTGAAAATTTTAGTGTAAATAAAATACAAAGTTTTTAAAATAAAACATTATAATGTGGCTCTTAAATATCACATTCAAATTTAGAGTGTTCGAATACAAAATTTATAGGAAATCGATGCTTTATCCAAGCACTCTAAATATTAGAGTTTAATAATAAAAGAAGATACGAGGAACCTAAATAATGATCTCGGGATTTAATTTGTACAGATCTGCTAAACTTGAGTCATTTTCTTCTCTGTCAATCGGGATACATTTGTCAAACACAGAAAATAGGTATACATCACACACAATGGTAAAAGCGTTTTTTCTTCCTTATAATCCCTTACAATATAGTTTAAAAATTTTTCGATTAGAAGCGCCCCCCCCCCTTTTTTTTTCAAATGCGCTGAAACAAAACAGTGAAATTCCTTTTAATTGTCTGTTGGAGAAACAGGTGTGAAACGAATCCCAAAGTGCTTCAGAGATCTCAATGTGAGCATTGTTTTTAGTCACAGAGTCATATCAGACAGATATATTTATTTATTTATTTATTATTATTATTATTTTTAACATAAGATTAAACTAAAAAGTTAAAATATTGTGCATCAACATTTTCCAAACTTTGATGCTTGCAATGCGCACAGTTGATTAAATATTAGACTACTTACATTTTTTTTCATTTTTAAAATAATATCATTGCAATTGAAAGAAAAGAAATTTATATACATATATACATGGTTAACATAAATAAATATCACGGACAAACAAACATGCATTTTTTTTATTATTGTTAATATAATACAGATTTTGAAATAAATTCATCTTAGATTAATGATAAAAATTAAATCACAATCAAATCGAATGAAACGTCTCTCTCTCTCTCACACACACATATATGAATAAATTCATATGTAAATTCAAAAACTTCATAAATGATCACAATCTTATGCTTATGTAGAAGGGTCTATGATGGGAGCAGGTCAATAATTAGTTCTTTAAAGAAACAGAATTTTGTCACTGAAAGCAAATCCAAAGGTTTTCTTTCTTTCTTTTTCCTTTTTCTTTAACAAAATTTTTCTGTATTTTATTATTTTAAAATTAATTCAGACTTTATCAATAAATATGTTAAAATGGGGATTCTTTTTTAATAAGAAGGTACTGTTGTTATTGTTAGCAATACTTTTAAAATCACAAAATTTTGTCAGTAATAGTAAAAAAATCAAATTACAATTAAAGTAAGTTAAATCGAAATCAAATGAAAAAAAAAAAAAATCTCAATTATAAAAAAAAAAAAAAAAACGAGAGAGAGAGAGAGAGAGAGAAGAGAAAAGAAAGTGCAATTAAAAAAAAAAAAAAAAATGTTTAAATGTATTAAATGTTCGTAAAAAATCAGAACAAAATTCTCCGAATCTCAATGGCTAAGAAGCAATCATAAAGTCGAAAATTTATGTATTTACCTATAAGATATTCCTTAATTAAAGATATTCTAAGAGCACTTCAATTTTCCTGTATCAACAAATAGGCTATCATATTAAAAGACTGATATATATTTAAAAAATAGCAAAAAATTAGCGGGACCAAAATGTCTCGGGACCAATATGGCCAGGGACCAAAATTTCATCGGGACCAAAACAGCAGGACCAAAATGGCGGGACCAAAGTGGCGGGACCAAAACGGCGGGACCAAAGTGTCCTGCTTCGGTTCAAATCATGTCATATTATTTTTCTTAAAAGTGTTGTTCCACAATAACAGAAAAAATTAAAAGTCTTGACAATAAAATACAGTCTTTCTTTTATTCACTTAAAAAGTCACATTATAGATTTATCAGGTTCGACTTAAAACAAAATATGTTCAGGAATAAATTCCAGAATTCTCGAGGAGCAAGGGAGAGAGAGAGGGGAGGGGGGGGGGCGAGAACCAAATACGTATCCTTCTAGACCGCTAGCAGCAGGACAAAATGTGGGGATTTTCGTTTTATTCTCACGGGGAGGTCTGCCAAGTAGGGAAGCCATCTGCCTCCGTTATCAGTGTTTTACGCCAAATGCATGCAAATTTCAACTCTTTGTTTCCAAGTATAAACTAATGTTAATTTTTAGAATTATCAAAGACGGTTTATAAAATCATTTATCCTGCATTTGGCTGGCTTTTGCCAAGCGCCTAACTGTCGACTTGGAAGCAGGTGCAAATCTGAAATATTATTAATATTGCGCAATTTCAAATGAATTATTACTTCCACTATTAAACCACATTAATTCTGACAATGAGTTTTCTTGTTTAGAAATATTTGAGAACACCTTTTTTTATATCTATACTTAATGCCAGAATTTTCGTTACATTTTATTTCTTTATTATTATTATTTCTTAAATCTTATTAAAGGAAGTACATTTCTATTAAAAAAAAATATGAACATTTTTATCTATGATTTTAGATTTTCAGTTATAAAGCATATAAAATTTAGGCCTATGAACGATGTCTGTTACCGTTTTATGTTAATATCGTGTACGCTGTGTGTATCATTAAATTTGTGTAATTTCTGATGACATTAAAAAAAAAAAAAAAAAAAAAAAACAATTCTTTCCTCAAATGCCTGAGAACAAATTATTTGAATAATACAATATCTAATTTGAAATTTAATTAATCTTTTTTTTTTTTTTTTTTAATGCGATAATGCATTTATTTATTATTCAGTTTTTGTTTTATTTAAAATTAAATTAAAAGTTAACAATATGTGTGAACACCTTCACATATTCCTCCTGGCGACCCAGAAAAAAAAATAAAAAAATCTCTCTCACTCCCTAGAAAGTCATTACAAATACAATGAAAAATGTCCTTTTTCTTTTTAAACAATCCTGTATAAGTAAAAATAATAAAAAATTATATATCAATGAAACATAGTCAATTATAATCGTTAACATAAAACAAATTTGTTTCATCATGAAACATATCGATAGATGAGAATATATTATTCCCGAGTATTGTATACAATACAAACAGATTTTTTTTACAGGATCCCATATTTACATATATATTGTCAAGATTTTTTCTAAAAGTTCAATTCTGCAGCAGAACAGTCATTATGTTTCATCATATTTTCAATTGCAATATTTCTTTCACATTGATAAAGGTCCTTTTTCTTGTAATAAAAATTCTTATAATGTTCACATATATGTATAGAATAATAAAATTGTATGCTTTAAAGCTATGTCACAGAAATTTCTAAATTATAAAACAATATCCAATATATCATATAATACTGAAATGTATCAAATGACACCAACGTAATATAAAGAAAAAAATATAGCATATGTGTACAAGTAAATTAATAATATAAACACAAAATGAAAAATATATGTATATACAAGTAAGAGAAAATATCACAAAAATGAAAAAAATTTGTTCGTGCAATTCCGCACGGGAGAGATTCAAAAAAGGTTTTCATTGGACAGTAAAAAAAAAATACATATCTCCCCTAAATCTTGCTATGAAGCAGCAAGTATGACGACTTTGGGTATAGGGCCATTGTCCTAGCTGGATAGGGCGTGTATAAAAGACCTGACCTGTTAGGGACAGGCCTCCGTCCCCCAGCAAAAGTCGAAGACTTCTGTAGGGACACCTCGCAAAACTGGGTAAACAAGATGGATCCCGGAAAGAAGGGATCGGAAATAAGGGCACCGGGAAAAAGGGCACTCTTTTCAATTCGCAAATCGCCAAAATAATAAATATCAAATAATGATATTTAAAAATTGGCTTTCAAATTACACATTTAGAAATTTCAATTGATTTGATACAACATTCATTTAGTATATACCTCGGGGAAGATGGGGGGAGGGGGAGGGGAGCAGGAGCAGATCAAAAGAAAATAATTGTTTTTACATAAACTCTTACCGATTTTAATGATACTTTGTATAATCACGTACAATTTGTGAAAAAATTACAGTAAGTGTCAGGCAAACTTGAGGGGGGGGGGCTTAAAGAGGGGGGTGCAGAGGAAAATAAAATTATCTTTTATATCACCGTTTTACAGACTTTAATGATATATTCTATAACTATCACTTACTTTTTATGAAGACCACAGTGAGTGTATTATATACCTGGGGGGGGGCCAAGGGGGGCAGATAGAAATAAAATATATTATTCTTTAAATTACTCTATTATTGATTATATTTTTTTTTTTTTTTTTTTTTTTTTTTTTTGTACAGTCACGTATAGTTTATTAAAAATTTACAGTAAGTGTCAGACATACTTAGTGTGTGTGTGTGGGGGGTTAAACAAGGGGGGGAGAGAGGAAAATAAAGTGATTCTTTATATCACAATTTTTTAGCGATTTTAATGATATATTCTATAACTACCACTTTATTTTTTCATGAAGATTACAATGAGTGTATTATACACCTGGCGGGGGGGCAAGGGGGACCGAGGAAATAAAATATATTCTTCTTTAAACTACACTATTATCGATTTTAACAAAAACTTTGTATGATAGCGTACAATTAGTGAAAAAAATCACAGTAATGTCAGACATACTTGAGAGGGGGGGGGACAGATTAAAATAAAATATTTTTATATCACCATTTTACCAATTTTAATGACATATTCTATAACTATCACTTACTTTTTATGAAGATCAAAATGAGGGTATTTACATTTTGGGAGGGGGGGCAAGGGGGACGCAGATAGAAGTAAAAAATATTATTCTTTAAACTACCGCATTGTCGATTTAAAAACACTTTGTATCTACGCAATTTTCTGCTTATGAAATTACAGTGAGTGTACACATATCTGGACGATTTGCTAAGGGGGGGGGGGCAGAGTGAAGAAAATGTTTGTTTTTATATCCCATGCTACAACTTATATGAAACTTTGTTACCACTATCACTTTCATTTTATTAAAATTATAGTGAAAGTTAACTAAAGTTGATAAGGAGGGTATCAAAAGTTGATAAGGAGGGTTGGGGGGGGGGGGGGGGGAGATGGAAAATAAAATAATCTTTTTAAACACTTATTATCGTTTGTTTTATTGTTTTATTTACATTTTGTGTAAGTATCAATTACTATTAATGACAAATTATACTGAGGTATGCAAAAATTCAATGTATGATTTAAATCTGTAAACAATTAATGAATTTTCCTCTTTTAATCTCTCTTTTGTCCTTCCGCCCTATGTAGATATAAAACACTTACACTCTCGTTGATGTTTAGCATCAGTTATACAAGGAAAAAATTTTAAAAAGTGCCCTTTTTTCAGCAATCCAAAAATTCAATACATTGTTAATATCAGACATTAATTAAAAGTTAATAATCAAACATTGGTAAAAGAATTATTCTAAAACAGAATATTTTTTCTTTGATCTGTCTCTCCCCCTCCCCTTGTAGGAAACAAAAAATTTTTGCTATCGTCCATGTTTAACAAGTATTTTACAAGTAACAATTAAGAAAAGTGCCCTTTTTTCCGGATTGCGGAAAAAAGGGCACTTTTCTTAATTTCTCCATGTAAAACTCATGCTAAGCATCAACGACGAGCGTAAGATTTTTATTCCTACGTGAGGGGGGGGTGGTGGTGGACAAAAGAGACAGATTAAAAGAAGAAATTTCCTTTTTGAGCAACTTTTTTACAGATTTAATCATACATTAAATTTTTGAGTACCTCCCTGTAATTTTTCATTAATACTAACTGATATTTGCACAAATGTAAATAAAACAATAAAACAACGGTAATAAGTGTTTTTTAAAAGATTATTTTATTTTTCATTTGCCCCACTATCCCCCTCCCCCCCTTATCAACTATAGGTAACTTTCACTATATTTTTTAATAAAATGAAATTGATAGTCGTACAAAGTTTAACATAAATAAGTAGCATGGTGATATAAAAACAAACATTTTCTTCACTCTGCCCCCCCCCCTCCCCCCCGTAGCGATTCGTCCAAATATGTGTAAACTCACTGAAATTTTTCATAAGCAGAAAATTGTATACATACAAAGTTTTTATATAATCGACTATACGGTAGTTTAAGAATAATATATTTTACTTTTATCTGCGCCCCCCCCCCCCCCCCCCCAGATGTGTAATACACTCATTGTGATCTTCATACAAAGTAAGTGATAGTTATAGAATATATCATTAAATCGATAAAATGGTGATATCAAAAATCATTTTACTTTCCTCTGCCCTCCCCCTCTTTAACCCCCCTGAAGTATGTTTGACACTTTGTGTGATTTTTTCACAAATTGTATGATATTATACAAAGTTTTGTTTAAATCTATAATAGGGTAGTTTAAAGGAGAATATATTTTATTTCCATCTAACCCTCTTGTCCCCCCCCCCCCCAAGTATATAATACACTCATTGTAATCTTCATAAAAATTAAGTGGTAATTATAGAATATATTATTAAATTCGCTAAAATGGTGATATAAAAATTCATTTTATTTTCCTCTGACCCCCCTCCTAGCCTTCCCCCTCCAAGTATGTTTGACACTCATTGTAATTTTTTCATACATTATACGTGATTATACAAAAATTTTTTAATCAATAATAGGGTAGTTTAAAGAAGAATATATTTTATTTTCATCTTCTCCCCCTTGCCTCCCCCCAGGTATATAATTCACTGTTATCTTCATAATAATTAAGTGATAGTTATAAGATGTATCCTTAATTCGGTAAAATGGTGATATAAAAAAATCATTTTGTTTTCCTCTGCCCCTCCCCTTCTTTAACCCCTCCCCCACCGCTAAAGGTTGTCTGACACTTACTGTAATTTTTCACAAATTATACGTGATTATACGGTTTTTTGAATCAATAAAAGGGTAGTTTAAAGAAGAATGAAATCTATTTCCATATTATACCCCCCCTCTCCCCCCCAGTTTTTAATGCACTCATTGTGATCTTCATGAAAAGTAAGTGATAATTATAGAACATATCATTAAATCGGTAAAACGGTGATATAAAAGATAATTTTATTTTCCTCTCCTCCCCCCCTACCCTCTTTAACCTCCCCCCCCCCAAGTTTGCCTGACATTTACTGTCATTTTTTTTCACAAATTGTATGTGATCATACAAAGTTTCATTAAAATCGGTCAGAGTTTTTGTAAAAACAATTATTTTCTTTTGATCTGCTCCTGCCCCCTCCCCCCTCTTCCCCGAGATATATACTAAATGAATGTTGTACTAAATCGATTGAAATTTCTAAAAATGTAGTTTGAAAGTCATTTTTTAAATTCATTATTTGATATTTATTATTTTGCGATTTGCGAATTGAAAAAGTGCCCTTTTTTCCGGGATCCAAACAAGATATCTAAATTGAATTGTATTAAACAATTTTCAAAAGAAGTGGGGCGGTCTCATCACAATGAAATGCCCGGGTGAATTTTGAACGAGTTAGCATTAACATAGAGGTTAAAATTGAAAAAAAAAAAAAAAAAAAACTTTCATTTAATAAGAATTCTCAAAACTATCAGAATTTAGTGTGGTGAGATAAAGACTACCAAAACAACTCACTAAACCCAATGAAGCATTTTAAAAATTAACTTTTTTTAATAATAGTTAGGTAATTGCCACATATTAAAATTTCGAGTTTTAACTTTAAGTCTCTAATCTATTGATAATTTATGTTTATAGTATTTAAAAACATTACTGTTATCACCTGTTAATATTATGAAACAGTGATATCTATCCAATTGTAATTATTATTAATTCTGAAGTTTTGTAGTTCTATCTTTATTAGTTTTGGAGATATGATAGCCAGAAGATTCCACACATACATACACATATACACACACACATACACTGACCAATTGCCAAAAACCGCTTTTTAGGGCTTAGGGGACCTTAAAACGTGTAAATCAGATGAAATCTCGATATGGAATTTTTAGACTAAATACAATACTTCCATTACCTACGGTAGTAGAGTAATGGAAGTAAAAAGAAAAGGGAAAAATGAATTGTTTGAAAAGAAAAAATGTTTTACTGATACAAATTTTCATTTGTGAATAACAACTTATTGTAAAGACCTTTTTCGAAAATAGCTGAAAAACAGTTCATTTAATCACAGATATCTCTATGAATTTTTGCGAAATTTGACAGATTTTTTAAAGGTGCTCTATACAGTTGAGTATTAAACAATGTCAAAGTTTTTTTTGTTACATTCCATGCATGCACAGTCATTTACAACAACTGTCCATATCTCTTTGAATATTAAATATATTTGTTTTAAACTATAATATAATGATTTAGGCATATGTTGTCATGTTTTCCGAAAGTTTCATGAAATTTGAAGAAAACACTTTGGAGGTATAAATTAAAACATGCGAAAAATGTTTGCTTTTTTTTTTTTTTTTTGATAAAATATTAATAACTCCTTAAACATTCAAGATATCCTCACAAAACTTTACACAAGTATAACATAATATTTATAATCATATCTAAAATTTGCAGATCCTTTGAAGCTTTTCCATATACCGTGTTATCATAAATCCTTTTTTATTTTATTGAATTTGCTGTTCGTCCCCTAAAGGTTTTTTTAACAAAATCTTTGCTGAAAAATATGAGTAAAGACATGTTTTCCTCATTCACAAAATTCAAGAACAACTGCAACACGATAAGTATTTTTCAAGATTTTTCGACAAAATATAAAAACGCAAAAGTGTTTACATTATTTTGTCCAACACCTGTACATAATATTCACGTTGATATCCTTGATGCATGTCTATAGTACAGCTATAAGAGGTACTGCATGTCGAAGAGATATCTATATACTTGTATGTCTTATAGATATGCATGAGAGGTACTGCATGTTAAAAAGAGATCTATACTTGGATGTCTTATAGATGTGCATGGAGGTACAGCATGTTAAAAAAAGATCTATATTTGGATGTCTTATAGATGTGCATGAGAGATACGGCATGTCGAAAAGAGATCTATACTTGGATGTCTTATATAGATATCATAGATATATTAGATGTCTTATGGAGCTTAGAGAGATCACATTTCGAACCTCTTATAGACATGAAATGTATGTGATTTAGATATTTTTAGATGTCTAATGGATGTATTGAATCTTTCGTGTTTACAGCTTATAGATATCTTATAGGTGTGAATTTGCTGAGTGGGTCTATACATCTAAACAACGCATTTTAATTTTCTTATCTTTTATGCTGTATATAAAAATATTAGAATATTCTTTAGAGAAATGCCTCTCATAAACCATAAAGTATCCGAATTATGCTATAAGTCTTTGTACACAGTACTATTTATATATTTTTTACTTCCTTTACCTAACTACCGTAAATAATGGGAGTATCGTATTCGGTCAAAAAATTCTATAGGGAGTTTTCACCTGATTTACATATTTTAAGGTCACCAGAGTCCAAAAAGTGGTTTTATTGATTAGTGTCTGTGTAATGTATGCATGTGTGTGTGTGGTATGTATGTGTGCGGGGAAATCTATCATATCTCCGAAACTAATAAAGATAGGGTCACGAAACTTTAGAACTGACACAAATCTGGTGTACAGGTAATTGTTCCAACTTTTGGTGAAAATTGAAAAACCGGAATGGGGAGATTGGAAACCGGAAGTGGAACCTCAACTCCGTATCTCAAAAACGGATCTAACGATTTTCTTCGATCTAACGATTCTTGATTGTTCCAACTTTTAGTGAAAATCGGAAAACCGGAATGGGGAGATTGGAAACCGGAAGTGGAACCTCAACTCCGTATCTCAAAAACTGATCTAACGATTTTCTTCTAAGCTGCGATATAAACTTCCTATTACATGTCCTTTTATATGTCCTTTCCTATTACATGTCCTTTTATATGTCCTATTACATGTCCTTTCATAGTTGATTATTTCAGGAAAATTGATAGGCCTCTAACAAGTGCGTTCCTATAAAAACGGTTGTACTTTTTTTTTTTTTGACAAACTCGTCATATTAACTCCCTTTTAGATATCCTTTCGTTTGTAATTGTTGTATTCCGGTCAACAGATGCATTTGTCTAGTTTGGTAAAAATCGGAAGTAGACCGAAAGTGTCGGTATCTGATAACGGCTCTAAAGATATTCTTGAAAATTGCTGCATAAGCCTTTTTTTAGATATCCTTTCGCATGTATTACCTTGATTATTACAGGAAAATTGACCGTCATCGTGATGACGTAGGTCCGTTATAGATCTCGGAAATGGATGTTTCAAAAAACTACTCTACCGATTTTTTTTTTTTTTTAACTCGTTATGTAAAATCTTTTTATATGTCTTACACGCGTATCGTTTTTTTTTTCACGGGAAAATTGTTAGGTGTCTGTCTGATTTGTTAGGTCAGTTGTATGTCCTAAATTTGTACGCAAAGCGAAAAAAAAAAAAAAAAAAAAAAAAAAAAAAAGAAAGCCGCACTGCCCGCACTGCAGAAAAAAGGACTTATAACTTTATTATTTGTAATAACTTTAAAATTAAGGGTTGAAACAAATAAAACTCTCTTGTTTGCATAATGCCAAAGGAATAAAATTATACCTATGTCGATATAATATTTCGATATAATAATTCGCTTTATTACACTCTACGAAGTACTTTATAAGAATCTGCATAAAACTTTCATTTTAAATATAATGCAATAACCATACACTTTGTATTCTATTATGATTCATTATATGAAATAAACAAGTTATATTTTAATATATTAAATAAAACTATTTATTTGTTAGATCTTAGCAATTTTTTATTAAAAAAATGTATTCTGCATTGGGTTAATTCCACCTTTCTATGGAATTACTGCTTTAATGCACAATGGCATAGTATTATACAGTGTTTTAATATAAATCTCAGAAATTTCAATGTGCCAAATATCACAAATAATTTTTTCTAGTTCTGGCCGAGTTGTAAGCTGCAAATTTCGAATCATCCCCCTCTCCACCGCCTTTTCATAGACTAAACATTTTCGAATGGATCGCGATTAGAACTATTTCCATGTCTGGTAAAGAAGAAATTCTACTATATCTTTTGTGGGATTTAACTTAAAGTAAAAAAAGATATAATTACTTACAGAATTATAGGTTCTCATGGGAATGGATAGGAAATTTTGACAATTTGAAGTGAATAAACTTATCACAAACGCCGTGTAGTTAGGTGCATTATCATCTTAAAATGCTGTTTGCGGAAATGTCTAAGATACCTCCAAAAGAGTCGGTCATGCACCACTTTTATAAAGACTGTGTTTTATTTCGAGTTAATTGATCCCTTGAGCATAAAAATTTGCTCGACTGTTTGAAAAGTTATGCACCTCCGTACCATAATGTACGGAGAATGTGTCACGGTTTTAAAAGTGCGATTTTCATTAAGTCGGTGATATTTTCGTTGTCAGGTCTGCTTGTTTTCTTTAGCTCGAAATAAGTTAAACTTGACTCGTCAGAGAGAACCAGTTCAGCCCAATAATTAACTATTCATTTTTTAAATTTGTAAGCCATCTGAGGTCTGGCTTTCCTAATTCTCTTCGCTAAGAGTGGAATTTTTTCAAACTTTCTGTCATTTAAACCTGCTTTGTTTAATAGTTGATGCACTGTAGTTAAAGAAATTATGCTGCTAAACACGTTTCTGAATCTCTTTTATGTTCTAAATGTAATACAAACCGATTTTATAAGCAATAGCTTTTTAAATTACGGTCATCTCGCTTGGATGCGCAACATGACCGCCTAAAGCCAAATTTCCACTTTAAACGGCCAAAACATTTTATATCTTGCTAAAAACCATTTTACCAATATTTCGTTAACATTTAATTATTTTGCCATCACACGTATTAAAATATTTTTTGATTTTCATTCAAAAATTAATACTTTTTGTGGCATCGTTAACTGCCTTATTCTTACCATTTTTTAAATAATTTCTAAAATTACAATTTTCCTGACAATTGCATTTTGTTTTTAACACTGGACTCAATGCTAAAGTGTATGTGGAGGAATCCGTTCGAAAATTTGCTTTTTAAACTATAAAATTGGCGGTTGTAAAAGGTAAAAAAGAAAATGTCCAAGTGCGGCTTTTTTTTTTTGTCGCTTAGTGTATGTAATTCCTAGCAGCAAAATGTAATCGGCTTTTGAATGGCCTTTTATCGACGACCGGTGAATTTGTGATCGGCGGATACTCGGAATCTCAACAAGAGCAATGTTGAGGAGTTCATCTAAAATGTCTCATCGGGGACCCGATGAATTTTTGAAACTGATCCAATGAAAATCCGATGAAAAGACACTATTTTTATCGAGTTTTTACGTAATTCGTCATCAGTTCGATTTCTTTTTTCGGTGAAATGCTACTTATCGAAAACCGATCTTAAATTACTCTGAACTATATGTCTTTGTTAATGTTCGAAGAACAAATTTCGAGGAGTCGATGAAAGGCGGAGCAAAATACAATCGATCAATTCTGCTAGGGACACGTGTAATAGTGTGTAATGGAAGTTGTGTAGTTGGTGCACTCTAAATTTTTAATAATATGCCATAGTAACATAAATAAGTTTTTCAAGGCATTCTAAAAATATTTACGGAGATTAAAGCGAGGACTGAAAACAGTTAGACAGATAACCAAAGTCATAAATATTTTCAATTTTGTTGGAAAAAGTTAAAACTGTGGGAATTCATTTTCTGTTAATTGTGAGTTTGATTACAAGTTATTATCTAATTTTTTTTTTTAAGTAATAGCTTACTAAGCAATTATTAAGTACTGTTTGTAAATTATATGATTCACGTAATAAAATATCCTAACTTATAATGTTGTAACTCTCATGCACTTGTTATAGATATGCATACATAAATGCATCGCTTACTGGTCATTGGTATGTTTTGGATGTGTTATGCCTTCTATACTCAATCCAATGGAAAGAAAATACTGCGATGATAAAGAGGGTAAGATTTCAACATTTGATTTTACTATTTACTTCTTAAAACAAGGTATATGAAAGTATTGTAAAACCAATTTTACAAAAAGGATTTTCAAAATGGATTTTAAATTCCTATGTAAAAAAAGTACACTTCATATGGTTTTGTTAAATAAATCCTTATCGAATCATGTTCTTAGTCTGACTAAGAACAGGATTCGATAAGGATTTATTTAACAAAACCTTATGAAGTGTACTTTTTTTACATAGGAATTTTTGCTAGTGTTCGGAGACTTTTGTTACCGACTGTATATATTATGTGAGTGTGTAATTCTTTGGTAACACATATTTATGAATACGTATTTATACGATGCGTGTTCTGACAATGCCTCGTAATTATCCAAATTATGTCAAATTTCGAACAATTATTCACGAAAAACGTAGAATAAGCTGATTAGGTTTTTATTGGTTTATACAATGTTTATGATTCGTGTACAGGAACACACAAAAGAATTTCTTGACATTAAAGCTTATGGACAAATTTTTACTTAAGCACACTTTACTGTTTTCATGCTGCATTGAACATAATGGAATTAACATACATTACAAAGATGCTTAAAAGTATGTATACTATAAAAAAAGTGAATGTATAGACTAAATAATTTATTTATGGACACACAAAAAAATTCCGACGACATACTGTAATCATCCAAATGATGTCAAATTAGTGGTTCCAAGTGGTTCGTAATATCGTAATCCAAGCAATATGGTTGGGAGTGATCGTGTCCATCTTTCGTTTTCATGGAACATTATGCTACAGAATTGTATTTATAGTATCCTAGAATGGCTTGAATTGTTTATATTTATGTTTTTGAACACCATTTTCCCTGAAGATGGTTAATGATGGAATATTAACCGAAACGTCGGAATAAAGATAATTTAAATTATGTGATATGCTGAAAGTATATTTTATTACTGGTTTTATAATTAACAGCATATATAAGTGAAATATATATTTCTTTACATAATGCTCGATTTAAGAGTAAGATGCCATCGTTCTATACACCCGTTTGCCTGTCGGTGATATGAATCTGTCCTATTTCGCTTAAATCTTATTAATTTTGATAGTTCTTGAAATGTTCTGCCTCAAACTGAGTGCCTTGATCAGTAATACATACTAATGGTGTTCCAAAGCGTGAAATCCAGCTTTTTAGTAAGGTTTTTGCAACCGTTTCGACACGAATATCCGGCATTCGAATAGCTTCTGGCCAAAGACTAAATCGATCTATTATTGTTAAGCAATAGCGAAATCCTTCAGATGATAGTAATAGACCAATAATATCTAAATTAATTTCTGTGAAACGTTGATTGATGTTGTGATATTGCTGAAAAGGACTCTGCACATGATGTGTAACTTTCGACTTTTGACACTTAAGACAGCTCCTAGTCCAAATTCTTGCATCAATAACTTGGTTGTAGCCTTTATTTCATGATGGGCTAGATTGTGAATATTGTTAAAAACAATTTTCCTAAATACTTTTGGAATGTAAGGTCTCTTTTTGTTTGTTGAGCAGTCACAATATATGTCACAATCGGAACCAAATACAGGAACTTTTTCTAATTTTAGAGAGGAGTTCTGAGGAGAAAGAATTTCCATTAACTCCTTGTCCGTTTCCTGTGCCTTAGCTATAGCATTATAATCAAGTACTGGTTGAATAGGTAACTCGTCTATTCTAGACACTGCATCAGCAATGATGTTGTTTTTCTTTTCAGATATGTGCTAAATATCAACAGTAAATTGACGTTGTTGAGGTGTTGATTTATCTAGTTTCTGGTGGAAAGCATAAGTTAGTGGCCTGTGGTCGGTAAAAGTTGTAAAGTTTCTACCTTCCAAGAAATGTTTAAAATATTTCACTAAAGAATATGAAGCTAACAGTTCTCTATCATACGTGCTGTAACGTTTCTGGGTATCGGTTAACTTTCTTGAAAAGAATCTTAGGGGTTTCCAGATTCCATCTTCTAGTTGTTGTAGTACAGCACCGATGCCCTTATCAGATGCATCAACCATTAAGGAAATGGGTGCATTTCTGATGGGTGAACTAGAACTGTCGCATTACATAGTTGTCGTTTGCTAGCACGTTATCAGTGAAATTCGTATCTCACTTGGGGGGGGGAGTAGTTGTGGTGCCATATCGTTTGTCAGCGTTTCATATTATTGGTTGCTCTCTTAATATACGTTGTTGAAATAACCATGATTTTTTAAAGGAACTAAACATGTTCACTAGATAATTTGATGATTTTTTTTTCTGCCAAGGACGACAGATATCAAATATTCCGCTGCAATATAGTAATATCTTATATCAGACACTTTATTTAAACATTTGAAAACAAATTTGACTTCAAATTATGATAGAATATTTATTATTTTCCTTTTAATTAGTATATTCGTTGGATATTTATTGTGTAAATATTCTCCTTTGAAATTAAATGTTTATGTTTTCAATCGAATATGGAGGTTTGCCATTTTCTTTTCTAGAGTTTTGAAATTTAAAATTAAAGTTTTATCGATTTTACAGCAAAAACAACTTAATCTAAAGCATACACACGATAACTAATACATATCTATACCCATGGAGATTAAAATCGGGAAATAATATTCCTCGATTTTTAATAATTTTTTGCAAAAAATCCAATGGGCGTTCAACATAGGAAATCTTTTTCCTGCATCCACTCACGGCCAGTGACGTCATCACTTCGCTTGCATATTGTGTTGTCACCGGGTTCTGAGGCACTGTGAAAGTTTCAAATGTCTATCTAGTAGGGAAGTTAGTTAAAAAAAGTTTGCAAGATTTGTACCGGACAAACAAACAAACAAGAATCGAAGTTAATAAAAATATTTATAAGATAAAAAAAAACTTTTTATATACCATGTTTTAAATTTTCTGATGAATCATAGAGCTCTTATCAATGTGCATAAAATTTTTAAAGTGATATTGATGTCAAATTTTGTGAGATGCATAATTTAACTTTTTATAATTTTTTAAGGTTCACGTTTAATTAAATGTATTTTTATGTCGAAAGAAAATGAACCCTTAATTTTTTTTGGCAACAATTAAATTATAGCTAATATTTTAATGGCTATTTTAACGCTATTAGGATGTTATTATTTTCCTATTTTAATTAATTATAAGAAAACTAATCAAAAATTCGAAAATCGGACATCGAAGTATTGTGTTGTCAACGGGTTCTGAGGTCCTGCGAAAGTTTCAATTGTCTAGCTACTAGGGAAGTTAGTTAAAATTCGAATGCAAGATTTGTACCGGACAAACAAACAAACATACATACATACAAACAAACAAGAATAGAAGTTAATAAGAACATGGTAACATGGTAAAATACCTAAACCGAATAAACATGTCAACATTTGACAAAAATATTTTTTTACAATGCCACACCCATATTGGATTTTTAGGCTGAAATAAGACTTACTACTTAAATATTACACACACGAAAAAACTTACACTACGTGGTATTTTAACACAACCACACCTATCAAATCTAGCGCCACACCCAAACAAGCAACCAATTCATTGATAAAAAAAATTTTACCCCATCATCAGACTTGACGAAAGACTTGCGATTGAGATTGAAGGTATCCAGTTACCTGCAAACCAATACTACTCACATTGACACAGTCCAAAAATCACTAAAATCAGTTTAAAAATATATATTTTGAAGAAAAATAATATTTAATTGCATTCAAGGCCATGCCTGCATTAAAATTTTATGATTTGCGAGCTAGCATTCTTCGAAATGTAAATTTAAGATTTTATAGTAAAATAATTTTGATTAAATTCAAAATCGACGAGATTTATAACTCTAACTTTACTCTTGTATAATTAAAAAAATAAAATAAAAGACATTTTGATTTGCTTTCGAATGCTGATAAATTATAGAATTCATTAGAAAGGTCTTACCATATAAAACCTTGATTTAATCAATTGAAATTTTCATAAATTACCTGGGTAAAGTCTCTTAAGGTAATTTTAGAATATTAAAATCTCTGGAAATGCAGTGTTAAAATCACATAACCGAATCATAATTTAACATTGAAACACATTAATTAAATCTGAACATCTTTATACTACCAGATAAAGCTATAAACTTTTTTTTTTTTTTTTTTTTTTTTTTTTTAAATTTTAGATCTTGTTTTTGTTCCACGAAACAACGACACCTGTCCTAAAGTTATTAGCTGTGATCATTGCAAGGATGACTGCAGGCAAGTAAATTTTATTTTCTTTAATTAAATTGATTATTCATATGGGAAATATCCTAATTCCCATATCATGTAAAGTGCCACAAATAGCCAACATAAAGAATTATTTTAGATGTTATAAATAAAATAGATGGGTTGGTGACAAACCTTTTCTTCCTTCCGTTATTTTATGTGGATGGGAAAATGGACGCTTTTAAAACATAAAGCAATAAAACTATCATTCTATTCGTAAATCCTGTCTACTGCAATAAAAGAGAGAAACTTGGACCACCCCATGGACAGAACTGAGGTCTGAAAAGAAAGGAAAATGATGCTCCAGGGGATGCTATGCTGTAAAATCATCGTTCGGTAGTGCGGACAGCAAAATTCAAAGAAGAGCGAGAGAGAGGGAAATTTCCAATGAGATCCTTAGCTACGTATGAGTGGAGCCAGCCACCAATGAAAATACAACTATATAAATAAATAATAAAAATAAAAAAGAAAGGTTTCAGCCCCTCTCGAAAAAATATTATGTTTAGGAGAGTCTAAAAAAAATGATAGAATATCTCTCGGAGATGTTTCGGATGAGTAAAATATTATTATTAGAAGATCCCTTGGTTATGTTGTTGGTAAAAAGGAAAGAAATATAAAATGTCGGAAGTTCGGAAGAGAAAGTAAAAAATAAGGAATGGAACCAGATAGAAGAAAAAAGAAGTGGATTTATCGAAGAAATCTGCTATAAATGATTTGTTTTCGTGATAATCCTTCATTCAACGTAATTCTCATTGAATAACTTGATCAAAGTTAGATAAAAAAAAAAAAAAATTCTTCTGTGAATTAATATGATAAAATTTATAGAATAAATCTGTTTTAAATGATATATTTTCATGATAATACATCATTCAACGTAATTATCATTGAATAACTTTTTCAAAGTTGGACAAAAAATGTATTTTCTTCTATGAATTAATATGATAAAATGTATCAAAGGAATATGTTACAGGTGACTTTTTTTTAAATTTTGTGAACTTTATAAACTTGAACGTTGTAAAAAAAAAAAAAACTGTGAATTTTATTCGTCAATCAAGGAATACTAATTTCCGGATGTGCTTCCTCCATCTAAACATCAAGGGTAAGTGGCTATTCAATTTTATTTGGGGCAAACATCATCTTTAAATTGATAAAAGATAAATTGAGTAATAATATACATATCCCAGCATTTTTACCAAGTGATAAATAAATGGTATATTGTGATAATTAATACTATATGTTGTGTCTATAATTTTTTTTATTTAGATAAATGTGTATAGGTTTAATTAATGTTTTTCTAAGTTGAAGAATAATATATATATCCCAGCATTTTTACCAATTGATAAATAAATGGTATATTGATAATTAATAATATATGTTTTGTCTATAATTCTTTTAAATTTAGATAAAAGTGTATAGATTAAATTAATGTTTTTTCTAGGTGGAAGGAAAAGATTTGAAAAGTAAAAAAAAAAAAAAAAAAAAAAAAAAAAGAATAATAAAATAAATGAAAAAATGAATAAAGATATAAGAATAATAATAATAAATTGATAGATAAGTAATATTGATAGATTTAGAGGTTATTTAAAAATAAATTGGGTTATTGCAGATATTTTAGTATTTGAACAACGCAATTTTTTAAAAATGGGTTCATGTGGTCGGAATATAAATAAAAAAATCATAATAACTTTTAATTAATCACCACATTGCCCCATAATAGTATTTTTGGTGCCGTAATATCAGGTGTTTTTTTTTTTTTTTTTTTTTTTTTTTTTTTGTATAATATCAGCTAGTATATTGGCTGCCATTAATTTCAGGAGTTAAATGAATTGTTTTTGTATGTGTATTAAATATTTTCATGGTTTTAGTAATGTATATAGATATATTATGTTATGTATGATTTAAGAGCTTTTGCTAAGAGTTAGAGTTTTTTTATGTCAAAATATTGCATGTTAATTGATAAATAAGTTACAAAAGAGTTTGAAGAAAATCTTTAGGGTAAAATTCATGAGTATTTAAGAAATGATTTATGTCAAAAATACTACAGCTTCCCAGAGAAGTTAAAAAACAGATTAATTATTGTGAAAAGGAATTTAGACACAAAATTAAAGAAAAAAGAAATATGGGGGACAAACCCACAATAAGCATGGATACGCTAATTAATTTAGTGCCTAATTTTAATGATAAATAAATTTGACATAAATTCATTAATTAAACAAATTGATGGTATAACAACTAGTTTAGAGTTGCCAGAACCAATAAAAATTATTCTACTTAAAAATAAAATCCAAGGTAAGAATAGGGAGTTGCTTAACAATTCGACAGAAATTTCAGAAGAAACAAATTATGAAAATTTGAAAACAAAGTTAAAAGAAATGTTTAGCACTCCAAAGTCTTTTAAAACGACAAAAAAAAAAAAAAAAAAAAATTGGAGTTAAAACAGCTTCCGAACCAAAACATAGATGAATTTCAAAAACAATTTGATATAATATCAGCAAAATATTTGAAACAATCAGGGCATAATGCGAAAGAAAGCGCATTGGATTTATTAAAAACAATAAAATTATCGCGCTTTCTCGATGCAATTCGTAGTGACATTGCATTTGAAGTCAGAAAAAATGCTCCAGCAACATATGAAGAGGCCACAAAAATAGCTAAACAAATAGAGTTGGCTTTCAAAAGCAAACAGTCAGATGCTAATAATACGGAACAAGTTAATACAGTATGTTCAACACTCTTGGAATTATCAAAAAATCAAAATGATCAGATTAACAGGTTAAAAGAGGAAATTAATTCCCTAAAAATTAAAAATACTAATGAGGAAAGTAAGACACAATTAGCGGAAAGTCGATGGTGTGACATTTGTAAAAACATCAGTCATAATACTGATATATGCTGGTTTAATTCGAGAGTGCAAAAAACACAAACTAAACCAAAAAATAACTGGCAACATAGAGAAAGTCATGAAACAAAATATCAGTCAGTTCCAGTAGGAGGTAATATACAACAAATGGCAACAAATTATATAACACCTATTTACTATAATCCGAATTCACAAGACAATACTGGAGATTTTCCACAAAATATTGACCCGTACAGACCAATAAATTAGCACTATGAGAGAGGTTTTAATAGAGAAAATTATCAGGGACAAAATTCTTTTCCACCAGGTAATAAATTTCAAAAACAGACTGGGTACCAACAAGGGAGAAGTTATAAGCAACAAAATACCAGTAATTATAATATAGAAGGTCGTAGAAACTTCCCTAAGCAAAATTTCGATCAGCAGAAGAAATATTATAAAAATTACAGATGGAATAATAATCAGGTAAACTAAGAAGGGAATTTTCGCAATCGTATAATAGTAACAAAAAACACTTTAATGCCCACAGAAAATTCCATAAGAATGGGCAGTATAAATTTGATAATTATAAATTTTCCTCAAAAAAATATCAAATGAGAAAAAGTAATTTCCAAACAGATAAAAATAAAAGAAAGAAAACTGAATATAGAATAGATGATAGACAAAAAAATCATACAGGAAGCAGAAGCGAACAAGTCACTAGCGTACAAAGGGATTATATGAATAATTTGCCCTTAGTAAAATTTAAAATAGCATAGGTTCCAGTTATCGGATTAACTGACAGTGGTGCCAGTATATCCTTAATTAGTGATGAATTATACGAACAATTAAAAAAATGAAAATATAAAGAAACACTATTTATCACGACAGGTAACAATCCATACTTTAGATAATTCCACAATCTCTTTTAAATGTTGCATTAAGATTAATTTCAGAATAGAAAGAATTTATGTTTCAGGTACATTTTATGTTACAACCCAAAAGTTTAACAAACAATACGATCTTATTTTAGGTTATGACTTTCTAAAGTCAAATAGAATTTTATTAGACTGTCCAAAAAAACAATTAAAATTAAAAGACAGAGACATCCCATTCTTAGATGATACACAAACAGAAAATTCCATAACACACAATCAACAAATAAATCAGTTGGAAATAAAAAACAATAGAAAGACTGAATTAAAGGAAAGTGATAATAAAGCAGTTTTTGCGAAATTGGTAAAAAAAGTATTTTTAGGACCAAAGGAAGCAAAGATATTTAAATTGAGATGCGCATCACAAATTGAACCCGATACAACAATTCTTTTAGAGCAATATAAAGAAACGGATAATATTATAATGGATTTATCAATTCATACAGTTGATAAAGATAATATTATATCGGTAATTGTTACTAACAAATCGGACAAGAAATTAACTATAAATAAACACACTAAAATCGTAAAAATTGAAACAGATTTTCTAATAGAGGAAGATATTTCTGAGAATAATGATTTGAATACTGAACAAATTAATGCACTGTCGTTACAAGAAATCAAACAATTAAGAATAAATCAATTAAAAAAAGATTTCCAATTAGATCATTTAAGTGAACCAATAAAATCACGAGTACAAAACATTTTGCTAGAGAATGCAGAAGCATTCTCAAAAAGTTATGCTACTCTGGGCCAGACCTCTTTAGTGACGCCGGAATTTAAATTTTTACATCATTATCTCATACAATCTCGCCCATATAAAATATCAGAACACTACCGAGAAGCTGCGAAAAATGAGATAGACGAATTATTAGATGCAAGAATTATTCAAAAATTCACCTCTAATTACGCATTTCCTGTAATTTTTGTTTAAAAAAAGCCTATACCAAATACAAATAATGGCCAAATTAGGATGAGAGCGGCCATTGATTTTCGATTAATTAATGAAATAATTGAAAATAAACCTTACCCTTTGCCGGAATTGAGAAAAATTTTACATTCCATTAGTGGAAAGTTGTATTATACTACTTTAGATTTCTACAGCGCGTTTTTCCATGATTAATTTGCGGCCTGAAGACAGGCAAAAATTTGCGTTTATTACGGAGTTTGAACTTTTAGAATCCAATCGCTTATGTTTTGGAAATAAATTAAGTTCTATATACTTTTCGGAATTAATGGACACAGTACTGGGAAAATTTGATAAAAATAAAGTTCAGTACTATATCGACGATATTATTTTAGCGGCAAATTCACAGAAGGAAATGTTAGAAATATTAAAACAGGTATTGCAAACTTTAAAAGAAAATAATTTAACGATTGACCCAAGAAAGGCACAAATTATGAAAGAAAAAATAGAATTTTTGGGTTATAAAATTGATAAAAATGGATATTCGCCGTCCGATGATAATATAACGAAAGCGAAAAATCTTAAACGGCCCAAAAACAAGAAAGGCGTTCAATCCCAAATCGGTTTTACAATTTTTTTTTTAAAACACTAATTCACAACTATTCGGAAATCATACACCCACTCACAGAGTTAACGAGGAATGACAAAAAATTTATGTGGACTGAGGTGGAAGAAAATGCATCTAGGAAAATACAAGAGGCAATTATAAACAATCCAACATTGAGACCTCCGGATTTTAATAAAGAATTTTATCTTATATTATCTTCAAAAATAGCGATCTGCGGTATTTTAGCACAAAAGAATGATCAAGGCGAATTAATTCCAATAGAGTATTTTGCCAGGAAATTAAAACAGACTGAATGTAAATACCCATCGATGAAATTGGAATTTCTCAGTATTCACGATTCTTTAATGTTCTTCAAACAATTAGTGTTAGGGGAAAAAATAAATATTCTGACGGATAGTAAAGCATTAACGTATCATATAAGTCTGGAAAAATAATCAGATTTAATTAATCGTTGGATTTTTAATATTCAAAATTTTGATTATTCTATTAAATTTATACAAGGAAAAAATAATCCTGCAGATTTTATGAGTCGCCATTTAAATAATTTAACCCACCAACAAACTAAGGAGATAGATATTTTCACGGTGGAAAAAGGTCTAACAAGGGAAAATATAAAAAAAAGAGCAGTATAAGGGCACACAGATCAGTAAAATAAGGCAAGAACTAATTAATGGTACAAGTACGAAATTAAAAAAGAAATATCATTTAATAATGAAATATTGGTATTAAAAAATAATGAAAACCAGTATGATAATCCGATTTACATAGCACCATATAGATTAAGGCAAAAAATTATGGAAGTGGGCCATAAACCCCATTTTGGTTTCGCAAAAACGTATCATACCATAAAACCCAGAGTTTATTGGATTGGCATGTATAATACGGTCAAATATTATGTAGCAAAGTGTATAAATTGCAATACTTTTAAGAGTAGACCGACTTGTGACCCTAAATTAACCAAAATTGAAAGAAATGACCCACCAGGTTCTTATTTACAATGCGACATTGTAGTACCCCTACCATTATCGTATAAAAAGAATAGATTCATCCTCACTGTAATTGATAGTGTTGGAACTAAAAGAAAACTTTAATATTAATTTAATTTTTACCCGCGTTAAAAATCAGAATTTTATTATTCCAACAAGTAAAACTCGGTCGCCTATCAGACGACTATAGCAGGCTCTTTGAAAACTTGAAACTTATTTATATTTCAAAGAATATATACATTTCATTTTACTTTTATTTTTCTAGTGGAGAAATTATTCCAGTAAACCAAAATATCCATACAAAAGGTTCTTACCTTGACCATAGATGTGGACGGCAGCGGAGAAAATATCACTTTTCAAACACAAAAAAATTCACTATCTTGACATTTCACATTTTTTAATCCGTTCAGACACACAAAAAACTATTTACACTTTATACATAATTTAAACATAAATTGGTTTAGGACCTATTTTTTGGCCCGTTATTACTTCTGAAAATCTACATCATAAAATTTTACAAGTAACATTCAAATCAAAAAACTCACTACTCCTTTTTTTTTACATCTTACATCTCCTATTTTCGAAGCAAAAGCGCCCTCTATTGTGGACTTTCTCAAATAATTTTAACTTTTTCGCAACACTCCCACCTTGATTCATCGGCAGGTGAATCAACTAAAATGAAAAAAATAGTTATACATGAAACATATATATGGAAAAAAGAACACAAATGCAGTTAATTAAAATATAAAAAGTTTGACAGAAGTGAATGTTCAAAGTTTTTTAGTCTTATCGGATAGGAGTTCTAACTATCCGACCACTCTGGTCATTTTTGACACACTCTCAAGATGTTGTTGTGTCTTGGGCAAAACTTTATTCAATGTCTCTGGATCATTAGGTACAACTTCAGTGTCCTGTAACTTAACTTTCATGATAGGATCACCTTTTGAGCACACTTCCAGTGGGAACACCTTTTGTACTGGCCGTACCAAGGTTCCACTCTTGACTCTCAGCTTGACAACTCTTATACGGCCATCTTTTCCAGGATAGACTTCTTGTATTACGGCTAGTGGCCAATTTAGTCGTTTCTGATTGTCACTTTGGATGATCACCACATCACCTACTTTCAAGTCTTTATTATCTTTACCAGCCTTCTGGATCAACTGGCTTAGGTATTCTTTACGGAATCTATTCCTGAATTGCTGTCTCACTTCTTGACAATAGGCATGTCTTGAGAGCAGCTTTTTTCGGTCCAAATAGTCCAAATCTGGAGTACCCGATTCCTTCAAGTCAGAAAGAAAATCGGATGGTCTTAAAGGTTTGAAATCACCCACATCATTGGATATATAAGTAAGTGGGCGATTGTTTAAAACAGCCTCGACATCACACAGAACAGTAAGTAACTCTTCATATGTCAATACAGACCTTCCCATTACAAGAAGAAGCAAATCTTTAGTGGAGCGAATTAAGCGCTCCCACCAACCGCCCCACCACGCAGCGGTGGGCGGAATGAATTTCCACTCTATTGGATGTAGTGGATCGTGACATATCTTTTCCCATTCAATTGTTCTTAAAGCTGCAGCAGTACCAGTAAAGTTAGTACCGTTATCCGAGTATATTACGGAAGGACGACCTCTACGGGCGATGAACCGCCGTAATGCTTGTATAAAAGATTGCGAACTCATGGATGACAACAGTTCCAGGTGCACTGCACGATATACGGCTCAGGTAAAAAGTATTACCCACGATTTTGTCCTATTTCTTAAAAACAGGGGACCACAGACATCAATTCCCGTAACTTCAAATACGGATGCATCTTTAACTCTGTCTTCTGGCAGATGGGTAGGGGCTGTTGCTGTGGCTTTACTCATAAAGCGTCTGCACACAGCGCATTTTCTTATTACTGATTTTACAGTTCTTCGCGCAGATATTATCCAGAACTCCTCTCTGAGCATACTCAACAGTGTCTGAACACCAGCATGTGAATTGTTGGTATGTAATTCCCATATCAGGCACTCTACGACATGGTGCTTAGGTGGTAGTAAAATCGGAAACCTGAATGCATAAGTGTCTTTTCTTTCAATTACTTTGGTTTTGACTCTAACAAGTTTATTTTCATCCATGACTGTGATAAGACCCCTAATGGACTCTCCAGTCACTGGAAAACTCTCCACTTGAATAATAGAAAAAAGTTTCAATTTTGATTTTTGGAACTCTGAAGCTGATAGGAATGGCTGGACATTCAGTGCTCCCCCTCGACAACTCTGAATAAATCTCATTACCCAACCTAAAACTCGCACCATTTTAGAGAATTTAGAAAATTTCTTATACCATTTATCACCGACCTCTGTTGTGACATTAGTATTTACATTTAAGTCAATAACTCTCTTTCTTTTAATTTCTGCTGCAACTGACTCCTCGTCTGGCAAAACTTCAGAGTCAGGCCATGATTCAGGAGGAAGTCTCAGAAATTCGGGTCCCTCCCACCAATCACATTGCAACAAATGTTTAGGCGTACAGCCACGGGAGGCCAAGTCAGCGGGATTCAATTTGCCCGGTATATGTCGCCAGCATTCTCCTTTCGACAAACTTAAGATCTCTTTTACTCTGTTATTCACGAATACACCCCAACTCTCATCTCGTTGTATCCAACAAAGTGCCACAGTGGCATCTGTCCAGTAAAAGGTTGGAACGTCAGTTAAGAACAGGGCTGCACTTACATATTTTGCCAAACGTGCACCCAAAACACAAGCTAATAATTCTAATCGTGGTATTGTTATCCTTTTCAATGGCGACACGCGTGTTTTTGCAGCAACAAATTTCACAGATACATTTTTGTCATTTACCCACCAAAGAAATTTCAAATAATTTTGATCTTCCCTCTGTATGCCAATCTGCAAAAATGCTCGTCTTATATCGGAAGTTACGCCAATCGATTTTTCTCTAAAACGCATTAAAATAGCTGGGATTTCTTCTACTAGGTTAGGGCCTTTCATCAAATAATCATTTAGAGAAAATGAACTAGCCGATTTACATGAGGCATCGAAAACTGGTCTAATTTTGGTGGTTAGACTATCTACTTTGATAACTGGATGATGTGGCAGATAATGTCCTACTTTACTATTTTCAGATTCTGGAATTATCTCCACAACATCTTCAGAAAGCCACTCACTAAATACCTTATCATACTCATTAAAACTATTTAATTTTCTCAATTTTCGCGTGGTGGAAAATAATCTCTTTTCTGCAATATGCCTGTTAGAGGGAAGGTCAACTGGGAAATTTTGGACCCAAGGTAAACTCACGCAATATCTACCATCTTCGGTTCGGTGAAGATTCTTGAAAAATTGTTCCTGTGCTAACTGATCTTCTATATCCTTAGAAAAGGTCTGCGCCTCATCCCTAATACCGATGGATTCTAAATCCCACATATCAGAAACTTTCATATTTTGAACAAGGAGGTTGGTCATTAGCATGGACTGGGTACCCTCAAAACTTTGGACACGAAAATTATTCTGTTCCCCACACAAAGTCCACCCCAATTTGGTATTAATAGCTGTCAGACCTCCCTTTAATTGAACTACTTCACCAGTGAGAATTTGTCCATAAATATCACTTCCTATTAGAATCTCAATTTCAGGATAATCATCGCCTATATCTGAAATCCAAATTTTATGCCTTTTTAATTCCCCCAATAACGGACCTTTAGATATGCGTGGTATTGTACCGCAAATAGTATCTTGTTCGAGAAAATTGAACTGATGTTCATTACTTCTCCCAACGGGTCTAAGTCTCATACTATATCTATTATGACTTTTTGATTCAGTTCTAGCTCCCCCAAACAGCGTATGAGTTAAATTCTCAGCGGAAATAATTTTCAAATTTAAAGCTTCGGCTGTGGATCTTAAAACATACGATCTCTGCGATCCACAATCTAAGAGACACCTAACCTTTTTTCTCAGACCACCTGAGACTACTTCAACTATTAATGTCATGAGAATGACCTCTTTCATACATGAAGGAGTAGACACAGTACTCTGTACAGCAATTGACCCTTTTTCACTAACTATTGTCTCGTCCTTATTCTCTGGAGCCTCCGGGCATAAAATTATGGGATGAGAGCGCTTACAAAGACGACACTGAATAAATTGTTTACATTGCTTCGCAAAATGACCAGATTTAAGGCAACGTAGGCAGCATTTTAACTCTTTTAATTTATTAAATTTCTCTTTTAAAGATAAAGACCGCGCTTTGAAGCATTCTTTACTTTCATGATTTTTTCCGCAAAAGACACATGATAACTCCTTAGTCGCTACCAAACCAGCAGCACTCGCAATAGGTTTTTTATTTTTGAATTTAATCTCTTTAGGCCGCTCTTCACGCGAGGGTGTCGTAACCTCGAACCCAGAACGTGCGAGTTTAACTCTTTGTTCCCCTTCGACTTCTTTACGCAAAAACTGCAAGAGATTTGAGAGACGGGATCCCTCATTACTAAATAGAATGCTCCTCTGCCATACCCTAATCATCTCAGCGGATAAACAAGGCTCAACCATGGGATATAGCCAAGCACCATTGGAGTCTGGGCTTATGCCCAATGACTCGAGAGCTCGGAGGTGGGACTCAATTTTGTCAAACAGTGACACCAGAGATAGCTTATCTTTGCCCTGTGAGCGTACATTTTGAATAATTAATTTCAGTAACTCTCTCACATAAATTTCAGTTAAAATTTCCTTATTTCCGAAACGCTCCTCGAATGCCGCAATAGCTTTCGGATAATTTTCCTCTGTTAATGGGTAACTTTCAATTAACTCACACGCCCTAGTTCCGGGTAACATAGATTGCGTTAAATAATGGAATTTATCTACGGCATCAAGATCCTTATCTTCGTGAATTTTTTTGAACTGACCCCAAAACGAAAGATAATTTATTAACTGACCATCAAATTTTTTGATCTCGATTTTTGGTAACTTATACCTCTTTTCATTGAGATTAATACTACTATCTGGTGTTACAGCAAAAACATTAACTTTTGAATCCATAAGATTAATTTTTTCCTTTACTCGTCGGCTAAGCGAAATAAATTCATCAGAATATTCCTCACAAGCTATAACTTCCGTTTCGAAATCCTCATCGGAAGTTTTCCCTTTTATCAATAAATCCAGTAATTCCGAATCGTGAACCTTTAATTCGCTTACTGCTGTTTTTAACTTTACAAATTTATCTTCTAAAACTGACCTATCGGGTTGTTCCCTCTCTAACTCTTCTTTTATCACATTAGCCGTTATAGTAAAAGCAGTACGTGCAATGGCACGTTTCTTCTTCAATAACTCAACACTCATTTTTTATTTACTGAATGTCCTAAAATGCCTAACACAAATTTTTAATTTAAACTAAAATGTTCTTAAAACTCTAATATTTTTTAACTCAAACTTCAAATAGTTTAAACTGTAACTCAAATTTAAACCATAACTAAATTATTCAAGAACAAAACTCAGTTTAATTTAAAACAAAACTCAAATTTTAAAACCATATCTAAATTATTTGAGAACAAAACTCAAATTTTAAAACCATAACTAAATTATTTAAGAACAGAACTCAATTTAATTCAAAACCAAACTCAAATTTTAAAACCATAACTAACTTATTTGAGAACAAACTCAAATTTTAAAACCATAACTAAATTATTTGAGAACAAAACTCAAATTTTAAAACCATAACTAAATTACTTGAGAACAAAACTCAAATTTTAAAACCATAACTAAATTATTTAAGAATAAAACTCAAATTTTAAAACCATAACAAAATGATTTAAACTAGAATTCAATTAATGCAAAACCGAAACTGATTTTTAAAACCAAAACTCAAACAGCAATCGAATGATTTAAAATTAAAACTCAATATTAAATCATAACTGAAATAATGTAAAACCAAAACTCAAATTAAATTCAGTCACAATTTAAATATTCTTAAAATAACATTACTCAAATCATTCTAATGCAATAACCTTTTTGTTCTCAAATAATCACAAAAACATTAACTCAATTTAATAAATAAATAAAATGATATAACCTTTAAAAATATCAAAACAGAAAATATTAAAAGCATAACCTTTAATTATATAACTCAACTGACTCAGTAAATAAGAATATAAAATGTCACAAGGAAAGAACTGAAACAGCCACCATTCCCATCTCTGCTTATTCATTCGCATATTCAATAAAAATTAAATAGTTTAACCATTAATCTTAACCTTTAATAATATTATGAACACTCTAATTATTTATATTAATCATTAAATTATATTACTATTTCATAGTGTTCTTAAAAACGAAAACGAAACTTTTAAAACCAGAACAAAAACAAAAATAATCATTACTGTTAACTTTCAAAGATCCTGATCGCAGACGCCAGAACTTGTTGGAACTAAAAGAAAACTTTAATATTAATTTAATTTTTACCCGCGTTAAAAATCAGAATTTTATTATTCCAACAAGTAAAACTCGGTCGCCTATCAGACGACTATAGCAGGCTCTTTGAAAACTTGAAACTTATTTATATTTCAAAGAATAAATACATTTCATTTTACTTTTATTTTTCTAGTGGAGAAATTATTCCAGTAAACCAAAATATCCATACAAAAGGTTCTTACCTTGACCATAGATGTGGACGGCAGCGGAGAAAATATCACTTTTCAAACACAAAGAAATTCACTATCTTGACATTTCACATTTTTTAATCCGTTCAGACACACAAAAAACTATTTACACTTTATACATAATTTAAACATAAATTGGTTTAGGACCTATTTTTTGGCCCGTTATTACTTCTGAAAATCTACATCATAAAATTTTACAAGTAACATTCAAATCAAAAAACTCACTACTCCTTTTTTTTACATCTTACATCTCCTATTTTCGAAGCAAAAGCGCCCTCTATTGTGGACTTTCTCAAATAATTTTACCTTTTTCGCAACAGATAGTTTTTCACGGTTTTTAGAAATTTTTCCTTTACCAAATACGAATACAGAATCTATTATATCATGCTTGAATACCTATTTTGAAAGATTTGGCTTATGCCAGACATTACAAATGGACAATGGACCATCCTTCAAAAGTAAATTCTTTAAACAATATTTAACATCTTTAAATATCGAAGGTAGACATAGTAGCCCATATTTACCCAGGAGCAATGCATTAATAGAACGGGTGCATAGAACTATGAAAAATTCAATTGCATCGATATGTAATAGGTCTTTTGACTGGGATGTACAACTAAATTTTCTTAAACTCGTGTATAATACACAGCAACATCGATCGACAGAGTACACCCCCGTACTACTATTTTTTTGGAAGGGAAATACGTAACCCCTTTAATAATTTTGAGCAACCACGAATGACAAATATAAGCCAGTATGTAAAAGAATTGAATTATTATATTAATGAAGTTCGAAAAATTGCTCAAGAAAACGCAAGACAAACACTAAACGAATATGATAAAATAAATCTTACAAAGAAAGATGTTGAACTAGATTTAAATGATGAAGTATATTTAAAATTAATGGGTAAAACAGGGGCATTGCAACCTAAATTTGCGGGACCATTTTTTATCTCAAGAAATCTGCGAAATAATAATATGCTTTTAAAACCTAGACAACCCAATGGGTAAAAAAATAAAACGGCATATTACAAAGCTGTTTAAAATCCCAAGCGATAATATATTGAGGGATAATGAAGATAATAAGCAAAAATTACAAGAGTGTAAAATAAAAATAAGTTTATTTACGCAGAAAATAATAATAGAAAATCAAAATTAATTGAAAAGGTGATTAAAAAAAAAAAAAAAAAAAAAAAAAAAAAGATTAAATAGTATGAGTGAAGCCAGCCACCAATGAAAATACAACTATATAAATAAATAATAAAAAGAAAAAAGAAAGGTTTCAGCCCCTCTCGAAAAAATAATATGTTTAGGAGAGTCTCAGAAAAATTATAGTTAGAATATCTCTCATTCTAACTGTTTCGGATGAGTAAAATATTATTATTAGAAGATCCCTTGGTTATGTTGTTGGTAAAAAGGAAATAAATATGAAATGTCGGAAGTTTGGAAGTTCGGAAGAGAAAGTAAAAAAAAAAATCTGGTGTGAAACAACCACACGACTTCCATTACCCGCTATTACATGTATTACATGCATTTTTGAGAGATAATGTGATCAGAAAATATAAAAGTGACCAAAAAAGAAAATCGTTAGAGCCGTTTTTGAGATACCAACGTTTACAAAAAATCAATTATTGACCGGAAAACAATAATTACATACAAAAGCATATTTAAAAGTGAGTTAAAAGGGCGAGTTTGAAAAAAAACCGTACAACCGTTTTTAAAGGAACGCCTTTGCGAGGCCTGAAATTGAGCTATTTATACAGGACGCCTATCAATTTTCATGAACTAACCAACTATATCATTCGAAAGGATATCTGATAGAGTGTTTATATAGCAAATTTGAAGAAAATCGTTAGAGCCGTTTTTGAGATACGTACTTACGGTCCCACTTCCGGTTTCCGATGTCCCATTTCCGGTTAAACTCAATTATTGACAGGAAAACAATAATTACATACAAAAGCATATTTAAAATTGAGTTAAAATGGCGAGTTTGAAAAAAATCCGTACAACCGTTTTTAAAGGAACGCCCTTGGGAGGCCTGAAATTGAGCTATTTATACAGGACGCCTATCAATTTTCTTGAACTAACCAACTATATCATTCGAAAGGACATCTAATAGAGTGTTTATATAGCAAGTTTGAAGAAAATCGTTAGAGCCGTTTTTGAGATACGGACTTACGGTCCAACTTCCTGTTTCCGATGTCCCACTTCCGGTTTTTCAACTTTCACCAAAATTTGGAAATTTCATCTGTAGGCCAGACGTATTTGAATACTAAAGTTTCGTAGCTCTATCTTTATTAGTTTCTGAGCTATAATAGCCAGAAGATTCTCCACATACATACATACACACACACACATACATACATACACACTGACCAATTGCCAAAAACCACTTTTTTGGACTCAGGGGACCTTAAAACGTGTAAATCAGGTGAAAACCCGATATCGAATTTTCAGACCGAATACAATACTTCCATTACCTACGGTAGTAGGGTAATGGAAGTAAAAAAGGAATGGAACGAGAGAGAAAAAAAAAAGAAGTGGATTTATCGAAGAAATCTGCTATAAATAATTTGTTTTCGTGATAATCCTTCATTCAACGTAATTCTCATTGAATACCTTGATCAAATTGGATAAAAAATTTATTTTCTTCTGTGAATTAATATGGTAAAATTTACAGAAGAAATCTGCTATAAATGATTTGTTTTCGTGATAATCCTTCATTCAACGTAATTCTCATTGAATAACTTGATCAAAGTTGGATAAACAATTTATTTTCTTCTGTGAATTAATATGATAAAATTTATAGAAGAAATCTGTTTTAAATGATATATTTTCGTGATAATACATCATTCAACATAATTCTCATTGAATAACTTTTTCAAAGTTGGACAAAAAATGTATTTTCTTCTGTGAATTAATATGATAAAATGTATCGAAGGAATATGTTACAGGTGACTTTTTTTTCTTTTTTAACTTTGTGAAATTTATAAACTTGAACGTTGTAAAAAAAAAAAAAAAAAAAAAAAAAAAAACTGTGAATTTTATTCGTCAATCATGGAATACTAATTTCCGGATGTGCCTCCTCCATCTAAACATCAAGGGTAAGTGGCTATTCAATTTTATTTTGGGCAAACATCACCTTTAAATTGATAAAAGATAAATTGAGTAATAATATATACTAGTATCGCCCAGTGGTCGAAACTCGACCATTTTTTTTGCAAAGCGAGGCAAAGCAAAGTTATTGCCTTGTCCTAAACGGAATGCAAATGCAACACAGCTGCGGCAATTGTTTGCCGATATTCACTCTAACTGAATCAGCAGAGTTTTACTTAATATAACTATTTCTCTCTGTACATGTTAGCCTTTCCTGAAAGGAGAGAAAATCGCAACGTGATACAGGCCAAAAGCTAATCGGTACCATGTCAAACCAAGGTCCAACCAAGTGCCAAATTCTGTTAAATAAATTCGATTGGTTCATAAAGTACAGTGTTTGAACAAAAAAAAAAAAAAAGATATTATTCAAAAATGGTCGAATTGAGTTCGGGAAATTTCAAAACGTGTAACTTTATCGAAAACCGAAAATCTAAAACATTTCTGAATCTTATATTTTCTACTTATATATGTAGAGGAAAGAATAATAACTCCACTTCTTAAAAAATAAAAATAAGTAGTCAATTTCACTTAATTAAAATGCAAGGAAATCTCAAAACGTGTAAATTCATCGAAAACCGGAAATCAAAAGTTTTTACTTATCTTCTACTTGCTTCTTATACCCACAAAAGCTAGCAATAAAGACACTTTTTTTAAAAATAAGTAGCCAATTTCAGTTAATTGAAACGCAAAGAAAGCTCAAAACATGTAAATTCAGCAAAAAACCTCTTCCGTTGCAACATATTAGTATCTTATATCAGATACTTTATTTAGACATTTAAAAACAAATTTAACTTCAAATTATGATAGACTATTTACCATTTTCCTTTTATTTAGTATATTAGTTGAATATTTATTGTTAAATATCACCCATTCAAATGAAATGTTTATGTTTACATTCGAAACTGGAAGTTTGCCATTTTTTTTTCTGGAGTTCTGTGATTTTAAATTAAAATTTTATCAATTTTACAGAAAAAATAACTCATTCGAACACATGTAGACAGCAGACAGTAACTTATATATAACCCAAATATCGGAATTAAATTCGGCAGATAATTTCCGTTATTTTTCAATAATTTTTTACAAAAAATCCAATGGACGATTAACGTAGAAAATCTTTTTCATGGCTCCATGGACAGACAGTGACGTCATCACTTCGCTTGCGTATAGTGATGCTACAAATTACTGTGTCTATGGTTTTATTTGAGCTTTATGAAATTGCCAGATTTAACAACTTTCTACTTTTAGGTATTTTTTAATGTAAAGGAATATGTGTATAAAAGGGAAAAATGGGGGAAAATGTATAAAAAATAAATGTAATTTTAAATACCTTCTTGACATCGTAAGAAAATAATATTTGTATTCGCACCTTCCGGCTAACCACACCTTTCGAATGATACCATTTTCAACCCTCTACTCCCATAATTAATATGTTAAAAAGGGACAACAAATTTTATGCTTGCCTATTAATATATAGATATCCCAGCATTTTTACCAAGTGATAAATAAATGGTATATTGTGATAATTAATACTATATGTTATGTCTATGATTTTTTAAATTTAGATAAATGTGTATAGATTTAATTAATGTTTTTCTAGGTTGAAGAATAATAAATATATCCCAGCATTTTTACCAATTGATAAATAAATGGTATATTGATAATTAATAATATATCTTGTGTCTATATATTTTTTTAATTTAGATAAAAGTGTATAGATTCAATTAATGTTTTTTCTAGGTGGAAGGATAAGATTTGAAAAGTAAAAAAAAAAAAAAAAAAAAAAAAAAAAGAATAATAAAATAATTGAAAAAATGAATAAAGATATAATAATAATAATAATAAATTGATAGATAAGTAAGATTGATAGATTTGGAGGTTATTTAAAAATAAATTGGATTATTGCAGATATTTTAGTATTTGAACAACGCAATTTTTTTAAATGGGTTCATGTGATCGGATTATAAATAAAAAATTCATAATAAGTTTTATTTAATCACCACAATCCAAAAACTTGTATGCAAACATTATAAACTAGTCGATTTTCGACCACCTATAGCAGTCAATATTTCCACTTGAACCTATTTTAAAATATGCCATATTCGCCAAATCAAAAACTATATAGTAATTTATATAGATCTATCATCCCATTGTTATCATGCAAAAACTTTTGATGCCGAAAACATTTTTTGGCAACAGCCGTATAGTGGTATTGAAACCATTGAAACTCGGCAGTTATAATAGAATAGAATGATGGTGAATTTTCAAAATGTCGAAATATTTCGTCTTTTAATTCTTCTAATAAATTTATGAAAAGATAGTATTTTAACGAAAAATTAGCTTAATAATGTTAGCTTAATAAAATCTTTTAGTAATAATAGAATCTTTTACTTTAAATTTTAATTAAAGTTCATTATTAAAGTTAACGTGATAATCTTACTTTTCAAGTAACTTTTAAAACTAAAAGTTAAATTATTTTTCACTTCTAGTTTTTTTATACAGACCAATTAAATCAATTGAATTTTCCTCCTAACGTTAAACCAAAAATAAAACTGATCGTATAGTTTAAAAAATCTGGAGTGACTCCACTCGACTTTCCGAACATTGAGTAATTAACAGTTTTGTAGATAAAGTAAAGAAAGAGGAGTTGTTAAACAAACAAAAGAGAGAAAACCATAATAGAGTGTTTGAGTTTTTTCTCCATCTATTACACGATGTTTTATTTAACGCTACTGAACTTTGAGCCCATAGATCATAATGATAAAGAATTTTTCGTTGTGTCCCTGTAAAAACCTATAAATGCTAAATTCACCAAAATGCTTATAGTTAGTGCAACAGTGATTTACAATACTCATATAAATTTTCAGATCAATTCAATAAGGCGTTTAGATGCTATCGTACTTTTAAAAATTTAGTCCCATAGGCCATAATGATAAAGAATTTTTCTTTGTGTCCCTGTAAAAAAACTGTAAGTGCTAGATTCACCAAAATCTATACAGTTAGTTCAACTGTGATCTATAACATGTGTAAAAATTTTTTGCTCAGATTAATAAGGCGTTTAGACGCTATCACACTTTTAAAAATTTGGCCCCATAGGCATAATGATAAAGAATTTTTCTTTGTGTTCCTGTAAAAAAACTATAAGTGCTAGATTCTCCAAAATCTATACAGATTGAGTATTTGTGACCTATATTATGTGTATAAATGTTTTGCTCAATTGAATAAGGCGTTTAGATGCTATCGCACTTTTAAGATTTTGCTCCCATAGGCCATAATGATAAAGAATTTTTCTTTGTGTCCCTGTAAAAAAACTATAAGTGCTAGATTCACCAAAATCTATAGGGTTCGTACTATGGTGACTTACAATATGCGTACCAACTTTCAGGTTTATCGAACAAAGCGTTTAGACGCTAGCGTGTTCACTCACAGACATACACACATACATACACACATACACACACACATACATACATCATCGTAAAAATAGTGAAAACGGACTCAGGGGACCTCAAAACGTATAGAAACATCAAAATCTCGAATTCGGATTTTTGACATGATTACAATACTTTCCTCACTATAGTGTTAGGAAAGTAAAAATTACAAAGAGACTGGCGTTGTGAACAGTCTCAAAAAAAAAAAAAAAAAGAAAAAGAAAAGAAAAGTAAAATTAAATTTTAATTTAAGTTATTTATTAATCACCTTTTATAACCCTAAGCTCTAAATAAAATTATTAGCCTGACACTAAAAGCAGCGATTAGTTTCAAATGATTTTTAGTTAAACAAGACTTTGCTCTATCCTAAACAAAACAAACAATGAATTTAAGTTTAAGTCAGGTCGTAAATATAGGCTTTAATACCTATCTGAAGTTTAAATCATAATTAAAAGAAAATAAAAATAATAAATTAATTCTTCACACATAAAAAGAGACAAACTCAAATTTACAATAGCTAACAGATTTTTAATGAATACTAGTTAATTTCATTTACAAGATAACATAAGTAAGACACCGATTACGTTTTATTTTACTCCTTATCGATCAGAGGTAATTCAATAGAAAAAACATTTAACAGATATATAATAAGTCTTAAAATATTTACGTAAGATCTTAAACACACAGATTAGTATTTTAACCTGCACAATAGAGTAAACATACAAAAGGCAGTTAAGCTGCATTGATAAACAAACAAAATAGTATATTACAATTTTTACTTACACCTTTTTTTGTGAGACTGCTATGACGGATCGGCTGATGTGTAGAGGTAACCAACTTTTCAAAAAGCCTGAATCAAAAGGGAACCAAGATCAAATTCCTTTTACATCCACTAAAGAAGCATATATGTAGACTCCCTCTCGCTTGGACAGCCCGCACGAAGAACAATGAAGAGAAACGAACATAGCCAAATTAACCCGAACTGCTCTCCAAAGACGCACTTATCGGGCGATACACGTACATCAGCCCTTTTCTGTCTCTTTTCATCACTCAAAGCTTTCTCCAATCATAACTACTACTCCGTCTTCCTTTTTCACGTAGTAACGTCAGCATTTAACTAGCAAGGTTTCCACATGGCATGAAAAACACAAATTTATCAAACTTTTTCTAAATCAAAATCCATATAATAATTATTTCTCTTTCTCGATCATACGACATATCACCATTCGCTAACCGCAGTGTAATCATCACATTCTTTACACCTCAAAAAATTCATAACTCTAGCAACTTCTTGAGAGACAACACAACCATTTCCAAATCTTAATCAGTCATCGTCTTCTTCTCAAAAACTCCAATCTCGTCTCATTTTTTTTTTCTGGAGAGGGAGCACTATATCAAATCTTAATCCGTCAACCTCTCTTTCTTTTTTCTTTTTCACAATCGCGCGACGCAATTTTATTTCCATTACACAGGGGGGGGGGGACACTCGCCCCAAAAACGCAACCTAGAGAAGAAGTCAATGGAGCCTACATCATCCCACGGGGTACGCAGGATCATACACGCCCTCTCGACAACCATACGCTAATCTTACGCTCGGACGTCACAGAGAGGGGAGAAGAAGACACACCCCTAGCAAATCAGCTGTGAACTAAACAGATGTGCTTAGTCATTAGCTTTGCATTCCAGTAAAGGAAAAAAATGCTATCGATAAGAATTTTAACTACATTCTTCAGTGGATTTAGAATTCCCGAGACCCTAATATCTTTTCAGCTTCGTTCACAATGAGATTTGAGAACGTTAATCCTTCGAATATTTTTCGAGTAAAATGGGAGTTTAAAATTCAATACAATGGGATAAGCCTCAGATTTAACACACTGCATTCATAGATTTAACATACTACAAATTACTTTTAAATAATTATTCATTTGTTTATTTTTTATTTATTTTATTTTATTTTTTGTAAAAGAAAGAAATGAAAACTAAACCTGCAACAAACCAACCTAGAAACAGCCAGCAACCCGCAATCAGAACCCTCATCACTTCAGATCAAACATTGACCCGAGGAATGTAAACCCCTAACCACCAGTTCCTGCCTAGCCTGTGGAAAGCCGATCGCTCTTCCCACGCACCCTACCATCACCAGGATGGAGTGAACACAAGCAACACCACCGCAGTACAAAAATTAACAACTTAAATAATAGTTCTGTCAAAATTTACTATTAAAAGAACTAAAGACTATACCAACCAACATTAACTGAATACCCAACCGCCTGACATACATTCCGGACCTAGCACAAGAACCAATAGCGACAATTTGGAGTTGGAGACCCAAAACTAACGACACACAAAAAAAGTACGTAAAATTTAAATTTTTGCCAGACATATAATTTACTGACTATGAGAATACTCAAATTTTCAAATTTATAAAAAAAAAAAAGAAAAAAGAAAAAAAAGGGAGAACATTAGTTGACTTTTTTTTCTTTTCTTTTTTAAAAACTTCCACATCGACGTAACCGTCATAGCCCTTTACAAGATACCACAGAAGCAAGGAAATATCAGTTTTTTCTACATTTTTACATGATTGAGCCAAAACCATAAAAACATAACATTCTTTTCAAAATTATACTGTTGTAGCTTATTCATATCACACAGTCTTTACAAGGGAAATATTACAGGGGGTAAAGGAAATTTCTTGTCAACTCTACTATTAGAATGTTCATTATCTGAACGCGACAGACTTTGCTATATTGTGTTAAACTTTTTTGATTGAGATAACAAAGTTCATGCAAGTTTTGTAAAAGTTCCATACTTGTATACATTATCAATAAAATGTGGGAAAATTGGTCCAAAAGTCCTTTCTTTTGTTTATTGTATTACAAATAGTCTTGAGCAGAAGACACATAATCATTACATACATTATATAATTTTGCACAACTTTGCTTTCTGCTCAACAATAAAAAAAAATCCAACAAAGCTGACAAGCATTTTGACTAGCACCGAGATAAACTCTGCTAATAAAAAAAATAATACTACTCACGCCAAATGGCAACGAAATAAATGGTGCGCTCAGACAATACATTCAAACCAAATATATCACAATCAGTTAGAATTTATATAAGTGCAATCACTAACCCGATTAATATAATTTTTCACGTTTTTTCTATTTTTACCCCATATTTTTTTTTTTTTTTTTTTTTACATTTTTTAAATTTTTAATTTTGTATAAATAATCGAGGACTGCCAAACCTTACCCATGCACAAAGAAAATTTTTTTTCAACCACCCGCTCAACATCTATAGGGACCAACATTTTTACCCCAAACAAACCCTTTACATGATAATTTCCCTTAGAGATCACCTTTTCGAATGAATAATTACTACCAGTTATAATACATTTATAAAGCATTCATAATACCAAACAAACTAACCTATATACAAATTTATTTACAGAATTTTATATTTACAAATTTTGCCTATCTATTTCTAGGACGAAGTTTGTAAGAATGATTGGCAACGGGTACTACCTTACGAACACCTAACACCTTTTTTTGATAACCGTCTTGCACTGCCTCGTTGACCGTCGGTAACATGGCCATGGGACTTTCGACAGAGGAGGGATTAGCCTGGGACACCTGTTCGACATCATGCTCAATAGAAATACCTGTCCTGTCCGTAGATAAGACATTAACCTTAGTTGAGCAATTCCGTGGCTGATCAGCAAGACTATAACCCAACAAGTTGTCCTCACCAGCTCTAGTACCAAACACGAGCCGGTTCCTTTTTATCTCAAGCCTTTACCTTCTACGCTGCTCATAAAGATCAACAAAAGGCTTCTCCTTGCTAGAGTCCGCATCTAAATGTTTAGTTACGCCAGTATCGTGTTCAGTACCGTTACCTCTCACAAACTCAGGAAAGACAGGTTTACTAATAATTTTTGTCAGCCTATCCACATGAACTATTTGGACATTCTTACTGTTTCATAATTCCTGTATTTCAATATTTACATCACCTAGCTTACGAACAACCTGAAATGGACCCCTATTGAGCTTGTTAAACTTCTTACATAACCCCGGTTTTATGGTAGGGGTAAAAAGACTTCCCACATTTATCTTTTTATCCACAGCACTTTTACTTCTTAACTTTTCTTGCTTGTCCGCCGCTTTCTCTAACAACAGTTTAGTTTGAGAAAAGACTTGCTGCAAAGAGGGGATTAATTGATCACAATAGGAGGGGCAATCATTATAGTTAACAGGTAGACTAGCCCCAAGATTATTATAAGGTAGTTTTATGTCCCTACCATGTGTAACAAAAAATGGAGTCTCATCAATAGTTGAGTTAACACTGGAGCGGAGCGCCAACAACACATATTTCAACTTCTCGTCCCAATCATTATGGTGACTATTGACCAGATGTACCAGAGCATTATTCATAGTGGCATGGGTCCGTTCCACTTTAACATTGGAGCAAGGGTGGAAACTTGAGGCATGTACGTGCTTGATCCCTAACCGTTCATACACCTGAGCAATTGCCCTACTCATATAATTTGTTCCCCGGTCAGTAATTAGTTTATCTGGTGTCCCATGCCTACATACAAATTCCGCCAATGCATCAGCTACAGTATCAGACGTTATGTTAGGCACAGCAACGGCCTCGGGCCACTTAGTAAAGCTATCTATAAAGACAATAATATATTTGTTTCCCTTTTCGGTGGTGGGATAAGGCCCACAAATATCCGAATGTATTGTCGAAAAAGGGGTCTCAGGAATTTCTAATCTCTGGAGTTCAGCCAACCTCTTGGGTTTATGGGCTCTGAACTCCAGACAAGACTGGCAAGAAGCCACAAGTCTTTTTATATCAGCAAACATACCCTGCCAATAATAGTTTTCCTTAAATCGATGGAGAGTCTTGAAAAAACCCGCATGACATGCAACATTAGATTCATGAGTCAGACTAAATATTTGAGGGACCAGAGCCTTAGGCACTATTTTTTCACCCGCCTCCTTCCTGGACTTAGGACTCAACCTTTTACACATTAGCACCTCACTTTTGAAAAAAAAATTATAATTTTTTGGATTAGCTGGTAATTCTTTACAGAACCTATTTGCAAAATTTGTCACTACCCTGAGCAACCTGAATATCATTCAACAACGAACCACTATCTGCAACATTTATCTCCTGACTAGCCTTTTGAGTAACAAAACAGTTTTCGTCACTTTCCCTATTCTTAGACTCCAGACTATGCTCAATAAATCTAGACAGAAAATCTGCCACAGAATTGCACGTCCCTTTGATGTACCTAGATTCAAAGTCAAACTCGTTGAGAGCACATAACCAACGCGCAATCCTGGAAGTGGGATCCTTAAGCTTTAGAGCGTACGTAAGATCAGCATGGTCAGTGTATACAATAAATTTTCCATTAAAGATGTAGCATTTAAAATACTGGACAGCCCAAACTAAAGCTAGTAATTCCCGCTTGGTCGTTGAATATCTAGACTCCACCTCTTTCAGTTTTCGACTCACGAAAGCTACCGGGTAAGGAAAATTTTCTTCGTCCGGTTGACATAAAACTGCTCCCAAAGCAACAGCAGAGCTGTCCATGAAAATAATAAAGTCTTTAGACATATCGGGTAATTTCAAAGATGGAATTCTTATTAGTTCTTGTTTTAAATCATCAAATTCAGCCTCAGCCTTCTCCGACCACACAAATTTATTTTTATCCTTAGTTTAAAAAAAAAAAAAACTGCCGAAACTCGCGTAAATACGGGCTAGGACCCCTTAGAAAGACCCCCACGGAGGGCATTCCCCGCTCTAGGCCTAGGACACATCAGGAGTCAATCGGCCTTAAATCCTACAACCAACCTTAGTTAAATTAGTGAGAGTAGTCGTTCGTTTTGAGTAGTCACTAATGTGACGCCTGTAGAGTCCCACTGACCCAAGAAAAGACCTAACTTGCTTTCTACTGGAAGGACTTTTGATTTTTTTTTTATTACTTCTACATTCTTTTAATAATGTAGAAGTAATGTACATTACTTCTACATTACTTCAGAAAAGTCTTTTGGCTGGAAAAATTTCTCCGTCACTAACCTGAAAACCCAGAAAAGTAATCTCCTAATTTAAAAAATGACACTTAGAAGGTTTTAGTTTAAGATTATGCTGCCTTAACCTATTGAATACTATGTCTAACTTTTGGAAATGAGAATCAATATCTTTAGAGGACACGCGAATATCATCAATATAAATTAGTATATTAAGATCCGACAGACCACTTAAAACTACAGTCATCAACCGCTGAAATGCAGCGGGGGATGATTTAAGACCAAATGGACTTCTGGTCCATTGCAATAGCTTATCATGTGTTACAATTGCAGTGAGATACTGTTGATCGGGTGGAATCTTTTGCTGAAAGAAACCACTGGTGAGGTCCATGGTTGAAAAATACTTGGCCCCAGCCAGCGAGTCAATGGTTTCTGCTATATTCGGGTTCGGATAACTATCATTTGCAATTTTTTGTTCAATTTTCGGAAATCACAAGCAAGGCGAAATGACCCACCTGTCTTCTTGACCAAAATAACCGGTGACGCGTAGTGAGAGTTTGATGGTACTAAAATTTTTGGTTCGAGTAACGTCTTAATTTGACTATCCAATTCGTTACGTAGGTTATATGGAATTCTATACGGAGTACACCTTACAGGAGTTTTGTCATCTAACTTAATATTATGTAAAACAGTATCGCAGCCAGGAAGATCTAAAACAGAAGCCGCAAAGACATCCGAGTTATTTTTTAGAAAATTTTCCAATTTTACTTTTAATTCTGAATCCAAATGGTCAAGTTTAAAATTAGTATCCCATTCAAGGTTAATATTTTCTACCTCCCCAATCTCCTCTTCCTCAACACAATTTACATAGTCATGAGACTGGTCACTAAAAATTTCTTCCATAAAACCGACCTGAGAATTTTTATTTATGTGGACAAGAGTTTCATTAACGTTTAAGATTTTAACCTTTAAGTTGTTTGGTGAATTTTGGCAAATGATGTGACTAATAACAGCAGTCTCCCCAATAAACTTATGCGGATAGATTAAGACATTCTCTGAATTGACACAATTTAAATCTCTAATTTTTACATTGATAATAGTCTCAGAATTAGGGGGTAAAACAAGCTTTTGTTTTGCATAAACCGGAATGGATTTCATACTCGAATCTATAAAATTTACACTCTCGCAGTTTTGTGAAAAATAGGAAAATCAAAATCTTCCCCACTAAGTATTTTAGCTTTACAGTTTATCTGAACCTGAAATTTTAATAACCAAGGAATCCCTAAAATTAGTTGAAAATTTGGTGACATGCAACCCTTGGCAATACTAAAGTTATCCCTAAAACATTTATTTCCCATTTTGAAATCCATTTCAACTTTGTCCTGAATTATTACTTCACCTCCCAAAAGAGTTTTTAAATTTACTTGACATGGCATTTTACATAAATTTACATTTCTCAACACAACATCTGACACAATGTTACAGCTCGAGCCAGAATCAATTAACCCATACCATTTAGCATTGTTAAACTCAATCTCAACAATCGGTAATTTAGAACCTACTTTATTCCAATTCCCGCCGGTGAATTCATAATATTCCTGGTTACTGTTATTTACATTAGGGTTACCAGCACCCTCCTCACACCTAACATATGGCATAGTGAGCGATTCGAATTAATGCACAGGGTCCCCTGCAGCCGCTCTCTCTGACGGGACCCCTAGGCATTTAAATTTTCTTCGTTACTAGTTTGTGCATTACCCTTGTTACTTTGATAATTATTTCTGTCATATCGAGGGCGCCTCTCAAACCTATTACTTTTATTCCTGCATTCGCTTTTATAATGCCCTTTAACCCCACAAGCATAACAGACCACTTCCCTTTTTGGACGAGGTGGACGCCTACTTAACTTACTACCCTCAAGTGCCTGCACCTTCGAGCTTAAATTGGCTATTTGTTCCGTAAGGTCAGCAATCATATTAGTAAGACCTGACAATTGGGAATTTGACATTTCGGAGTGGTTGTTACTAAGTTGAGCAGCACAAGCCATTTCTAGCTGATTATGCTGCATGTTGTCGATCACAGGTTGAGTTGCTTTAAACGCTCTTTCTTCCGCAAGGGCAATTTGCTCTAATTCTAAAACTGAAGTTGGTGAACGAGCTATTACGCCTCTCCTAATGCTGGGGTGAAGATTTTTTACAATCATGGCTAAAAGCCACTCCTCCTCAGTTTGAGCACACGCACTCTCGGGAATTTTCTGTGATTTAACTACCAATTTTACCTTCGTTTAGCCCTGACAATAAAATCCTGTACCGGCATATTAGAATCCTGTGCAAAATTCCAAAAGTCACTAAAGACCTGGTGAAGGTCTGGCTTTTCCGTGAATCTGTCCCTCTACAAATTTTCTAGCTCTATAAATTTTTTTATATTAGGGGCATAATCCCTGAAAACTTGTTGAGCAGCTCCTGCCAGCCATTGTTTCACAGCAAAAAAATAATCCTCCTCTTTCCCTCCAGCATACTCAGCTAACTCACTAATTTTATGCAGGAAATCACTCGCAGAATAATATTATAGTTTTAAAAAAATAAAGAACACGCTTTTATAGAAATGTGAACTTAAAAACACAAAATATCTATCTTAGTATTAAAATGCAGGGTAAGAGAAAATCGTGTGAGTGACACACCATAATATTTACATACATTTAAATCTTTAATTAAAATAATTTAGAATTAAACAAAAACCATTTTTAAAATATCTCCTCTGACTGGGATCGAACGCTAGACCTTTAGGTTCGTAGCGCGGAGCTATACCTCAACGCCACGGTGTTTACGTAGGGAAAGTCTTTTTTTTTACACTATAGATTTTTTGTTTGCTCCCAGAGCGGTTACAAACATGCAAACATACATACAAACATACATACATACATACAGGTGAAGCTAATAAAAGCGTGTTAAAAATTGGGATCCCTGCCCGTGAACACAGGCATCAGCGAAAGATTATCAATTAGAAATTGCCTACGCCGGCCTTTTACTACCTCCGGATCCTGAGCTATCACCGTATTTAGAGCCGATTTCGGGCCATTTGGCTGAGTAGCATTAGTAACCTTACTGTTTTCCACATCCGTCTCAGGAGTTTCACCCATATTGACTACTTGTACACCACAATGCAAAAGCAAAAAAAAAAAAAAAAAAAAAAAAAATATTGACTAATACTACAAGAAATTTGCAGAACTAAATTTATATGTAAGTTTTAACCCCTTGACCACCAAGGCCACAGCCAAATGTTTAGTTTCTTATAAATTAAAAAAAAAATTTACTCCTAACCTACACATTTTCCTATCCAATACAATACAGAGCAGAAAACAAAGTTATAAAAGAGAGAAAAAAAAATATCACAGTGAATTGTGTCATAAAATTATATATACAATAAGATAAATATGTGTAATAAAACTAAGTTTGTATGCAACATAAATAGTGTAAATTGTAATTTGTGTAATTTCAACAATATTTGTAAATTGTGTGTGCAAGTTACAACCACATATAAGGAATATCAGAATATTATATAAAACACAATATAAGAAGGATTTATTTTATTTTATTTTTTTTTTTTTGAAAAAACAGACCTGAAATGAAGTTACAATTTATAAGTTAATTTCTCTTCACAACAAAAAAATTTTTTGGACTGTTAAAACAGGCAGAAATTGTTTCCAAAATAAACACAAATGCAAAGCAAATAAATTTTAATTCAATTATTTCAGAATTTTGTCTAACTCCCAGCAAAGAGAAAAAAAAATTCACTTACAAAAATCCTTCTTGTTATGACACAATTCAGGTAAATAAAAGTATAAATATGAGAGTGTACCAATATGTATGAAATAATAGAAAAAAATTTTAAACATGTAATATATCAAATTGATTTTTAACCAGAGATACAATATCACAACAAATATTTCTCATTCGTATAGGCAGTAAGAAGAATTCTGCATATACTTTATTTATTTATTTTTTTTAATTAAAAGCCGACATAAGAAACTTAAAATTTGTCACTATTTTCCACCAAAAAAAAAATTTCCAAATTTCCGTTTTCTGATCACAATCTTTACTAAAAAAAAAAATATTTTACTCCTTTGATTAATGAATAAGGAGTACTTACAACATAATTCTTCTTTCAAGTTAAGATATACCGAAACTTTCAAATTATGCACAAAATAGCAATTAAAAAAAAAAAAAAAACTTGTAATTAATGAGTAATAGAGCATGCAAAAAAAATTATAATAAAAGGTCTCACCACAGGGCAGACAAACAACACATTAGATAACATCCGGTATTACAGGATATGTTCATCACATCAATATTTTTCTTAAACAATAACTCTTGCATCATCTATATTAATAAAATCAGAGTTTTGTCTGTAAATTTGTCGGAATCAAAAAATTTTGCGATATCTTCACGTTTTACACCCCATGAAAACCGAAAATGACTTCAGAAAATTTTGCCTGTGTGTGTGTGTGTGTGTGTCATCGTGTCCGAATATCGCTTTTTTTGTCCCGGCATCACTTGAGAACGGCTGGACGGAATTCAACGGCGCTTGGCAGGAATTTAGGTATTCACCCAACGTAAAATTATATCTATCAACTTTTCAGAAATTCCCCCCCCCCCGTTCCCCTCCTAGGGGGTAAAAGACTAAAACATGTTTGTCCGGGCATCACTCGAGAACGGCTGGACGGAATTCAACGGCGCTTGGCAGAAACTTAGGTCTTCACCCAACTTGAAATTATATCTATAGAAATTTTCAAAATTATGATTAGTGTTTAAATTGTGGGTAAAAAACGCCTGCGCATGCGCCATAAATATTTTTTCACTAAAATGCTTTGAATGGAAAAATAAAATGCAAAAATAAATTTTTAAGATAAAGACTTTTTTATTCGCGTGATTCGCACTACAAATTATGAAAAGATTGAAATGTGCCATCTGAGTTTCATACTTTAGTTAATTTTAAAACATCTAATTGTCGTATCGAAAAACTGTTTACATCCCAGGATTCAGAAAAATCACCTCTTTCATTTGGTACTGAATTTGTAACGATAGGTCTGATACTTCTAATTTATTTTCCCCTTTTACCGTTTTTCCGTTGCCACTTAAATTTCACACTTTAGTTATTTTTTAAAAATCTAATTGTAGCATCAAAAAACTGTTTGCACCCCTGGATTCAGAAAAATCACCCCTTTCATTTAGTATCAAATTTATAAATATAAGTCTGATATTCCTAATTTATTTTACCCTTTTTCCGTTTTCAACCCAGATTCGATATGGAACAGCTTTAGTATTGGATCCCTTTGGCAAAATTTGAAATTCGGCACTGAAGTAGCTCGGACGTTTCTCGCCAAGATCTTTAATTGCACAATTGAGATAGCCAATTCAGTTCATCGCAAAAATGGCTTAAAATATTTAAAGCCAGCAAAGGGTTCCGATACTTAAGCTGTGCTTTTTTTAGTGCTAGAGGCCTATTTCAGTCGGTACAGTTGTCGAATTTTTATAGGTCACTCTTAATTAGTGCTAGAGGCCTATTTCAGTCGGTTTATTGAATGGGGATTTATTGAATGAAGTCCCCCCAAGGCACAACTTTGACATGAGTCCTCCCCAGGCACAACTTTGACATGAGTCCCCCCCAAGGTAACCCTATTTCAGTCGGTACAGGGTACAGCGTTGTCACATTTTTATAATACACTCTTAATAGTGCTAAGGGCCTATTTCAGTCGGTTTATTGAATGGGGATTTATTGAATGAAGTCCCCCCCAGGCACAACTTTGACATGAGTCCCCCCAAGGTACCCCTATTTCAGTCGGTACAGCGTTGTCGAATTTTTATAATACACTCTTAATAGTGCTAAGGGCCTATTTCAGTCGGTTTATTGAATGGGGATTTATTGAATGAAGTCCCCCCAAGGCACAACTTTGACATGAGTCCCCCCCCAGGCACAACTTTGACATGAGTCCCCCCAAGGTACCCCTATTTCAGTCGGTACAGTGTTGTCGCATTTTTATAATACACTCTTAATAGTGCTAAGGGCCTATTTCAGTCGGTTTATTGAATGTGGATTTATTGAATGAAGTCCCCCCCAAGGCACAACTTTGACACGAGTCCCCCCCCAGGCCCAACTTTGACATGAGTCCCCCCAAGGTACAACTTTGACATGAGTCCTCCAAGGCCCAACTTTGACATGAGTCCCCCCAAGGTACAACTTTGACATGAGTCCCCCCAAGGCCCAACTTTGACATGAGTCCCCCCCAGGCCCAACTTTGACATGAGTCCTCCCCAAGGTACAACTTTGGCATAAGTCCCCCCCCAAGGCACACCTTTGACATGAGTCCCCCCCCCCAAGGCACACATCCCCCTCATTGGGAAAAAGAGAAAAAACGTTGTTTTGCGGCTATAAGACAGTTTGGACTTCCAACGTTATTTGTTACAATATCTGCAGCTGAAACACATTGGTTTGATTTAATGAAAACTTTATCATGGAATTTAGATCGTCACGAAATAACTAAAGAAGAATTTGTCGATATTAACAAGTTTAGCAGTAGGCCTCTGGCACTAAATTAAAATCTGTCAATGTCAGATTTTCATGTTTTAAATAATGAAATAATGTCGTGTCTGTATAATTTTTATTTTTTTATTTATAATATTGCCTATTAAAGACTTCTGTGGTCACGAAATTTGGGGCGTAAATTGTTTGTATGCACCCGGCACTTATTGTAACTGCATTTCACGAAATTCGAAATCCCCCCCCCCCCCTTCTCGGAGTCGGAGGGCAATAAACATGTGTAAAAACATGTTTTCCGTTTGAATTCGCTTTGAATTATTTTAGAATGGCGAATTTTGGTGTGTGAATATTGATTAAGTGTACGCATTATGTACATTAGTGGGATTTTGCAAAACTTCGAACTCACCCGCTGAGGGGGGGAAGTAAGAAGTGGGTAAGTTGTGCCGAAGACAGTGGGGACCCAGACTCCTCACATTGGGAGCGAGAAAACTTCTACCAATCACAGCGAGAACTTAGGTTATTAATAAAGATGTGGCATTTTGACAACTCATTTAAGTTTAATGTCCAGCGAAGCGGGCAAAGCCTGCTAGTCAATATAAATAAAAGGGAAAAAAAAAGAAATCTGAGTAGATATGTCAACAAAGGAACACAACAATATATTTCATTTGAGAGAAACTATCGCTACCGACATGGGCACGGCATCAATTATTATAACGAAAAATTAGCTTAATAATGTTAGCTTAATAAAATCTTTTAGTATTAATAGAATCTTTTACTTTAAATCTTAATTAAAGTCCATTATTAAAGTTAATGTGATTATCTTACTTTTCAATTAACTTTTAAAACTAAAAGTTAAATTATTTTTCACTTCTAGTTTCTTTATACAGACAAATTAAATCAACTGAATTTTCCTCCTAACACTAAACCAAAAATAAAACTGATCGTATAGTTTAAACAATTACAAAGAGACTGGCGTTGTGAACAGTCTCAAAAAAAAAAAAAAAAAAAAAAAAAAAAATTAAGTAAAATTAAATTTTAAGTTAAGTTATTTATTAATCACTTTTTATAACCCTAAGCTCAAAATAAAATTATTAGCCTGACGCTAAAAGCAGCGATTAGTTTCAAATGATTTTTAGTTAAAGAAGACTTTGCCCTAACCTAAACAAAACAAACAATGAATTTAAATTTAAGTCAGGTCGTAAATATAGGCTTTAATACCTATCTGAAATTTAAATCATAATTAAAAGAAAATAAAAATAATAAATTCATTCTTCACACATAAAAAAAGACAAACTCAAATTTACAATAGCTAACAGATTTTTAATGAATACTAATTAATTTTATTTACAGGATAACATAAGTCAGACAGCGATTACGCTTTATTTTACTCCTTATCGATCAGAGGTAATTCATTAAAAAAATCATTTAACAGATAAATAATAAGTCTTAAAATATTTACGTAAGATCTTAAACACACAGATTAGTATTTTAACCTGCACAAAAGAGTAAACATACAGTCAATTACAAAAGGCAGTTAAGCTCCATTAATAAACAAACAAAATGGTATATTACAATTTTTACTTACACCTTTTTTGTGAGACTACTATGACGGATCGGCTGATGTGTAGAGGTAACCAACTTTTCAAAAAGCCTGAATCAAAAGGGACTCCAACCAAGATCAAATTCTTTTTACATCCACTGAAGAAGCATATATGTAGACTCCCTTTCGCTGGAACAGTCCGCACGAAGAACAATGAAGAGAAACGAACATGGCCGAATTAACCCGAACTGCTCTCCAAAGACGCACTTATCGGGCGATACACGTACATCAGCACTTTTCTGTCTCTTTCCATCACTCAAAGCTCTCTCTAATCATAACTACTACTCCGTCTCCCTTTTTCACGTAGTAACGACAGCATTTAATTAGCAAGGTTTCCACATGGTATGAAAAACACAAATTTATCAAACTTTTTCTAAATCAAAATCCACATAATAATTATTTCTCTTTCTCGATCATAGGACATATCACCATTCGCTAACCGCAGTGTAATCATCACATTCTTTACACCTCTAAAAATTCATAACTCTAGCAACTTCTTGAGAGACAGCACAACCATATCCAAATCTTAATCAGTCATCGTCTTCTTCTCAAAAACTCCAATCTCGTCTCATTTTTTTTTTCTCGAGAGGGAGCACTATATCAAATCTTAATCCGTCAACCTCTCTTTCTTTTTTCTTTTTCACAATCGCGCGACGCAATTTTATTTCCATTACACAGGGGGGGGGGACACTCGCCCCAAAAACGCAACCTAGAGAAGACGCCAATGGAGCCTACATCGTCCCACGGGGTACGCAGGATCACACACGCCCTCTCGACAACCATACGTTAATCTTACGCTCGGACGTCACAGAGAAGGGAGAAGAAGACACACCCCTAGCAAATCAGCTGTGAACTAAACAGATGTGCTTAGTCATTAGCTTTGCATTCCAGTAAAGAAAAAGAAACGCTATCGATAAAAATTTTAACTACCTTCTTCAGTGGATTTACAATTCCCGAGACCCTAATATATTTTCAGTTTCGCTAACAATGAGATTTGAGAACGTTAATCCTTCGAATATTTTTCGAGTAAAATGGGAGTTTAAAATTCAATACAATGGGATAAGCCTCAGATTTAACATACTGCATTCAGCCCACGTTACTGCTTGTCCAGTATGAAACCTCAAGAGAAATATTTTCATACTTTACAGAATAGTACGAATTTAAATCCTATTTACAGATATATACAAAGGAACAAATATACAAAATTCCACCTAATAAAAAAAACATTCAAACACTAGAGATTATATACAGAAAGAAATATTTTTAACATTCATTCCAGAATTTAAACATTCTATTCATTGAACTTATACACACTTAACTATTTCTTTACTTATTTCTCTATTTATTTGACAAAAGTAAGCATTTTATTATCCCTACCCTATTTTCTCATTCAAAATTCTACTTGATTCAGGGAAAAATCGTTAATCACGGCACATCAAATTACAAAAGCATAATAAACGCCGTGATAAATGGAATAAGTTATCATAAAAGTAAATTATATTTGATTAATTATGAAAAATATAATTTTTATAGTTAGTTGCTTTGTTATTATTATGAAATAAAAACTCTTTTGATTTTTAATCGAATACGTTTTTTAAAGTTTGATATTTTTAAGATTTTATATTAGTAAGTATTATAAAATTTTCAAAATTCTTTAAAATATAGTTAGCAACAGCGTAGGTGAAGAACGTTAGTTTTAAATATATAAATAGAGTTTAACTTTGAATATTAACTAAATTAATAAAAAATATGAAAGAAAAAAGAAAGAAAGAAAAAGAAAAATGAATTTAAAATTGTATCTGCAGTTTTTCATTTACCTTTAGTACATAAATTATTCAAAAATTTTATTTTCTAAATTATCTCTGTGTATTCACTCGGAGAAAGACGACCATATAGTGGACTTCTCCGAGTAAAAAGGAATAATTTTTTCCCCCAATGATCAATCTATGTCTTATTATTATATTTTTGTCAAAAACAACGGCTAAATATCGTGATAAATAGCTAATAAGGAAAAATCGATTGTTTAACCTTTTCCTGGTCATATTTAATTTTACTTCTGTGGTCAGCGTTGCCAAATTTAGGGACTTTTTTATTCAATATTCACCACTAAATTCTAACTATAACGGTTGCCTAATCACTTCGAGAGTCATTCGTCGATTATCAAATATCACTCCTCAAAATTATTAGTGATAGTTCAATTTAAAAAAAAATCCCTAAATTTTGCAACACAGTTAAGAGCGTTTTAGAGCGTTAGGGCCGGCCATTGAGTGCTGATAGGAAGTAGAGGACGGATTCCCTATACTGTTTGTGGAGGAAAATTTCACGAACATCACTACGGTTTTTGGGTGAATGGGCGCCTTCTTTTGGCGACAATTACTTTCTCTCTCGCTCTCTGTGACAGGGGGAGGCAAAGCTTTACAGAGTAAGCTCGTTCACACAATGTTAAAAAATGTCGCAAAGTAAACTCGACGTTAACGCTTCTCGTCGTGCTTTGACTGCGGTACCCAAATAAAAGCTGTGAAAAACTCGCCCTTAATGTGCTTTCTTTAAAAATGTTCTCTCTTAGGTTTTTAGTGAAAACAAGAATTAATTTTAGCCCTAAATAAACATTATAGATGTGATTATTTATTTAAAATTATTAGCGTACATTTGGATGGATGGTTGGATGGTTGGGTTTAACGTCGCACTAATGCTGCGCAGATGGGCAATTGGCGACGGTCTGGGACACACCCCTAGAGGTGGTCCGGAGACATGCCATCACAATTTTGATCCTCCACGGAAGGTAGCGTACATTTGACTTTAAATACAAAATATGTTAGATGTTAGCTAATAATCTCAAGTAAACAATCACATTATTATTAGCTAACATCTACCATATTCTGTATTTAAAGTCAAATGTACGCTAATAATTTCAAGTTAATAATCACATCTACAGTGTTCACTTAGAGCCAGAATTAATTACTCTAAAATACAATTTTTTTAATCGAACTTCTAATGTTGTAAATTGTACTGTAAATACGAAAATATTCATGTTTGAGTAATTTAGGAAGAAAATGTTAATGTACGCAATTTTCGAAATTAAAATTTTGATTAAAAAAAAATTAAATTTTGGAAAAGGAATCGCTTTTAAAAGATGACTTTATCATTATTTCTTTTATTAAAAAATGCATTAAATCATGTTCCATAAAATCAATCAGACTCAGGCGAAACCATTCGCAATAATTTTATCATCTAAACAAAATATATTTATAATCGCTTTATAACCAAATGTATAACTAAAATAACATTTAGGAATGAACAAGTATAATATACACTAACTTGTTCTAACCTCATAACAAATCAAACAACCGAATTCGAAATTCCATAGATTTTCTCTTGATCCGTATTGAATGAAAAATTGAAGAGATTAAGATTTCAAGAATTATATAAATTGTAAGAAGTATTCAAAAAGTACTTTTTAGAAATTAATTGTAAAATATACTACTTATCTTAAAATAAGGTAAAATATGCGAAATATGAATATTTTAAAAATACATGAATTTTTCCTTTTAGTTGTGAATTCGTTCAAACACAATTCTATTTTAATTTTAAACTAGCAGGCTACGCCCGCTTCGCTGGTCACTATTTTTAAATGAATCATTATAGTTAATGAATTCTCAAAATTGTATTAATTTTTATCATGTGGAGAAAACAAAAAAATTCTTATTCGAAAAAATGTCGCACCCGATCCCTACTGCCTTCGACAGCGCAAGCCATTGTGCGCTCCGCGCGCGCATTTATGTTCGACACCCTTAATGAATTACTATATTATCATAAAGGAAAAACATAAATATAAAATACAGGAAAAAAATCTTCTCCCATCGGTAGAATAATCGGTCCGGGCCTCCACTGCCTGCGGCAGAGTATACAGGCACGCATGTTCTTCACCTGCCATTTCCGCCCCTCCTAATTAATTTTGACTTTAAAAAATACTCGCAATCGTTCTCTCGGGCTTTTAAACCTAATAATACTAATTTACAACATTCTATCAGAATTTATTTATTTTTACCCCTGCACCCACCCCCCTTCCCGACCCTCATAATAATTCTGTACTTTCGAAAATCTCCACAATCGATTTATCGGGCCTCAAAAGCTAACAACACTAATTTCCCTTCCCATCCCTCCTAATAATTTAACAAATTCGAAAATATCCGCAATCGATTTGTAAATATCAAAAACCTCTATGTACCAATTTTAATCAATCTAACTTTATTTTTATTTATTTTTTGCCCCTACGCCCTCCTCCCCTTTCTGACCCTCCTAATAACTTTACACTTTCGAAAATATCCTCATTCGAATTGCAGGCTTCTATAACCTATCTGTGCTAATTTTGAACGGTCTAACTGTATTTCTATTTTTTTTTTTTGCCCCATAGCCCCCCCTTTCCCGCCCCACCTAGGACGAATTTCTAAAATAAAGAAATTAGTTTTTATTTATTTGTAGGAGCTATATTTTAGAGCAAAAAGTTTGCGATATGAAGAAATATTTCAAGTTATTTTGCGCCCTTTCCCCCCTCTTAAGGGTCGAATTTCTTAAATCCCAGAAATTGTTTTTAGGTATTTGTATTAGCTATATATTAGAGAAAAAATTTCACGTATATCTATTTTTTTGTTTGAGATATATAGGAGTATGTGAAACCACGTTTTGCACATGTGAAATCACTTTTTGCCCCGTTTACGCCCTTGGGGACCAAATTTCTAAAATTCCAGAAACTGATTTTTAGATATTTGTGTTAGCTATATTTTAAAGCAAAAATTTTACGAATATCTGTTTTTTTCTTTGAGATATGAAGGTTTTTGTGAAATCACAGTTTGCCCCCTACTTCCCCTTGGGGGGCGAATTTCGCAAAATCGTTTCTTAGTGGGTACTTACACTATATGTTCTATAATCTGACCCAGTTTTGAGTCAGTGTCTCCAGTAGATTTTGCTGTGCGTTGATGAGTCAGTGAGTGAGTGGAAGTACTCTTTTATATGTATAGATATGGAGCATCGCGCGAGTAAACAAATTCTATTCGAGCATGTGCAGTTTCAGCCTGAGTAGTTCAGGTACCGCCAGCACCAGATGGCCTTGCCATCGATCAGTGACTTAATTATGACGAAACCATGACGTAGTACGCTACCCTAAGACTCCTATAAGGAAAGGGCACGTGACGTCACTCGCAGTCAAATTATGGGTAAAGTGGCAAAACATTGGTATTTCCACCAATAGAGATTGATCTTTTGCCACTCGAGAGTGGCAAAGATTGATTGACGGAACATTTGTTTGTAAACATGCCCTTTCCTTATAATACGAGCTGACTCACAGCTGATCATTGTTGCCCAGCGGAAATATAGCTTGGCGACGTTTTGTTGCAGACGTATTACTCAGCGTCTTTATCGCCTAAAATGGCGAGTTTTCCTAAACAGAAGAGCGAATTGTTGTTTGTACAGTCAGCCAAAAAAAAAAAAAAAAAAAAAAAAACGCCACCCCCCACCTAATTTCGCCGTAAATTATCGTAGAAACATGTGGTTGGTACCAATAGATTTGTAATAACGTCTCGTTTATAATGATATAGTTAGATTTTGCTCTAGGGGTCGTCTACATATTAAAACTGGCATCAACTTCATTTTTTTCAATGGTAACCCCCATTTTTTATAATTTATTTGAATTCTTTGGACAAAATCATCGCGGAAAATGGTATAGTTTATATATTTTGCTCAATTCTTCACAGAGTTATAAGCTGTCAAACTATGAGGCCGCTAATGTTAAATGAATGTGACAAACATTAATTCATATCTTCCAAAATAATTATGATATTCAAATTCTGTTTTTTTTTATATGATAGAATGAAGTGACCCAAACATATTCCATGCATATTTTGATTAATTTTTTTTTTTTTTTTGAAATATGAAAATTATTAATAATTTCATATTTGAAAAAATTATGAATTATGACCTATGTTAATTTTTGCATAAATAGAACGGGCATCATCAAAAACATGGGTTTCCAAATTTACAGCTCGTTCTTAACATTATTTTTTGAGTTACAGTGATATTTCATTTTTTACTGTTGTTAGTGGGCCGTCACTTATAATAATTTGTATCCTCTGTGAGTAAATATCTGTATATATTTTGACGAAAAACTATTTTAATTTACCTTAATGTTATTCTAATTGTTTTCTAAGCAACATTCAATGTTTATGATACAAATTGGATCATTTTTATAAAATTATCGCAATGCGAGCGAGAGATTGTGAAAAAATTCCAAAAGAAATGAAGCCTCGCCTCTATATTGCGGAAACAATATTAAAAAAACTAGTTTCGGTACTCGTATATGACTCTCTATGTGACGCTGGTATGCATAAATGTCAATGGCATTTACTACATCGAATGCTGAAGACAAAATTTAAATGATCTAATTGGAAGTATGTAAAATAATTTTGTTTTATAATGTAAAGTTGTAGAAAAACTGTGTAAAGGCGTGGCTTCTTTTGCAAAGAGGTTTATACTCGATTCTGAAATGTTAAGTCTTTGTTCTTAAATATTACATAACGTTTCCTAGTTTCTCACTGCTAAAATTCTATTTTGTCTCTTTTGTCTTTTGTTTTTAACTTGAATATTCTACGATTCGTGCACCTCAAGTTAAGTATTATGACGGTAAAAAAACGCGGTAAGACGAGGACTATTATTTGAAAGAGCATTACGCAGTGAACAATACTTTTGTTTTTTCCTTTTTTTAAATTAATATAATTGATTTTTATTAATTTTTATCAGATTTAAAAAAAAAAAAAATTCTGTTTTAATCTTGTGACATTTTCACATTCGCTTACTCTACCGTTTATGCTATTTAAATTTTATCGCATGACGTAACATAATAAAATATAAAATTTTTATTAAATGTTTTTTTAATACTGAATATTAAAGTGGTATTTTTTTTTAAGTTTTTAATATCTATTATTGAAACAAAGCGCAATATTATTTATTTTCTATTATTCTAATCACGGCGTAAAACTGGCGTCACATTTATCACGGAAAAAGAATTTAAAACAAAGTAATATGTCTTATTACTTTTAAAGATATAGATTTTACACATTTAAAATTAAGAATTCAAGTACAGTAGACGACTGCAGAACGGGGAAAACGCGTTCTAGGCAATAGGAAACCGTTTTTTCTATATCCATATTTCTTTTCATATGGATATACATAATAATTATACTCTTTCTAGGGAAAGTATTTGTATTCATACTATTTTGTTTATATATATATGCATATAAGTAATATTCTTAAGAAATATCGTAACACACAAATTGTGAAAGAAACGCCCACTGAAGGAGTTACAGATTTCAAAACGACGTGAAACTACGTCAGTGGTTGCGAAAATGTTAAATATCCTTTCTCAGATTTTAGTTTAAATCTTGTTATCTATATTTTTGTATATTATCTATTGTTGGTTTGTACGCCTAAAATTAAATGTAAATCTTTATAGTAACACTTTCACGCGAGGCTTACTGTATAAAATAAAAATATACCCAACAAGAAGTAGATAATAATTGTTAGTTAGTAGATTTTAATTGTTTTATATATATATATATATTATTATATATGTATTTTAACTTAAATTTTTCTCTCTTAAATAAAACAGTTTTTGCTTTTAAGAAGTAGATAATTCTTTTTCTTAAATATTAAACACTTTTTTTTAAAACGGCTATTAATATTATTATCCTTATTACTGTTGTTCTTTTACCTTGGTATCTAGATTTTTGTAATTCAACATTGTAGGGTTCATATGATTCAAGCTATTTAATTTTCTTTTTATGAAGTGTTGTATTCAATGCTTAATAAATTGAAACCAATAAAAATCTTTTAATTCATAAGCTAACATAGAAAGTTCGGCGAATTTGAATCGTTTTTTATTTTGTAACTAACATTTCTGAACTTTTTTCCGATGTGAAATTTAATAAATAATGTATATTGGGTGGTAGATCACGATTTATTTTTTCTACATGTATAGACGATCCCCTAACACATTTTCCCGTGTAACTCTGTTTAGAATTGATTTAAAGTATACAAATAAGTAAGTTTTCCGAACTGCCTTGATCTCAGAAATCTGAATATGAGGTCAAAAATACGGGTCGTCATTGACAAAAATGAAGTTTATACGTGTTTTAATATGTAGATGACCCCTTAAGCAAAATCTGACTACACCATTAAAAACTAGACGTTATTACAGATCGATAGGTACCAGCCTTATGTTTCTACGATAATTTACGGCGAAATTAGGTGTGGGGGGGTGGCGTTTTTTTTTTGGCTGACTGTACTTTATAAGTTTGGCGGTAATATTTGGCGAAATTTTCTTATAACGCTTGTAAAAAGTAGCCATCAGTGTTGCTGTTAAATTAGTTAATTTTAAATATTTATACACGTTGAAAAGTAGTGTAGGTTGTAAAATACAACATTTAGATAATCAAACAGTATTAAAAACAAATAGTTGATACAAAAAATGCAAAAAAAACATATCATAATTACACTTCATATTTGTGATTGAAAGCTAAGTGTATAATTTTCTTTTGAACAATTAATAGCCCATTTCTTTCGCCTTTCTTCATCTGTTGGAAATCTAAACGTTCTAAAAGCAGTTCTGGTATGATTTGAGCAATTTTCAGCTGCAAAACCTCCGTTTTTGTGATTTGATAACACTTGAAATTCGGACCGCGTGGGTAACAATCGCTCAGTGGAAAACAAAATGCCTGATGAGCCAGCCTGTATTGAAGGAGCTCTACGCTACCCATTGCTCCATTGTGGTGAATATGCTTACTCTGTAAAGCTTTGGGGGGAGGTGGGGGAAACCTGCTTTAGTGGAAGTGGAATGTCAGTTTGGCGGTAGAAAAACAGGTTTGGAAAATGAATTAGTGGATTGGTGGAGATGTGACGTTCGGAAACAAAAATAGGTTACTAGTCCGTTCTCTATTGTAATATGTGTAGTAAATGGGACCGGAAAAGAGTCAAAATTGAACTGTGTTTTTATCAAAATAATGGAGTTCGAGTAATGAAAAGTAATTTAAATTTAATTATTTATAAAAATTAACTTCAGTGAAAATTCATCAAAATCGTCGCTAATTTATTTGTTAACGGGATAAAAAACTGAATAACCCAAATTTATTACACATTTTTACTCTACTAATATGCTATCGTGATGCCAGATAAGTGTACTATAACTTTTTTCTGTTTGAATTTATTATTTTTTATATTCTTTAGCTATATTATTAAACTATCCTTCCCCGTGTAGAATGTCTGCTTAGTAGTAATACCTACGTTATTTACCTAATATGATATTCAGAAAAATCTAATAAATAAAATAACTGGAAAATTTCATTAAAAACACAAGTTTTCAATCTTCTCATTTACTGATGTGAAGCTTATAGATGCAAAAGATTTCACTCAAGCACGAGCAACGTGTATAGTTGGCCATGACTGAAAACTGGCTTCAGTAAAAATATGCAACTTTTTTCAGACGACTACCAATTGCCCTTGCTTAATTATCCCCCATTTTAAAAAAGTACCAACTGCCCTCGAACATGCGAACTCCCCATGCTACCCTAAACCCCGTTATGAATTTAGATCTTTCCTCTTAAAGTAATGAAATAGAAACTGAAAAATGTATTGGAAAACTTTTCTTTTGTATTAAAAACTACTGGTTCGATGTACAAGCGTTTTTTTTTTTTTTTTTTTTTTTTTTTTTTAAACAAAATTATCCACATTGTCGGGGAAGGTTTAAAGCTATTGAAATACTCGATCTAGTAGAGTAGAAAGAAAAATACGAATACTAAAGCCGCCATTTTGTTTCTTACATCGTGCTTACCTTTCATCGTCTCACTTTGAAATTTTGTCAGGCGGTCCTTTGCCCAATTTATAGCAGTAATGACATCTTTTAACCCGGCATTTTGTTTATTGTGTTACGTGTATCTACCTTTCTTTGTACTGAGCCTACCACTTTGAGACTTTTTCCAAAGTTTACTCTGCCTGATAATACTTTGCTTTAGCCCTAATTTTCTTTTACTAACGTACCTGGGATAATGCAAGAGGCAAAATGGTGCCGAAAGCAGTGGAGAACCCCAACTGAAGTATATGAGCGAATCCTTTTTTTTTTTTTTTTTTTTTTTCTGTGCGTGTGCAGCGAACCTGCTGCCGCAGGATTAAGGACTCGAACCCTACATATCGCCGGCAGGAAAAACGCTGACGAAGGCAACGGCCACGCGTACCGATAATTGGACCAAAATCATTGGAATTTTGTTTCAGAATTATATTTTTTCAGATTTTACATGTATAAGTGATTAATTTAAATATAGTGACCAGCAAAGCGGAAAGAAACAACGCTGCGCTCACTCAGACTACACACTGCCTCATCGTGTCTTAAAGTAACTTTATAATAATAGTATATATACATAAATATTAAAATATAAAAATTTTTATATTGTCTTCGTTTGTGCTCAGAACTATATTTCTATATTGAGGACTGTATAGTTAAATTAATAAACCGACACCCGTTATTATTACATGCACCACAACAGTTATTTAATTACATATTTACAGTTTTAATAATAACACGATAGGCTTATTTTATATGTATTGACACCATAAGCAACTTAAGCAAGAAGTGAACCATGGGCGGATTCAGGCTCTCGACCGATCCAATTGGTCGTGGAACAATGCGTCCAGTCTCATCGACCGGTCTGGATCAAAGTCGTCCAGTGTAATGTGTTCCATGGACCGGTCGTGGATCAAATCGCCCAAGAACTTTTTCCGAGTCATTTGATCCATTTACAAATCCATTGCTCTGATTGGCCGTTGGTTATTGCTCTGGTTCCGCCATCTATCGGTCCTTACAAACACGAATATGCATACAAGCATTTTTTTTTTTTTGGTAAGGAACTGTATAATTGTTTTAGAATTATAAATATATTCATGCAATGGATTGAAATATAATACAATAATGAAAAAAAAAAAAAAAAAAAAAAAAACCGAATATTATTTAAATTTAATAAAATAAAATTTCAAAATGCTCCCTGCTAACAATTTTTAAATTTTCAGTTTAACAAAATATTTCAAATATGTTTTGTACTGCTTTGTTAATATATTTGCATTAAATTTTAGCATTTAAACATAAAAGTAATTAACAATATTTAAAAATCAATATTTAATTTGTATTTAAATTAAAAAAAAAAAAAAAAATCATAAATATATTAAACATTTAAAATATTATTGATTGAAATCATAATTAATTGAATTTACAAACCAATCAATGAAGTGATAATTTATTTATTTATTTATTATTATTATTATTATTATTATTGTAATCATTGATTTAAATCAAAATTTAAATTATATATTTTTTTGGCAATGTGTAATAGTTTCATATTTCTTACCTTAGATCATAATAATAAAACTTGAACCTACTTCTTATTTACATCAAATATTTGAATGCTAAATATTTGCTTTAAATTTCAACATTCCAACTTAAAAATATTTAACAAAAATTAGCTTGATAATAAATCCATAAAATATTACTTAAAATTGTTTACAATATATCGTTAAAATACAAAAATGCATAATTAAGAGAAATAATTAAAAAAAAAAATTGCTGGAAAATTTTCTAAAATTAAAATTTTATTGTTATTATTATTTTTTAAATAATTTTCGAAAAAGAATTATATAATTAATATTATTGTATCTCATTGCATATGTACCCAACTATGCAGAATAGAAAAAAATAGATATGCATCTATCTTTTTTTATTCATAGTTAAATTACATTTTTGATTAATGAATTAAATTTTTTTTTTAAAATTTAATTCATTCATTCATTCTAAGTTAATTCTCATATTTTAGAGCTAATTTCAAACTAAGCCTACAGATGGCAGCACTGATTTTGATCCAATAGAGGGATCGGAGTCGTCCAGCCTCTTCTTTCGACCGGTCGTGGATCAAATGTCTCAGGGCCCAGTTGGATCGGTCGAAGTGTTCCAGAGGCTGGACTCGCCCCATATCAACTGTTATATGAAAGATATATAATAACAAAACTACCGCTAAAGGCGGAAATAACAGTCTAATCAAAGGAGAGCGCTCCAATGTTGGCGCTTTACTGCTAAATGAAGGTGGGTGAGCGGTATACTGCCCCGCCTTGAAACATTGTTTCAACAAAAAACACCAAAAGTTCAAATTTAAGACAATATTTACAATTAATCGTACAATAGTATAACAACAAGATACAATTTGAATAATAGAAACTTATACTACTCCGATTAAAAAAATTAGCATATTGTCAGAAAATATGGTGAAGGGAATTGCAAATCTAATTTATCAAATAAATAATCATTGATATCAAATATAAATTATGATAATATAAAACTGCATATTTTGTAGATTATAAAAATGTAAACATATTACAATGGAATAGAAAATATATATTTAAAATAGCAAGTGAAAAAAATTCAAAATATTAGAATATTTCATAACTTGATTAAAAAAATAGAATAATGTAAATATATTGTACACAATTTCAACTCGAAAGATTTTTATCTGTTAATTAGTACTTTGTTGCATAACCCTTAGCTTTAATGACAGCTTGGCACATTATTGACTAATGGTTCACAATTTTTTTTGTCAAAATTCGCCCATATAGTCTTTAAACTATAAATTAACTCTTACAAGGAGAGGTCACGACATGGAAAGCTCAGATCGGGACGAAATTGCGCAGGATTATAGTATACTATGAAGGTAACAACATATTAAAGCAGTAGGACCCACTATCGACAGAATTTTGAGAAAAAGACGTTTAAAGTTTCAGTAATCTTTAAATATGAGTACAAGTTATTTCGCGAGCGAGGCAGCGCCCCAGTGGCGTGAGCTTAAAGGTCTAGTCTTCCACCCAGACTACCTGGATTCGAGGCTACCTACGGGACTTTTTTTTTTTTCTTCTTCTTTATTTTTTTATGTGATCTAAATTTTTTATTTATTTTTGCTTTATTTTATAAATCAATTCAAAATTTGAAAAATTTAATGAAAGATTATTTAATTTTCTTGAATATAAAATAAATAATTTTTTCTATTTTTAATATTTATAACTTAAAAATACAATAATTCTCTATAACTTAAAAAATAAATTTTAGTTTTACAAAACACTAAATAACAAATATAAAGAAAAACAGACAAATTTAAATAATTAAAAAATAAGCAAGCTGTAAAACAAAGTGTAAAATAGTTATCAGGTGTACTTAAATCTTGGTTTAATCAGATTCCTAATTTGGTTTTAATGTTTATAAATTACGTAAATGCTTTTAGCTTGTTAATAATAGAGAGTAGGTGGAATTTTATTTCGTGCACAGAAGGATTAAAAAAAAAAAAAAAAAAAAAAAAAAAAAAAAAAAAAGAAAGAAAGAAAGTCATTGTCGGAGAAGAAAGTATGTTTATTAACATTTAAAATCTACATTTAAGGATAACATTTCTTTGCCTGTAATAATTTAATAGCATCAATCCTATACTTTATTTTTTCAAGAAGCTGCATTGATTGGAGAAATAATTATTTAATTTGGATAGTAATTATATATGCAATTAAAATCAATATTTCTCTGTAATATTTTTTTTCTTTTTTGTAATTTAAAAACAAAATTTAGTATTGTTTTAAATATACCTAAAATAAAATAAAATATATAGATAAATAATTAAAAACAGTTTCTTTAGTTTTATCTTATTTTATAGTTAAAACAAAACTAAAATTTATTTTTTAAGTTATAGAAATTTATTGTATTTTTAAGTTATAAATATTAAAAATAGAAAAATTTATTTATTTTATATTCAATAAATTAAATAATCTTTTATTAAAATTTTTTAATTTGGAATTGAATTATAAAATAAAATGAAATAAATAAAATGTTTAGATTACATAACAAATTAAAGAAGAATAAAAAACAAAAGTCCCGTAGACAGCGTCGAACCCAGGTCGTCTGGGTGGAAGACTAGTGCTTTAAGCTCACGCTACTGGGGCGCTGACTCGCTTGCGAAATAACTTGTATTTAAAGATTATTTAAACTTTAAACGCTTTTTTCTCGAAATTCTGCGGATAGTGGGTCCTACTGCTTCAATATGTTGTTACCATCATAGTATACAACAAACCCGCGCAATTTCGTCCCGATCTGAATTTTCCATGTCGTGACCTCCCCTTGTTAATGCAGTTTCTTGAAGTCGTTTTTTCTGATTCTCCATAAAGTCTCAATGGGGTTTAGATCGGGTGAGTTCGGAGGCCATGTGAATGCATTTATTTCCTTCTTTTGGAGCCATTTGGTTGTCGATTGGGAAGTGTGGCAAGAAGCTGAATCTTGTTGAAACACGAAATTGTTACCATATAAATCCTTAGATGAATGTATCATGAAGTGTTCAAGAATTTCTTGATATACTTCTGAATTGACTTTTGTGTAAACAATACGCAGCCTACCTAGACCTTGTGCAGTCATGCAGCCTCATACCATGACAGAGGTTGCAAATATAACTGAACGTATTACACACTCTTTATCAAAAGCTTCCTGTTTAAATCTCCAAACACGTATGCTTTGGTACCCATACCCATGGGACACACAAGACATATTTTCATCGCTGAAAAGTGTCTTTTTCCAGTCATTTTGGCTTCATTTTGGCCTTTGTTTGCACCATTTAACTTTATCAGTCATTTGCTTAGGCGATAAGAATGGCTTTGTCTTGGGTACACATGATCTAAAACTTAATTTGCGAAGTCGGCGTAATGTTGTAGATTTAGAGACATTTGTACCCACTTCTTACCATTTTCTCTGCAAATATCTCACACTTCAAAAGCGATATTTCTTCACAATCTTTTTTAATTTCCTTCCATCTCTTGCTGACGTCACTGGCTTTCGACCACTTTTAAAGTGTTTATTCTGAAAAATCTTATTATTAGAATATTCTCTCAAAACTCTACTCACACTTGCTTAAGAGTATTTCACTTTCTTTGTTATGAACAGTTGTGTTTTTCCTTCTTTGTGCAAGTGAAATACAAAATTTCACAGCCTCGTTTAAGTCACTCTTTCGTCCCACATTAAGCGAACACTGAACTAAAATCAAATGCCAAACTACTTTTTACTTTCTGCAGAACACATATTAGTCTCACAGTTAACGAAATTTATAGCTGTTTTCTAAACCAATGGGAAAATAGTTGTATATTCTAATTTTTTGAACCATTTTATAAAGTATTCTAATATTTTGAATTTTTTTCACTAGCTATTTTAAATACACTTTTTTATTTCTTTGTAAAATGTTTACATTCTTATAATCTACAAAACGTGTAGATTTATATTATGATAATTTATGTTTGATATCATTGATTATTTATATGATAAATTAGATTTGCAACTCCCTTGACCATATTTTCTTTCATTATTCTAATTTTTAGGTAGATTCCTTATAGGAGATCTACCTATTGCAATGGTTCTCATGACACGATTTCTGGAAAATTTCTTTATATCTTCACCGATCATGACCCCAGAACCCAAAACCGCCCTCCGTTCAATAGTTTATATATACATATATATATATATAACGCTTTTTCCCATGTTAAGTTGTGAACACGGTAACTGGAGTAACTTTTATTTAAATTTAACCAGCTGGGGATGTGTTGTCAGGACAGTAAAAATCTCGGTCGAGTTCGTAGATGGGGTATCCAGCTCAAAGGGGGTGGAAATTTTCATTTGCGCATAATTTCTTTAATATTGAAAATAGTAAAATACTTCAAATCAGGCGAATTACCGCCTTACCCTAAAGAACAATTTTTGTATCTAAACTCTTTCGATAACTTCAATTACTTAAAAGTTACAATTAAAAAAGTGATTTTTCGTCAATTATAATAAAGCCGACTTTTTTTTAGATTTAATTGCTTAAATTTATAATCTGATGCTTACGTCACGTGCAAACGATAATAAAAAGGATAGCTGAAAATATAAAAAACATGGTAGCAGCTTTAATTAATCATTTAAAAATATAAAATTAAAATAATACGTTAGTCTTGGTAAAAATATCGTTTGTGGCGAATAGTTTAGAACACCTTTTATGCAAGAATTTAAATTTATGATTGAAATTGAGAGTAATACGTTACAGCTTCCTCTTCCTTTGACTTTTTATCTTGTGGAAACAAGATATTGGTCTGTGAAGAGATATGAGGTTTTTACATGGGAAGAAAATATAATTGACGTCAAAGCTGCCATTTTTCATAGCTAATCTCGCCAAATTTGTCATCAAATAGCTAATTCCGTCGCCAAGTCAAAATTTTTGTCGTCAACTATCAACTTTTGCCGCCAAATCACAAATTTCATTGCTAAGTCGCAAGTTTTGTCACCAAATTGTATATCTTTATGGCTTCTATTTGTTGAATGATTATGAGCTTGGATTTTAAAAAATTGAAACATTTACTGACCAGTAAATCTAGCCTAAAATTTTAAGCAGAATGAATAGTAATAGTTGATAATTAAATTTCTTAAAAATAGAATAGCGACGTAAATAATGTAATCTGTGGGAACAAAGCCATTGGCTAAGTGTGTGTTAAATGCATTTGTAATATTTCTTTACTTTTGTAACATTAACGTAAAGGAATCTACCTTTTCCTAAGCTTGCCGAAAAGGGATTTTTTTTAATCGAAGTAGTACAGCAATCACAATAATACTATAAACGAATATATATATATATATATATATATATTACAATGAAAACATAGTATACATATTTAACTCTTATAATTAAACAATCTATCAGCTACGTTCTTTATAAACTAGTCTGTTTTTCTAAAGTAAAAAGAGCTATTTTCAAAATGGACAGAACAGAACACCAGGCCATTACCGAAGCTGAATATTTTATCTGTTGAATTCCGTGATCCACTTAGAGATTATCCATGTACCAGCGAACACAGCCTTCGTGAACGGGCCCGCAAGCGTCAGCTGTTGGAGGGCCCATTATTTATATAAAAATCAAAAAATGTTTATACTATCATACTGTCTAATAGTATTGATAGTTACAATATTTACAATTTCTTTATTATTATCATAATTTTTTTCTTGTTTTTAAAGTCATTTTTGCAGGTATGTCCATCATCTAACACAAAATGAACTTTTGTTAAATATAAGAGCATCTTGGGTGTTAGGAAAGGACTGATATAAACTTTTAGATATGATTTAGTAATCTGGCAACAGCTAGTTATTACTTTGTGTTTTGTTTTTGGAATAAAGTTGCTGAGTTATTAGCTTCATTGTTTTTTGGCGTATTCTTCCCTTTGAGTTATTTTAGTAATGCGTCAATTTATGTTGAGAGTTAAATAATATGAGAGTTAAACTTTTAGTCAGATATAAAGTATCTATTTTCTTCTGAGTTATTCGAATTCCAAGAAAAGTTATTAGTTCGGGATTCAACATCTGGCGTTCGTTCGACAAGACAAAGACATCTGCAAGTAAGCTGGTTTAACTTTATTTTTGTAATATGGATAAATTAAAAGCATCTCGTAAGCAGAATAGACGATTATTTACCATTGCGTGCAATGACTTTTGTGAAAGTGAAAATACAATACCTAATGATGAGAAAATTTCAAAGTTAAAATTAATAGAATCAAAAGATAAACTGATGCTAGCATGTGAATATGAATATAGGGAGGCTTTATTAGATTCTAAGGAAAAAGATGACCAAATCGATAAAGAAATTGATGAATCAGAATGTTATATTGATAAATGGAGAATTTTAGAAAATAAATTAAATGACCTTTTGAATGAGAAACAGGAAGTTTTAGTCGCCAATAGTTTTAATAATTCGCCAAATACTTTACTGCATTATCCGAAAATTAAACTACCCTCATTTGATGGTGATATAAAGAACTGGCTAGGCTTTTGGGGACAATTTCAAAAAATATATAAGGATCCAAATTTGGATAATCATGATAAATTTGCATATTTAGCACAAGCTATGGAGAAAACTCGTCGGCTGAAGAGTTAATAAAAAGTTTCCCGCCTGGTGGAGAAAGTTACGAGAAGGCTTTGAAGCAGTTACAGGTTCGCTATGGCAGGGATGAACTGCTGATAGATGTCTACGTGCGAGATCTGCTGTCAATAATCATGTCAAGACAAAAGTCAGAGAAAATTGTTCTACGCAAGTTGTATGATCAATTAGAATCAAAATTAAGAGCTTTAGAGACTTTGGGAGTAACGAAAGATAAGTATGCTGCTATGCTTTATCCGCTTGTTGAATCTGCTATCCCTAATGAAACATTGCGTGCATGGGAGAGATTTAGATCTGCTAACCGTCGATCTAAAGAAGAGTTGTCACAGGAAGGGCAATCCGATGGTTCAACAAAGGCCATAAGTAATTTAGACCGTCTTCTTACCTTTTTGCAAGATGAAGTAGAGAGTGAAGAGAGAATTTTGATAGCAGCACAAAGCTTTAATCGTTCGGTAAAAGTAACCAATTTTGAGGATCTCCAAGAGACTCGCCAAAGAAAGGGCCAACCCCGTATTTCCACAGCAACTGAGCATTCTTCACAGAATAACAAGAAATCTTGCATATTTTGTTCTGCTGATCACAAATCATGGAATTGCAGAAAAGTTCAAAAAATGACCTTGGAAGAAAAACAGACTGCTGTCGAAAATGCACGTTGTTGTTTCCTTTGCTTGAAAGAAGGACATGCTGTTAAGAATTGTAAGTCAAAGTTCAACTGCCAACTATGTGGGAAAAAGCACAACTTGCTATTATGTAAAAGTATTTCCGGGGAATCTACTCCAACGTCTCAAAAGAACGAAGCAGAAACAAAGATGATACAACAAGATGAAGCTTTGGCAAGTTTGTCTAAAACTCCGAACGTTAATTTACAGACATTTGCGGTAGTCATGAGAGGACAAGGAATGAAACGTAAGGTTAGGGCAAATCATAGATACTGGATCACAAAGGTCATATGTTTTACGGTCTACTGCTGAAGAAATGAAGTACCAGTCTAATGGAAAAGAGTACCTACAACATTCACTGTTTGGAGGTTCTAATACAGCAATTTGCCAACACGATGTTTTTACAGTGTATTTATCCAATTCGTCAGAAACTTATAACTGTCACTTTAATGCTTTGAGTCAATCAGTAATTTGTGAAACAATTTCCGCTGTGACACAGGAACGATATATCCAAGAACTTTCCAAGTATGGTATACGCCTTACAGATGATATTGATGGACCCATTGAAGTACTTATAGGAGCAGATATTGCGGGTAAGCTATCTACTGGAAACTGTAAACACTTAAAGTCTGGAGTCACTGCTCTGGAAACAAAATTAGGTTGGACAATTATTGGCCGTACTAACAATGATAGCATAGCTGTGACAGTTACTTCTATGCTTACTACTAATGCTTGCATTTCTCAATTGTGGGCTCTTGATTCACTGGGCATAACTGACCCATCGGAAAAGAAAACAGCTATTGAATTACAAGAGGCAGCAAAGCAACATTTTTTAAATACAGTTAAAGTTGAGAATGATCGTTTTGTAGTACATATGCCTTGGATAGAATCCCACCTTCCACTTCCCGACAATTTTGAGTTGTGTCTGAAAAGGCTTGACAGAGTCAAGAATAATTTGAGAAAGGAAGGACTTTATGAGCTCTATGGAAACGTATTTAAAGATTGGTTAGATGAAGGAATAATCGAGTTAGTGCCTCAAGATGAAATGGAACTACCTGCACACTATTTACCTCACCGCCCTGTGATAAAGGAAAACAGCACTACCAGAGTCCGACCAGTTTTCGATGCTTCAGCAAAGCAGAAGGGCTCACCTAGTCTCAACGATTGCTTAGAGAGTGGCATAAACCTCATTGAACTGATACCGACTGTGTTATATCGTTTTCGGCTAGAAAGAATAGGTGTAATAGCGGACATAAGAAAGGCATTTCTACAAATCAGTATCTCGCCCTCTGACAAGAATTATTTACGTTTTTTGTGGTTTGGAGAAAACGGCGAGCTGAAGCACTATCGTCACTGTCGTGTGGTTTTTGGGGTATCATGCAGCCCTTTTCTTTTGGGTATTGTGATTCAATATCATCTTCAAAATGTTTTGAAAAGTAATAATGATGGATATTCTGAGAATATGATTAAATTACTTATGAACAGTTTTTATGTTGACAACTGTGTTACAAGTGTGCGAAACAAAGACGAATTAGAGTTATTCATAAAAATGGCTACAAACTTTATGGCCCAAAGGAAGTTTGAATTGAGAGGATGGGAATACACGAACCTCACAGATGAAGCTAGACCTGAAACAAATGTGCTAGGGATATTATGGAATAAAGAGGCAGATACATTGGGTATTAATTTAGCTAGCTTAAAAGAGCTATGTTTCGAGAAAGTTACAAAGAAAGTTATATTGTCTGCAGCCCATAGGATTTTTGATCCAATTGGAGTGGCTTGTACAGTATCATTATTCCCTAAACTGCTTTTGCAGAAACTTTGGAGCATGAAGGTAAACTGGGAAGAAGAAGTAGACTCATTAATCAAGAATGAATTTTTGAAGTGGCTAAAGAATATTTCACCCTTAGAAAATGTTCGCGTTCCTCGATATTTAAGAAGTGGTGACATCAATGAGAAATGTTCTTTGCATTTTTTCTCCGACGCAAGCAAATATGCTTATGCTGCTGCAGTTTTTATCAGAGTAGAAACTAGTGAATCTGTCAAAGTACAATTATTACAAGCACGAACTAGAGTTTCTCCGAGTGGCAAGAGGGCAACAACAATTGCGAGATTAGAATTGCTTGCGGCCACTATTTCATCTCGACTTGCATCTACAATATTGAGTGAGATTCCACATGAAGGAATTTACTTTTGGACAGATTCTACCACTGTGCTCACCTGGATAAAAAGAGAAGAACCCTGGAACACTTTCGTAAACAACAGAGTCCAAGAAATTAGAGTTTTGACTTCCAAGGAAAAATGGAGGCATGTGCCTGGACCTTTGAATCTTGCTGACCTGCCTAGTAGAGGTTGTTCTGGTCAACAACTACTGAAGTCGAAATGGTGGGAGGGACCCAAATGGCTGTATTTAGAACCTGATATGTGGCCCTCTACTGAGTATGTTGCTGATGAAGATGAAGTTCTTAAAGAACGGAAAAAGAGTATTCGTTCCTCCTCGGATATTGTCCTGATTGCCAATAATGAAAATCTTGAAACTGATTGGTATTATCGCTATTTTTCCCAATACGAGAAGATTGTATATTTGATTGGATGGATATTGAGATTCGCAAGAAACTGTCGTATTTCAGAGGAAGTAAGAAAACGTGGCAGCCTTGATTCTGAAGAGTTTGTAGAAGCTGAAAAAAGAATATTGATGATGATACAAAGGGAGAAATTTATAAACGAAAAAGATGAAAAACTAAAGTCCTTAGAAGTGTTTAAAGATCAAGAGGGCATCATCAGACTTAGAACAAAGATTGTTTATAGAGAAGACTGTGACGATTTTAGGACACCTGGCAATTCTTCCTTCACAACACGAAGTAGTGAGGCTTTTGATATTTCATCATCATGTAAAAAATGGCCATGCAGGTACTCAGATTTTATTAAATATTTTGAGAGAACATTTTTGGATACTAAACGGCAGAAGAACGGTGAGATCCGTCATTTCTAAATGCGTTAGGTGCAAAAGGTATTCTGGTAGGAATCTAGATGCCATTGCTGCTCCTCTTCCAAAAAATCGTGTTCGAGATGCTGCAGTATTTGAAATCACCGGTGTTGACTGTGCTGGACCGTTAATTTTAAAAGGACATGAGAAGGTTTGGGTTTGTCTTTTTACTTGTGCAATTTATAGGGCCGTCCACATGGAATTGGTTTCAGCAATGACAACTGAGGCTTTTTTGTTAGCATTGCGTAGATTCATAGCAAGAAGAGGAAGATGCTCTGTAATTTATTGCGACAATGGAACCAACTTCGTTGGAGCTGCAAACGTGCTGCATTCCTTAGACTGGAATCGCATAATCAAATATAGTGCAGTTAATCGTATTCAATGGAAATTCAACCCTCCAACTGCTTCGTGGTGGGGTGGTTGGTGGGAAAGGTTGATAAGAATAATGAAAGATCTATTGAAAAGAATCTTAGGTCGAGTATGTTTAAAATATGAAGAGCTGATCACAGTATTATGTGATTGTGAGTCCATCATGATTTCCCGACCTCTCACATATGTCTAAGAAAAAGATTCTGAACTTGTTCCTCTGACTCCATCATTATTTATGCAGGATATAAAGGAATTTGGTGTTCCAGATTGTGATGCTGCGGATCACAACAGCCTTAACAAAAGGATGAAGTACAGACTGGCTCTACAAAAAGAACTGAGGAAGAGATTCATATCAGAATATTTAGGTGCACTTGTTCAAAAACCAAGGTCTAAGAGGTGGTCAACTATAGCTGTAGGTGATGTGGTTATTATTGGAAGTGACAACAGAAGACGTATTGAATGGCATCTTGGACTAGTCACAGAACTCCTTCCTGGAACCGAAGGAGTCGTGAGATTGGTGAAGCTCCAGACAGCAGACAGAGAGTTAATTAGGCCTATTCAGCGTCTATATCCGCTAGAAATAACAGCGTCTGAAGCCAAAATTATTCAGAAACAAGTAGTAAAAAATCATGCGCCAAGACCAAAGATGGCTGAACAACGTGTAACAACCCCTGTAGTGTCTGAACGAGAAATTAAAAGAACAAGATGTGGACGGACAATTAATGTTCCTGTGAGATTGGACTTGTAGTGTTTTAATTTGTTTTGAGTTGTGCCTCCCCACAACTCAAGGTGGGAGGATGTTAGGAAAGGACTGATATAAACTTTTAGATATGATTTAGTAATCTGGCAACAGCTAGTTATTACTTTCTGTTTTGTTTTTGGAATAAAGTTGCTGTGTTATTAGCTTCATTGTTTATTGGCGTATTCTTCCCTTTGAGTTATTTTAGTAATGCGTCAATTTATGTTGAGAGTTAAATAATATGAGAGTTAAACTTTTAGTCAGATATAAAGTATCTATTTTCTTCTGAGTTATTCGAATTCCAAGAAAAGTTATTAGTTCGGGATTCAACACAAAATGAACTTTTGTTAAATATAAGAGCATCTTGGGTTTAATTGCCTCATACTACACTTGTACTTTTTTTTTTTTTTTTGTAAGAATTGGTATAACCAGATTTGTGCCCTCCGTAAAGTTTATCGTGTTTAGTTAATGGCCATTAATTTAAATTATTGTTCTCAGTTAATGGACTTAAATTGAAATACCCCCCTTTTTTTTTCAACATAATTCATACAATTTATTATCCTCTTTCGCATTATCAATTTTATCCAGTTGCTTAAGTTTTGTTGTGGATTCTTTTTAAGGTGATAATTTCTGATCAGGGGACACTCCAGGACATAGTGTTGGTAGAAGTGGGCAACATATTATATACTTGGATTCTTGTATATAATATAGTATATTCAATATACTTTTGCAATATGTATGTTGTATATTTTGCAACATTTAAAAAAGTATTTGTATATTGTATATAATATACATTTTCTACTGTATTCTGTATATTTTACAAGACTAAATATACAATATACTTTATCTCAAAATCCGAACTTCTTGGGGGGAAAATTTTCCTCTCAATGTTGGAATGGGATTTGTATACTATAGGAACTCAATTCAAATGTCCATTTCTTTCTAAGGCTAACACGTTGTTTGGTTGTCTCTGTAAATGATATAGAGGGTCACCTTACAAGATTACTGAGACTGACTAAACACCGACCTCAATAATGATAACATCTCAAAATTGCTATAGAAAAGGGGAGTGTAGAAAGCGGACACTTTGAATATTTAGTGCAAAATACAAAATAGAGGCATTTTCCATCTCCATTTTCTCACTCCATGGGGTGTCTAAATAATTCTATTGGGCAAAAATTCACTGTGTAGCGATACATCAAAACAAATCAATCTTGTCTCCCCAGTTGTCTTGAATTTTATACATGAGTATTTGGAAAATGTAAATGATTAGATTATTATTTATTGTTTATTTTAAATTTTTTCATTTGAATATAGAATCATATGTCGAAGAAAGACATTTTTAAAGTAATAGGAAAGTTTGGTTTGCGGTTGGGGTAGAAACATTTTGTGAAAAACTTTCCCCTAATTTCTTTCCAACTAGTTGGTAGAGGTTGCACAGAGGCCCTGCCTTCCAATATTTATAAAGCTCTTTTTTTAATTACAAAACCCTCGTATATCTCATACTTCTACTTCTGTCCTCTTCCAACATCAGTATTGTTTTGCTTTTTTTCCCTAAATCTAGTTTTGCCATAGCTAAAGTTCTTAAACAATATAACTTTAAAATAATTTTCTCACCCATAAATAAATTAGCTTTTTCTAGATTAAAAGACCAGACCCTATTGATAGACATATCTCTTGGGGTACATATAGTATTCCTTGTCAATGTATACAATTATATATTAGTCAAACAAAATGTAAACTCAACTTTCGCCTTAAAGAACACATATTCAGAAACAAGAAACTAAAGAATCGGCCATTGCTAAGCATTATTGGAAAAATAACCATAATTTCAACTTCAATTTAGCTGAAATAATCTGTCAGCCTAAACATTCTGCACATACAGTACAGTCGTCGGATAGCCACCGTAGTACAAAGATGTTTGCTTGTCCGGGGCGTGGAGTCCCGCTAGCCAGCGTTTGCTAGAAATCCTTTACCGCCCAATTCACCGTCAACCTCCACCGCTGGTTTATCAGTAAACCACAGGTTCAGAAGGAAATTATATTCTCCGTTAACTCGCCTCTGTCATAGCGCCGCTTAAAACGTAACCCAGGTTCATAAACTCAACCTACCTCAAACGGCTGGTTAGACATAGGTTAGAGAACAGTTAACAAAAGCCGAGCGCACATACGCAAATTGTTTTATTTCGTTTGCGCTGTGTTTTATAATTTTCTTATTGTTATTGTTTTCTGTTTACGATATAAAGTGATATTGCATGTATTCAGTAATTTGTATGTACTATATATACGTATACAATATAAAAAATATTGAAATTTTTTCAAAAATGTTTAAATAAAAAATATTTTTTTTAAATTTTTAAACAGGTTTTGACACCACTGAATCTCGAATAAAAATTATAATGACATCTTGTTGACACACCCGCGTATCTATCATAGTTTTTGTTTTGATTTAGACTTTAAAACGTAATTAAAAATATTTAAAAAAACTGGAACTCTTATGAAATTTCACTATTTAAACATAAAATATTTCTTTTTAATGGATCCATAAAGCAATATCTAAATACGTTTGGGATATATATTTGAACGATAGCGATATAAAATTAAAGAAGCACACATCCACACTTTTTATTTTTTATTTTTTTTTATTCATTTATTTTTTAAGTTCGATTGCTAATTTTTATTATCAACTTACTTTTTTATAAACAGCAAAGGACTAAGATTATGACTCGAGAAATATTTACTTAACAAAACAGATTTAGGTGTTTATCTTTTAATTCTGAATTATTGTTAACGCTTCGATGATTTTGCTGCCGACTGTAACTACTCTAGGTTCCTAAGCCAGCAGGGGGGGGGTGTCTTCTGTAGGAATCTTTCTAAGGGGTTCTAGCCCGTATTCATACTAGTTTCGGAGAAAACCACGGAAATTTTAGAATAACGAGGTCGACGAGCAGGACCTGGGATCGAACCTGGCACTTCCCAACTACCAGCTCTGAATGCAGAACTACTCGGTTACTACTGGGGCTTAAATTTAAAATTAAAGGGAATTTTTTTTAACTGAGCAAGGCATTGAACGATTACATATATATTTAAGTTTTACTTTCTAATTTAAATTTTTTGAAGAAGATACAATTAACACATATATTTTAATAGATATGTATGCAAATTTTCTTAATTTGACAACTGTAATAATAATAATAATAATAATATTAATAAAAGCTTCGTAACGTCCCCCTTCCCTTTAAAAAATTAAACATGCTAGCTAAACGTGAATATTTCAATAATTTGAATGTATGTATCTTTTTATCGTTTATAATATGAATAGAAAATAAAAATCTACAATAAAGTTTTTTTTTTTTTAATGCAATTCTAATATTAAAAAAAAAAAAAAATTAATTTAAATTTAAAACATCATGATGGGAGAATAAAAAATTCCCATTAAATATTGAATATTCACATTTTTTTTTTTTTTTTTAGAAAAATAAATTATTCCTCACAACCCATTAAATTATAAGATATTGTCTAATGTTTTTTCAATTAACAGTTTATATCCTTTATCCTTTAAACATTAAAAGATAAACTTATTTATTGACAAGACATTTTTCTGTGTTTTTCAATATAATTTTATTCCGTGCAATTTGTTTTTATTAAAATTGTAATCAATAAAATTATTTTCCATGGTGAGTACACACGATTTCATATCTTGTAACTTAATTTTGAAGAAAAAGAAAATCGATAAAATGGTTCCTACAGACATCCTAAAAGCGCGTTTAATCTGAATTATTTAAGTATTTATTTTTTTATTAAAAAAAAAAGAAAAAAGAAATTCGATAGCATTGTTTTAAATATATAAAAAATATACGTTTCAAAAATTCGTTTAAAATACTTTTATGATTTCTTTTAAAAAATACTCATTAATTTCCCACTTATTCACAAAAAAAGCAATGTTCTTAAATATACAATACAAAATTTTTATTTTGGTTCACCATTACTATTACAAATTGTTTTATTTCTTATGAAATAACAAATAGTTTTTTTTTTTTTTACATTATCTATATATAAACGTTTCGGATCCATGAAATAAAGAAAAACAAATCTTAAACACAATCTTATTTTTGGATATTAATTTTAGTTAAAAATTTTAATATTAAGAAATTATTTGTAAATGGAGAAAAAAAATTATAAATCTGATTTCTCATTCTTTATTTTTTAATTATTGCAACAACCATACTCAGTTTTCAACATGCTAAATATTGTATTTATATTTAACGAAAATTAATTATCAATTTTATCAAATTTAGAACTATTTAATTTTTATTTTAGAATTTCAGTTAAATTCTATACTCGTTTTAAGTTACTAAACATTTGCTAAATTCTAACTTCTTTATTATTATCAAAATCAAGTAAAAATTTATTGAAATGTTAACATGAAATTAAGAAAAATTTGAAATTTCATAAGCCTTTGATATAACAAAAAATAAATTATACTTATTGAAAGGATCCATAAGATGATTGATCAAATTGAAATAATAAACAGTACATTTTTTGTATATTTCAACTGATATAGGTTGGCGAAATATTATCTTTTTTTTTTTTTTTTTTTTTTTTTTTTAATATGATTAATATACTATGTAGAATATACAAGTACAAATGTTAATAATGTAATTCCTGATGGATAAAATATGTTAAAAAACAAATTATCATTGAAATTCATCAGAGATTTTATTATTTTTATTCCTAATGGATTATTCATTAGTTCACTTAAACTTTGCCAGAAATAAATGACTTAAAAAAAAAAAAAAGTTTAAGTGAATTGATATAAATTTCTTTTAAATGCATAAATATTTCATTTCCTCTATCATACTCAAATATGAATAATATAATTCATAATGGAAAAAAAGTTAAAAAAAAAAAAAAAAAAAAAAAAAAAAACTTTTGTAAACAAATTATCATTGAAATTCATTAGAGATTTTATTATTTTTATTCGTAATGGATTATTCATTAGTTCGCTTAATTTAAACTTTGCCAGAAATAAATGATTAAAAAAAAAATAAGTGAATTGATATATATTTTTTAAATGCATAAATATCTCTTTCCCCCTCTTCGTACACACATACACATTTAATACATTATAGAAAAGGAAATTTCCATACGATTGTCAAAACAAGAAAATATTACGACAATTAAAAAAGCCTATATTTTTTAAATTCCATATTGGATGTTTCTTCAAGGAGAAAAATCGGCCTACATATCATGACAGTAAAAATCCGCGCGGAGGCTTTCACTTGTCGAGCCGGTGTTGGCAGTGTCTTCTTATGGGTATTAAATCACGTGCTTTCCTTCGACCAATCAACTTTCAGCAGTTCAATCTAGGCTGAAAACCTTCAGGTTCAGTAACCAGCTTTGCAAGTTAACGGTGAATAACAAATATAAGGAAAGCGCAGCTGACGTCATGTTCAGGGCAAAACACTGTACTCAGGGCAAAACATTGGTATTTCCACCAATAGAGATTGTCTTTTTACCACTCGTGAGTAGAAAAGATTGATTAAAAGAGCTTTTGTTTGTAAACATGCCCTTTCCTTATTCAACCCAGGTTTTCAGTCGCAAGCCTAGAGTTTTTGCACCTGGGGTTGAACAAGTAGTTGAAGGTTATCGGTGAATTAGCCGGTTAGTAAATCAGAGATAAGACAAGAGCTTAGTGCGTGTGAGGAAGTTACTCACATATTATTCAAATAAGACTAATTTTATTCTAAATTTATTAAGTATCAAATTATCAGTTAAATAATTAAATAAATAAATTTAATTTAAATCTAATTCGCAATTAAGTTACTTAAAGTATTCAAAATTGTTTGAGAAGCTCACTTTTATTTATATCTGTTCTTTCAATTCATTTAAATGAATAATACAAATTTTCTTTTAATATCATAAGAAAGACTGATTGAAAGAGAACAATTTGTATTTTCCGTTAAACTCAAATAATTAGGTGTAAAATTTATTACTTGGTTTGTTACGCAATTTAAATCTTTTTAGTTAATAAATAACTTGTTGATTGCTCATCAGAATCATCTAACTGACAGTTCAGAGTATTATTTATTAAATAAATCACTCTTTTGAAAAACTCTGCATCAAATATTATATCAGCACAAGTTTATTTCATTATAGCTAAATTTAGAAATCGCTGTCAGATAAATCATTAAGAAATAATTTAGTTTCTAAATTACAATTATTGTCCAGTCGTAAGATGTAACGGATTTTAATTTGACTGATTTATTTCATTGGCGAAATAATTGGCTATAACTTTTAATAACGAACTTTCGAATTCAAAATATTTATATCATTTTATCCGAGAAACAATGAAAGTATTTGGCACTATAATTTGGCTGCTTTTTCTAAAATTTGGCTTTTTTTTTCAGACATCTCAGATTTGTTCTAGTGGAAGGATCTCAGAACTGCTCCAGATCATAGTATAGTAACGACGTAATTACTTTCGCTCTCTCCCCCATCTTATGCGACAATCTCAACGTTTAACCCTGGAATTATGTACATCATTATTCAACGTTTTACAACGCTCTGTACCAAGTTGTTGGAAATATTAATACTTGATTTTCTTTTTGGAAGATTTATTCAATAAAAGCATCTTGATGACAGCAATTGGACTTCTTCTTGAATTATTGCTAATTTACATTTCCTTGCAGATATCTCCACCAAATAACGATCACCACTGAGTCAAGAAACTACATAACAGTGCGCTTGCGCAGTGGACGGAAAAAAATGGCGGGCTGATTAAATTTCGTCCAAACTATGGCAACCTGGATTCCTAACCTTGGCGCATAAGCGCAGTATGGGCTATTTATTTGTATGTTCCATAAGGGGTTTTGTTTGAAGGTGTTCTAGCGCAGTGGTCGCCAAGTCTATGTTGGCGCTGCAGTCCTTCCCTCAGGCAGTCGAAAGTAGCTTTCGACGAATCAGAATTCATCGCCAGCAGTGTCGTATCTCTAGTTTACTTAAGGATTTCTTGCGTTCGCTAGTCCGGGGCGCCATCTATTGTCTGCTTCCGCACTTAATTGCTGTTTTGTTGCTTAATCTTATCTCACAGAATTTATATTTTGGGTGATTCGAAGATCTTTCAGGGCTGTGTTTCTCGTTACCCAATTGTATTTCTCATAGAGATTACTTCCTCAGAAGACACATTTATTGCCGGAATTTTATCCGGACAACATAAGCCTGAATTCCAAGCGACTTTTCGCCAAAATCATGATGGTTCTATTCAATTAAATCAACTTATTGACTTCTACCTGCAATACAATCATGCTAAAATACTTCAATTGATTGACCAACTGAGACAATCCTGACGATCAAAGCTTGCAGCAAAGGGTGAGTTTAAATATTATAAACTGTCTGCATGCAATTAATGAGCCAAATTGGTAAACTCTACTAACACTTATATCTTTCGAAAATTTCTATATTACTAAATACCATGCTAACAGTTATACCCCTTCTTAAAAAAATTTTGACAGGGGAAAACTCTGAATTTAAACTGCCCCAAAATAACAGGAAAAGGAAAACTTTTTTAAAATCTTCCAAAAATTCTAATAAAATTCTGGTTTAGGAATCTCAAATCCAAACTCAACATTCATCTGACTTGCTTCAAAATGTAGTCGATTGTGACTCTATGAATGATACTACTAGCGTAGACGATATCACCAGCCAAACTTCTGTACAAGAAACAAAAAAAGAAAAAAGAAACCCGTTTTTTAAAGAGATCAATGGAGATTGGAATAATTTTGCTAAAGAAATGCCCAATATATCTAAAGTTAAACCATTACTCAGATTTACAGACCAACTTCTTAAAATGCATAGCAAAAATACGGATGACTTTAAAGCCGTCCAAAAATACTTTATCGATAATAAGTGTAAATTTACGACTCTAAATCCTTATGACCAGCAACCAAAAAATGCTATGCTGTTCTCTCTATAGTCATGGTAGGATTTAATGAACATGGTTTCAAAGCGACTAGAGCCCCCATGTTAAAAGACAGAACTACAGGAAAACCTATGCCTGTTTACATGGTTAATATTGTACCATGCAAAAACATTGATGAAATTTATAAAATAACTAAAATTTCTTTTATTCACGTTAACACTGAAAGATTCAGATCTAGACCTCTGAAGAAATGCTATGGGTGTCAGATGTTTAATCACGCATCAGATTGCCGTGGACTTACGCCCCGTTGCGTAAAATGTGCCGGGGCCCATCTGTCTACTGATTGACCTACGACTGGCAAAATTACCCCTAAGTGTGCCAACTGCGGCCTGGATCATCCAGCCACCTATCGTGGTTGCCCCAAAACCCCTCTTAATATTAAGAACAAAAAAAAAAAAAAAAAAAGAAAATAACCAAATCAAAATAAAACCTCAAAAACATCTATCTGAAAGCTACCAACTTGCTGAATTACTAAAAGATTTTAATTACACCAAACCTGAAAGTAAGACATCCAACGAAAATCCTAAAAATGTCCAAAAAGCATCCGACTCTCTGGTTGACATAAGTAATGAAAAAGAATTTCCTAAACTTCCTCAACACTCTCAAAAATCCCCTAATTAAACTATCCCTAGTGATTTTGGAGAGGTTTTTAATACCTTTAAAGATTTGAAAGATCTCATCGAGATATCTAAATTCATTGCTTGAATTGATCTCACTGCAGGAAAGCATTATTAGGGTATGATACTGGCCGGGATTACATTCAGAAGTTAATATCTTCTATGCCAAACCGCTGCAAGGCTGTCATTGCAGCTCGTGGAGGATCCACTAAATATTGAAGTGATCCTTATGCCTGTATACACATGTAATAAATGTAATATGACTGCATTTATGTAGAATTTATATTAACTACAAGTTTGTATATCAATTACTTTGTTGCACGTTTTATTAAATATTACATTTTCCCCCCTTTTTCATTTTTCTGAGTAATTAAGTGTAAATAATTCATTAATTCCAGTAAAATTTGATTGAGATTAATACAACTTCATTTTATCCTAACAGTACGATCGTTACATAAAACATATACGTGAAACACATTATTTGCACGCTTTTCCATTTTTTCGCAGATGATGCAGTTTTTTTGTCCGCCACTGTATATTTAAAAAAAATGTTAAAATATCATGTAGAAATATATATTCTAATTAAAAAATAATTTAATTATTATAAGTATGACTTTTTAAAAATTAAATTAGTTGAGATTGCTTTATACTATTGTTTGGGATTTTAAATGAAAATTCTATTTCAAAATGCTCCTAAACATAAAAATATTTTTTTTTTCATAAAATCTAATTGAAGAAATAATTTAATTATTAAAATATAGATTTTAATAATTAATTTTGCTCAGATTTCTAAAACTACTGTTTTTACTTTTAATTGAAAAGCCTATCTTAAGATATTTTTAATATAAAAATATTTCATTTTTTTCTATGAATGATTAAATAAATAAATAAAAGCTGGTTAAAAATCGTTTAATAAAATATTTAATTAAATAATAATTTAATTATAAAAATATTTTTTCTTAATAATTGAATTAGTTAAGATTGTTTAATATTGCTGTTTAGGCTTTTAATTGAAAAACCTATTTCAAAATGCTATTAATTAGGAAAAGGGTTTTTTTTTATATCAATGATTATCTAAAAATGATGTAATTAAATTTAAATAATCTAATTGATAAAACTATTTTTATATTAAAATATATATACAATTTTAATAATTAAATTAGCTGAGCTTGCCAATACCCCTGTTTAGGTTATTAATAGAAAAATCTATTTCAAAAGACATTTACTTAAAAAAAAAAATCTATCAATTTTTATAAAAGAGAAAAGATAATTAAAAATTATTTAATGAAAAAATCTAATCAAACACCAACTTTATTAAAAAATCTATATTTAATATGTAAGTTGATTGAGATTTTATTTATTTATTTATTTATTTACAATTCATTCGGTATTTAGTTGAAAAATTTATTTGAAATAATTTTAATTAATATATATATATATATTTTATTTCTATGACTGATTATGGATTTAAAAAGAAAAAAGAAACTATTTTTTTAAAAAAGTATATCATAACGACAATAATAACTCAGATAACGATAATTACTAAAAATAAGCCAATAATTACTACAAAAAATAACTACTAAGTAGAATAGGTAAAGCGAGCACTTATCAGATAATGAAAACAGACTTGAAATATCAACTTTGACCAGCTTTTTTTAAAAGATCCTTTGCTTTTCTAAGAAATTTTTAAACTTTATTTGATTTTATGTAAGATATGGAGAAGAATGACTAAATTTTATGAATTTACATGTGAAAACGGTATCATTAATACATTTGAAAGTAACCAGTTAATTTGAGAACAACACTTAATATTACTGTCAGTTAAATTGTGCATCCTAGATGGTTATTATTTTTCATAGCTATCAATTGATAGTTGCAAACATTTTACGTAAATGGCAGTTAATTTTGTATTTCATTAAATACTTATAAATTAAAGCATGTTTATTGGTAGTAAAAATACAAGTTGATTTCTCTGGATTTCATTCATATATACAATTGTAACGGCACGGACTGAAACCTATCTGAAAAACGAAAAGTCAAAAATCCCTTCTGGTTATATTATTTTATAATTATTTACGAAATACATATAAATCACGTGAAGAAATAACAGTTCCTTCAGAGATTCCTAGACTCGACGAATGTGGTTTTCCAACCCGGGGACCTAGGTAGGGGCCATCTTTAGCTAAATTACTGCAAAGGAGAAAAAGGTAATCATATTACTCCCCAAGAGGAAATGACTCCCGTGATTAATGAGATCCCCCCTCCCCCAGTGCAGTGTGGACCCGAATCCTTCTTTTCGGAGGTCCACTCATGACTAGAGGCTCGGGGCGGCCAGCTTCCCCCGCTTCACACTTAATATGCAATGGTACCTAGGGCAGCTAAAATATTTCAGGGCAGCCAAAAGTGTAGAGACGGCCCTGGTAAGGACTTTTATTATAAAAGTACTGAAATAAAATTTCTTACAAAAGTTATTTGGTTAGAATTTTTACAATAAAAGTCCTTTCAAAAACTCTTCGGCTACGAATATGCAAGTTCTTTTTTTTTTTATATATATAAAAGTTTGTAAGATTCCTCTGTGAGTGGCAACCTTCTCAATTTCTAAATGTGGATATGGGAGGTAAAGATGCACAGATGCAAAATACTTCGATTTATTTAAATCTTTAGATTGGGAGGGGGGAGGGATTACTACTTGTTAAACAAATGATATGACATTAGATAAAAATAAGTTCAAATGTGTAAATGTGTGGGGGTATAATTTGCCTTAGTTTCAACTCCCCTTCCCTACCACAACCCAAAATATGATAAATAAATATTTGAGGTAATTTGACTCAGAAATCCAGTCATTGAAATTAATTTAATATATATATATATATATATATATATATATATTATATATATAGGAAACTATTGAAACGAATATGCATAGGATATAAAATTAAAATAAAAGTTTAAAGATATTAAAACCAACAGAGAAACCAACATTCTGTAGTTTTTTATATTATTGTATTTTTTATATAAATTAGTTTGATGTATTTTTATGCCTTTCCTAGAAATTTTTTTACATTGTCTTATTTCTATTCAATTCGAGGTGATTTTCTGTTTGGTGAGAAGTTGGGGGCTAAGGATAGTTATTAGCTAATTGCTACTATCCTTTCAGAAACTTCTCTTTCACCCCTAAACGGGGGTTGGGGAGGGTGCTCCCTGATGAAGACATCTGTGTTTTGGCGGGTTTTATTTCATTTCATTCATTTGTTAATTTATTCATATATATCATAAAATACTCATCAAATACAAACAACGCTATACCAGCAATATTGAAGAAAGAAGTAGCTATGACAATAAAAGTAATGGAAAATGGAAAAGCTTCAAGAGAGGAAAAAATCTCTGTGGATATTTTAAAAGAAGCAGGAAATGAAACCATTGAAGTTCTTACTGAACTATTCAACAAATGTAAAGCATTATGTGATGTTCCAAAGGACTGGAAACATGCCATCATAATCTTATAGTCGGCAGCAAAAGAATCTGAGCATTAGCAAAAATTCCCATAAAAAAAAATACACTTAATTCTGTTTTGTTAAATAAATCTTGTCGAATCCTGTTCATAGACAGAGTAAGAACAGGATTCGACAAGGACTCATTTAAAAAAACTGTATTAAGTGTACATTTTTTATATAGTAATTTTTGATAGTGTTCGGATTCTTTTGCAGCCGACTGTACTCTTTAAAAAAGGAGAAAAAGAAGATATTAGAAACTATCGTCTTATCAGCCTGCTCTCAATTTTGTATAAAATTCTGATGAAAGTTCTGGCAAACCGTTTACAGAAATAATTAGATGCAGCGCAACTTTAAGAACAAGCAGGATTTTGAAGTGGTTTTAGTACCATCGACCATATTCATACAATTAGAGAAATTATTGAAAGAAGCAGTGGATACGAACTCCCTCTGTGTGCTGCTTTTGTGGACTACGAAAAAGCTTTTGAATCCGTATCATCATTAGCAGTTATGGATGCATTAAGAAATACTAATAGTAATTCAGGATATGTTCACGTTATTGGAAACATTTATTAAAAAGCAACAGACAAATTAAAACTCCAGAAAACGAGCAATGCATTCAAAATTAGAAAAGGTGTAAGACAAGGGGACACAATTTAACCCAAACTCTTCAATGCAGTGCTTCAAGAAGTTTTTAAAAATTTAAATTGGGAACAGAAAGGCATAAAAATTGATGGTGAGTTTATAAATCATTTGAGACTTCCGGGTGATATTGTATTGACCCTCCTCATTTGAGGATTTGCAGGAAATGCTTCCGGAAATATCAAGGAAAGCAAGCTCGTTGGATTGAAAATGAATTTCAGCAAGACAAAAGTTATGTCAAAATCTTTTGTCTCTCCACAGAAGATCGGTGTTGATGTGGATGAATTAGAAATGCTATGCAGTTATACTTATCTGTGACAAGTCCATACGATGAACAGGAACATCATGGAAGAAATTAACAACCGTTAAACTGGAGAGCATTCGAAAGAAATAGCGCTATATTTTAAAGCGACCTCCCAATTTGTTTGAAAAGAAAAGTTTTTGATCAATGCATTTTGCCTGTTTTAACTTATGCTTTAGAAACTTGGACATTAACATGTAAAGCTATACAAAAACTGCAAACAACCCAGAGAAGCATAGAGAAGCATGTTAGAATTCATCCGAAGAGGTAGAAAGCGAAGCACTTGGATTAGGAAACAAATCAAAGTTACTGATATTATTTCTAGAGTCAGGAAGTTAAAATGGAAAAGGGCTGGGCCCCTTGCGAGAAGAAATGATGATAGATGGACCACCATATCCTATTTTGGATACCAAGAGATAAGAAAAGACCGAGGAAGAGACCACAGTGTCGTTGGAGAAACGAAATTGTGAAGTTTGGAAAAGCAGAATGATGAAGAATTGCAGAACACAGGACAGTTTGGAATCACCTAGGAGAAGCCTTCATCCTGCAGTGGATTGATAATGGCTGAAATTGAGGATGAGGATTTTATATATATATATGTGTGTGTGTGTGTGTGTGTGTGTAAAATTAAGTTAACTCTTTCTTCCCTGAAAAATATGTTATTTTGGAGTCTTACAACAAAGTTTGGTACATTTAGAGAAGCTAACATTTAACTTAATTATTATTATTATTTTTTTTTTATGATAAGGAATGAAAATAGTTTGTGCCTTTAACCCCTTAACGCGCGCTGTTCCCGCTCCGAGGACGCAAAATTTAAGATCCAGTTGCAAAAATTCATCCCGGAAATTTTTTAGCAAAAATTTACGTTTATAACATATCAGAAAAGGCCGGTTTTTTAACATTAAAATTTAAAATTTCTTTTAGTTTAATTTAGTTCATGAATTCCGGTGGCAGTATAATTTAAATTATCTGAATTGTCTTGCGCCGCAAAGGGTTAAGTGGGTGAGAATTAAATACTTTCAACACACTAGAAGAATATACCGCTAAAATCGTTTTAACCCGAAGTTTCTCCTCAACGACAGCATGTCAAATTCTGAGCTATATGTATGTGAACTTACTATATATAAGCACTTATATTTAAAAAAAGTTCTACTAGTTACTTCTATTGTCAGAACTTTTATTAAACAGTTTTGGTAAGAACTTATCTTTACAGAACTTTTATGAAAATATTATTTTGATATAAGTTCTTAAAGAACTTTTTATCAATACAATTTTTTAATAAAAGTTCTTGCTGAACTTTTATGCTAGAACTTTAATTGTAAAACTTCTTATAAAACAGTTAATCTGGAACTTTTTCTAAAAAGTTCAGTAACTGTTTTGAACCCTGCTGCAAATGCGCTGAGCTAAGTATCTATTCGACTTCTTCGAGTAAGTCGAAGCATTGTATTTTTAATTCCAGCTTTCCAACGATATTTTGGAGGAAATTCTGTTTAAAATGTAATGCTTTAAAGTTGTCAACTATGTGGCTATCTTTGTCGACTGTCCTTTTTATGACCCACGCTTAGATTAAGAATACTTATTTTGTTTTTTTATTTACTAATTGATTATTATATCTAAGGTCATAAATATGTATAATTTTAGGAATTTCCTCCGGTCATACGACCAAATGTTCGCGCTCAGAATATATATTTCTGTACTGATGGTTGTATAGTAAATCTAATGAATAAGATAATACTAAATACTCGGGATTGTTACACGACAAGAAAACAGCAAATTGCCATTAAAGTCGGGATGACAGTCTAACAATTTATAGAACGCGACAAGGTTGTCGCTTTGCTAACTATGTGAAGGCGAGCGGCATCAGTCTTGTTGATGTTTTTGTTTAATCTATAAATCATATTAGAAGATTTTAATAAAAGAAAGAACTTTTAAAAATAAAATTGAAACAAAGTTAAAAAAGACATTTTTAAGAATTAAGATTCTTTAAAAGCAAAAAGCACGAAGCAAAAATATTTATTCGAATATCTTCTAGCGCGTACAGTTGTGATTTTCTTTGAATATTTTTACCTGGTCATTAGTTTCCAGCTATAGTTCTTACTGATTTCTAGTTTAATTGAATATTTTTCGGATTATTTTTCTAGTTCGACTTTTATGAAAATGTCAAAATTAATATACAGGGTGTCCCACTGGGTACACAGAGAAAGATATCAACGGGTTTTGACTGTAACGAGACTAAATATTAAAGACTATAATTTCATTATAATTTGATTTGAACGAGATGGGAATCTTAATAACTCACAAGAGAGTCTCTCAAAATAGCATCATGTAATCTAATAACTAAAAATATTTTTAAGACTATAATTTGATTTAAACGAGGTGGAAATCTTAACTCACATGAGAGTCTCTCAAAATAGCATCATGCAGTTTAATAACTAAAAATATATTTAAGACTATAATTTGATTTAAACGAGGTGGAAATCTTAACTCACATGAGAGTCTCTCAAAATAGCATCATGTAGTTTAATAACCTAAAATATTTTTAAGACTATAATTTGATTTAAACGAGGTGGAAATCTTAACTCACATGAGAGCCTGTCAAAATAGCATCATGTAGTCTACAACTAAAAATATTTTTTTTTTCTAATATAAGCCGTATTTTTAAAACCAAGGTTTATAAGCCAATGAATACAAAGGAAAAATTGTGTTAGAAAAATTAAAAAAAGTTCTAGTGTTAAAACTAACTTTACAAATTGTGTAATTATGAATCGTGAATTTTCCAATGTATAATTATTTTTCTTTTCGGAAATTTTTTGAGGTTTTCTAACATATTTAATTTTTTTCTATTTGTAACTATCATTTATATATCTTACAAATTGTTTAATACATTCTGGTGTTAAATGTAATATTACAAACAAAGATGATTTTATATATGTATATATATATATATATATATATATAATTATATATTAATATAATTATACATTAATATATTAATATAATTATATATTAATATATTAATATAATTATATTATAGTATATTATATATTAATATATATAATATATTAATAATATATTAATATAATTAATAAAAAAAAGTAAAAAAAAAAAAAAAAAAAAAAAAAAAAAAAAAAAAACTTGTTTTTTATAATTCTTTATGCTATGGTGCTATATTTAAATAACCCACATGAATAACATAAAAATAATCGTCTCGATGATATCTATCAAAATCTAGAAAACTTTAACTCTGGGTATCGACTGGGACACCCTTTATTTAGCTCATATATTACATAAAATGAAATAAAATAAACTGTTTTGTAATTACAGGCAAACAAAATATCTTTTTAGGGTACAAGAACGTTTTAAAGCGTATTATGTAAGTAATATATGTAACATTATATAATATTTTCTGTAGTCAATTTTTCTTTATTATCATTACTTACGTAATTATAATTTGGATTGCTATTACCCTAATTAGTAATAAAACATAAATTATTATCCTTATAAATCTTCATTAATTAATTATATTTATTTATTTATTATGTATTTATTTATTATTATTTTTTATTTATTTTTATTTTACCTTTTAATATTTATTTATTTTTTATTTCTATTTATTTATTTATTTTTACAAATTATAAAAATACTTCAACTTCTGCTTTCAATTACTTTATTAATTATTAAGCAGTTAAACTTAATGTTCATCTTGTACCGTTTTGTTTATTTATTTATTCATGTAAGATAATAAGTATTTTTTTCTAGTTTATCTTTATTCTCCTTTTAATCTCTGTATTAAATTTAACTTGCTTTCATGTTTCATTGCTTACTTCTTGTTTAAGTACACTGTACGTTCATAACTGTATTTATTATTATTATTATTATTATTATTATTTTATTTTTTTACTTTAGGCTTACAGTTATACAGAAATTCACATACATTACTTGTATTCATTATTCACTTACCACCCTTGATGAAATACCGTTTTAATATATGCTTTCATTTTTTGATTTTGTTAATCTTTTTTAATTAAATCTTCCATCTTTTCATGTGATTTCATTTTTCGTCCTGTGAAATGTTTGAAAATGTTTACTGGTATTAAAACTTTTGATTTCAGTTATCTTTTTAATAATAGTGTTATTAAAGAAATAATAATCTAAAATGAGCTTAGGAACTGTTTTATTTGACTTATGATTTTGTGTGAGGGGAGCAGCCGGCCCCCTCAAACCATTATTCAGTTATAGTGCAACAATTATTTAAAAAAAAAAAAAAAAAAAAAAAAAAAAATCAAGGCTGTTATTAATTTGCCTTCAAAATTGACAATTTTAATCAAATTTTTAATTGGCAACCTAATACGAACTTCAAAACCCCAAATTTGAATTTCCTGCAGTTATTAATTTTTAAGTTATGCTGATAACAATTGTAGATAAAGATGAACAGCTAAAAGTTGCACTTTTGTATTCAGGTTACCTCAAAACGTGATATTGTACGAAAAACCAGAAGTTTTGGGTAACTCTCTATATTGTCTATAAACATTATGCACTATAAACAATCTTGTGGGTGTCGTCGATTTTCAGCCCGTAGCGTTTCAGCTTTCAAGTGAAATCGTCGTTTTTCAACCCTCACAAAAAAACGTTGTTGCTTTCTTTATTCCATTCTTTTTCTTGAAAACAATTTTTATAGATGCCACACGCACCAAAAGGACCTTTTTTTTTGGGGGGGGGGGGGTAAGGAGGAGTGATGTGCGCGAAACTGATTGCTGCGAAAACGAGTTACATGCGTTGTCAGATTCATGCACAGCGTTATAGGGGTGTGCAGTGCCGTTTTTTTTTTCTTTTTTTTCATGTGCGCGATACTGATTGCTGCGAAAACGAGTTAAATACGTTCTCAGATTCATGCACAGCGAGATAAGGGTGTCTAGTGTGTGTGTGTGTGTGTGTGTGTGTGTGTGTGTGTGTGTGTGTGTGTTTTCATGTGCGCGATACTGATTGCTGCGAAAGCGAGTTACATGCGTTCTCAGATTCATGCACAGCGTGGTAGGGGGTGCTTAGTGATTTTTTTTTTCATGTGCGCGATACTGATTGCTGCAAAAAACGAGTTACATACGTTCTCAGATTCATGCACAGCGGCGTTGGGGTGTCCAGTGATTTTTTTTTTCATGTGCGCGATACTGATTGCTGCAAAAAACGAGTTACATACGTTCTCAGGTTCATTCACAGCGGCGTAGGGGTGTCCAGTGATTTATTTATTTTATTTTATTTATTTATTTATTTATTTTTTTTTTTTCATGTGCACGATACTGATTGCTGCGAAAACGAGTTACATGAGTTCTCAGATTCATGCCCTGCGAGGTAAAGGTGTCCCGTGATTTTTTTTTCTTTTTTCCATGTGCGCGAAGCGTACATACGCGCGTGATATAACACAAGTTTTACATGTTTTCCCATTACATCTTTCGTTTTCTATTTCATTACTTTCAGTGAAAGGATCTAAATTCGTAACGGGGGTTTCAGGTAGCAGGAGGTGTTTGCATGTCCGAGGTCAGTTGGCACTTTTTTAAAGTGGGGGAAAGTAAGCGAGTGCAGTTGGTAGTCACCCGTTTTTTTTTTATTATAATTTGTAATAAATAAAGAAAAAAAAACATGTCAGCAACAATTGTTGCCAGTCTTAAGCTTGGATAATGTGTGAAAGGAAGTTAACTTTTCAAAGTATAAATACCAAAAACATAAACCAACATAAACTCCACTATTATTCGGGATAAATTTTCTTTTCGGGTAGAAAAACTACGATTTCACTTGAGGTCTGAAACACTACAGACTGGAAATCGACGGCTTTATATTTTGTACTTAAATTTAGTCTTACTTGAGAAACATCTAATACAATATGAATTACAATTCGAGCAATTTCCAAGTATAGCCCCAATATATCCAAATACTTTGGGTAGCCCTGTAAACGAATGACGAATGATTTCCATACCACAATCTATACAAAAATATGCTTTTATGCATATAAAAATTTTGTTTGTTTAAATCAGCCTATAGATGTTACACTTTATTTCCTATAATTTTCCCAATAGACAAAATATATTTCAATTATCTTTTGTGTTTCTGTTGACGAACCATTGGCTTAATCTCAACGAAAAGTTCAGTGTAGCACCCCTATATGATATACATTTAGAATATTGAGTTTGAACTTTCTGCTACTATTTGTTCTTGAGATATGCTGATAACAGATTTACACACACAGAGAGCTTGCTCAACCGCTAAAAACATGATTTTATGATTCAGAGCACCTCAAAACGTGTAAATATAACAAAAACTCAATTTCAAAATTTTGACCCATAAGCAATTTTTTCTCTGTCATATATATAAGAGAAAGTGAAAAAGGTGAAAGTAACTACACTGCTCGACATTTAAAATGCAACACCAAAAAGGAATGATAATAACGGAATGAAATTTGTTGGACACATACATTATAGTAGGAAGAACAATTGATTAAAATTTCAGGAAATTTGGAGTAATATGTACTGAGAAAACAGTACATAAAGCAGCGACCTCTGTGAGCAATAACAGCACATATCTGCCTAGACATTGAATCGAACAGCGATCGGATGACATGTACGGGTAGAGCACTTCATGAAGTTTTAACACGATGCCACAATTCATTGATCGAAGTTACTGGTGAGTGGTGGGGGGCCAGTCGCTTTTCAACGATTAAACAGTCATTTTCGTTGGTACGAGATCAGGAGAACGCGCTGGCCAGAGCAACAGTCGAAGACATTCGGCATCAATGAAGGTCCAGACAATATGGATAACTTTCGGTCGTGCATTGTCCTGCTTAAATGTTGCGCTTCGGGGGTTTTGAACATAGGGCAGAGCTATGGATCTTCACTCGTCAGAAATGTAATGGCTGGTATTCAGAGTAGCGGGAATGAAAACAAGAGGTGACCGGGGAGTGTATCCAATGGTACAACATACCATCAATCCAGGTGGTGACTCAGTATGCAGCTACCAAAATTCTGATTACCCTCAAAACTGCATCAGTGATATGGGCGCCATTAATGTGTGATCAACGGTGAACCTGGACGCAGGAATGGCGTGAAGTCACACATCACAATCCTGTTTACAGCATCAAGATTGACTTATCCGTATTTAACGGTATTATGAATAATGCACATTGCCAGCTGGGATTCGACATCATCATACTGTACATCATTTGCAATAATCTTATGAGTTCCCATTAGATACACGTCTCGATTACTTCATGTTCGTATTCCTGGTACTCTGAACAGCAGCCATTAAATTTCTGATGAGTTAAGGCCCGCCCCTCTCCCTTGTATTCGAGGCCTCCGTAGCGCAAAATTTAAGCAAGATAATGGACGACCGCAAGTTGTCTGTATTGTCTGGACCTTCTTTGATACAGAATGTGTTCGACTGTTGCTCTGGTCAGCGCGTTCTCCTGATCTCGCACCAATGAAAATGACTGTTTAATCATTGAAAAGCGACTGGCCTCCCACCACTCACCAGTAACTTCGATCGATGAATTGTGGCATCGTGTTGAAGCTTCATGAAGTGCTCTACCCATAAATGTCATCCAATCGCTGTTCGATTCAATGCCTAGGCAGATATGTGCTGCTATTGCTCACAGAGGTCGCTGCTTTATATACTGTTTTCTCAGTACATATTTCTCCAAATTTCCTGAAATTTTAATCAATTGTTCTTCCTACTATAATGTACGTGTCCAACAAATTTCATTCCGTTATTATCATTCCTTCTTCGTGTTGCATTTTCAATGTCGAGCAGTGTATTTCCGACATTTATTTGTTTTCATTTCGGTAAATAATTTTACAATTCTTTGAAAATGATGAATGTAATTTAAGTTCAGTGCATCTAATTTTCGACTAAAAAAAATATATATTCACAGCAATGCCAATTTGTATAAGGAGCATACAAAAGAATTGTGATACATTAAGGTCTTGCAAAAGTATTTTTTTTTTTAACATATTGTTATATACTAAACAAAATACAACAAGATTAGCGTGCTTTATTCAGATTTTAAAAAGCATGCTTCCTGTTGAATATGAATACAAAGACCATTAATGAATGTGTTAAAGAGCAACACCTGTTTTATTCTTTCTCTTTAAATGTTACATCACAAAAAAGTAGTTTTATGAGATTACTTAACTCCACATTTTAAAACGATACCTAATTGAATCTACATCAAAGTGTAATGATGGCGATAAAGTACATTAAACGTTGTAAAGGTAAGTGCAGTTGGAAATTGTTTTATGATTTATGCGGTTCGCTTGAATTTTCTCTCTTATTTAACCTTAGTGAAGCGATTCAGACGGCTTTCTCTTACCCTGACATTTAATATTATAAATACAGGTTGGAGATTAAGAGTTAAGATAACGAGTACTGTTATGTTAACCTATGTTAAACAATTCAAATTAGGCTTCGGAAGAGTTTTATATGATAACTAGCAGGCTTTGCCCGCTTCGCTGGTCACTATTTTTAAATGAATCACTATAATTACTGAATTCTCAAAATTGCATTAATTTTTATCACGTGAAAAAAAAAAAAAAAAAAAAAAAAAAGCGAAACAAAATCTGATTAGGAAAAATGTCGCACCGGGTTCTCACTGTTTTCCGAAAAAATTCCCAAAATGCTCTAACTCTTATTTCCCCCTTCGACCCCCCCCCTCCCGTCTATCCTAATAATTTTACAAATTCAAAAATATCCGCAATCGATTTGTAAATATCACAAAACCTCTATGCACCAGTTTTGAACGATCTATCTCTATTTTTATTTTTTTGCCCCACCACTCTCCCCCTTCCCAATAATTTTAAAAATTCGAAAATATCCGCAATTGATTTGTAAGTATCGAAAACCTCTATGTACCAATTTTGAATGATCTAACTCTATTTTATTTTGTTTGCCCCTCCGCCCCCCTTCCGTCCGTCCTAATAACGTTACACTTTCGAAAATATCCCCATTCGACTTGCAGGCATCTAAAACCAATCTGTACCAATTTTGAACGGCCTAACTGCATTTCTATTTGTTTTTGCCCATAGCCCCCCCTTACCGCCCCTCCTAATAATTTTACAAATTCAAAAATATCCGCATTCGATTTTAAGTATCGAAAACCATTTCTGTACCAATTTTGAACGATCTAACTCTATTTTTATTTTTTTGCCCCCCCCCCCATCCCATCCCCCCCTTCTCACCCCTCCTAATAACTTTACACTTTCGAAAATATCCCCATTCGACTTGCAGGCCTTTAAAACCTATCTGTACCAATTTTGAATGCCCTAACTGTATTTCTATTTGTTTTTGTCCATAGCCCCCCCCCTCTTCCCGCCCCTCCTAATAATTTTACAAATTCGAAAATATCCGCAATCGATTTGTAAGTATCGAAAACCTCTATATACCAAATTTGAACGATCTAACTCTATTTTTATTTTTTTGCCCCCCCTCTCCCCCCCTCTCCCCTCCCCCCTTCTCTCCCCTCCTAATAACTTTACACTTTCGAAAATATCCCCATTCGACTTGCAGGCTATTGAAACCTATCTATACCAATTTTGAAAGGCCTAACTGTATTTCTAATTGTTTTTGCCCCCCCCCCCCCCCCCTTGGGGATCAAATTTCGAAAATTCCAGGAATTGGTTTTTAGACATTTATATTAGCTATATTTTAAAGCAAAAATTTTACTGATATCTGTTTCTTTGTTTGAGCTATGAAGGATATTCTGAATTCACGTTTTGCCATCTCCCCCCCCCCCTTGGGGGCCGAATTTTTTCAATTTTTTTCTTTCCTAAACCATCCCTGACCTATAAGGAAAAAAACAAAAAAAGAATGATCGAAATCGGTCAAGCCGTTTACAATTTTATAATGGACATACAGACAAACATTCATTTATATATATATATATATATATATATATATAGATTATAAGAAAAAAAACTTTTTATAAACTGTGTTTTTAAATTTTCTGTTGAATCATAGAACTAACTACATTAGCACTTTATCAATGCGTATGAAATCTTTAAACCGATAGTGACGTCAATTTTTGTGAGATACATAATTTAATTTTTTACAATTTTTTAAAGCTCACGCTTAATTAAATTATTTATTTAATCACGTTTATTTATTTTTATGTCGAAAGAAAATGAACTCGTAAATTTTTTTTGGCAACAATTAAATTATAGCTAATATTTTAATGGCTATTTATAAGGTATTAGGAGGTTATTATTTTCATATTTTAATTAATAATAAGAAAACTATTCGAATTTTTTCGAATTTTTTTTTTTCCTAAACCATCCCTGACCTATAAGGAAAAAAACAAAAAAAGAATGATCGAAATCCGTTCAGCCGTTCTCGAGTTTTAGTGAGACTAACGAACAGCAATTCATTTTTATATATATAGATTAGTTCTGTGTGAGGGGGGCTGCCGCCCCCTCTAGCTCCCATTTCATTAATGCACCTACATTTATGTAAAATATTTAAATCTTTTATTAAAATTAAAAGGTCACTTAAAACTATACAGACAACTTTCACTTGCAGCATTCCTTGAAACTTATCAGTCTTGATCAAACTTTTAAAGCAACAAACTTATATTGACTTGAAAATGCAACTTTTTGATCTCTTAAATTATTCGTTTTTAAGTTACTCTAAGAGACACAGACAAACATCAAACGTTAAAAAACTTGACTTCGGTAATCAGAAAGCCTGAAAACGTGTAAATATGAAAAAAAAAAAAAAAAAAAAAAAACTTCGAGGAATGTTTAGCTTAAAATTATACATTATTTACCATAATGTCTATGAGGAATTCATTTCAATTCCTGAGCAGCTTTCCTGGAAATGGTAAAATATTAGTACAGCACTTCCACTAACAGTAAAAAAGAATGTTATCGCTTAAATATTTGCAGCCCTGTATATCATTTGAAGATTATGTACAGACTACATAGTGCACGTAAATGTAATCCTACAGAAATAAAATAATACACGGCATAACCTGAAATACACTTCTATTAATTTTCGGCTATTGTCGCACTATAATCTAGTTCTTTTGTGTAGCCCTGTAAATGAATAGTGGATGATTTCCTTACCATATTCTACATGAGACATGTTTTTGCGCATTTGGTTTATTGCAGTCTATAGATGTTAAACTCTACCTACCTGCACTTTCCTCCATAGACGTAATGTATTTGAATTCTCTTGGATGTTCCTGTACACGAACCATTTGCTTCATCTCAATGAAAAGCTTAGTATAGCATCCCTATATCATACACATTTAGAATATCAAGTTTGGAATTTCTGCTACTATTTGTTCCTGAGATATGCTGATAAAAGACACACACAGAGACACACAGACTCACAGACAGATACACACAGAGACCAATCGCTAAAAACATGATTTTCGGATTCAGGGGACCTCAAAACGTGTAAATATAACAAGAACTCACGTTCGAAAATTTGACCCTAAAACAATACTTGCTCTACCTTATGGGTAAGAGAAAGTAAAAATGGGGTATTTTGTTTTTGTGTCATTACATTATTTTTAGTATTACATTATAATTCAAGGTGGTTAAATCGATTATTATAACTTCCATTACTATACTATCGTAAGTAATGAAAGTCTTGTATACGGTACGAAAATTCGATATCGATCTTTCACCTTATTTACACGTTTTAAGGCCTCCTGAGTCCAAAAAAGTAGTTTTTGGCAATTGCTCAATGTGTGTGTATGTATGTGTGGAATCTTCTTGCTATCATAACTCCGAAACTAATAAAGATAGAACTCCGAAACTTCACAGTTGGTACAGGTTTGGTGTACAGATATATTTTCCAAATTTTGGTGACAGTTGGAAAATCGGCAGTGGTCCATCGAAAACCGGAAATGGGACCGTAAGTCCGTATCTCAAAAACGGCTCTAACGATTTTCTTTAAAATCGCTACATAAACACTCTGTTAGATGTCATTTTGAATGATTATTTTTTTCCGGTCAATAAATAAGTATAGCAAGTTTTGGCAATAGTTGGTATCTCAAAAACGGCTCTAACGATTTTTTTGAAAATTGTTTCATTAATCCATTTTAGATACCCTTTCTCATGCATTACGTGGTTATTACAGGAATATTAACGGTCATCCTGATCTGGTAAATTCCAAAGAATGCATATAATATCTCCAAAAAATGCATATAATACATGTAATAGTGGGTAATGGAAGTCGTGTGGTTGTTTCACACCAGATTTTTTTTAAAGTTTCCATTCATGAATAACAACTATTTATATTTTAGGATAGCGAAGGTAATCTGAATGAAGACAAGTAAGTATTTTTATCACTTTTCGAATTGTATTTAAAAACTCTTTTAAAGTGACAGTAATTATTACATACAGAAATTTTTCAAATTCAGGAAATGTTTCACAGTTAGCTTGAAAAAAAGAAAAAAAAAAAAAAAGTATGTTGTTTGTTGCTTCACAAAACTTTCTTCTATATTATCTTAAACAAATTCATATAATTTAGTAGACCAACACAGTCATCCACTACGTTTCACATTGTAAAAACGAATTAAAAGAAATTTAAAAGAAATAAACCGGTGTGGCACTCACACGAGTTTTTCTTCCCTTACATTTCAATACTATAAAAACAGGGTTTATAAAAACGAACTTTAAAAATACTTCAAAATAGTTATAGAAAATCATACATAAAAGAATACTACATTACAGAAAAATAAATAAATATACATTACAGAAAAATAAAAATAACAGTTTCGTGTGTTGCCGGTTTGATTGCAGCACTCGTGCCTACTTTCTTCGCCTGACGAAGGGCCATGTGTTCTTTCGACCCGAAACAATTGTTGCGACTTCTAGCATTTTATGGAGTTTATTCTAAGTTTTATACTTATTATCTGACGTATAGGTTTATTCAACTGCCTGTTTATGCATATAGAACATACATTTATTTAATATATATATATATATATATATATATATATATATATATATATATATATATATATATATATATTATATATATATATATATATATTATATATATATATATATATATATATATGTATATATGTTATTAAATCTAAAAGTTTATTCTAATTTATTAAGACAACTTTCATTCACGCTATTCTTTAAAACTTAACAATCATGGTCAAACTTTTCAAGCGTCAATTTTATATGATCTTCAAAATATCAAATTCGAAATTCCAACATTAGTTCTTTCTAAGTTATACTGATTAGAAACAGACACACCAATAAGCCGCTAAAAACGTGACTCGCATATTCAAGGAATCTCAAAACGCGTAATTTGTTAATGCTTGCACATGTGCAGTAAGGCAATAGTGTACTTTTAAAATGGAAAACTCTACGAAAATTTGATATTTTAATTTTACTAAAATATGAAACTATATAACAGTAATAATGTATAGCAATTTTTTTTTCAATTCTCATTATCCTATATTGAATTATTCTTTAACCACATTGGGCCGCGGTAGCCAGTCGGTAGAGCGGCGCCGGGTTCGTAATTGGAAGATTGCGGGTTCGGTACTCGAGCCGGCCAAAAACCGTCGTGTACACTAATGGTGGCTGTTGCACGTAAAATCTGTCGTGGTCGCAATGTTCTCCATGTTTCCATCAAAATTATTCTTCTGGGGGTCACCAAAGCGGGAGAGCCATCCCTTCCGCGGAGGATCAAAATTGCGATGACATGTCTCCAGACCATCTCTAGGGGTGAGTTCCAGACCGTCTCTAATTGCCGATTGCGTAGCACTAGTACGACGTTAAACCCAACCAACCAACATTTAACATCATTTCTTGCGACCATGGGAGCCTCTGTGCGGACTCAACGAATCCACTGTTCAAATAGGGGTGATAACCCTTGTTGTTGAGAGAAAATAAGCGATAAGGGAACATCGAATGACTGGATTAAACCGCTGTTACTAAACCGCAAATTGTCGGTCAACTTGGCATCCCTCCAACCCTTTGGAATCGTCCTCACTGTTAGGCGTAGGAAACGTGGTTACACTATATAAGCTTTACATTTGTAAACAAATATTGAATCTGTTGTAAAATGATAACTTTAAACATCATTCTCTCAAAACTAATTCTTACGAAGTTGCGTCAAGTTTACAATGTTCCAAATGCCTTATTTTTCGTTGTATCTTCATAAAACATCCTTTAACGTTTTTTTTTTTTTTTTTTTTATTTTTTATTTTTTTTTCTATAAGGTAAAGCTAGGGGAGATTGGGTACATAGCGGATCGGTGGGAAGGAATTCAGTGACGGCGCTGGAATTCCAGCGGGTAGTTGCACAACATCAATTGTGAAGTGTCGACTTGAAAGTGTATGTTGATTGCTTCAAGCGTCTGAGATAAAACATGTCTCGTTTCCAAAATGATCGCTTTAATTTTCATAACTCTTCCTAGGAATTTCTATAAAATAGTATTTTTACAAAATATTTTTAAACTGAACGATTTCTCATGGAATAGTTTATATATGTTACTTGTGGTAAGTGGTTGCACGAAAGTTGCACTATTTCCAACAATAAATGCAAAGATTGTGGATAACGACAGAGTAGGTTAGTAACAAGAAACCACTCAAAATGAAAAGGACCTGCACTAATTTTAAGTTAAACGTGATATCTACTACCTAAATGTTACTTTTTATTATCCGGTCTTGTTTCTTTTTCTGATTCTTTAAATTTTTTTCTTTAAATACAATATTTAATTTTTTTTTTTTTTTTTAATTTTAATTTTAATTTTAATTTATTATTTTTTTTTTTACAAAACTTCATAACAATGTCACTTAAATGCAATTATTATTGTTAACAATTTAATTGTTATTATAATTAAGCAAAATCTCTCGTACCCTATAAGGAGAAATAGCACAAAATAGATCTCTAGGTTTTATTACAACTTTTGCTTTAATTTAGAGTGTAACAGCAAAATAGTAATGGAAATACATAGAATACGTAGGAATTCAAAATTATTCAGCAATAGTTTAGCAAAAAATTAATGTTTGGATTTTTTATATTATTCTTTCGAATTTTGCTCAAAATCTCCTAGCTTTACCTTAACATATTCCAGCTGTTTTTGTGTATTGTTCTTAATTTTAGAGACTGTAAAATTAACCAGTATTTTATAGAAACCAATAAAAACATCAACGTCAGGAACGCCGAAGAGAAAAAATATGGGAAGCAGACAGCTGTTTCGGTAGCCTTTAGTGTGTACCGTGTTCAACGCATAAATAAATCTCGAATTGGGACTGGAACTGAGTTGTGCATTAATGGACTGCCTAGTGCAGGGCACTTTACGTCCAGGCTATTCTTGTTAGTCCTGCTATTGTGAGCCAGAATAAAATCTTTTTGTAAAAAAGTAGAACCGACTCCAAAAAGCAACTACTATTTAAAAAAAAAAAAAAAAAAAAAATTGTATTAAATGAAACTAAATTGCTCCTAAAAGTATAAAATAATTTCCTTCACCAAACAACCTATAACAGTACAATTAATCGTAACTTTTGAAGTCGGCGCAAAATTAAATAAAATTAAATTAGTTTTTAAATGTTTGTTTTTAGATCGGTAGCAACAAATGCTGTCCATTTTCATGTTTCCTTTATTATTTTATCACTGTGTACAATTGGTCCATTTGTAGCATCTACACAGAACGGTGAACATTCTTCACAATGCGGTATTTATGTTTCTACGAAGTTAGAGTTTCCTTTGCAAATTTGGTATGACTTTGATAACTATCATCATTGGTGGCTTTTGGATTTGGCGTTCAAAACGTATTGCAAAAATATACACGCAAGATGTATATTTTCATAATATATTTTGTACGAAGTATTGTTTCATATTCTTGATTACTCTCTTAATATACCTTATTAAATTAATCATGATATCTCAAAGAAATTAAATATATTTGCCAGATAATTTTGCGATTTTTCTTTCAACAATGACGTCAGATACCAGCATCTTCGCCAACTTTTGCTGCTTACGAAATCTTATTTGTTTTCTTGAATCAAAATAGTTTTCGGCTGCGTTTTGCAGGTGACAATGTGAGATGTGTATTTTGAATAGGATTTGATTATTGTATTGAATAAAGGCATCAATTTTTATTTAATTTTGCGCCAACTTCAAAAGGTATGATTAATTGTAGTGTTATAGGCTGTTTGGCGAAGGAAATTATTTTATACTTTTAGGAGCAATTAAGTTTCATTTCACACAATTTTTTTTTTTTTTTTTTTTTTTTTTTTTTTTTTTAATAGTAGTTGCTTTTTGGAGTCGGTTATATCTTTTTAGAAAAAGATTTTATTTTTCTCTTTTCAGTGAAAACTTATTCGTATAGCAGAACATCAAAAGACGTTCGACGGCAGTTTCACAAATCACAACTTCCAAGAAAAGTGACATAACTCAAAAAATGGTTTATGTCACTAAAAAATACATGAAATGCACCCAATGTGAACAAAAAAGTTACATCTCCATCTAGAAAGCTATCCACTCGAGAGACAGTTGTGCCAGTTTTATTCTAGTGAAGTTATTTTTAAATTGATTTTTCTCAAATGCTGCATTTATAAGTTGTGTCATTTTTCTTGCCTTTATCGGATATGAGCAAAAAACTATCTATTGAATGAACATACGTTAAGTTAAAAAGTCTTTAGAAATATATAGAACGGATACGCTGTATTCGTAACCAAAAATTCTATTAGGCATATATATTGAACTTTACAGTGAATACGTGTCAATCGCTGCGCTGAAAATTGCGCAGCGTAAAGTTCAAACAAAGAGCAGAATATGCATTGCAGCTGACGGACAGAAGTTTCAACATCAATACTTACGTACTGCTTTTACCAGTGTAGCTGCATGCGTTCAGCAGTTAAAGTAAGAACAGACTTTTGTGAGTATCCTGTAATTCGTTTATATCTTAATGAAATCATAATGAAGCCTATTTCAGGCCAAGATCATTACGACAACAAGAAAAGTATTAAAATTAAATAATCTCTTACGAAGTTATAAGCTAATTTCAACAACAACAACAGCAATGAGAAACATGGTTTGTATTGAGAACCTTTTCCTTTATGAAGTCGGTTTAAAATGTCTATGCGTTAATCGATGTGACCGCTTGCAATAACCATACTTTGAATTTACATAGCATAAATGTCACCCGCTATGCTATAACATATGCAATGTCGTTCAAGTGTGCACAAAATAGGAGATTGTGAACAAACAAATGCACGTTTTAAACGTTCTGTTTTTAGCATTGACGTCTAAACTATCTTTTCGTACTAAATCGATGATGCTCTGCAATTTTATAATTCACTTTTTTCCCCTGTCTTGAACTGTTTCCGAGATAGGAACGCTAACTCCACTGTTTCCCAACAGGTGGCGCTGTAAGCGGTTGAATCGCGCAGCACATATCTACTTCACTATACCTACATACCACTTTTATGACTATAGCTGTAGCTGTTCAGCAGTTAAAAGAGTCGGGACTGACTTTTTTGGGCACCCTGTATTTTCTTTTGACCGTAAAGATATTGCAATGGGACCTATTTCGGACCAAGACCTTTACAATAAAACAAAAAGTACCAAAATCGGATTATCTGTTCAGAAGTTATGAGCTAACAAACAAAAATAAAAACTAAAAAACATACGGTTTGAATTGAGAACCTCCTCCTTTTTGAAGTCGGTTAATTAGAGCATCTCTTACGAATTTATAAGCTTACAAACACCAACAACAACACATGGCTCGAATTAAGAACACCCTCTTTTCTGAAGTTGTTTGAAAACGACTTTGCGCTAACCGATGTGACCGCTTACAGTAACAGTACTTTGAACCACAGAGTATACGTGTCACCCGCTACGCTGCAAAGTGTGCAACGTAGTTCAAGTGTGCACAGTGTAGGAAATTGCGAAGAAACAACTGCACGTTTTAAGCGTTCTATTTTTAGCAATAATGTCTAAAAACTGTCTTTTCGTAGTAAATCGATGATGCTCTACAACTTCGTAATTAACTTTTCTCCCATCTTGAACCGTTTTTGAGATAGGAGCGCTGATTCCGCTGTTTTTCACCAGATGGCGTTTTATTTTCTTTAGATTGTAAGGATATTACAATGGGACCTACTTCAGACCAAGATCTTTACAACAAAACAAAAAGGATCAAGTAACCGTATTTTGAACTATATAACGTATATCTCACCAGATACTCTACAACGTGTGCAATGTAGCTCAAATGTGCATAGTGTAAGAAATTGGGAAACAAACAAATGCACGTTTTTAGCATTGTATGTTTAGCATCAATGTCTAAACTATCTTTTCGTACTAAATCGATGATGCCCTGCAATTTTATAATTCCCTTTCCCCCCTGTCTTGAACCGTTTCTAAGATAGGAACGCTAGCATGAATGTCTGAACTGTCTCTTTGTACTAAATCGATGATACTTTTCAACTTTGTAATTCACTTTTTTCTCTAGAACCGTTTTCGAGAAAGTAACACTAACTCCGCTATTTTCCACCAGGTGGCGCTGCAAGCGGTTTAACCTTGTACTGCATGGCCACTTTACTATACTTACATACCATTTTTAACACTATAGCTGCAGCCGTTTAGCAGTTAAAAGAGTTGGGACTGATTTTTTTGGGCACCCTGCATTTAATTTAGATTGTAAAGATATTACAATGGGACCTATTTCAGACCAAGACCTTTCAACAAAACAAATGTATCAAAATCGGATCATCCGTTCAGAAAGGTATGCGCTAACAAACATAAAAAAAACATACGGTTTGAATTGAGAACCTTCCTTCTTTTTTGAAGTCGGTTAAAAAAATAAGATCTAACTGCAGAATTTTAAAATAAAAATCTGCGTAAAGTTAAGGTTAAAAATTTAAATAGAATTAAATTAAAAGCTAAGAAAAAGGAATTTACTATTTAGTGGTACTTAAAGGATTAAAATTATTTAAAATAAAATATCTTAAGGATTGCATGAAAAAAGTAAAGATTAAATGAATGGGTTTAATAAAAACAAATTGAAATAGTTCACAGTTCCTAAAAAGTTAAGAAGTTGCGGAAAAGGTCCAAAACAAGCTGTGTCGATTCCCAAAAAGTTTCCAAATAAAAAGACACTTTTACAGTGGCCATACATTTTTATTTATTTATTTATTTATTTTTGTGTGTGTGAATGAAAGTCACCCACACAACACTGCACAGTCCCTTCGGCTCTGGTCCAACCATTAGGTCTAGAAAAAAGCCCCGACTAAGGGCTGCGGCTTACGTGTTGAGTGGTGGTATGACAGTACATCACAGTTTAGTAAGATTTGATGAAGTTTAATTAAGGTTAAATTTGGTTTGAACTTTTTTTTTTTACATGTTTAAAGGAGATTAAAGACAGGTTTAACTAGTCATCAAGGTCCATAGAGTATCTAAGACGTTTTCTTTTAGAGGGGAGAGCATAACATAATCGGGTAATTCTGCTATGATTTCGTTATTTAAATTATTGATTAATTCATGAAAGTTTTTAGATAGTTTTCTCCTTCATGAAAAGAGTGGGTACGGAGGTCTTTACGAATGGTGCTATTTCTTAAATATCTATTTCCGATACGTATTTGTCTTAGAAATTTGTTATGGGTGCTAGCAATTTTATTGAAGGAAGTTTTACAGGTACATCCCCAGATGGGACACGTGTAGGTGAGCATAGGGAGAATACAATAGTTATGTAATAAAAGTTTGTTGCGGATGGATAATGTTTTACCTTTGTAGAGCGGGTCAAGAAATTTTTTAACATTTGAAGCTTTAGCTCTAGAAGTTAGAATGTGTTTGTTGAAAGTTAATCTACGGTCAAAGTTGACTCCAAGGTGCACTAATCGACATTGAAAATGCAACACCAAGAAGGAGTGGTCAGAAAGTGATGAAATTTGGAAAAAAGACAGAGACAGCAAGGAACAATAAGTGATCTTTATTTCAAAATGATAGTCAGAATACAGAGCGAGAACGGCGTCGGCTCAGTAGGATGTAGGACAACCGCGGACAGCGATGCACGAAGAAACACGTCTAGGCATAGAGTCAATAGGAGTGCGGATGGTGTCCTGAGGGATGGCTCTCCATTCCCTTTCAACCATTTGTCACAGTTCGTCTTCTGAACGAGGCAGGGGCAGAGTCTGCAAACGGCGTCCAATCACATCCCACACATGTTCGATTGGTGACAGGTCAGGAGAGTACGGTGGCCAGGGAAGCATCTGTATACCTCGCAGAGCATGTTGGCAGATGCGAGCACTGTGTGGTCGGGCGTTATCCTGCTGAAAAATTGCATTAGGCAGCCCCTGAAGGTAGGGGATTGCCACCGGCCACAGTACATTATCCAAGTACTGTTGGGCCGTCATAGTGCCCTGAATACGAACTAGAGGTGTCATGGAATTATACGTAATAGCACCCCAAACCATGAGGCCACGTTGTCGCGCGGTGGGGCGTTCCACAGTTACTGCCGGATTAGATCTGTCTCCACGTCGACGCCACACACGTATGCGGCGACTGTCACTGGATAAACAGAAACGTGACTCATCTGAGAACACGACTTTTCGCCATTCTGTCATCTACGTCGCTCTAGTCCGGCACCATTCCAAACGTTGGCGTCTATGCTGTGGGGTCAATGGCAGTCTTCTTAGCGGACGCCGTGAGTGCAGGCCACGTGCAACCAATCGACAGGAAATGGTTCTGGTCGACACGGGAACATCCAGGGTATCTTGCACATGCTGCAGAATCGAGGTGCAAGTGACTTGCGGGGCCGCCACAGCTTGTCGGCGGATGCGTCGATCCACGCGTGCTGACATCACTCTGGCTGCACCTGCACCCCTCAATCTTGCCACATTTCCTTGTTCCAACCATGTTCGCCACAGCCGATGCACCGTGCTCGCATCCATGTGGGTATCAGCTGCGATTTGACGTAAGGACCAAGCCCCCTTCTCAGTCCAATCACCATACCCCTCGTAAAATCGTCTATCTGCTGGAAGTGCCTTCGTTGACGGCGGCCTGACATTCTCTCCTATTACACGTATCCTCCGAGACAAAAACAAAATTTCTTCGATAATTCGTCTGGCAGAAATAACGACACGAATATTGCCCATTCTGCAAGTTCCTTCCTTTATATCTTACTTCACGTGCGTCGGAGAGCTGCGCATTTCACATCATTCGCATAACTCAGCGATGTGCGTCTACTCTAAAATTTGCATAAATTTCTGACAACTCCTTCTTGGTGTTGCATTTTCAATGTCAAGCAGTGTATTTGGTGTCATCTTGCCAGAGGATGGTAGTATTATTGATGGTAATGTGATTAGGGTAAATTAGTTTTCGAGAAAAGTAAACAGCGGTGGTTTTAGATTCATTTATCTGGACACGCCATTGAGTGAACCAACTCATAAGTGTGTGTATGTGTTCCTTGTAAATAATGATATAGAGTAAAGGGGTATCTGCTAGACATGTAAACTACTGTGTCGTCCGCGTAGACAGCTAAATTAGTGTTAGGATGTCTAGGTATATCATTAAAGAATATGTTAAAAAGTGTAGGTCCAAGTACTGAGCCTTGGAGTATGCCTGAGGTAATGTTTCTGCGATGTGAAAGTGCATTGTTGATGCTGACGACGAAAGATCTGTTGCTAAGGTATTGGTGCATAAGATGTATGAGGTAGGCAGGAGTATTTAGCTGAATTAACTTGTAAATGAGGCCTTCGTGCCATACCTCATCGAAAGCCTTAGCAACATCTAAAAAGATTGTGGCAGCTGGAATCTTCGCATTGAGGTTTTCGTTAAGGAATTCCACAACGCGAAGCAGCTGGTGTTCTGTAGAGTGTTGGGCTCTGAAGCCAAGTTGTTCAGGCATAAATGCATCGGTGTCTAGCAGATGTTTTATGATTCGTTCTCTAATGACACGCTCAGTGACTTTACTAAGGCAGAGAAGAAGTGATATTGGTCGAAAGTTAGTGGTATTAGTTAAGTTACAAGAAGGTTTTTAAGAATTGGGGAGATGACGGAAGTTTTCCATATTTTAGGGAAGTGGGAAAGTTTTAGAATATGCTTTATAATACGAGTAAGAAACAATATAAATTTAAGTGGGAGATTTTTAATGGCAACATTAGAAATTTTATCAATTCCCGGTGCTTTGCGATTTTTAAGAGCTTTAATAATATTAATAATTTCTATAGTTTGAACATTTGTGTCAGGGTGGGGGGGGGGAAAGAAGTAGAGAGAAAGTTGTTTATTGCGGAGTTAACCTGGCTGAGATGATCCATGTCAGTGAGATTGTTATTGTGTGAAAATGATATTTCATAAGATGAAGCAAGAGCATTTGCCTTGTCCTCATCCGTATAATGCGTTACATTATTGTAGGTAAGGGGAGGAATCGAAGTATAATTATTATTAAGACGTTTTTTAATTTGCCAAAGAGAATTATTCTCTGGGAAAAGGTTTGAAAGGAAATTGTTCCATGTTTTTGCTTTTCCATTTGAATGCAGTTTTTAATTCTATTATTTAAGTTATACATGATTCTTTTTAGGTTGGGATCGCGAGTATATTGGTATTGGAGGCGTATTATATTTCTATTTTTAATCATGTAGTGAATTTAGTGAGGCAGGAGGAAGCGTCTATTGTTTTTAAAATAATTGTGAGTAGCATGTTTTTGAGCATTCGCAATGTGTTGGTGGAGTGTGGATCTGCAATGTCTATGTCAATAGTATTATTAATTTCAGGGTTATTGATATTAATCTGTGTTATATTTATATAAGTGTTAAGTTATAAGTGTTATATTTATCCCAATTGATAGCAACAGAAGGAGAAGGGGTTATAGGATTAATGAAGTCAATTTTAAATGAAACAGGAAGGTGGTCAGTGCTTAAATCATTAATAGAGTTAGTAGTTATAGGGTAAGGGAGATTTTTAGTAATTGAAAAATCAATTATAGAGGGTTGAGCATTATGAATTATGAATTATAAGTGGGGTGGTTCGTAAGAAATCAAGCACCGCGACTGAGGTACCAACCCACAAAACCTAATCTTTAAAAAGACCCGTGGCAGAAAGAAAGCTCAGCAGACACCTAACCGGAATATCCTAAGGCTCCCAAGGCTCAATTATATGCCGCTCCAAGTACTCAAACCTATAGGAAGAGTAGACTTCACATTCTCATAAAATATGTGTTGCAGTTTCCTCCTTGTACTTGCAAACCCTGCAAAATGGGTCACTAACACACCCATGATTCTTTAGAGGAGTTACCTAGCAGTGCCTCAACCTCAGTCAAAGACATAGGTGATGAGGGAGTAAGCATGCCTTCAGAGTTAGATTAAATATCTAGCTCACTTAAAGTAAGTGAATCAATATTAGTATGAATAACAGCTTCACTTACCTTTGAAGAGGCTGCTTCACCAGTGGTGACACTATCCTCTTCATCCTCCTTACCTCTACCTACATACGCAACAGCAGGGGTATGCACATTTGGAGGGGTATGCACCACTCCTCTGTCCAAACAAGTGTAGACTTTGTAGTCAGCAGCCCTGATTTCCCTAGCAGACTCGATACTAACCTCAAACATTCATCTAATGGACTGTGGTTCTACAAGCCTGTGCAGAACACGCCAGTCCTCAGACTTCAACTTTGGGTTGTACCTAAAAATCCGCTTCAGAAGATCTCTGGGCTCCTTATTAACTACATCCTTAGTTTTGAAGGCTACCTTCACAGCCTTCGGAAGTTCGCTCGATAGAATGACCTGCAGGGCCTCTTCCTTCAGGACATTCTTGTTTTGACTGAATTCCTTCTTCAGCCACTCCACTGTCCAGGCATCATCGCCCTGAAAGATGAGAGCACCATTGACAAGTGTATGGCTGCTTAATTTTGGAAGGTGTTCACTCGCAGGAAGTAAATAACCCTTTCTCAAAATTTCCTCTTGGATAGCAAAAGCCTCCGAATAATTTAGGAAGGAAAGATTCTTTCACCACTGTCATCCTGGTTGACCTTGCTACCTGTCCAAATGACTGAAGCTTAGGCTTCGTCATCGCACAGACCTAGTAGTACGTTGGGTACACGACAAAAAAAGCCAAAAAGCTGCACTTTTTGATTGCAATATGCCACCTTCTGTGGTCAGAGTTCATGCCAAAATAAAAATTTCCAGATAGGGAGCCACTTTAAAATCCGTGTAGAACACCCCAATGGCGGCCATTAAAGATGGCTGCCGGCAGCTGCCATATAGGGGCGCTAATTGTTTTGTATCTGAACTCCTAATGATCCGATTTCAATTTTCTTTCTTTTAATACTTTGTGAATATAATACTTTTTAACTTATATACATTTATCTATGTATATTATATGGTGTGACACTCACACTACTTATCAAAGCTTCTTTTCAGCCGCCATCATCCGCCGTGTAGTAGCATTGATATTTTGTTTTCTGTATTTTAGCTTTTAATGGCCCGATTTCGATTTTTTTTTTTTTTTTTTTTTTTTTTGTCTAAAAGACACTTTTTGTCGTATTACATTTATCTTTACATGTTTAAAATTCCGCGCAACTTTAAAAAAAAAAAAAAAAATCAATTCTTTAGGAAGCATTTTTGTAATTTGTTGGTTTTTGACGTAATCTTGATTTTTTTTTTTTTTTTTTTTTCATTATAATGTTGTTCGCATTTTATATACTGAACATTATTTGTTTCAGATTAAACTGTTTTGAATTTTTTTTTTTTTTTTGCTTCAATGCGATTGTGGCTGGTAGATATTCATATTAACCGTATGACGGCCTTTGAAAAAAGCAAAATTGTTATGTTGTTTTCACTGCATAGTTTTTTCAATGCACTAAATTAATATTTATTTCAACTTGAGATAGAAAATGTAACTGTGTAAGGATTATAATAAATATAAATATTATTTACGACCTTCAACCTTGAAAAACAAGCTAAAATTCCATAAGTATACAATTTTGAATTATAAGTCTTATTGTGGAAAAAAGAACAGCTCAGTGACCGGATATATCCGTCAGCGGCGGTCAGATGGTTAAATCCAAATTTCCTCACAGTGGCATAGATTGGACCATATGTTGCTTATGTCAAAAACATAGCCATGATGAATTGATTTGTCTTGCCATATATACTTCTGAATCACTCGTTGGAGGTGGAACAAGAAATTTTCGGAAAATTTAATGTAATTTCACACTATCGGTACAGTGCCCCTTGGTTTAGATTTCAAAAATTTAAATGAATGTTAAGAAATAAAAGGAATATTTAGAAGAAATAAAGCACAAAAGTGCACAAAATGTATTCCATTAACTTTAAAAAACAAAACATGACATGGCAAAGAAACGCAAGCATTCGTCATCTTTGCCCAGTATGTCCCATCTCAGGACAAACCACAGTACAGTCCACAGTCTGTATTAGAATCAAATGAAAAAAAGCAATGTTTGTTATCCGTACAATATTTTCTATTAAAATGAAAAATGAAATATGTTTCACGTGTAATGGGAAGGACACTACTCGGTGGTTTTTATATAAAGTTGCTTCTTTATAAGACGATAAACTTATTAAATGTGCCAAAATTACAAATAATGTTGAACGTAAAGCATTCCTCAAGCGTAGAGATTTAGCTTTTAAAGAAGCAAAGTATTATTCAAAGTGGTATATATATTTAACAAATTGCCTACGACCATCAAGTGAAGTAAAAAAAGAAGAGGTCAGGTCCATCTGCGAAAGTATATGGCTTTTACTTCTGTTGCAGGATTCGTAAGAGAAAAAATCCAGGCGTTTGAATGTGGAAACACTGAATTTTTTTCAAAATGTCTCATTATAAAACTCAATATACAAATAGCTTAGCAAATAGTCTGGGCATGGAAAGTAAAGACCTTCCAAATACACATACTACTCGTTTACGTGAGAGAATTCTCGATCGCTTCTTACAACTCAAAGCTAAACTCTGAATCAGAGATTACTTTCTGTATCGAGATGGTGCTAATATACTTCAAAATGTTCAGTCTGAAAATCTTGATGATAGTGCTATTGCACGAGGAAGATTCATCAAACAAATCAGAAAAGAAAAAAATTACTTTTGGTAGTCACCTGTATGATGATCAACAATCTGCAAGCGTACCTCCAGAACTTCCGGGTCTAGTGTGTTATCTACTTCATGGTTACACTTCAGTACCGAATGCAACTAGAGCAACTTGCTTGGACTATCAGCCAATTAACAGCTTTCAACCATTGTGAACGTATTCTGAGAGACAACGTTTTTCGTCATAACCATAAGAAAATTCATGAACCACATATTCCATTATATTCTGGCCGGTCTCTTTTTGGAAGAGCATGAAATAATACAATAACCGAAGTCATGCATGAAAGATACCTCTCAATATTACAGAAGAGAATTCGGGAGATAACAGCAAGTGTTGCTTACTTAGAGGTTCTCAGAACTCAAGAAGAAGGTGTCGTATGCCCCTCAAACTTGCTTCACGGTCCTTTTGTCATTGGGGCGTACAACATCATTGATTCTAATTGCTGTAGTACAACTTCAGAATCATCATTCCATGGAACAGCGGTTTCTATTTTTCAAGTCCCTAAGAAAGGAGAAGTTGGTGAGCCTCGTGAAATTGTTAAAAGTGATCTCTTGTATTTATTGATCAAACCAATTGTTCCAAAAGCAAACCAGACCACTTCTTTCGAAATGTCAATTTCAGAATTTGTATCTGAGTGCAAAATGGCACAGGATTAGTTAGATCATATTATGACTGATAGAAAAGTTGGAAATTTAGATATTTCATGAGCAGCTTTCCATGCTTCAAGGAATAAGTTTTCATCGATTGAATTAACTCGTTGTTCTCTTTTATCCTTTTAAATAAAAGTTTTTTTTTTTTTCTCTTTTTTTTGTTTTTTTTTTTGGCAATGCTGAAGCATGCAATGGAACAAATAAAAAAATTACTACATTTTAAAATCCAGGGTATATAACTCCTGTCATATGTGCGGATCAGCCTCTATTAGCTTTGACAAAATCTGTCCAGTGGAACTGGCCTGATATTTACGTTGATTCCAAGTTTGTAGCCATACTTGGAGCTTTTTTTGAAGTACAGGTCTTTTTTAAAGTGCTTGGCCAGATTCTGAAAGATAGTGATTGGACTACTTTGTTTAAAATTCTGGAATCAAGACAGAAAAGAGCAAAACCATCTCTTTAAGTTAAACATGTCACAAAAGCAAGAACCATTCATCAGAAGACTGCTGTGGTTTTAAACATGCTACTTAAAGAAGTGATTATGCAACAAAATCCAAAAATTTCGTTTGAAAAATGGATTTATGAAAAACGTTCAATCTGTTCAACTTTTCGATTCCAGCTTCTAGTGTTAAACCTAAAGATACTTCTGCCTTTATTCAGTCAGGGATAATAACTACGAATTGTATAAAAAACGCTACAAAAAATAGCTTTTTTTTTATGGACCATACCAACTATGTTCGCTGGTTGGCGGTCTATATAAAATACATGTAAAAACAAAGCACCCAGTGTATATGATTACTTTTACAGAGGTCAGTTTGTTATCCACAAAACAAACAATCCTTTTTCTGTGACCGCTGTAGATCAAGCTCATGAGCAAGACCATTCTCTTATAAAAGGAAATAGTGGTGCTGTTGGACTTTTGCAAGATACAGCCATGTTGAGAAGATGGATGCTCTCCGGGTCCCAATTAGTTAATATTATTTACGAGTTTTAGTCTACAAGCATATTTAACAGTACTGACAGGTCTGTTCACCAAGAACAGCATGCTGCTTATCAGAGAAAGTTTCAGGACGAAATAGGTGATTTCAAAAGAAGCTTCAGAAGTAGTGTGAATGCCCCACCATAGTATATACATAGATAAATGTATTGGAATTAAAAGGTATCTTATTCACAAGATATTAAAAAAAAAAAAATAGAAATCTGACCATTTGGAGTTTAGATACAAAAACAATAGTGCCTCTATATAGCAGTTGTCAGCGGCCATCTTTGATGGCTGCTATCAGGCATGCTATCATGTTCTGCACAGATTTTAACGTGGCTCCCTATCTGGGAATTTATATTTTGGCATGAACTTTGACCACAGAAGGTGGCATATTCCAATCAAATAGTGCAGCTTTTAGGCTTTTTTTTTGTCGTGTATCCAACGAACTATAAGTAGTGTGAGTGTCACACCATATAATACACATAGATAAATGTATAGAATTTAAAAAGTATTTTATTCTCAAGGTATTAAAAAAAAGAAAATCGAAATCGGATCATTAGGAGTTCGGATACAAAACAATTAGCGCCCCTATCTGGCAGCTGACGGCGGCCATCTTTATAGGCCGCCATCGGGGTGTTCTGCACGGATTTTCAAGTGGCTCCCTATCCAGAAAGTTATCTTTTGGCCTCTACTATGGTCTCAGAAAGTGGCATATTCCAATCAAAAAGTGCAGGTTTTTTTTGTGTACCCTACGTACTATAGGGAGAAGGAGTTGACACTTCTGACCGCAGCCTCTTGCGTCCACCATCCTTATCATGGTCACCAGCCATATCTGACGGTATACCTTTTGCAACCTCTTCCTTCTGTTGCAATTTTGTGATTTTGTGAGTACTCTCTGCTCACCAGCGAGTCTACCAGGGAGTTGCTGGCCAGAGCCTGCTACACCCATAGTAGATCCAGAAAGTTTAGAGGTTTCCTCCTGAATATGACGAGTTCTCGAAGGAACGTCATCCTTGTTTGACTGAATAGGCAGTCCTTTAAAAAGAGATGTATCCATACAGGACCGCAGAACTGGGAGCAAAGAAAGGTCCACACCTGCATAGCCTTCCAATACAGGTGTTAGTCTAAATACAACGAGGTTTCGCCTTGTTCCTCGAGGGGACCGTTCACGACACCATAACCCCTGGTGCCATTCATCCATCAGCACGGTACCTATTACCTTGGATTGGGGTGCCTGTATGCATTTAGCTGGGTAAAGCGGAATGGCCTTTTTGCCATGGGTGACCCCACCAGGAGCAAAAAACCCCCGACGTACATCGCCCATTCCACCCAGGTACACCCCCTCGCCACTTTGAGGCAGCACACAAGACCCGAGGGGGGGGGTGGTTGAGCATCACTATTACTGTATGGGAAGTGTATGGGAGTATTAGGTGTATATAAACTTAAATTTTGATTGTATATAAAATTATGTAATGTTCTACCACGAGAGGTGTTTCATACACAGTTCCAACGGGTATTATGGGCTTTGAAGTAGCCAGCGACAAAACAACAAGTATGATTAGAGAAAAGGTTATTAATGTCATTAATTGGGTAATATCTAGAATGTTTAATGTAAGCAGAGGCAATAAATAAATTTATGTTAGGGAATTTTATAACAGTATCCGTGTAATCAATATCACTAAATGTGTTGTGTGTGTAGAGGTGATGAGAATGTGCTTTTTTATATAAATTGCCGTACTACCATAATTAGTGTTAGGTCTGTCAGTGCGATGTAGTTTATATCCCGATATATTAATGCTGCAAGAAGGATTGCCAATTTCCTGTAGTAAGAGAACTTCAAAGAAAGGATTAAGAGAAATAAAGTGTCTGAGCTCGTTAATACCATTAGATAAGAAATTGCAGTTCCACGAAAGGATCGATAGAGAAAAGGTATTATTTGAATTATTCATGATTGATGGTAGGGAGCTCATTGGAAAAATTGTCGTATTCCTTAATGATTACAATGATTTTATCAAATGGGTTATTATATTGTTTCATTTTCTGAACTATTGATTTGAAAAAACTGATGAATTTTGCAGTTTTAAAAAGTTCTTTAAGGTCTTTGAATGTGTTAAATATCTCGCCCAGTTCGCTAGAAACATGTTTAGTGGCGTTATTAGTAGTAGAGGGTACACTGTTAAAAATTTCTGTAAATTTAATGTAAATATTTATCCAGAGTCTCTGTAAATTTACAGTAGTTCTTAGTTAAAAGTAAATAATTCGAGATTCTCAATCTTTATCCTGTATTTTTGCCTAATTTTATTATTTAATTTCTTAATTAAAATTAAAAATGACTGTTTCTACTTTAGAAAAAGCATTCCAAGTCCGAAATACAGAGGCTGTTCGCACATTTTTTAGACGATTTTGATGGAGTGTACTGAAGCAATTTCTCTGATATTTCGTGTTTTATTTGTTCAGTTTGATAGCCTTTGTTCTTAACTAACATTCTACATCATAATTTCTATGATAATAATGCTTTTTATAATATCGGAAGAGGCATATTTTTCTACTCCTCTTGAACGGCTTTCCAGAGTCCATAAAGCGTTGTAGGTCGGTGTTTGGATAATGTTGATTTTAAGAGACGAAAAACACAAAAATCCAACAGTGATACATCAGAAGATTGAGCAGGAATGTTAGTGAAGGGTATGGTTTTAATTCCCGTTTTTTGTTCCATTTTTTTCTAGAAAAGCAATTGCGGATTGCGATGTGTGGCTGCTTGTTTTTGTCTTGATACAGTTCAACGGATTGATAGCATTGTGGATAAAGATCTGGATTTTCATTTTTAAAAATTGGAATTAAAATATGTTCTTGAGAGTATTTAGAGTTGATTTTGACATTTTTGTCACATTTTTTTGCTTTTATCTTGCGCTTGTATGAAAAAACCAGTGGCAATCATAAATCCTTTAGAAAAACTCTCTTTTGATGCTTTGAGCCATGTAGCAATTTTTTTTTCTCCACTTTTGTGATAATAAATTGACCTTTTTTTATTGCAACCACTTAAATAGACCCAAGATTCATCTTTTGTTGCAACATTTTTCCATTTTCCTCCTGATAAATGCTTTTCATAACGATTTCACTAAAAACAATCTTTGGAAAGAGTGGAAGGATAGGCAGTGGATGGAAACCTATCCTTCCATCCATTGCCATTTTAAAAGCGCATTTTTGCATCTAAACAAAAATTATAAATATCGGAAGATAAATAAAACTTCCATAAATATAACTGTTGTGAAAATAAAATTCTCCATGCAAACGATTTTTTCTTACTGCGAAATAAAATCGTCTAAAAAATGTGCGAACAGCCTGTATATTCTCCACAATAATTAATTAAATTAATATTAGTTATTAAAATGAATTTATAAAATAAGTTTTTTAACATCTCCGTTTATTTTTCTCTGTAATTTTACTTAAGACTTAAGATAATAGATTACACAGAGTTTTCTGTTGAAAATTTTAACAGTGTAGAGCGGAAAGGTCGTCCGGGTTATTGTTTACGTTTGGTGCAGTTGTTGATGTGTTTTCAGCTTCTTTAGTTGATTTTTCATTTTGCTATGTGTTTTCACTTGTGTCAGTTGATGTTTGATTCTTGTTTTCAATGGTGTCAGTTGTTTTTGGGTCAGGATTGGATTTTTTAGTATAATTAAAGTCACTTAAAATTTTCGCTAGTTGATATCTCTCCTTGAGGTGTTTTAGGAGGCGCTGGTTTAGTTGATTTTTTTTTTTTTTTTTTTTCTATTGCGTGAGGTTTTGGGGCAACCACGATAAGTGGCTGGATGATCCACACCTCAATTAACGCATTTAGGGACAATTTTACCCTTGGTTGGACAATCTTGTGTGAGATGCTCACCGGCGCATTTGACATATCTGAGGCTTAAACCACAGATTTCAGATGCGTGCCCATATTGTTAGCACCGATAGCACTGTTTTACAGGACTAGATCGGAACCGTTCAATAGTGACAGACATAAAGGTAAGTGATTTGATGTGATAGATTTTTTTCAAACTCTTTGCATGGTGAGATATTTACCATATAGCTTGGCATTGCCTTGCCGGTCGATTTAATCTTTAACATGGAGGCCCTATAGTGGCAATAAATCCATACTCCGAAAATCCTTCAATGATTATTTTTTGATCAGTATAGTAAGGCATACCGTGTAAGCATACTTTTTTCGGGCGTCGATCTATTGGGTTAAGGGTTGTAAATTTGATATTGTTTTCAGTAAGTAACGTTGTACTGCTTTGAAGTCATCTATTGATTTGTTGGTTACTTTTAAAAGTTGGCCTGAAAATTTAATTAAAAGCTTATTCTTTCAAAGTTTGTTAAGTTCGTTGGCTAAAGTGTTCCAATTAGTGTCTATTTCAATATAGAAGGGATTCGGATATTCAATAGCAGAATTACCCATATTTGGCATTTCACTAGTGGAATTAGTATTATCTTCAATAATTGGACTATTGTCCCTATTTTCAGGTTCGTTAGCCAGTACGGCGAAAGAATTTTTATTTGGTATATCAGATTTATCGATATTGTCATGATGATTACGTTTCCGTTTATTTTTGGAAGGGAAGGAAAATTCCTCATCCGATTTCCTTACAAGGGCAAAACTAGTTGTTTTATATTTAACACTAAAATCTGAAAAAGAGACTAATTCTAATAAAATATCAGTATATGGCTCTGGAATAGCATGCAGAGATTCGTTGCAAATGAGACTCACCCCTTGTTGCAGGTTTGGGTCATCAGGATTGGCGTCAATTCACTCGTGGAGATTCATAATACTACAGTCATTGTAATTCAAGAACTCATCAATGAGTAGGTTTAACGGTGTAGGTTCTGTATAAATAGATCTGAATATTTTTTGGAATTCTGGCTTAATACCGCCAGTGGTTATTCCATTAATCAGTGTATGGCATCAGTGTATCAACATATGACTGTTAACTATAATTGCCATGATTTCCAGAAAAAACTCACTAAAAATCGAGGAAATATATAAAAATGAGAAGAGTTCCTTAAAACTGAGCAAAAAGCTTATTTGGAAAATTCTATGGTCGAATTTCAATGTTCATAGACCAAAAAGAATTAAAAATAGTCTTTTAGAAGCGGCAGACGCCACTAGATGGCGCAGCATATCGAGCACTTTACAATGAAAAAAGTTTCACTTTGTTAGTAACGATATTTACGAAGATACGGCATTTGAAAGACAAATCTGAGTAATTCAGATGAAAATGACAATTTACAACATATTTCGCCAATAGGTGACAGCACTTGTCAGCGAAAAATCAATCGACCAATCTCCGTGAAAGCACGCGATCAACTCAGATATCTGAAACTGGAACTGGAATTGTTCGTTGATGGCTTTCTAGTAATCAGTTACTTTACGGCCTGTCTATGCTTAAAAGTAATTATTGTCTACTGTAAAATAAGCTAAAAAATAAGGTTTAACTGCAGAAAAAATTCTGCTTATGCAGATAAAGCTGCTAAATTAAAGGCTTAAAAATATTTAAATTCATTTAAGTTTAACACTAGAAAAAGTTTAAATTAAAGTGTAAATTTTTAAATTTAAATTAAAGTATATGAATAAATAAGTGAGATATAAAATTAAAAATTATAGTTTAAAAATAAATAAGTTTACAGATCCAAAGGAGAAAAAACAAAGGTCGGAAAAACATTGGCAATCAAAAGGCCCAAAACGTCCAAAAAAAAATATAAATAAATAAAAATGGCGCTTTGCAACGGTCCATACATTTATATATATATATATATATATATATACATATATATACTAACAGGCTACACCCGCTTCGCTGGTCACTATATTTAAATGATTTTTCAAAATTGTTGAATCACTGTTTATTTTTTATATCAGATTATAAGTAAGAACTTGAAAAAAATAATAATAATACCTACATTGAAATCGCCCTAAACCTTGTTTCGGGTACCTGCTGCCTACGGCAGTTCTTTTTCCTCCCGCACTGCATCGGGTCCAGGTTACCACAAGCTGTAGAAAGGTCTATTCCGGGTACTTCAATTTGGGTATTTATCGGCCAAAAGTAGATTTGTTATTATTTAGGAACTATGATTTCAAAGATGACTGTATCTCAATATCTATTAAATATTTTAGTTTCATTGTTCAGTAGCAAAATTTCATTATTCCCGTGAAAATATATTTCTTTTTTTGTTGAAAACAATGAACTGGAAAACTTTTTTGGCAACAATTAAATTTAAAATTAATATTTAAATGGCTAATTTTCAAGCTATTATAAGGAAATTATTTTCATATTTTAATTAATTAAAAAAAAATCAAAAATCTAACAAATATAAAAACAATCTCGTATGTTGTTCTCGAATGCTTTATAAAATATTTTGATAAGTTAAACTATTTCATCTCTTGCAAAAGTGAAATATCTATATTTTTCTTTAAAATTTACTTATTGATGACACGTTGATTTTTTTTATAGCCATATCTCTTTAAGGATAAATATTTATTTTATGATTTTTAGGGCTCCAGTTATTTAATTTTTTTTCCCTTAATTTCTTATTTTGTGCGTTTTAGTAACTAAAAGAAAACTTTTAAAAAATCTAATCCGAATTTCTTAGAATACTGTGCAGACAATGAAATGTTTTCTTTTACAGTTGAGATCTTATCTATTTATCATCTGCAAAAAAATAACATATCCGCCACCGAGTATCGAAGAAATATTTCATATTTACTTTCAAATGGAAAGATCTTGTTTTTTTTAGCATGACACGGAAACACTATGGCAAAATCCACTTTCAATTAAACAAAAACTTCTAATTAAAAGAAAACTAATCAAAAATTCGAAAATCGGTTTTCGAGGTGCATCACGTGAGGTCATTACGCACCTCCATGTAAATTTGTGTAGATCTGCGATCAGCTGATTTCCTAAAATGCTCTGGACAAACATATACAATGACACACACACAGAGACACAAACATCCTCAACACAGAGACACAAACATCCTCAACACACAGACACAACGCAGTCATTTCGGTTTTGGTCGAATTTACGTGTCACCAGCCATCTGGCAGTGGAACAAAGATTGAAGCATTGGGAGGTAGATGTATTCGAATATAACAGAGTTATAGTTTAAAATAATGAGAAAAAACAAGAAATTATTGTCAATGATTAAGGTGAAGCGAGGTCGCTTCCGATTGAACGGAGAGGAGATCTCATAATCAGGCAACTCCGCGATGATCTCATTAGGTAAATTGTCTAGTTTGGTAAAAATTTTCAGAGAGATATTTAACACGTTGTGTGAAAGAAACAGTGCGAAAATCTTCGAGAGTTGTAGAGTTTGTAAGATACCTATTACCGTTGCGTACAATTCGTAGGGTTTTATTATGTTGTCTAGAGATAATTTTAAAATTGGTGTCACTGGCACACCCTCAGATGGAACGAGCGTACGTTAAGATGGGTAAAATACATGAATTATATAAAAATTAATTTATTTCTGATTGAAAGAGTTTTACCACGAAAAAGGGGTTCAAGAGCTTTTCTAACTCCCACGGTTTTTAATTTGATGTACAGAATATGTCTATTGAAAGTGAGCCTGCGATCGAAATAGACCTCCAAGTACTTAGTCTCATCCTGCCATGGGAGGGTGGTGGTGTTAATAGTAATTCTATTGGGATAAGTAAATTTACGAGAGAAGAAAACAGCAGAAGTCTTGTTTTCGTTAATTTGAACACGCCATTCGGCAAACCAGCTCATGAGCATGCCAATGTGATTTTGCATGTATTTATGTAAAGTGTAGAGGCCTTAGCAACGTCTAAAAATATGGCAGCAGCAGGAATCTTCGCATTGAAGTTTTCTGAAAGAAATTCAACAACACAAAGGAGCTGATGTTGAGTGGAGTACTTGGGCCTAAAGCCAAATTATTCTGGAATGAGAAGATTGTTGTCAAAGAGATGCTTATTGAATATGGACCTGATAACAAGTTCAACTACTTTGCGGAGTGATGGTAGAAGAGGGATAGGTCTAAAATTAGTCGGATTAGAGTGGTTACTACAAGGCTTAAGGATGGGAGAGATTACAGAAGTTTTCCAAATTTTAGGAAAGTACTGCAATTTAAAAATGTTATTAGTAATATGGGTTAGAAAACTAATAAAGTTAATAGGGAGATTTTTAAGTGCAACATTAGAAATTTTGTCTATACCTGGAGCTTTACGATGTTTGAGATTTTTAGTAATATTGAAAATTTCAAGGGTTTGAATATTAAAATCAGGGGGAGAGGCCGGGATAGCAAGAAAGTTATTAATTTCGTTGGTAACATGACTAAGATGAGACAAGTAAGCTAGGAAGTCGTTTGGGGAGAATAGATTTTCATAAGATTCAGCAAGTGCATTGGCCTTATCTTCGTCGGTATAACAGGTGGAGTTAGTATAATTGAGAGGTGGCATAGAGGTGTAATTAATGTTTAATCATTTTTTAATCCTCCAAAGAGAGTTATCTTCCGGAGATAGCTCCGATAGGAAATTGGACCAACTTTTTTGTTTTTCTTTTATGATACAAAATTTAATTATGTTATTTAAGTTGCTAATAATATGTTTGAGAGAAGGGTCGCGAGAATTTTGAAAAAGCCTACGAATGCGATTACGGTTTTTAATGAGATCGTTAATATAAACAGGTAACAGAAATTTTCTATTGTTATTAAAATAATGGAGGGTAGCGTGCTTTTGTGCATTGCTAATATGGTTAGTGGAAGGTGGAGACTGCAACGTCTGTTAGTGATGGGGATATTATTGAGATATTCGCGATACTTATTCCAATTAATTGCAACAGAAGGTATAGGGATGATGGGATTAATAAGATCTATTTTAAAGGAGATAGGAAGAAGATCGGAATTGAAAGGTCGTTAATAGTATTGGTAGTAATGGGATAGGGAAGATTTTTAGTAATGGAACATCAATGACAGACGGGTAAGCATTATGATACGGGAAGTATGTGGGAGTTTTAGGTGCATGGAGGCTAAAATTTTGATTGTGATTAAAGTTGTGTAGTGTTCTGCCACGACAGGTGGTACTAGCGCAGTTCCAATTGGTGTTGTGAGCGTTAAAGTTGCCAGCGACAAAGCAATTAGAGTGTTGATTAAAAAAATCAGAAATATCATTAATTGGGTATTGTCTTTCATGTTTGATATAAGCAGAAGCTAAAAAGAGTTTAAGGTGTGGAAATTGTATTACAATACCCGTGTGATCAATACCATTAAGATTACTGATAGTGTACTGGTAGTGAGGAATGTATGTTTGACAGAGATGGCAGTACCACCGTATCTAGAATTAAGTCGTGGTGTATGGTAAAGTTTATAACCCGATATCATAATATTACAGGTGTGATTACAGATTTCTTGTAAGAGAATAATATCAAAAGAAGGATTAGAAGATAAGAAATCTCTTAATTCGTTGATCCTGTGACGAAGAGAGTTGCAGTTGCATGAAAGAACCAGGAGAGAGTTGCAAGGGTTGCTATTGGCCATGTTGAAGTTTAGGAAGCTCGTTTGCGAAGTTGTCGAATTCTTTGATTATACAATAATTTTGTCTACGGGGTTACCATAATTTTTAATTTCAGTTGCTATTTTCTTGATGAAGGTAAGTAGCTTGGTGATTTGTAGGATTGCTTTTAAGTCTTTGAAAGTGGAGAAAATTTCACCAAGTTCGCTAGTTATGTTTTCAGAAGCAATGTTAGTATTAGTATAAGCGTTAATAGCTTTTTCAGCAACATGATTTTGTGCGTTACAATTGTCAGTGTTAGTTTTATTACCAGGTTTAGCTGCTGAAGTATTATCAGCGATATTAGCAGGTTTTGGGGGGTAATTTCAGTAGATTTGTTGTTAACTTTGTTGTTAGTGACGTTAGTTTCAGCTTTACTAAGGTCATTGTTACTATTTTTTACTGTTTTCGCTTTTAGGCTTTTCATTTTTAGTTTTGTCATTTTTGGAATTTTTAGTGTTCATAACTTTCTTTAAGATGGGTTGGTTTAGCTTTAGGTTCTTTAGTTCTTGAGTCAGAGTTAAGAAGTTTTTTCTTTAGATTAAGTGCATTTTTATTGCAACCTCTATATGTGGCGGGGTGGTCCTCGCCACAATTAGCACATTTTGGAGTAATTTTGCCTTTAAGGGGGCAGTCGATGGTTAAATGATCCTGTGCTCACTTGACACAACGGGAGGTGAGCTCACACGTCTATGACGCGTGCCCGTAATTTTCGGCATCTATAATATTGTTTAACTGAATTAGACTTAAATCTTTCAATGGTAACTGAGATAAATAGAGATTGGTAATTATTATATATAATGACCCTCATCTGTCATGAACGAATCCGGTTAGTACCGCTTCAAAACAGAAACTTTTGGCAGCCATTTTTTTTTTCGTTTGTTTAATTCAACTTAGGAAACATACATATCATTTTCATACATGTTTTGCATCGCACATATTCTTATTTATTTCCTATAAAACCTTGAAAAACTATTCAATTGTAATGTTTAAATGTCAAAATTAAAAATAACGGATCACTGGCTATTATAAACATGAACCTATAAATAGAATTATGTAACTTCATGATTATAAACAATGCAATACCAAATAAAAACAAACCAAAACTGTTGCCATTCAGAAAATACAAATTCCAAATGGACAACTTTTTAATTCCGAATGAACGACTCTTTGACTGTTTCATTAAAAAAACGCTTAAAATATTTCTAAAACATATTAAAGCCTTAAAAATCTTAAAATATTTGTAAAAACGCATTAAAGCCTTTAAATATTTTTATCAAACTTCATTGTTTGTTTACATTGTAAGGTATGATTGTCGTCGAGTTTAGTACGTAAATGCCGCCAGTTGATTTTAGTTTTGAAATTAGTGTAAAATGATAGTTGGGATAGAATGTTTGGTTGGGCAAGTAAAAGTTACCAGTTGAAATGAGTATTGAAAGTAGAGTAGTCTAAGGTGATAATGTCGAGTCAAGGTAAAATTTTCGGTTGAGAATGAGAAAGTCCCTAGCTGGATCCTGGTTATTTTGGCGATGTTGTGGGTGAGATAGCTGGTAGGAGGTATCGAGTAGATGTGAATTTGGGTTAGCATGGAGTGTCTGTAGTTATTGGATAGTTAGTTAGAAAATTTGAAAACAGGATCTACGATAGTCTTAAAAAAGAGTATTTTGGTAAAATGAAGTGAATCGTTTTTTCTTATTATGAGGACTTTAAATACGCAAGCGAAGTGATGACGTCACTTGCCGTTCGTGGATACAAGAAAAATATTTCCTATGTTAAACGCCCAATGGATTTTTCGTAAAAAATTATTAAAAATCGAGGGAAATTATTTCCCGATTTTAATCCCCATATTTAGGTTTAGATATGTATTAGTTATTATGTGCATGCGTTAGATTAAGTTGTTTTTGTTCTAAAATTGATAAAATTTGAATTTTAAATTTCAAAACTCTAGATTAAAAAAAAACTTCCATATTCCATTGAAAACATAAACATTTCATTTCAAAGGATGATATTTGCACAATAAATATCCAACTAATATGCTAATTAAAAGGAAAATGATAAATATTCTATCATAATATGACGTGAAATTTGTTTTCAAATGTCTAAATAAAGTATCTGATATAAGATACTAATATGTTGCAGCGGAATAGATTTGATATCGGTCATCCTTGGCAGAAAAAAAATATATATATATGTATCGTCAAATTATCTGGCGAATATAATTTAATTCCTTTCAAAAATCATGGTTATTTAAAAAAGTTATATTAAGAGAGTAATGAATAGTATGAAACAATATTTCGCACAATACATATTACGAAAATGTACATCTGGCATGTATATTTTCGTAGTACGTTTTTGATCGCCAAATACAAAAACGCCATGGACAACAGAGTTTTGAAATTTAAAATTAAAATTCTGTCAATTTGACAGCAAAATAACTCAATCTAACACATGCACATGATAACTAATGCATATATATACCCAAATATGGGGATTAAAATCGGGAAATAATTTTCATCGATTTTTAATAATTTTTTACAAAAAATCCAATGGGCGAATAACATAGGAAATCATTTTCTTGCATCCACGGACGGTCAGTAGCGTCACACTTCGCTTGCGTATAGAGCACTTAATGGAACACTGGGATGAGTTGTTGCTGTTGTGTTGTCGGGCCTATATTTTTTATCAACCAGCAGTTTTTTTTATTGTCATTCATATTTATTGATCGGGTAGAATTTTTTTAATTTCAGAACGAAAATTATAAAATATCGAAACACATTTGATTTATAAACAAAAATTGAAAATACATTTAAATGATCACGTGGTAACCATCATGATCTAAACATTGTTTTCACGATTTATCATTCACATTCCGTCATTTTTGACGGGGTTATATACTAGTATTATATATTTGATCAAAGTCTTTGCGTGGTAAATTATTACACATATATAACGGCATGTGTTGGCCGGTTTTCGTATTTTTTAGCATAGCAGCGCGAGTGGCTACGAATCCGTGTTCGGCGAAGCCTTCAATTATGATAAACTGATCTGTGTAGCATGGCATGCCACGAACACAGACTTTTTTTTGTCTTTGATCGATTGGGTTAACGGTTATGAATTTAAGATTTTTATTATTAAGATAACTTTGAGCTTTCTAAAATCGTCATTTAATTTGCAATGAACCTTAAGTAATTGCCCTGACAGTTTGATGAATGGTTTTTCAGTACATTGTATATCCTTAGCTAAAATATTCCAATTGGTGTTTGATTCTATAAAAAATGGATTGGGTTTCATTGCTTTAGTCTTATCTGAGGTATTATCATTATCAGAATTATCCATTCCGTCGTCGTTAGAGTTGTCCTGATCCAGAGAGCTCCCCTCAAGAGGAGCAAAAGAATTGCTAGTCTGAATTTCCTGTATTTCGATGTTTTTAGAATTTTTTCTTTTCCGTTTGGTGGCATTTACAATGTTAAAACTACCCCATTAAGTTGGCTAAGTATATCGTTTAAGTTAGATTTTTTTACATCAATACAAAAGTTTGCAAACTACTTAAAAAAGTTTTAAAATTAGGCTCAGCAATAGCACGAAATGAATATAAGCATAAGAGACTCACCGCTTGCTCCAGCTCGGTGGTGTCATCTTTCTCTTGCATCTGCTTATGGAGTGTAGTCACAAAAGTCCGTAAATTGGAGGTATTCATCCAGAATAACGCTAATTTCATTAGGATCTGTAATTTTATGTCTAGATAGTCTTTGAAAGTCAGGTTTCATAGCACCAGAGACAATTTGTGAAGTTAAAACTTCAGTAGAAACAATATGTCCATTTATTCCATAGTGATTGTTCATGAAATTTTCTTTGTTAGCCATTTTGTGGCTATAAATGTATAAAAATATGAAGAAACAGTGAAAAAATGATGAAAAACCGTCAAAAATAATCGAAATGATCAAAAAAGTTCTTTGACCGTTCAAAAGGAGCTTAAAACCTCTCAGCCAATCCGAAGTCGGCAGTAGGCGTGGCCTACGAGGCGAAAATCCGCCCGCAGGTGGAGTGGTAAGAGATATAATCAATAGATGGTATAACAAATCAATCGAACTAAAAATCAATCGAAAATAACATTGTATAACAGTAGTCAACACTAGGTGGCGACACTTGGGAGCATGGCTAAAAGCGCCCGCATCCCACGGTACCTGGCTACTGACTGAAATGAATAAGTGTAAATGAATCATCCTCATCATTATCTCGGAAGCTTTGGGAGTGCCTGCAGTGATCGAAACCACCGCCTACCTCCACCGGAAGATGTAGAAACCTGAAGATGGGTTGCAGGATCTAAACAAGTCGGGATTCTTTAACTGAAGTGAGCTCACAGGAGCTCGGCGTGATGAAATGATGAAAAAAAAAATCAAGCCAGTCTCAGGAGAGGCAGGGGTGGGAGAAAAAGGGGGGGTGGGAGAGATCTGACAGCTATAAGCTCCATGGTGGAATTCCGGAAAGTCCGCTCTGTCCAACAAAAAAATATACATTTTTTTTCCTTTTTTTTTCTTTTACATTTACATGGTGGATCGCATACAATCCTTCCTCAGGGCCCCCTTGGCCTGTCCAGGACAGTTTTGCCTTGAAAAAGGCACCTTTGGACCCTCCTGAGTAGGGAAAACTGCATGCTTTCCGAATTTTACCTAACAATTACACTAGAAATGACTATTTACAATTATATACAAACTTCCGAAATATGCTTGTGTCATAATAATTTGGAATCTAGATGAAGTCTTAGGTATTTATAAGAAGTTTCCCAGGGAATAAGTTCATTATTCAGTCTAAAGTTATTGCTGGGGACATAGGCTCTGTTGGTGAAAAAGATGGCAGCACTTTTGGAACTGTTCCACTTTTATTTTCCATTCTTTGAGCCAAATTTCGTACGAATTAAGATAATCCTGGAGTGTTTCAAACACAGTGAGTGGTTGTGTGTATCTGAACATGATGGCTGTATCGTCCGCAAATAATGCTAACTGGACATTGGGCTTACGAGGAATATCGTTGATATAAATGTTAAAGAGGCGAGGCCCGGGAAGAGACCCTTAAGGAACTGAACTGAGAACAGGTTTCAGGCTAGAGATGTAATTACCCACTTTCACCACAAAGGACCTGTTAGAAAGATAATCAGCAAAAATTTTGTTAAGTTGATCCGGAACACCTAATTCAGAAAGTTTATAGAGAAGGTCGGCGTGCCAGACCTTATCAAAGGCCTTTTGCACGTCGAGGAAAATAATTCCCGCCACCCCTCTGGTTTGGAATCCATCGTGAATGAATTCCGACACTCTCCACAACTGTTGTTGCGTTGAAAGACGAGTTCTGAAACCGAATTGTTCGGGTATGATTAGGTCATTGGAGTCTAGGAATTTATTCAATCGGCGAACGAGAACATATTCGTAAACCTTCGAAAGACAACAGAGTAGAGAGATAGGCCGATAACTAGAAGGAGAGTGTTTGTCTTGTCCCCCCCCCCCCTTAGGCAGGGGAACAACGACAGCTCTCTTCCAGCGATCGGGAAAGATATTAAGTTTAAGCATGCCGTTAATAACTATGGAGATATATAGAAAATGAAATGAATAGGTAAATTAATTAACATATCGTTTGTATGTTGGTCCTCACTGGGTGTCTTATGTTTCTTAAGTCCTTTGATGTACTCCTGGACCTCAGAAGGGGTCGTAGGTTGGAGGGTGCTTTGTGTTTCACTGAGAAGTAAATTTTGTACCCTATAGTCGACCATGAAGTCAACCATTGGGCTAGCAATATCAGAATATGGTGAGAACTGACTTTTATGACTCTCAGCAATAGCTTCAGCCTTGTCTTTGTTATTATAAGCCATCCCATTTGGACCATTAATGGCCGAGTGTGAATGAAATCTGAAACTGGAGAAGTGTTCATATATATAGAAGAGGGATCGAATTCTGTTCAATCAATAGAATTACGTGAAAGGTGGGGAGAGTGGCCAATAGGAATTTTAGAAACACTAGTTATGTAAACTGTAGAAAAATTAATGAAATGTGAACCTAATGTAAAGTTTCCAACAATCGGACAAATAGGGAACAGCGAAATCACAATGAACAGATATCGGTCCCTTTTCTATATATATGAGCACTTCTCAAGTTCCATATTTCTTTGTGCACTGAAGACGGTACGCTAAAGTCTACCGAAACAGCTGTCTGCTTCCCATATAGGCGTTCCTGACGTTGTTGTTTTTACTGGTTTCAATAATCCAGCACAAAGTCTCCTTTTAATATCAGTATTTTATACCTCGATTAACTCTTCCTTTAACCCTTTCAGGGGCGGTGGGATACATTATATTCTACCTGATTTTAATTGCCAACAGGAAAATCAGTTGATAACAGTAAAATTTTTACATACGAAAAAAATGTTTTTCCGGGGAGTTCAAGATGCGCCAGTAAGTGCACACATAAAAATGATTTCTTTTGGACATAAAATGTAATACTTCTCTAATAAAAAAAATTAAAAAAAAAAAAAAAATCGTCAGCATTTATCCAAGAAAATAATTTTAATAAATAATTTGTACTGAGTGAAATTGTATGGGAAGATATAGAAGAATGATTTGTGATGATCAAAACATACTAATTTAATTTACTATTTCACAGCTTTTCTTATTAATATTATGTATGTTCGATGAATTTAAATTTATTGTAATGTATTGTTATAAAGACAATTGTTAAATTATAAAAAGTTCGACTCTTCACTTTTGAAGTTTTCAATATCTAGTGAAAATGATGCGCACACTCATCAATAAGATGCGTGATTTTAAATTTTTTAAATCGAAGTTTAAAGCAACCTTTCAAAATTTAAAAGTCATTAATTTAATTTAATTTGTTTATTTATTTATTTTTAGTGATAAATTTGAATTATAAAAGAAAAAGAAAAGAAAGAACTGTTTATTTGAAATATAATTTTGCATGTTCAGAAAATTGTTGACTTCGTTGGATTGGAAAAACATTGAAATTTCTATGTAATTGTTTCTTAATGGGCTCTTCCCACCGTCGTCTGCTCAATCACCTGGTAGAGGAAAACAAATAATCGAATTCAATTAAATATTGTTCTTAAGAACAAAAATTTTAATATTTATTATACAATTAAAATAAAAGTAATATTGTGCATTTGTAAACAGTAGAATAATTGTATTTGTAAATTTAATAATTTTTAAAAAACATTTTATGTGTTTATTTATTTTTACCTATAAGAATCGATTTTTGTATATTGTAATGTAACTGTAACATTAACTGATCTAGCAATAAATAATAGCTTCTTGTGGAATGCTTATCTATATATTCATTTGAAACATGTTTTTGTCTGTCTCCACTATATTGAGAGAACTACTTGGTGTAAAAATTTAGTTGAGGTATCTAAAGAAAGGTCTTGGTCTGTAGATGTGCTATGAGAAGAGAAAAATAAAAAAAAGTCGAATTGTTTCCCCCCTGGGGGGAAACCGTTTCTCTCTCGGGGGCAACGGGTGGGAAACCGTTTCCTACCCGTTTCGGGTTAAAAACACGTTTACGAGCTTAACTAAGCTCCAAATTACTTCACGGTGAAGAAATTGTATATATGGGGACTAGAGTCGAATACTAAAAAATCACTTTCTGCGAATTTGGAATTTTCGATTTTAAAGGGGGGGAAAAAGGGGGAAAGTAGATTTGGAGGGGGGGGGAGGGGGGAAATTAGTTTGAGAGGGAAATCCGTTCTAGACCCACGCATGTAGCACCTCATTTTAAAGGTCTGGACATTTCATGTCGAATGGGGATGTTTGTATACAATATAGTGCGACCCCTGGTGGTGAAAAATGGAACTAGGTGATTTTGCTGTAGACCCTATCATGTTACATCTTATTTTAAAGGTCTTGGTATTTCCTGACCGTTGTTGATGTTCGTACAGAGCACACTGCGCCCCCTGGCGGTGGAAAGTGCAACTAAAGGATTTTGCAGTTGACACCAGCATGTGACACCTTATTTGAAAGGTCTTGGAAATCCAAGGCGATTGTTGATGAAGGTCTTGAAATTTCATATTGATTGGGATGTTTTTGTACAATATAGTGCGCCTCCTGGTGGTGAAAAATGGAACTAGGTGATTTTGTAGTAGACCCTATCATGTTACATCTTATTTTAAAGGTCTTGGTATTTCCTGACCGTTGGTGATGTTCGTACAGAACACACTGCGCCCCCTGGCGGTGGAAAGTACAACTAAAGGATTTTGTAGTTGACACCACTAGTGACACCTTATTTGAAAAGTCTTGGAAATTCAAGGCGATTGGTGATGTTCGTATACAACATACTGCACCCCCTGGTGGAGGAAAGTGGATTTTGCAACGCGCCCTTACTGAAATTTTAAGGTTTTATTTAAGTTTTTTTTTAGGTTTCTTTAAACAGGTATTTTACAAGTTTTAGAGGTATTTAAAATAAGGTATTATCAAGGCTTTAATGGTGCAAAATAAAGCCATAATAAAAGCTCTATTAATACCTCCGCAGGTTTCTCACGAATACATTATGGTATTTTCAGAAAATTATTGCAGGTTTTTTATAAATACCAAAATGTTTTCATAAAATACCATGACTCATGTAGGTATTTTTAATATACATACAAAGCTCTTTTTAAATACCTTTTTTTAAATACCTGTTTTTTGAAGGTTTTTCCTTAGGTTTCTTTTAACAGATATTTTACAGGTTTTAGAGGTATTTAAAATAAGGTATTATCAAGGCTTTAATGGTGCAAAATAAAGCCATAATAAAAGCTCCATCAATACCTCTATAGGTTAAGGTATTTCTATAAAATTTATTTCAGGTTTTTTATAAATAACCATGAAGTTACGGCTTCGGTTTCATTTTGTATGTTTGATGCTGACATCTAGGGAGAAATTACTGAACTTCTGTACTTTCAATCATTCTTTCATCTGTTCTTTCACGCTTGCGGCCGGAAAGGATCGAACTGACGGACTTCGGGTTTGTAGTTACGTGCTCTCATCATTCGGCCGACGGGGCCTTGATTACATGGTTCTTGATTATTTAAACTAGCGTTTTGAGATTAACTCATTGTCCGCTGGTGTTGCGTTCACGCAACACCAGAAATAATCGCACTTAACAGTTAATTAAAAAACGTATTTTATATTAAGTATTGTTTTTCAGTGAGAAAAGGATAGATTTTTTTTATGACAAAGAAAAAAAAAAAAAAAAATCTAAAAAATAGTTTTAAGTTTAAAATGGATTTCAAACGTAAAACACTGTTCAAACAAAAAAATTTCAATATCTTTATATCTGAATGAGTTTACATAACTTGTAAAAAAAATTTATGTAAAAAACAATTTTTTACCGTAAGAAGCTTTTTATTGTGAAGCCCTAAAAAGCACAAAATAAAAATTTATTCTGGCAAAGAGATGCTACAAAGAAATGAAAGTTTCAACACTAAGAAAATTTTAGCGAAAAATATAGGTATTTCCCTTTTGCAAGAGATGAAAATTTTTAATGTTCAAAATATTTTAAAAAGCTTTCTAGACCAATATTCTTAGTTATTAGGTTTTGTATAATCATTAATTAGGCTATAAATTTCGAATGTCTCGAAAGCTTTTAAAAATATTTTGAACATTAAAAAATTTCATCTCTTGTAAAAGGGAAATACCTATATTTTTCTCTAAAATTTTCTTAGTTCTGAAACTTTCATTTTTTCTAGCATGTCTTTGCCAGAATAAATTTTTGTTTTATGCTTTTAAGGCCTTCACAATAAAAAACTTCTAAATTTAAAAAATGGTTTTTTACTTAAATTTTATTTTGTGCATTTTAGTTAAAAAAAAAAAAATCAAAATTACTGAGGATATTGTGTAGACAACGGAAAATTTTCTTTTATCAATTGACATTTTTTGTTTTTGTTTTTAAATATCTGCAAAAAAGTACCATATCATCTTTCGAGGACCGAATCTGGGACCATCGATTTATCAGCATGACGCTCTAACCAAAAGTCTAAGAACAGACAAGAAAAGTCATGGAACATTCTAGAAAAATCTATCAAATACTTATATAAAATGATATTTTTCTCGAATGCTTTTTGAAATATTTGGAATACTTAAATTTTTTTATCTTTTTCAAAAGGGAAATATCTATACATTTTTTAAAATTTTCTTGTTGTTGAAACTTTTATGATTTTATAGCATGTCTCTGCAATAATATATTTTTTATTATTATTTCAGGCTTTTTAGGGCTTCACAACAATAAAAAACTTTCAGTGTTATTTATATTTACTTATTTTATATTTATTTATTTATTTTTATTTTTACTAAATTTTTATTTTATGCATTTTAGTAACCCAAAAAGCTTCTTAAAAGAAACTATCGAAATTCCTCAGGATACTGTGTAGACAATGAAAGATTTTCTTTTATAAATTGACATCGTTTCTATTAATTTTCTGTAAAAAAAAACACATAAGCGTTCGAGGAACGAACCCACGAGCATCGCGTTATCACCATGATGTTCTAACCAAAAGCATTAACGAGCGACGAAAAGGGTTGTTTAAATTTACACTAAAATGGAGGAGCCTTATTTTTCAGAGTGATACAAGGACACGATGACAAAAATCCAATTTCAATAAAAAGCCTCATATATATATATATATATATATATATATATATATATATATATATAAATAATAGATAACGTAATAAAATTTAATCTTAAAATTTAGCAATTAATAGAACTAAAACAATAACAGCACACTAAAATATAGAACTGAATTTAACATAGAGGAAAGAATAACACAAAAAGTTGCGATATAGATAAGGAACCAAAGAGTTACCATATTAACTTAAAATACTTACGCCGACCTGAAGGATAATAAAAAAGGAACATTAAACTTGTGAAAGAGAAAAAAGATAATAAACCACATAATCAATTGGATATAAATGCTTAAAATTAGAAATATACTTATCAAGGGGCGCATACTTCATAAAGCAGAGAAAGCTGCAATGATTTCGTAAAACGATATTGCTAATCATAGCAATTTATATCATCTCACGTCCCGATCAATGCAGCAAAAAGACCAAAAAGAATGAGAAAAAGGTGAAAAATTAAATTAAAACAAAGGATAAATAAATATTAATTAAAATCTTAAAGGAAACCAAATTAATAACATGAAATAAGCAAAGAAACCACATGGAAAACAGTTAACACAAACTGGAAAAATGGTAATGTTAAAATTAATACTAGTAGAGTTAAATTAAATCGTACCAAAAATATTATATATATATATATATATATATATACATGTATATATATAACTTTTTTTTTGTGTGTGTGTGCTATTTAGTATTTAAAAAAAAAAAAAAAGCTGCTTAAAAAAACTCTTAGAATACTGTGTAGACAATGAAAAATTTTCTTTTATCAACTGATATATTTTCTATTAATTATCTGCAAAATTTAACACATCGCTCCTCCGGGAATCGGGAATGGAACTCACAATCATCGCATTAGGAACTTGACACTCTAACCAACTGAGCCAACCAGCGGCAATAAAAACCGCTGACATTTACTTTAACGTTGAGGTGCCTTGTTTATTAGCGTGACAGAAAGACGCGATAACGAAATCCAATTTCAATAAAATGTTTCTAAAAAGCTTCTAAAAATATTAATTAATGTAATTTTTACTTAAAACTTTTTATTTTGAGCTTTTTTAATATAAAAAAATATTTTGCGTTTTCTAATATCTAAAAAGAAAAAAAACTTCTTTAAAAAACTCTTCTTGGAATACTGTGTAGTGAACAAAACATTTTCTTTTATCAATTGACACATGTTTTACTAATTATCTGTAAAAATTAACCAGTTGGACCTTCAGGGATCGAACTCTCGACCTTCACGTTATTAATATGACTCTCTAACCAACTAAGCCAAGAAGCGACAAATTGAGCAACTTATATTTAATTTAAAATGGAGGCGCTTTGTTTATTAGCGTGAGACAAAGACACGATGACAATTTCATATAAAAAGCTTCTAAAAATGTTGTCTAAATAAAATAATTACTTTTTTAGTCATCTGTAGTTTTTACTTTCCGAACACTATAGTGAGGAAAGTATTGTAATCATGTCAAAAATCCGAATTTGAGATTTTGATGTTTCTATACGTTTTGAGGTCCCCTGAGTCCGTTTTCACTATTTTTGCGATGATGTATGTGTGTGTGTATGTGTGTATGTATGTGTGTATGTATGTGTGTATGTCTGTGAGTGAACACGCTAGCGTCTAAACGCTTTGTTCGAATAAGCTGAAAGTTGGTACGTATATTGTAAGTACGAACCCTATAGATTTTGGTGAATCTAGCACTTATAGTTTTTTTACAGGGACACAAAGAAAAATTCTTTATCATTATGGCCTATGGGACCAAAATCTTAAAAGTACGATAGCATCTAAACGCCTTATTCAATTGAGCAAAAAAAATATACACATATGATAGGTCCCAGATACTCAATCTGTATAGATTTTGGAGTATCTAGCACTTATAGTGTTTTTACAGGGACACAAAGAAAAATTCTTTATCATTATGGCCTATGGGGCCAAATTTTTAAAAGTGTGATAGCGTCTAAAAGCCTTATTAATCTGAGCAAAAAATTTGTACACATGTTATAGGTCACAGTTGCACCAACTGTATAGATTTTGGTGAATCTAGCGCTTACAATTTTTTTACAGGGGCACAAAGAAAAATTCTTCATCATTATGCCCTGTGGGACCAAATTCTTAAAAGTGCGATAGCATCTAAACGCCATATTCAATTGAGCTGAAAATTTATATGAATATTATAAATCACTGTTGCACTAACTATAAGCATTTTGACAAATATTTATAGGTTTTTACAGGGACGCAACGAAAAATTCTTTATCATTATGATCTATGGGCTCAAAGTTCAGTTGCGTTAAATAAAACATCGTGTAATATATGGGCAAAAATACTCAAACACTCTATTATGGTTTTCTCTCTTTTGTTTGTTTAACAACTCCTCTTTCTTTACTTTATTTACAAAACTGTTAATTACTCAATGTTCGGAAAGTCGAGTGGAGTCACTCCAGATTTTTTCTGTTTTATGCGCCCTCAAGGAAATTTCCGCGAACATTTATATTTATTAATTCTTTATTCTTATTCCACTGACGTTGTACAAATATAACACTCTATTTTTAGTAAGATAAGACTAATTTTCATAATTTTATTTTAAATTATTGTTATATATGATCAAAACAATGAACGTTACTGTTTTTATTCAGAAAAAAAATCATTATTTCTAGTTTTGGCGGTTAATGGGTTAAAACTGAAATTAATTTTAAATGCGTGTTATTTTCTGATTTAGGAGATGAATGTATTAATATTTATTATGTTTTTGATAAATTATTGGATGAATATTAATGAATCTCAGATTAATTTTGAGTATTGAATAATTGTTTCATAGGTTTTTTTTTCTTTTTTTTAAATATTATGTTTTGTTCCGTAGAAATAGAAACAGATAATTATTAATAATAATACTCAAAATTGTTATTATTTTACTAATTAAAATATTTAGTCAATGAGTAATAATAAGTTAATGAGTAATAATAAGTTATAAATAAACTTAAAAAAAAAGTTTTTGATTGCAGGTATAATGGAGGTATTACCTGAATACCATAAGAAAACTTACTTGCATCCATGTACTTATCCAAAACCTTTGAAAGCCTTCAGAAAACTTAAAGCAGTGCAGGTTTTTAGAGGTTTTAAAAATAAAGCCTAAAAAAAAGTTTTTGATTGTAGGTATAATGGAAGAATTGTCTGAATACCATAGGAAAACGGACTTATTATCAGCGATGTATTTAACCGAAACCTTGGAAAACTTCTATAAACCTAAAAACATGTAAAATTTCAAGAGATTTTTTTTAAAAACCTAAAAGAAACTTAGATGAAGTTTCTTTTCGGAAGGTATTATTTTAATCAAACTTCAATAAAAGCTTTTAAATACCTGGAAACCTATATTAAACCATAAAAAAGGCTTTAGAAAACCTTAACCCTTTCTTTACCGTAGCTGGAATTTCAGTATGTTCTTAAAATACCAAAATGCCCGGAAATTTTTTCTCCTTTTCTTTGCATGTCAAATGTCATCGCAAAAGGGATCACTTTTTCTATGAAAAGGGTAGAATCAAGTGACACATCAACAGTTTCCCTGCAGTAGGGAATAGGAGAGAAATTCCGTAGAAGACAACATTGAAAGGGAAAATTAAATACCTTTCTAGAAGCAAATGTTAATCTGTTTGTTCATTGAATATTGTATTTCGGTTCTTATTGTTGAACAGATAATTTTCTCTGCAGATTGAAACATAGAGATAATACTATCTAAAGAATTTAGAAGTTTTACTTGGAATAATCTTTACTATTCAAATGCATTGAACTTGAAAAGAATGAATTAGAGCTTGAGATATGAAAGCATTGAAGGGCTTTAAAACTCGGATTTTAATCACTTTCAAAAAAGAAAGAAAGAAATGTATGTATATATATATATATATATATAGAGAGAGAGAGAGATTGTACAATGCAGGTTAAATTCTAAATGTACTTTTTCTTTTAAATTCTGAATGAAACAAAAAATAAATAAATAAATAAAAAGTTACATGAAAAATGTACTCAAGAATTTTGATGGAAAATATTTTAAAGGAAATAAAAAAATTATCTTTTTTAATGTAAACGATTTTAAGTTAGCAATATTGGAATGAAATAAAAATGTTAACCGTAATAATAATAAATAAAATAAATATTTTGAATAGAAAACAATACATTATTATTTTTATTTTTATTTAAGAAATGTATTATATTAGATACCAAATGTTTTGTTTATGATGTATTATATTTTTGAGTCTCTTCATAATTTTTATGTAAAAGAAATAAACGAATAAAAAAATCAGAAATAAAGAAGAAGAGGGGAAAAAAAAACGTTAAAGCTAATATAAATGTTTCTTGTGAATTAATATGAAATTGTAAAATATTGGCTCTGTTGCCATTTTTAATTTTAAGACCTAAATTTTTATTCCTAATTTCATTATTGGGACGGAGGACTATAAGTTTCAATCTGGAGTTTTTATAGACCAGTTTTTGTAACACCAATATAAATTAGAAATATCAGTCCTATCGTTAAAAATTCGGTACCGAATGAAAGGGGCGATTTCTCTGACTCCAGAGGAACAAACAGTTTTACGACACGACAATCAATTTTCTTTTTAAATTAACTAAAGTAGGAAATTTAATTGACAACACTTCATATTTATTCATTTCTGTCATTTTAAAAAGTACGTGACTCGGTACAAATTCAGTACCAAACGAAAGGGGCGATTTTTCTGAATCTGAGGGGTACAAAAAGTTTTTCGACGCAACAATTATTTTTATTTATTTATTTTATTTTATTTTATTAATTAACTAAAGTATGAAATTTAGGTGGCAACACTTCATTTTAATTCATTTCAGTCATTTTAAAAAGTACGTGTCCCAGTTTTACGGTCAAAAAATGAGATAAAAAAATAATATTAAAAAATAAGAACAAAAATAAAAATTTTACAGATTGAAATTAATAGTCATCCGTGCTAAACTAAATTCTTCCTTTGACAGAATTCTTAATTTATTTTATATTTTAATTTATTTATTTTTATTTTCTCTCCCCGTACCATTTAAAAAGTTTTGGGAATGCATTGTAAGCAATCACTAATGTGATTAACCTATGCTGTAAAATTCCTTCTGTAAATTTTAATTTACCATTTATTCATAACTTTAATCACAAGCTCTCTATTTTATTATTATTATTATTATTAATTAATTACGTTATAGGTGTTTACTTCTAAATATTTAAAAGATTACAATTTAAAAGGAAGTATTCAAGAAATAAGTTCATTCAGTTATTCCCCCCCCCCCCAAAAAAAAAAAAAAAAAAAAAAAAGGTGATTTTTTTTTTAAATGCATATTCTTTTTATTTATATCTTACATCAATATCGTTACATGATCTCTTTTGTTAGTGAATTTAATTTGACATATCTTAGCATTGACGAAAGACTTATAAAAATAAATTTAAATATACTTTTTCAGATACATATGTGAAATATAAGATTTATTGTGTTTTAATTTAATTGTTTTATAATTTATTTATTAAAAAATATCTCATTTATGTAATCATCAAATATATTTTTAAATTTAGTTTGTTATTATTATTATTATTATTTTAGTTTTTAATTGAAATCTAAAATGTTTAAATTTTCCTTAGATGTAGAAGAGAATTTTATTATTAAAAACCTACTCTAAGTTAGTCAGGTACAAGTTTAGAAATATATTATCATTATTAGAAATATAAATTTTAGTAAGGGAGGTTTCTGATGTTTCGAAAATAAAACCTAAGTAAAACCATTTTTGATGGAGGCATAACGGAGGTATTTTTTGAATATCATAGGTATTATCATCGATGTATTTATCCGAATCCTTGGGAAACCTCTATAAAACCTAAAAAAGTGCATGTTGTCAAAGGTTCCAAAACTAAAACTTAAAAAATACGTTTTTGGTTGCAGGTATAATGGTGGTATTATTTAAATACCATAGGAAAAATTATTATCATCGATGTATTTATCTGAAACCTTTGGAAGCCTCTATAAGACCTAAAACAGTGCAGGTTTTAAAAGGTTTTAAAATTAAAACCTTTAAAATACATTTTTGATTGTAGGTATAGTGCAGGTGTTATCTAAATACCATAGGAAAACTTATTATTCTCGATGTATTTATCTGAAACCTTGGGAAACATCTATAAGACCTAAAACAGTGCAGGTTTTAAAAGGTTTTTAAAATAAAACGTTTTTGACTGTAGATATTATCCAAATGCCATAGGGAAACTTATTATCACCGATGTATTTATCCGAAACCTTGGGAAACCTCTAGAAAACATGAAACCAGGTAGGTTTTCAGGAGGTTTTAAAAATAAAACCTAAAGAAAACTTAGATGAGGTTTCTTTTCAGGAAGTATTTTTTAGCGAAACTTCAAAGAAACCTTTTAAATACCTGAAAACCTAGATAAAACCATAAAAAAAAGTTTTAGAAAACCTTAAATTTCAGTAAGGGCGTGCGTAGCATGCATCCTGCTATACAGTGCAGCAGCTACAGGCAGAGGTAACACGAGTCAGAGGTTCGCTCGGTTCAAGGTTCATTTTTGAGAATTTTTTCATGTTATTAGCGGTCTGTATATACGCTGCCGCAGGCATCGGGTCACGAGCCTGAGTTCCGTTCTGTTTGAGGTAATTTTTTTTGTTACCGATGATTATTTTTTTTTGTGATGTTTTCATTTAAAAATAGAAATTCAAACAAAATCGAGTTAAAGATATAAAACCATACACATTTAAGGTGCATTTAAGATATATCATGGATATATCATGGGCCCGGGCAATGCTGGGCGGGTTCGTTCTGTTCCAGGCTAATTTTTTGGAATTTTTTCATGGTATTAGCGGCTCGCGTATGCGTTGACGCAAGCACCGGGGTCAACAGGCAGAGTTTCGTTCGGTTCGAGGTAATTTTTTTTGTTACAGCTGATTATTTTTTTTCGCAATGCTTTTATTTAAAAATAGAAATTCAAACAAAATTGAGTTAAAGATATAAAATCATACAAATTTAAGGTGCATTTAAGGCTATTATCATGGGCCCGGGCATTGCCGGGCGGGTTCGTTCGGTTCCAGGTTATTTTTTTGGAATTTTTTTATGTTGTTAGCGGCCCGTGTATGCGCTGCCGCAAGCACCGGGGTCACAAGGCAGATTTTCATTCGGTTCGAGGTAATTGTTTTGTTACAGATGATTATTTTTTTCGTGATGCTTTTATTTTAAAACAGAAATTGAAACAAAATCGAGTTAAAGGTATAAAATAATACAAATTTAAGGTTCATTTAAGGTATCATGGGACCGGGCAACGCCGGACGGGTCAGCTAACATATAGTCTCAGTATTAAACGAAGTAGAAAATAAAAGATAGCATCTGTTTATTTGGAGTCAGTTTGACGTCACATTGACAGTACTTTGTAGAAAGTGATGTCATATACAGTATTTCTATTTATAAGCATTTTTCCGACTTTCTTTTAAGTGAAATGTCGTAAATTATATTAGATGTTTTAACACGAAATACATTTGAATAATGATGCAACGATTTTTGAAATATTACGGTCAATAAAGTGATCGTCGAATTCGACGGGTTCCAGCTAGTGGATTAAAATTTGAAATTTTAAAATGGTTTCATTTAATTTAATTGCATAAAGGTGTTACAACAAATTAATTAACTTAGTTACTGGTCTAAATGGATTTACTCCGTACGATATTGCACTGTCACTGATTTAAGTACCAAAACTCAGAGTATTAAAGATGTTCTTCATGAACATGAATAACAAACATAAACTAAATGATGATTGTAAATGTATACAGCAAACAAAAGATGATGAATAATGATATAAAATGAATTAAAAATGATGATTTATAAAAAAATAACACAAATTAAATACAATTGATCAAAAATAAGAATAGAAAATGTGTTATTTCAGTAATCGCTATAGGTAAACAAGACTTTGTCTGCTATTTGTTTTTCCTCTATCATGTGACCTCTGACGTCAGGTGGGAAGAGCCCATTGTAAAATTCTTAACAGAAAACAACGAATCTTAACACTAGCCATATACACATTTATTAAATTAATTTCCAGTAACTTTTTCTGGCGGGTTTTATATATAGACTTGTTAAATCACACACTTAGGAAATCCCGGTGTAAGGCATTTTGATTTTGATTTAAAATAAATAAATAAATAAAAATATAAAATATAATATCCGTTTAATCATTTTAAATATTTATAGAATAGCAGGCTTTAAGAGCTATTTCTTAGAATATATCAAGTCATTTTAATTAAAAAAACCAAAACTTTTATAAAATATTCTGGACTCCTAGAGGTTATACTTTTTAAAGTACAAATCAAAAAGTGCAAATATTTCTAAAAATTAATAAACATTACAGTCTAGAATAAAAATTATTTTAATTTATATTTATTTTATGTTTTTATTGTAGTATTATGCATGCGTAGTAGTTTTCTTTTCTTCAAAAAAAAAACTTTATTTTTGTTGTGTTTGTCAAACATGTGTAACTAATGTAAACTCTTAACTCTTTTTTTTTTTTTTTTTTTACATTTGATCTAGAGGAAATTTAATCAGTGTCAAGATATACTTTGAGGGTGATGAAGTAGTTGTTTATAAATATTCTCCAAAATACATGGTAAGATATAGAATTTTGCATGTTTTATTTTTGAATTATGTTGAACATAAACTTAGGGGGAAAAATAAAATAAATAATACTTTCATATCATTAATTAGAAACAATTCAAAAGACGTTTTTAATTTTCTTTCAAGAGTAGTTTCAAACAAATGATGCATATTCTATTCTTCTTTAAATATGAATGAATTACAGCTACCATTTGCAAAAAGATCTATATAATAAAGGATAATAAATTAACGACAGCTTCTATATTGAATTTTCTTCTCTGAAACGTCTCTTTAAACATAAAATATAATCAACACACAAAAATAAATGCCTTATGTAAAATTGCTTTATAAAATTACTATTACTATTATTTTCATTATTATTAATTTTATTATTAGAATGTGTTTAAACATTAGTTTTATCGAAAGCTATTTCAGCCCATAAGATTTTGTTGCTTTAATTTCCACATAAAGCACCACACCCAGCTCCAAAAAATGAACTAAACAATAAGATTTCTGTACATCATCTCCGAAATAATATTTTAGTAATACTTAATAAAAAATAACCTTCTGAGTATGAACAATTATATAAGAATGGTTTATGATAAATATAAAAAGAACACAGCTTTTCAAAAATTAAAAGATCCGAAGCACACAGCTGCAAAAGTCGGGATTGGCTCTTTTGCCATCTGTTCTCAGCCTAGAAAATTGAAATGGTTTTAATAACTTGGATAGCCCTACTAGAAATATTCATTTCTAACATAGTTTCCTCATTCTGCCTGGAAACATCCCCAGTACATCTCGATCAACCTATACCTCTCTGTCAGACCAAAAGTGGAGTATGTTTCTCATACTTAATTCTATGCATCTGAAACTAACTTAGAAAAATTAGACTGAGCACAATCAAGTGCGGCTGCCATTATTGCTGGCGTGAGAAGCCGTTGTTCTCTGGATCTTGTGTTAAATAAAATGAAAATGATATACAATCGTTAAGTTTGATCAGAACCACTGGACATACAAATTATTTGAACATCTTTTAACGATTATAATCTATCATCGACATTCCTCAGAAAATGGTACAATAATCAAAGATTAAAGAAAGCAAGTCCATTTTCTCGGCTTCACATTATGGGCTTGATAGATCAAAATGTCCATTCTTTAAAGTCAGTTATTAATCCTTTTCAAGGGCTGCCTAATGTTCATTTGCTCACCGAACATGGGACTCAAACTAATAAACAGAATGATCTGACGGAATACCTATCAACTTGTTTTTACTTAAGGTAGTGTAAATTAAATTTTAGTGTCGATCATTTCATGCAGAGCACTCTGGTAATAAAAATATTAATGTTCTGGCCGAGGGAGGTGCTTCTGGTCCACTAGCTCCAAATATCACCTTAAATATACATGAAATCTGTTAAAAAAGATGCCATAGTTATACTCAGCATTTGTTCATGGAAAATCTCTCCAGGATACACTGGAAACTGGTGCAATGTCGTCCGATCTTCTTTGCTGAGCACTGAACCCGAATACTGATGGCGCCAGAGTGCTGGCCCTAGTCGAGATCTTTTCAGAAGTCGTCTAGGACGCAGGGAGATTCGGCTCCCGAGAAGACTGTTTAAATTGTCAGATTCAAATTCATAAGAATTGTACCACCTCACAGAAGGGTATTTTATTTTCCTGATGAGAATTAGTAACTGAAATTAGTAATGGCTCATTTATAGCCAGTTGAAATGTTGACGACGGTGGTGTAAGGCTGTGGATAGTGTTCAATCTGCAATCTGGTTTGTTCATTTCCTTTAAGGATGTGTGTTCATTTTAGCCACTGAATCTTTCACACAAGTTAAATCAAAAGTTGGGAGAGCATTTTTAAAAGTTTATTACATAGTCATTAAATAGAAGCTTTATTTGCAGATAATATTTAATTATTATCCGCAAATAGAGCTAATTTAATAATATGTGCAAATAGAGCTAATCGTTAATTAATACATTAACATGATTATTCATCACAGTTTACATTTTTACGAAACTTTCAGCTTGTCATAAATTTAAATCCTTTTCTTTCTCCGAATATCGGAGCCACGAAGAACATATTTTATATATATTTCAAGCACAGGTAAAAGGAACAAACTTCATGATACAAAGCGAAACAAGAAAGAACTACTAAACAAAAAAGAAATTAATTCAAGATCTCTACTGCTCTTGGCAAAGAGCCAACCTTTGACCAGGAGGGAAAATGCGTGTGGATTCGACATCCGAACAAAGGGGAACCCATAGAATAATAATCAAGGAAGAAGGCGCATGTCAGTACTCTATGCTTACAAACCCCTTCTAGTGAATTGCCAGTGAAAGTTTCTCTCGGTCTGGGTTCTCAATTCCTTGAAGTAAAGCATCCATCCTCGGCGCATTTATTACTGTTTGTTGTGGGTGCTGCCTCGCTGACTGATTGACAGAGAGACAAGACAATTCAAAATTCTCGCCAACAAGTCGGCAACCAATCAGATTGAAGCATTGTTAAAACCCTATATCCGGCATTCCTAGATTTTTTAAACCGAAACCAAAACACATACGCTCCATCTTGTACTATTATATATCTATGGGGGAACCTGGTTCCCTGGGAAACAAGAAATTTTGAAATCGGACCTCATAATGGATACAACGGTCTGTTTGGTTTTTGATACTCCTGGTTTAGGTTAGGGTGGTACACACATCCCAGATAACAATTTAAAGATTTTGAAAACTTTCTTTCACCCTATAAGTGAAAAATCTAAAAAGCTTTTTAAGATATTTTGGTTAAAAAACTTGAAAGCTTGTAACAAGGCGTAAAACAAGATTATTAGTTGACAAAATCTAAGGCATTTTTTAAGGATTTTATATGCAGGCTTTCTAAAGGTAAAGAGAGTTTTTAAGGATTTTATGTATAGGCTTTCAAAAGGTAACAGTGAAAGATAAAAATTGCGATGGCATGTCTTCGGACCACCTCTAGGGGTGAGTCCCAGATCGTCGCCAATTGCCCATTTGCGCAGCACTAGTGCGACATAAAAAACCCAACCAATCAAAAGGTAAGAACGTAAAGGTAGTTTTTAAGGATTATTTAAAAGTGGTTGTCAAACAGTTAAAATGCTAAGACTTCTTATCTTCAATGCAGTCATCTAGTGAAAAAATCTTAAACATTCAAGTTTTTATCCTTTAATTATCTACTTTACCTAGCCGAGGATAGAACAACATATCTTTCACACTAAAGTACTGTGTGCTAACCATTTTCTATATCCGCGCTTGCTAGAATGACTCCTTATAAAAAAGAGTTTCTATATGAGTTATTTTAGGCAGATATAATATATTTATTTAAGTTGTTATAATTAAATTAATTTTAAAAGTGCAATTTATATTTCTGAGTACTTATGAATTATATTTTTAGTTTTAAAAAATTAATGTATTCGTAATAGTAACTAAGAGTTGGTGTAATTTTAATTTTGAGTTGTGTTTTACATCAAATAAAGTTTGGAGTATAATTTGAATATTAAATAATTACTTAATCTTATATATTAAAAAAATTTATGAAAACTAAAGTCAGTCCGTCTGGCCGTTCTATCCGGCCGATTTCTTTCATTTTTTTTTTAAATGAAAGGTATTTAGGCACAGATATGTCATCAATCATTGAAATTTACTCAACTTCCACCTTACTCAAGTTATACTCAAACGCGATTCTTCCCTGTACATTTCTTATGGGACACATTCACTCAAACAAATCGAATTCTGATAGCTCCTCTTCTAATGAATGGATCTTGATCGTTTCACTCTCAGAACACTCAGTGGATCAAGTTCTTTCTTTTGAGCTATTAACTGCTTAAATTCGTTGAGTCTGAGAAAAGTTATGCGTGCACAATCAACTTTACATTCAATTTTTTCAAGAATTTCCTTCACTCAAACCTTCATAACTAGAGTTCTAATTAATGTAGGCTGTTGACACAAGTCTAAGAACACTCAGTGGATCAAGCTCTTTCTTTTGAGCTATTAACTGCTTAAATTCGTTGAGTTTGAGGAAAGTTATGCGTGCAGAATGAACTTTACATTCAATTTTTTCAAGATTTTTTCAAGATTTTCCTTCACTCAAACCTCTATAACTAGAGTTCTAATTAACGTAGGCTGTTGACACAAGTCTAAGAACACTCAGTGGATCAAGCTCTTTCTTTTTAGCTATTAACTGCTTAAATTCGTTGAGTTTGAGGAAAGTTACGCGTGCACAATCAACATTACATTCAATTTTTTCAAGAATTTTTCAAGATTTTCTTGCGTTTGGTGTAAATCAATTATTTGAAAAAAAAGTCTATATATTAATTTGAAACATGTTTTTGTCTGTCTCCACTATATTGAGAGAACTACTTGGTGTAAAAATTTGGTTAAGGTGTCTAAAAAAAGGTCTTGGTCTGTAGTTGTTCAATGAAAAGAGAAAATTAAGAAAAAGTCGAACAGTCCCCCCCCCCCGGGGGGGGAACGGGTTAAAGCTCCAAATTACTTCACGGTGTGGAAAGTGTACATATGGGGACTAGAGTCGAATACTAAAAAATCACTTTCTGCGAATTTGGAATTTTCGATTTTAAAGGGGAGGGGGGGAAGGGGGAAAGTAGATTTGGAGGGGGGGGGGAAGGGGATAATTAGTTTGAGAGGTAAATCCGTTCTAGACCCACACATGTAGCACCTCATTTCAAAGGTCTTAACATTTCATGTCGATTAGGGATGTTCGTATACAATATAGTGCGACCCCTGGTGGTGAAAAATGGAACTAGGTGATTTTGCTGTAGACCCTATCATGTTACATCTTATTTTAAAGGTCTTGGTATTTCCTGATCGTTGGTGATGTTCGTACAGAACACACTGCGCCCCCTGGTGGTGGAAAGTGCAACTAAAAGATTTTGCAGTTGGCACCATCATGTGACACCTATTTAAAAGGTCTTGGAAATCCAAGGCGATCAGTGATAGGGGTCTTGAAATTTCATGTTGATTATGGATGTTTGTATACAATATAGTGCGCCCCCTGGTGGTGAAAAATGGAACTAGGTGATTTTGTAGTAGACCCTATCATGTTATATCTTATTTTAAAGGTCTTGGTATTTCCTGACCGTTGGTGATGTTCGTACAGAACACACTGTGCCCCCTGGCGGGAGAAAGTGCAACTAAAGGATTTTGCAGTTGACACCACCATGTGACACCTTATTTGAAAGGTCTTGGAAATTCAAGATGATTGGTGATGTTCGTATGCAACATACTGCGCTCCCTGGTGGAGGAAAGTGAATTTTGCAGCGCGTGCGTAGCATGCCTGCTATACGGTGCCGCAGCCACAGGCGGCGGAAACACGATTCAGAGGTTCGTGCGGTTCAAGATTAATTTTTAAGAATTTTTTCATGGTATTAGCGACCCGCATATACGCTGCCAGAGGCACCGGGGTCACGAGCCCGAGTTCCGTTCTCTTTGAGTCAATTTTTTTTGTTATATATGATTATTATTTGTTTCGCGATGCTTTCATTTAAAAATACAAATTCAAACAAAATAGAGTTAAAGATATTAAATCATACAAATTTAAAGTTCATTTTAGGGCATTATCATGGGCCCGGGCAACTCCGGTCGGGTTCGTTTGGTTCCAGGTTAATTTTTGGGAATTTTTTCATGTTGTTAGCGATCCGTGTATGCGCTGCCGCAGGCACCGGGGTCACAAGGCAGAGTTTCATTCGGTTCGAGGTAATTTTTTTGTTACAGCTGATTTTTTTTTTTTTTTTTTTTTTTTTTTTTTTTTTTGCGATGCTATGCTTTTATTAAAAAATAGAAATTCAAACATAATCGAGTTAAAGATATAAAATCATATAAATTTAAGGTTCATTTAAGGTTATTATCATGGGCCCGGGCAACGCCGGTCGGGTTCGTTTGGTTCCATATTAATTTTTGGGAATTTTTTTATGTTATTAGCGGCCAGCGTATGCGCTGCCGCAGGCACCGTGGTCACAAGGCAGAGTTTCGTTTGGTTCAAGGTAATTTTTTTGTTACATCTGATTATTTTTTCGCGATGCTTTATTTAAAAATAGAAATTCAAACAAAATCGAGTTTAGGATTTAAAATTATGCAAATTTAAGGTTTATTTAAGGTTATTATCATAGGCCCGGACAACGCCGGGCGGGTCAGCTAACATGTAGTCATAGTATTAAACGAAATAGAAAATAAAAGATAGCAACTATTTATTTGGAGTCAGTTTGACGTCACCAATGACAATACTTTGTAGAAAGTGGTGTCGTATATAGTATTTCTATTTATAAGCATTTTCCCGAATTTCTTTTTTTAAAGTGAAATGTCGTACATTATATTAGATGTTTTAACTTGAAATACATTTAAATAATGATGCGACGGTTTTTGAAACATTACGGTCAATAAAGTGACCGTCGCATTCGACGGGTTCCAGCTAGTTTTATTATTATTATTATTATGTATTGTTTAATTAAAATATTTACGACCATAGAAATTATTAAAATTTTTTCTGTCAATTGTATTTTATTTTTATCGTAATGATTTAACAGATTGATAATTCATTAAGTAAAAATTTAAAAACCGTACTCATTAAAGTAAATTTAAAATGTATATTTATTTATTACAAACTTGCTGGAATAAAATGGACAATATCCGATTTCTTGGGTTCGAGGCTAAATCATACCCAACATCTGACTTCTGATTCTCTATTTACCTATGAATTTCTCTCTAGGATACAAATATTTCCCTATAGAATTCAAACATTTCCCCATAAAACACAAATGTAAACATTATAATTCTGTATTTTTCCCTGTAGTAGTCACGTGTCAAAGGTTTAATACGTAACGCGGATAAAATCCATTAGTTTAAAAATTTTCCTACCTGTACCCAGATAGCAATTTAAGTTTTTTGAAACTTTCTTTTTTTCCTCAGAATGACTTTTAAAAGGGTTTTAGAAACGAAACTTTTAAGCTTGGGAAAGTGCGATCCTTAGAAACTACCTTAGTATTAAAGGGACCGGAAAGTAATGTCTTTTTTTTTTTTTTTTTACAATAAATCCAAACAGATGAATTTTTAAAAGTTTTTATTACCATGTTTTTATTAACTCGCTTTCTTGTTTGTTTGCTTGTTTGTCCTGTACAAATCTTGCAACCGATTTTTAACTAACTTCCCAAATAGCTAGACATTTGAAACTTTTAGAATAACTGAGAACACAATAACAACGCAATACCTCGAAGCCCGATTTTCGAATTTTTCATTAGTTCTCTTTTAATTAAATAAAATATGAAAATAATAACCTTCTAATAACTTTAAAATTAAACATTTAAATATTGCTAAAAAAAATTACGAGTTCATTTTCTTTCAACATAAAAATAAATACATTTAATTAGTCGTGAACAATAAAAAATTATAAAAAGTTAAATTATTCATCTCACAAAAATTGCCGTCATTATAACTTTAAAAATTTTATACACATTGGTAAAGTGCTAAAACGCAAGCAAAGTGTGGCGTCACTGACCGTCCGTGGATGCAAGAAAAAGATTTCCTATGTTAATCGCCCATTGGATTTTTTGTAAAAAAATATTAAAAATCGAAGAAAATTATTTCCCGATTTTAACCACCATATTTGGGTATAGATATGTATTAGTTATCGTGTGCATGCGTTAGATTGAGTTATTTTGCTGTCAAATTGACAAAATTTTAATTTTAAATTTCAAAGCTCTGTCATCTTTGGTGTTTTTTGTATTTGGCGATCAAAAACGTAATACGAAAATATACATGCCAGATGTATTTTCGTAATATGTATTGTACGAAATATTGTTTCATGTTATTCATTACTCTTTTAATATAAGATGTTAAAATAACCATGATTTTTGTAAGGAATTAAATATGTTCGCCAGATAATTTGGCAATTTTTTTTTTCCGCCAAGAATAACAGATATGAAATGTATTCCGCTGCAACATATGAGTATCTTATATCAGACACTTTTATTTAGACATTTGAAAACAAATTTGACTTCAAATTATGATAGAATAATTATCATTTTCCTTTTAATTAGTATATTAGTTGGATATTTATTGTGTGGGCGATTAACATAGGAAATATTTTTCTTGCATCCATAGGCGGCCAGTGACGTCATCACTTCGCTTGCGTATTTAGATCCATAGCTATGATTCAACAGAAAATTTAAAAACATGGTATATATATATATATATATATATATATATATATATTATCAAGGATGTAATCACCCTCATTAACGACTTTTTGTCCTCCAGCGTGCAAGTTTTCAGTGCCGAATCGATAAAAACCGATTGGTTTTGAGAGAAATATCTGGATGTCGCATTTCGGACATCACACAAATTTTCAAATGTAGCGATCGGAATAAATGGAAATTTAATGGATCAATATCGGGCATGTATGGTGGTGAGGCATTACCTCCCACACCCATTCATTATTATTTTTCACGGTTCGTCTTGCGCATAGCGGTTTGCATTATCTTGTTGCAGAATAACGTCTTTTCTTTTGACAATCGCTGAACATTTTCAATTAAAGATTGATTTCTGCTGTCCAATCGTTCCAATATGTCCAAAGGTCTGCATGCACAGTTTGTACAAGTTTCAGCACTTCAAAATGAACAACCCTGCGAATACTCCACCAAACACACAAAAGCATCTTTTTGAGGTGTAAACCTGACTTAGCTGTACTTTGGGTCGATTCATTCGAAGAGTGATACTGCCCTTAGCGTTTTGGGTTATCATAAAGGATCCATTTTTTATCTCTAGTGATCAAGCGATCAAAAAACGCTTCTGTGTTGGGTCTGTAAAAGAATACGCTGGTCAGATTATGCGGGACCCAAACACTTGCTCTGTTTACTTTGTCAATCTGCTGCAAATATTCTTGGGTGGTCGACCAAGATTGGTTAAGATTGTTTAATAGTTCCTCGTTTGTCTGATACGGATTTGCTTCCACTTTCGCCCTTGTCTAAAGTTGTTGGTATTCCTGATCGATACGAGTCGGCAAGAACAAAATTCATGGATTTGAACTTAGAAAACCGCCGTTGGCATTTACGAATGTTTCATGTACTTGGATAAACATATCAAATGTTTTTTGTAGGAATTGTTGCGTTACTACCCTTTCGAAAATCAAAAAGCCTACAATGCCGGATCAGTACCTCTTCTGGTATTTGGCTGACCATTTCACTATAAATTGCAAAATAAAGATTCATATTTAATTATTTACGAGTAAACATTTCACTTTAACTATGAAATGTCTGTGGCAGGAGTTTAAAAACATAATGAGCTATTAAATGACAATCAACTATCAACTTGCGCAAAAACGACATTACTCTCCGGTCCCCCTAATATTTTAACCTTCACACAGCCACTTTTGAAAGTCCTTAGAAATTACCTCCGAATTTTTACCTTTTAACAACATTTTTAGAAAACCTTAAAAACTACCTTGGACTTTGTCAAATAGATACCATTTTATACGAATTTTCACAAGCTTATAAATTTGGTTTCTAAAACCCTTTAAAAAGTCTTTCCAGACTTCACATTCACAAGCACTATCAGTTTAGAAATATCAGTCTGTATTTCTGTTGAGTTGTCTCGACCTGGAAGATTTCTTAATTCTTTTAAGAGCCATTTTTTTTAAAGCTGGACAAAGTCTATGGAGGTGTGATAGTTGACATTTTCAATTTTCCCGAAAATTTCAGGATATGTCAGTAGTACTGTGATAAGAAAAACTGAAATTTATTTTTTTCTGAATTTGATTTGTTCGACCTAGATAGGGGGTCGAAGTTTGAGGCCGTAAATAAAGGGTGCCATTTTAATATCATTTTACTCCTAAAGCCACGAGTGACACATGTCAATTTTTTTAAATACGGATACTACTTGATACTAAGTACATTTTAGCATAAACAGTTTGGTGGGTCATTCATGGCTTTAAAGGCCAGGGTCATTCAAAAGTGCAGTTTTCGTTGATTTTTTCCATGTTTTCTGTCTGAATATCTGCTAAGGCCATGAGTGCCCCATAGAAATAATTATGGGGTTAATTACACACCTTAGTACAGAACTTTAAAATATTTAAAATTGCATGGGTCACTCTTGGCTTTAGTAGATAAACGGTCTCAAAGTTGAAAATTTTCAAAAAAAGGTCAAATTTGATGGTAAATTACTCTATAAGCCATGAGTCAATAATTATGAGAGAGAGTTTTAATTATACCCTAGATGGTCTAGTTTTAAACCCAGGTTACAAACCTATGGGGCTTGCAAGATTTATTTAGATATAGTCTATTTTATATCGCCAATGTGTACCTGTTCTATATAGTACAAAACGCTTGAGACCCAATTTTGTAATACATTAATGCTTGTTTAAAACTTCGCATTTTACATTACAGAGGTCAGCATCAAAATAAATATAAAATTAAACAATCTGGAGTGACTCCCCTCGACTTTCCGAACATTGAGTAATTAACAGTTTTGTAGATAAAACCTATAAATGCTAGATTCACCAAAATGCTTAAAGTTAGTGCAATAGTGATTTAAATATTCATATAAATTTTCAGCTCAATTGAATAAGGCGTTTAGATGCTATCGCACTTTTAAAAATTTGGTCCCATAGGCCCTAATGATAAAGAATTTTTCTTTGTGTCCCTGTAAAAACACTATAAGTATATATTCTCCAAATTCTATACAGACTGAGTATCTGTGACCTATAATATGTGTATAAATGTTTTTCTCAATTGAATAAAGCGTTTAGATGCTATCGCACTTTTAAGATTTTGGTCCCATAGGCCATAATGATAAACAAGTTTTCTTTGTGCCCCTGTAAAAAAACTATAAGTGCTAGATTCATCAAAATCGATAGGGTTCGTGCTACGGTGACTTGCAACATGCGTACCAACTTACAGCTCATTCGAGCAAAGCGTTTAGATGCTAGCGTGTTCACTCACACACATACACACACACACACATACATACATCATTGTAAAAAGAGTGAAGACGGACTCAGGGAACCTCGAAACGTATAGAAACACCAAAATCTCAAATTCGGATTTTTGACATGATTACAATACTTTCCTCACTATAGTGTTCGGAAAGTAATAACCTAAGATACATCTGAAATGTGCATATTGTTATGTTATGTAAAACATATATAGGGTGATGAAAACAAGACTGTATACAAAATAATAATAATAATAATAATAATAATAATAAAAATTGCGCATGAGACTAATTGAAACAGGTGTTTCAAGTAGCTTTCCCTATATTTGTTTCAGCAGGCCCCTGCCCACAATTTTCACTTCACGAGATGTTAAGCTACCAGTACTTATGCTCGTGGGCGTTTCAAATCATATGACTAGCAAGCTGCACCTATACACTATAAACGCTGAATCAATCAGAAACATTCACCAATTTTTGTTACATAAAATGCAACATCACTTAAAAATTGGAATTTTTACTCATAGTAAAAAACAGTACTCGAAAACAGTTTTATCCTCATAAAATCGACAGATGTTTACATACACATCTTTTTTTACATTGTAAAGTAGGTTTTGTGTGTCTGTACTTCCCTTAATTGGCAATGAATAAGAACTTAAAAATTGTATTTTTTATTTCCATGTTTCAACTTATCCCGTACCTTGCCCCTGTCTCCCTTATGTAATTTTTACTTTCCGAACACTATAGTGAGGAAAGTATTGCAGTCATGTCAAAAATACGAATTTGAGATTTTGATATTTCTATACGTTTGGAGGTCCCCTGAGTCCGTTTTCACTATTTTTGCGATGATGTATGTGTGTATGTGTGTGAGTGAACACGCTAGCGTCTAAACGCTTTGCTCGAATAAGCTGCAAGTTGGTACGCATGCTGGAAGTCACCGTAGCACGAACTCTATTAATTTTCATGAATCTAGCCCTTATAGTTTTTTTACAGGGACGCACAGAAAAATTCTTTATCATTATGGCCTATGGGACCAAAATTTTAAAAGTGCGATAGTATCTAAACGCCTCATTCAATTGAGTAAAAAAATTATACACATATTATAGGTCACAGATACTCAATCTGAAAAAATTTTGGAGAATCTAGAAGTTATGGTTTTTTTTACAGAGACACAAAGAAAATTTTTTTATCATTATGGCCTATGAGGCCAAATTTTTAAAAGTGTGATAGTGTCTAAACGCCTTATTAATCTGAGCAAAAAAATTGTACACATGTTATAGGTCACAGTTGCACCAACTGTATAGATTTTGGTGAATTTAGCACTTACAGTTTTTTTACAGGGACACAAAGAAAAATTCTTTATCATTATGGCCTATGGGACCAAATTTTTAAAAGTGCGATAGCATCTAAACGCCTTATTCAATTGAGCTGAAAATTTATATGAATATTATAAATCACTGTTGCACTAACTATAAGCATTTTGGTGAATCTAGCATTTATAGGCTTAATCTACAAAACTGTTAATTACTCAATGTTCGGAAAGTCGAGTGGAGTCACTCCAGATTTTTTTATTTTATATTTATTTTATATTTATTTTGATGTTGACCTCTGTAATGTAAAATGGGAAGTTTTAAACAAGCATTAATGTATTACAAAATTGGGTCTCAAGCGTTTTGTACTACATAGAACAGGTACACATTGGCGATATAAAATAGACTATATCTAAATAAATCTTGCAAGCCCCATAGAATTGTAACCTGGGACTAAAACTAGACCAATAAGGGTATAATTAAAACTCCCTCTCATAGTTATTGACTCATGGCTTATAGAGTAATTTACCATCAAATTTGACCTTTTTTTGAAAATTTTCAACTTTGAGTCCGTTTATCTACTAAAGCCAAGAGTGACCCATGCAAATTTAAATATTTTTAAGTTCTGTACTAAGGTGTGTAATTAACCCCATAATTATTTCTATGGGGCACTCATGGCATCAATAACAGCGCATCTTATTCTGCTTGGATCTTGGGGATACGGGCTTCAGTTCACACGCTCTGCAGGTAAGTATAAACACAGATTAAGTATTAGCGGATTGTACAAGATTCATTTGGACGGTCGTTCTGCCGCTAGGCCCTCTGAGGTCCTGATAAAGACTCTTTGGATGCGTTTCAAGAAACCCTTAAGCTGGGTCTGTCTAAGGGCAACTGTAGCGTTTTCGTTCACTTCGAGAGGAAATAGCATTGTGTTTCAGACCAGTTTTATGTTACTGACATTCTGAGCCATGCGCTCAATACGTAATGATGATTTTCTTTGTTACTAACAAATGCTGTAGCGCGTGTTCTAATTGGACTCTATATTGGAGCTAGACTCCACGTACATATAAGGAAAATTAATCCAAACACTCGGGTCCGAGTTCCCTCTATAGGATTTTGTTTAACCCCGTATTTGTTGAAAACATCGCCTGTGAATGGTTTCCGTCACAGTGGCTTGACTTAAATTTGATAAGAGGTCTACTAGCAGCAACGAATAGATCACTTTGTGCCTGGGACGTTTGCTCCATTTCCATTTACCATCAATGCAGACAGGCGTATTCAAACCACCCTAGACTTGCAAATAGTCACATTAAGAGTCTTACATTCAAATATGAGAGAAAAAAATTTTGAAGCTACATTAAAGGTAAATCTTTTGATCATCTATTGGTCCACCTGGCAGCCGAACGGTTAGCGCTTTCGCTTTTAGTTAGTAGGTGCTGGGTTTTAATGCAGGTTTGGACATGGTTGTTCTTTATGGCTTGCAGTCCTTCTTAAGCCGTTGATCCAAAAAGGCTTAATGTGCAAAAAATTAGCCTAGAGCGACTCCCCAAACTCAAACTACAGTGCTGGTCAAAATTAAAAGGACAAGGGAAAAATCACCAAATCTTGGTTACAGTTGGCCGGAAAATTATGCAAATTTTATGAACCAATCTATATAAATAAAGCAAAGAGTTTGTCGGCGGAACACATCCGAGTGGACCACTCCTAGTTTTGATTGGTTTAGATTTAACTACTTTGGTGATGAAATTCGACCTTTTTTTTTTTTTTTTTTTTTTTAAGTAAAAACTGATGATTTTTTAAAAAGATACTGCATGGTTGTTATACTTTTTCAAAAGAGCTCTAAAAACTGTTCATATTTTGTGAAGACACTGTATACATCGAGTTATTAGATTTAAAGATATTACGTTGTAAAGTTTCACAACGCGATATCATTCGATTGCTTTTATTTTAAAATAAGAGTCTAATATTAAACAAAAACAGTCAAAGAATAATGAATAACTTTTTTAAAAATTATGAGTTTTGAAGTTCTAAGAGCTGCAATTTTTAAATTACAACGTACTTATTTCCCATACATAATCCATTAAATTTGTAAACAATTGTTGATTCGTTCTTGAGAATCATTCACATAAGACCATAGAGCATTGTTGCACAACGAGTGCAAGACAGAAGAAATACTTTATTTAATTTAATTTGTAATTAAATAAAGTTATTTTGACTTTTTGACCTTAAAAGGGATTTTTAATTATGTTACAAAGCCCAAAATGTAATATAAAAAATAAATAGTGATTCAATTCTTTTGAAAATTCATTTAAATTTAGTGACCAGCGAAGCGGTTGTAGCCTGTTAGTGATAAATAAAGAATTTTTAAATAAAGCTAGTGATAAATAATGCATCTAGTGATAATTAAAGCATTTTTTTTAATTCTATATTCAATAGAAGAAAATACATTGGATTCGTAAACATTTTCGACTTCCAGTTTTCAATAAATTTACACGTTTTGAGAGTTCTAGAACACGATTTTAAAATTTTTAGAAAATGTCTATCTGTCCTGCTGGTTCAATTTGAATGTTTATTGGCCAACAGATGGCGCTCCTATACAACGATTTCCGCAGTTTAAAGGACGGCTATATCTCAGGAACTACTGCACAGAATTGCATATAAATTTATACGTAGATGTACCTTGACATAAATTAATGCCTGTCAACTTTTGGTGTCAACCGCTCAACAGGTGGTGCTGCTACACAGCGATTTCAGCAATTTAAGGGAAGACTATATCTCATGTTCTATTGCGTATCATCAAACAAAACTTGATATGTAAGAAGGCCGTTATGAGAACCTATGCTGATTCAATTTTAATGCTTATCGGCCGATAGATGGCGCTGCTATACTGCAATTTTTTCAATAATAGGAAGGCTATATCTCAACTTCTATGGCATATAAATGTACGCAACCTGATATGTAAGATAACCATTATAAAAACGCATCTTTAAGATGCTATTTATAGACAATAAAACTGTATTTCAGTGGATAATTAGTGTTAATTTTCTCTAAGATGAAAATTGTTTGCATTCATCCTGTTAGATAATGTTAATAAATAATAATCTTAATAAATTATTTGCACTTAGTGAATTAATATAGGAAAATATAAAAGAAAGTTTTGTGGCGGCCACAACATACTAGTTTTAATTAGTTTTTCTGAAATATATGAGAAGTTAATATTCTTAAAAAGTATTTTGGATTTAGACAGCCATGTGATATGGACAAAATTATAAGGTCAACTAAATTTACGTGTTCTAAAAGGCAAAATTTGCATGATTTTTGTTCTGCACGCCTCACTCTCAGACGATATAAATACTTAGTAAGCGATTGGGAACATTGTATTCTATTTTTGCAGTCATGTCGCTAAGGTATTAAATTCGTTGTTTGAGAAAGGGTAAATGTTTGCTTTTAAAAGTTCAGGACTTACTGCACGTCAAATTGCGACAAAACTGAATAGATCGAGAACGGTCATTTACAATTTTCTTTAAAATTCCGGTAAATATGGACGAAAAGAGATATAGTTAGGATATCTTCTGTTTCTGTGAGTGGGAAAAGAATAATAATATGGAGAAATTTCTCCAAAAATCAAACATCGATAGAAATTAAACTTACAATGCAGTGCTTGGCCGCGGTAGCCTGGTTGGTAAGAGCAGCGAGTTCGTGATCGAAAGATTGTGGGTTCGGTCCTCGAGCCGTCCGAAGACCGTCGTGTAAGCTAATGGCGACTGGTGCACGTTAAATTCCGTCGTGGTCGCAAAGTCCTCCAAGTTCCCATAAAAAATTATACCTCTGGGGGTACCGGAACATGGGTTTAACTCGCTCTGGTCCGAATCAAAATTCGAGTTTCTAAAGTTTGGCTGGTGCTGCCATCTTTCACCAGCTTATGGAGCTAGAAGTCGTACTTCCTCCCTATGAGGCGCTCCTAATAACGGAAGACGCACCCCTCATGCCTTAAAATAAGTCCGGTAGTTACACTACCGGGGCTCGGAATTTCCGAGTGGCACACGACAACAACAACAACAACACAATGCAGTGCTTGTATTGTTCAACGTGTTTTACAAAAAAGAAAGAAAAGGTCCGTTATGGAAAACTTATGTCACGACCACCTCCTACAAAAATGTATAAGAGACTAACGAGGAGGGCGGGGGCAGCTAAAGAATGCATTGCCATGGGAAAAAGCGGGATGATGTTATCTTTTTCCGATGAGAAAAAGTTTAATTTGGATGTACCAGATCTTCTTTACTTCTTATGATCTCCCTGAAGAAAAAGAAATTTTCTCAAAGCCTAAATTTGGAGGGTCTCAGTAATGGTCTTGGGAGGTTCCGCAACTGACGGAACTACTCCAATAGCTTTTGTGCGGGGCAGAATAAATTCTGAGAGTTATATTGATACATTGGACGATAATTTTTTACCAGAAGAACCGTTAATTACGAGTGAAGACTATTTGTTTCAGCAAAACAATATCTCAGTACATGTTTCTCAAACTTCTAAATCATGGTTTAATGCTAATTTCGTGAAACTACTTGATTGGCCGGCCAGAAGCATCGATCCAATGGAAAATCTTTGGGGAAATCTGCCGCACGAAGTATACCAAAATGGTATTCAATATCAAAACAAGTAAGAACTCATGTCCTCCATCGCAAAAACTTGGATAAAAATTTCCAAGAATATTCAGAAGGAAATATCAAACACCATGACGTCATGAATGATAAAAGTAATTGAGAAAAGGGGAAGATTGTTAATTATTAGTGTGTTTAATGTTTAATGCCAAAACATTCATTTTCCTTATAATTTTGTCCGGTTTTTACAATAACACTTTTTGTAATGTTTTGCACTCTACAATGATTTCTAGCGTAAAAAGCATTTTGTCTGTACATTTCACTTTATTTACTTCATAAATGAATTTTTCTGTGCTATTTTCAGTTTTTCTTATAATTCATGACACCACTATGACTATCTACCAAAAAGTATTTGGACACTTTCAAATTTAGATGTTTTGTCAAATACCTAGAAAAATTCTTTAGGAATAATCTTGGAACTTTGGGCGTATAGAGAACAGGTTATACCTCAAATATTTCAGCAAAATGTTTGTCCGGAACAGGAAAAGGAGACCAGTAAAAAATTGAACAAAACTCAAAATGTTTTGGATCACCCTGTAAAAAGTAATGCTTGAAATGCGTTTTCACTGTAACATGTGATTTTGAGGATTGTTCTAATTACCTGCATAAATTTTTATGAGGCTACCACAATATTCATAGAGCTATAAAGATTTTTTTTTTTTTTTTTTATTGCAGAAAAAAAAAAAAAAAAAAAAATTGTTAATATTTTTATTATAACACCTAGGGTATTAGGCCCAGTATAAAGCCATTTTTAGGTAATTTGGAAAACTACATTACACACAGCATACTACAATCAGAATGCAAAAATGTTAAATATCTTACGAAATATGAGAGTTTTTACTAAATAATTTTTATCTAAGCATGCGCAAGCTTAAGTGAAATTTTATTTGCATAATTTAATTGGCAAATGTATTGAGCTACTTATATGAAAGCCTCAAATAAATATCGTCTTTATTCAAAAAGTTTTGTGAGATGAAATGAACAGAATTTCATTTCTCTCAAAATAAAAGCTAAATTATAAGGAGTTTTACTCACATTTTTATTTTTATTCAATGAACGTCTAATGATAATACAGTGTTGACTGATTATAAATAAATATTGATAAAAACCCCTATCAATTTTATTTTTTTGACAGAGAATTGAAGTTCTGTTCATCCTATAACTCATAACTTTTTGAATTTATACGATTTTTGTTTGAGGTTTTCATATAAGTAACTCAATACTTTTGGATATTAAATTATGCAAATGAAATTTTGTAAAAGCTTGCACATGCGCAGTTAGAAATTATTTTGTAAAAGTGCTTATATTTCGGAAATTTAACATTTTTGCATTCTGATTGCAGTATGCTGTTTCTATTGCAGTATGCAAATTTCCTAGAGACTGCTTTGCATTGTTCATTACGCGTTATAAATAAAAACGTGGAAATATTTTTTGCAATTAAAAAAAATAAATCATTATATCTCTATAAATATATGTGGTAGCCTCATAAAAATTTATACAGATAATAAAAACAATGCTCGAAATCACATGCTACAGCAAAAACGCATTTCAAGCAATACGTTTTACAGGGTGATCCAAAACATTTTGACTTCGGTTTGATTTTTTGCTGGTCCCCTTTTCCTGTTTCGGACAAAACATTTGCTCAAATATATGAGGTATAATAGGTTCTTTATACTCCCTAAGTTTCAAGATAATTCCTGCAGTATTTTTCTAGACATTTGGCAAAACTTCTAAATTTGAAAGAGTCCAAATACTTATTGGTAGATAGTGTATCTATAAAATTGAACGATTTAGAGAATCTATCAACAATTTGACATATGATTTTATTATAAATATTGAATGGTTATTACAGGTTTAAAAGGTTATATAAAGTACCTTTAAACATGTGCCAAAACAGAAAGATTATGTAAACAAGTTTTTAATAATTATGGAGTTCTAACCACTACCTAATGCAGTGGTAGGCTACCTACGGCTCGCGAGCCATACGCAGATTTTTCGGCCCTTGAGATTTTAGCAAATATCGACTTAGGAATACCCTAATTATGTTAATAAGAATGAATGAGCCAATATAAATTAGGTTAAAAAATTTTGGCTCCGAAAAGATATTTTAATCGTAGTATTGTTTACATTTATTTGTTGGCTTTGTTCAAAAATGAGGTTGCCGACCACTGACCTAATGTAACCAATCTTTCACGGACGGTAAAACCGAATAATTTCCATGAAAAGAAAAAGTAAATCCTCTGGGAATTAAACCTAGTTCCTTAGATTTGTGTGCTGAAGCTCAAATCTCTGAAAAGAAATCCCCAACAGAAATTTCTAATTTTCAACTACGCAAATTATATCAGTTAGATATTGACCAGGTTTGCTGAGTTGTTAAAGCTGTGGCCAAACCAAAGAACTACGTTTGATCCAGCAATTGTCACTTTTTCTCTTTAGGAGTTATTTGGTCTTCTCCTCCAAAGAGCGAATGTTACTGATATCTAAAAATATTCTGAAACTATATTTGAAACATAATTATTCTTTCTTCTTTTAAATTATCCACAATTTTTGAAAATAATTTAAAGCAAATTAATGTGCACAAACGCACATATGGTTGCCAGCTTTAGCACATTTGGCTACCGGAAAGTTTTAATATATATACAGTCGAAAACAAAAGTGTCCGAACACTAGCAAAAATTCCTATGTAAAAAAAGTACACTTTATACGGTTTTGTTAAATAAATCCTTATCGAATCATGTTCTTACACTGACTAAGAACAGGATTCGAAAAGGATTTATTTAACAAAACAGTATTAACTCTACTTTTTTTTATATAGGAATTTTTGCTAGTGTTTGGACACTTTTGTTACCGACTAATATATATATATATATTTATGTAGCGCCAATAAATATCACTCAACCAACCAATATATATTTTTGTAGCAGTTTTCATTAATTAAAAAAGAAATAAATAAAAATTTCTATTAATATTTTACCGTAGCCAAAAAGGTCTAAAATTGACAACTATAAAAATACAAGGTACATCAAAAATTTTTTGAACCGTTATATTTTTTGTTGGTAACATGCAGAAATAACGGAACAAAATGGAAACAATTCAGAAAATACTACAGTTCCATCAAATTCATTATAAATGTTCTGTGTTTTCATTTCCTAGCAGTGCGTATCGCATCAAGACGATAGCTTAATTTGTCCTACAATTTCTGCAAGGTGATGGTATTGGCAGATGTCACTACTTTTAATATCCTCTATTTCAGATTTTGTAGGTTAACGGTGGTGAGTTTCGTTCTATACTACCATTACCTAGAAACATCGAATACCTAAAAAATTGGATATTAAAAACTTTGACATCCGTTAATAACATCACCTTTCAGAAAGTATGTGACGAATTTATCGTTTGTCATAATTTTGTACTTGAAATTGGAGATGGACTGATAGAACATTTACAATACAATTGATGAACATGAGTACACTGTAAGTATTTTGCATTTTATTTTATTACTTTTATATGTTAAAAAAAAGTATATTACGGTTCAAATTCGGGTTATTCCTTTTAACACACCCTATATATTTAATCGATACATTTAAATGATATATACTACACAGATAATTAAAGCTTTATTTATATTTTTAATAATATATCTATATATGATTAAAATAGTTGCTGTCTTTATTTTACAGATCGTTGAAGTGTTTAGTGCCGTAGGAGGCTTCATTGGAATATGGCTTGGAATGTCGTTATTGGATATTGTTGATATCTTTGAAGGGCTTTTCAGAATTTCTCTTTTCTCATTTAAGAAAAAGCAAGTTCGGGAAAGACAAGATTGTCCCATATAAACGAACGCACAACACAACAATCTGTATCGTTTTAATCATTTAAAAGCAAAACAATAGATCAGCCGCATGCTGGGAAATAGTATATTTAAAAAAAAAAAAAAAAAAAAAAAAAAAAAAGTGCATTAGGAAATTATTTTAAATCAAGTTTTCTTTCTTTTTTTTAACAACTTATCATGCAAGTAAACGAACCAATTCAAAGTAAACATGTTGTGTTATACATATCATAATATTATGTATGACTATTTTCAGTATTACTAGTACATGTAAGATTGGTTCACAAAATATACTCTGAATACAAGCTTCGCTTTTATACCAATATATCTCTGTGGAATAAATTAAACCAAAATTAACGTTTTGTAATAGTCATATTGCATATCAAATTTAGTGCAACTCCATGCCAAATTAGCTGAGATACAGTTATTATAGGTGTTATAATATATGTACAGTCGGCAGCAAAATTATTCGAACGCTAACAATAATTCCTACATAAAGTAGTATGTTGTGGCCACCGCATGACTTTCTTCTACATTTTCCTATACATATTCACTCAGTAAAAATAATTTATTAAAATTATTATTTAAAAAAATTATCTTCCATGATAATGCAGACGATTTCAGTAGTATAACACTAAATATCCAAAAATAGTCCATTTTATTCTCAATATATATATATATATATATATATATACGATTTTTTTTTTTGTTAAAAGTAAAAAAATCGATAACTTTGTTTTAAATTTCCACAGATCTTTAGTTCAACCATTCGTTTTAAAGGTATTCACGAGTCCTTTCGAAAGATACCCATCTTGAAAATTTACTCCCCCCAGGGGGGGGGGGGAGGGTTTCTCCCACATGCACAATTTTTTTCCCTAGTTAACTACTACTATTATCAATAATTCATATTAACTTTACAATCACAAGTTAAAAATAACTCTCGTTATGTACATTTATACGAAATTTTGTCCTATACTGCCATGTTAAAAATTTAGAAAAAATGCGATTACAGTGCCACCTGTTGAGCGAATGAGCCCCAAATCTAATCAGCACCACTTTATGTCAGGGTCCAACTAAATACCAAGTTTGATTAAATTTCGTACATTGGTTCGTGAGATACAGCATCCACAAAATCCGTGATACACACACACAGACAGACATTTTCTAAAAACTATCAAATGGTGTTCAGGACATCCCAAAACGTGTAAATCCATCGAAAACCGGAGTTCGAAAATTTTCACGAACCAATACTTTCTCTATATTACATATAGAAGAAAGTAAAAAAGTACACTTTTTACTGTTTTGTTAAACAAGGGGTACATACAAATGAAACACTTCCAGTTGAAAAGCCGTTTGCAAGCGTTCCAAATGTATGACTACAGTCGGCAGCAAAAGTATCCGAGCACTAGAAAAAATTCCTATATAGAAAAAGCGCACTTAACACTGTTTTGTTAAGTAAATCCTTGTCGAATCATGTTGTTTGCCTGACTAAGAACAGGATTCGACAAAGATTTATTTAACAAAACTACATTAAATGTACTTTTCTTACATAGGAATTTTTACTAGTGCTCGGATACTTTTGCTGCCGATTGTATTTGCAAAAAACTTGCAAATTTTACGTCATCGAAATTGCAAGCGTTCCGTTTGTATGTAACCCCAAGTCCTTGTCGAATCTTGTTCTTAGTCAGTCTAAGAACTGGTTTCGACAAAGATTTATTTAACAAAACAGTATTAAGTGTACTTTTTATATATTTACATAGGAATTATTGCTAGCGCTCGAATAATTTTGCTGACAACTGTATATACTATATATAACATAGAAGCATCATATGCTCCACAGTTAAAATAGTAGTTTCTTGTTATAGATATTATACATCTATACTTTGAGGCATCATTGCATAGAAGCTGTGCCGTAGCTATCAATCGTATTCACGGTATTCGTAGGTGGAGCCTACTTTCTCCAGCAGACGCTTCTGGTCCTTTGAGCTTCCGGTTTAGAAGTAAAGTGAATAATCCCTATCAATAATTACGGTTGTTTACAGCTAATAGCAGATGAACCGGAAGTTATCACAGCCAGTTCGGCGTAATCAATTGGTTTGTTTGTTTTCTTAGAAAACAAGGTGAATAGAATAGGTAAAAATACTGTACAGCAGCAAAAAACTCTTGGGCTATATGAACCAACATTAAATCAGCATGCCATAGATTCTCATAATGTGCATAATACGCATTGCATATTAGTACATTTCCATTCCATGTAAGCTAAGATATATCTGCCACGCAATGTTACAGAACAGTAACAATTTCTGGGTCTATGAGAACCATAATCTAATTAGCACCAAATTGAGTCAAGTTAAAATTAAATATGAACTTTCATGGAATTTGGACATTAATTCTTCACTTACATATTTGTATAAATGTATTTTATTAAATGTAAATTTCGAAGTTTATTGAATAATTTAAGCGTATCTAGCATAGTTAAAATTAGAAGGTGCGTAAGGTATGAGAAGTGTCGAGTCGGGAGCGTAAAGGTCGGCAGTTGAATTTAGTATCAGAATTGGTCGCAAGTGACAGTTTTAAATTAGAAATGCTGAGAAAATAAAATTCGCTTGTTGAGTTTAGTATTGAAGGTGTCTCAAGTGATAACATCGAGTTAAGTTAGAAATATTGGGTTGAGAAAGTGAAGGCAACTAACTAGATCCAGGATCAGGTGGCGATGTTTTGGGTGAAATATAAGCTTGAATTTAGAAGTGTCGAGTAGAGGTACGATTGTTTTGGCGTAGAGTGTCTCTAGCTATTGAAGAATCAGTTTGTCATATTGAGAACAGGATTTACAGAGATTTCGAAAGTAGAAAGAAATTGAATATAAGTAATTTTACAATGAGTATTTGGTATAAAATGAAATGAATCGTTTAATAAAGTTTACTTTAAATTGATTTCCAAGCAAGGAATTATGTGTTTATTGGAGTGATTATTGACCTGCTTTATGACTTAATTCTATGATAAAACCTTTGTGGTGTTTTAACGTTTAGTGCATATTTAGGCTTCCTGCGACAAGTGCTACAGCTTGATGACCTCGAAAATTCTCAAGTGGTGAGATACCTGTGTGATATATTTAAAATTATTGAGTTATACTACTATTCTGTTGAGTACTTATAGAGGCGCTTCTGCATCTTAGTATATACTGACCAAACGTCCCCATTTTCTGGGGACAAATGGGGACTTCCTTTTTTTGAAGACATTTTTCTAAGTTTTAAAAAATTGTAGAAAGTAAATTATTAATCAGTAATACTTTATTTTTAGTCCTTATTTATTAGGAATGAAAAAATACATCCATAATTGGATAATTGTAGAAATTTTTAACGCTTCTCTATTATAAAGGTAATTTGATCTGGTCAGCCTATCTTAGTATCTCCTTTCCATTTCAAGACTAAAATAAAAGTTTGATGTTTTAAGTTCGAGTTCTTAATTCAACTATCATACACCTAACAATATGATTGAAGATAACCTTCAAGTTGAGGCTGCAACGCAGTCATCAGAGTTGTAAATTAATTAATGTTAAGAATATTTAATGTTTCTGTTAAAATTTTTTGTCACTGTTTTATCATTATAGTATCATTATTCTGGTAAATGTTTCAATCAAAAATTCGGAAACTATTGACGTTTAAAATTGAATAAACAAAAGCATTTAATTCAAATTCAAAGTTACGTCGATTAAATTTTTCGAATTGTATTTTATCAACTATAACTTTTTAAAAATTTAATATGTTTTACAAGTTTTAAAATACAATGTTACTGTTTCGCAAACTTATTAGGAAGTATTCAATTTTCAATTAAAAATAAGTTTAAAATTTAAAAAAAAAAAATTGAAGTTTCATAAATTTATGAAAATAGTTTACTAAATTTAGTTTATTTAGTTGAAAGATTTCATGATACGGAATCTACGGTTTTTAAAAATTTTATCTGGAATAAACTTGAATATATGTGAAATTATATTAAGAATTAAATATGTGAAATTATATTAAGAATTAAATAAATTATCCTTTTTGATTAATAATTTTAAAACTGATTATTCATTTTTAATTATTCGTTTCTGACTATTCGTAATTAGTAGGCAATTTTGATGCTTAATGAATTTACCTATTATTACAAGCATTAAATATGTGCTTGAGTTTGGATATTATATAACTAAATTAATTAATTGAATTTTAATTTCAACGTTGAATTATAACCTCTTTTTAGTTAGCGAGCAAATTTAATATTAAAGTTTAAGCATAGAATTATTGATATTATTGGAAACGTAACAATCAATTCTTCAACAAAATAAGGTATTATAATAATGTATCGTAAGCAAAACTCCTATTCATTTTTTAAAGGAGGAATGAAAATAATAAAAATTTAAATTAAGAAATGCTTGAAAATTATCGAAAAATAATTAGAAATAACAAGATTTTGTATTCAACTGAAAAGATAAAATTGATTATCATCCTTTTGTTAAGAATTAATGTTATTATTATTATTGTTGTTATTACCATTATCATTTTGAACATTACATTTGCTTTGGGATTTCAGTCAATTAGCTGTTTCGACATATGTAATTTTACTAACAAAGTTTATAAACCGTAATAAAATGTAAAATCATTTTTCTCTTGCTCAGATATATTTTTCACAAATTTAATATCTTGCATTTTGATGACTGGTTCATTATATTACTGCGCATTAAATAGATGTTAAAAAAAAGTAACATTATTAATTAATTTAAATATCTGAAGTAAAAACACTAAAAATAATAAATAAATAACTTAGTAATAACCTTTAGCTTGGTTTTATTGCGATTCGCTAAAAAATTTAATTCAGAATGTGCTTGTAAAGCATTTTTTTTTGTCATGGGACATTAAGAGTGAAAGTAACATTATTCTCATTTTCACCCATAACTTACAATAAACAATTTTCTTTTACGAGGAAAAAAAAATACACTATAACTAAGCATATAATTTTATTTAAGCGATACAAAGATATAAAACTAATACAAAATTGTCCGAAATATCCAATTGTCGCAACCATTTTGTTTGTATTTTTCTCCATCTCCGTTTTCAAAGAAAGAATTTTAAAATTGTTTATCTGTTGCATATGTAATTGTTACTATATAATTGCTACTATATTGCATATATAATTGCTACTTAATTGCATATATAATTGCTACAGATACTATATAATTCTATAAATAACCATGTATATATTTACTTCTGTTATGCTTATAATAAATGTTTTATTATATGAAATTGACGTTTTCCTAACTTTTTTCCACTCTGATATCTTAAGAATCTTTTGAAACAATTTTGTATTTCAATTGAGTCGGAACATGTAATAGCGAAAGAAGAAGGAAATCATATGTTACATTTAGATCTAAGAAATACTTTCAAACAGTATGAACACATTCTTACAAAATTTTAACCTTCAAATACAATAAAATATTTTTATTTTCTCAATATGAAAAATAAGAAACAAACACAGCATAATATTTTTTTCCCCAATACAGCAGGTGAAAAGGAACACAATTCTTTCGCTAAAATTCACAGAACAAAATTAAAGACATAAAGCAAAATACAAACAAACATATACTGAAGAACTGAAGAAAGGGAATGAATTAAAGGTTTAAACAAAACAAAAGTTCCCTAAAATCACAGATGGGAAAATGCTTCGAAAGAAATGTCAAGAAGATTATCGTAAACTTACACAAAAGCTAGAATCAAAATTCATTGGCTATATTACACCTCGTTCTGGGAAAGATTTGGATATTGCAAATGCTACATTAGACATTACATTCTATTACATTAGGAGTATTTTGCATTGATTCTGATTTATACCCCACAAATAGAGGGAAGTATAATTGCGTAATACACATTATGAAAGAAAAACTCACACAAAACTTCTTATGGGTTATTTGCCAATTTCATGCCAGTCATCTTCAATGAACAACAGTATCTCTATGATATTTGTAAGGTTGTCTCCAATGGGGATTATTCAAAGGATCTGACAATCAAAAGTCCGGGTAAACTGTCTCATGCTACATAATTGACAAGAGAGAATATAATCTTACGATTGTACGTAAATACAGAGTCACCATTAAAGAAATTCAAAGAGTTAGTTACATTTGCTGTCAAAGTGTAGGCAAGCTCGAGGTTGGTTCACCATCAAGAACAACTCTAAAATAATAAATGGATCAGTAAATCTGTGATAATAAATTGAATTATCTTCATACTTGAGCAGCGAAATTAAAAAACAATTCACTAGTTCGTTCAGGACAATGGATATTTTGTTAATTTAAAAAAAAAAAAGATCATGCAATGCTAAAAGATGAACGAGAACATATTAAAAAAAAAAAAGATTGCTCTCCGAAGGTTTATTGCAGAAAGGGAATGCGGCAATTTTACTGAATGAACCAAACAATTTGAAGTTGGAATCATTAATTTCCCGTACCTGACTGTATTGATATGATTTTTGAACTTCTTCTAACATGTCACTAGTGAAACAATAAGTAACAAAGATTAATGTAAGTCAATATTGACTCTGAGACGCGATTTACGAAACACTCCAACCTACGACGATCAAGCAAATAAAGACCAGGGGCCTAGAACAAACACTTCGTAAAGCTCACGACGTGAGAACTTCACGATGCCGAGTTTGAAAGGTATCACCAAAATGTTTACGGCAATCACTTTTGGCCTTACAATGAACTGATCGGAAGCCGTGAGCGGAAGCTGAATTACGAGTTTCAGCTTCAAATACTAACTGACCAATCACAGCGAGTAAATGGTCGAAAGTGAATACGCTAAAATATTGTCAGCCATTTTTTAATAAAAACTGGTGATTTAAAAAGGAAAAATGATGCACATAAGTTATAATTTTTTGAAAAGAACTTTCAAAATAATAATTTTTTTGTGTGATAACTGTATACATTTAATAATTTGTTTCAAAGATATTTGATTAGGAAGTTTACGTGTGACGATAGGTCTGTTGCTTTTACCTTAAAACAATAAAACAAAAATAACCCTAAAATTAAAGACTAAAGAATGACTTTCTGAAAATAATCAATTTTGACATCCTCAGAGCTATAAATTCTAAGTTAAATCATGAGAATTCATCTTCGTAATAAAATAATTGTGAAAAGGCTCATTAAGGACTCTGTAAAAAATAACTTTAGAAGAACATCGTATGTCTGTTAGTGGATTGGACACAGAGCACTCCGTATCAAACCAACAGTACCCGGGTTCAATATCCATTAAGTTCTATTCTGTTCTTTTTTTTTTTTTTTTTTTTTTTGTATAAAAATCTGGAAAAAAAAGTTTAAAATAAACAATTTGCCTGTTGTAAGTTTTAATTTAGCAATTAATTTCTACTTCATGATTGATTGAATTTAACTTTTGTTTCAGTATAAATTTAAGTAAATATTTCAAAAGTAAGCATTTTAGTTTTAAAAATTAATCGCCTATTTTTAAAATATTTTTTAATTTAGTAAAAAAAAAAAAAAAAAAGAGTTAAATTTAATGAATAATAAAGTAGAAAAAAAAAATTAGTAATTTAAACAATACATATATACACAATAACAAGAGATTAAATTAAGAATAAATAAATAAGTAATAAAAAAAATATTTACGTTTAAAGTTTAATTTCTGTTTAATAATGACTTTTCAAAGTCAGAAAAATGGTTGAACATTTTATTTTTAAACTATTTTATTAAAAAAAAAAAAAAAAAAAAAAAAAAAACTAGTTGGCATAGGTGGACTTTGCTCAGTTCCCCACCATATTTATGTTCTCATAAATTTCTAGTGCGAGACATATTATAATCATGTTAAAAAATGAATTTGACCAAAGCTTGATACAGTGACAGAACGAAAACCGGACTAATAGGCTATCCACCGTTCACTTCGATATATTTATCTTATTCTAATCTATTAATTTATTTTATCAGGGTAAATTCCGTTGTTTAGTTTTCATGCTACTATTTCCAATGCAATAATCCTCAAAATTAATATTTATATGAAAAATTTTCAATTTCGCTATGTTGATAAAATCGTACATTACGAATAATTTACGAAATTTTCCTATTAGAATATTTGTATTCAATCATGTTCAAACAAATATCATAAATGTAATTTTGAAGTTGTCTAATGTATTTATGATCCTCAAAATGGAAGTTGTGCTCAATTTTGCCTTATTCTGACATGTTAAGTAAATCGTAAATGCCAAATAATTTACGAATTTTTTAAATTGGAGAAATCATAGTCTATGATGTTCATGCCAGTATCCTAAATAATATTTCGAAAGTGGTTTGACATCTTTACGATGAAAATATCCTTCAAGATTGACGTTCATGTGAAATTTTGCTCTATTCTACCATGTTAAGAAATTCGTAAATTTCCAATAACTTACGAAATTTTTATATTGGAAAATTCATAGTCATTAATATTCATGCCAGTGTCCTAAATAATATTTCAAAAGTTGTCTGACATCTTTACGAAGAAAATATCTCTCAAAATTGATGTTTATGTAAAATTTTGCCCTATACTGCCATGTTAAGAAATTCGTAAATTTCCAATAACTTGCGAAATTTTCAAAGTAGCATATTTATAGTTACAGATGTTCATTTCGGCATCAAAAGTGATATTTTAAAACTGGTCTGACATTTTTACAGTTAAAGGTTTCCGTTTAATGTACGTTTAAGTGAATTTTTGTCCTATTCTCCCATGTTAAGAAAATCGTAAATTTCTAATAACTTGCGAAGTTTTTTAATTCGAATGTTCCAAATGAATAGGGTTCTTGCCAGTGTCGAAAGTAATATTTTAAAACTGATCTGACCTCTCTGCGAAAATTTGTTCTTGAGATATCGTGTACACAGACTAACAAACTAACGGACTAACACACTAACAAACACCCTACAGACAGACACCGTACAAATTTTGTCATTTTCGGATTCCTCACACCTGAAAACGTGTAAAAAAGTCAAAAAACCGAGGTCGAAAAGTTTCACGATTACCTAAGTTTCCCATACCTATAGTATGATGGGGATCTAAAAAGAAGGGAGAGAGAGAGAGAAGAAGAAGAAAGTTTAATTTTTGTTAAATTAAAGTAATAATAATAATAATAAGTTATACATTATCAAATTATCTTAAGCATTTTTCTTTCTTTATTAGTCCCCCATCATACTATAGGTATGGGGAACTTACGTAATCGTGAAAATTTTCGACCTCGGTTTTTTGACTTTTTTATACGTTTTCAGGTGTGAGGAATCCGAAAATGAAAAATTTGTGTGGTGTCTGTCTGTAGGGTGTCTGTTAGTGTGTTAGTCTGTTAGTGTGTTAGTGTGTTAGTCCGTTAGTTTGTTAGTCTGAGTACACGATATCTCAAGAACATATTGTCGCAGAGAGGTCAGATCAGTTTTAAATTATTACTTTCGACACTGGCAAGAACCCTATTCATTTGCAGGATTCGAATTTAAAAACTTCGTATGTTATTAGAAATTTACGATTTTCTTAACATGGGAGAATAGGACAAAAATTCACTTAAACGTGCATTAAATGGAAACTTTTTACTGTAAAAATGTCAGACCAGTTTTAAAATATCAGTTTTGATGCCGGAATGAACATCAGTAACTATAAATATGCTGCTTTGAAAATTTCGCAAGTTATTGTAAATTTACGAATTTCTTAACATGGCAGTATAGGGCAAAATTTCACATAAACGTCATTTTTGAGAGATATTTTCTTCGTAAAGATGTCAGACAACTTTTGAAATATCATTTAGGACACTGGCATGAATATTATTGACTATGAATTTTCCAATATAAAAATTTCGTAAGTTATTGGAAATTTACGAATTTCTTAACATGGTAGAATAGAGCAAAATTTCACATAAACGTCAATCTTGAAGGATATTTTCATCGTAAAGATGTCAAACCACTTTCGAAATATTATTTAGGATACTGGCATGCACATCATTGACTATGATTTTTCCAATTTAAAAAATTCGTAAGTTATTTAGCATTTACGATTTACTTAACATGTCAGAATAAGGCAAAATTGAGCATAACTTCCATTTTGAGGATCATAAATACATTAGACAACTTCAAAATTACATTTATGATATTTGTTTGAACATGATTGAATACAAATATTCTAATAGGAAAATTTCGTAAATTATTCTTAATTTACAATTTTATCAACATAGCGAAATCGTAAATTTTTCATATAAATATGAATTTTAAGGATTATTGCATTGGAAATAGTAGCATGGAAACTAAACAACGGAATCGACCCTGACAAAATATATTAATAGATTAGAATAAGATAAATATATCGAAGTGAACGGTGGATAGCCTGTTAGGCGGGGATTTCATTCTGTCACTGTATCAAGCTTTGGTCAAATTCATTTCTTGTAACATGATTATAATATGTCTCGCACTAGAAATTTATGAGAATATAAATATGATGGGGAACTGAGCAGAGTCCACCTATGCCAACTGTAAACTATTTAGTACAGTCAAATTATTATTTACGAACAAAGACGAAAACGTTGTAGCCGATGTAAAAACCCACAGGGTTGAGATTTGAAACTTAGGTCAAAATTTGGAAGCGAATGATAAAAATTTTCGTAGTGTTGATATTAAACACAAATTAATTTTATTGTAGGGTCCAATAAATTTTAATGGAGAAGTGATATATATTATTTCTAATGCTACTTTGGATAAAATTGCTAAAATGACTAATATATAAATTAAATTCTATTAAAATTCTATTAAAATAAAAGTATAAAAGAAACAGACGATTTTAAAATCAATTTTTATGGAGGAGTGAAATATAATATATGCTATAATGGATAATTTTACTATAAAATGACCTCATCATTTTAAATATTTTAAAGAGGGCAACAGCTGTAGTTATAAAAAGGAAAACAATAAGGCTAAACCAGAAAAATAAGTAAATTTGATAAATATTTTAAAACTTTAAAATTGGAAATCTTATGAAATATTGGACATTTAAAGTAAATACATGTATCATTTTAAATAGAAAAAGATTTTGGAAAAGTTTAGTGTATTTTAACGAAGTGATGAGAAGTTTTTGAGTATGTTAAAATTTTAATGTAAATTCAAGTTAATAAAGATGGGAAACATTGAGGAATAAGATAAGAATAATTATAAGATTAAAAAAAAAAAAAAAACTTTTTATATACCATGCTTTTAAATTTTAATATACTAATAGTATACTAATTAAAAGGAAAATGATAAATATTCTATCATAGTTTGAAGTCAAATTTGTTTTCAAATGGCTAAATAAAATCTCTGATGTAAGATACTAATATTTTGCAGCGGAATAGATTTCATTTCTGTCATCCTTGGCGAAAAAAAAAGAATATCGCCAAATTATCTGGCGAAAATATTTAATTCCTTTCAAAAATCATGGTTATTTTGACAACTTATATTAAAAGAGTAATGAATAATATGAAACAATATTTCGTACAATACATATTACATGTCATACATACGTACAATGAATAATACATATTACATTTCGTACAATGCATACATCTGGCATGTATATTTTCGTGTTACGCTTTTGATAGCCAAATAATAATAATAATAATAATAAAAGCCAAGGGCGACAGAGTTTTGAAATTTAAAATTAAAATTTTGTAAATTTGACAGCAAAATAATTCAATCTAACACCCGCGATAACTAATACATATCTATACCCAAATATAAGGATTAAAATCGGGAAATAAATTTCCTCGATTTTTAATAATTTCTTACAAAAAATCCAGTGGGCAATTAACATAGGAAACCTTTTTCTTGGCTGCACAGACGGTCAGTGAGTCACATTTCGCTTGCGTACAGAACTCATAGATATAGTATAGCATATATAGAATAGAGTGATCATTGGGGAGAAAAAAGTTATTCCTTTTCTTTTGGGAAAAGACGACGTTTTTACCAAAATATGGCCGTCTTTCCCCGAGTGAATACACACGGGAATATATACTAATATTTTAGCAAATAAAATTTATGAATAATTTATTTGCTAAAGGGGAATGGCAGACTCCAGATACAGTTTCAAATTCATATTTCTTTCTTTCTTTTCTTTTTTTTTTTTTTCAATACCACTTAATGGCTGTTTCCAAAGCTTTTATTTATTTTTATTTTTTTCGGCATCAAAAATCTTTGTACGATAACATGGGGATGAGAGATCTATATATATTATTATATCTATGATAGAACTACATTAGCACTTTATCAATGTGTATAAAATCTTTAAATTGATTATGACGTCAATTTTCGTGAGATGCATAATTTAACTTTTTACAATTTTTTAACGTTCACGTTTGATTAAATATATTTATTTTTATGTCGAAAGAAAATGAACTCGTATTTTTTTTTTGGCAACAATTAAATTAATGGAACTCACAGATATTTTGGAGCAACTTTAATAAAGGTCTATAATTAACAAATAATTGCAATAAAACAATATTGTGACAATAAATTGAGATAAAAACTATCCTATCTCTCAAGTTGGACCAAACTGCACACAGTGTGCAAAATTTCATTAAAATCGGTTCCTTAGTTTAGGAGTTTACCCCGGACAAACATCGTGACACGTAATTTATCATGAAAAACGGCAGTTTTTCGAGTGACGCAAGCGGAAGCCCAAACTGAACGCTGCGAACTCATATATACGGCTAGTTTGACATCAGAGAGATTTGTAAAAGCCGACACTTAATATCTCAGCAAATATGCCATATTTTGTTCTGATCTTTCTAAAATAGTCTTTTATCTACGGTCTTAATCTATCCTTAAAATTTTACATTTCTACATGCAGTATGTTTTGAGATCTGAATCTCAATTTAAAGCCAAAAAGGGAAAACGATTGGTGTAATGGACTAAATTCTGAAAAATATCTCTAAAACGGCTCGAAGGATTTTCATATAATTAATATATGCTGTTAATAGGATCTTTCTTAATCTAGTAACGTCTTCGTTTTTTTCAGGAAAACTCTTGTTTTTTATAAAAGTTGTTTTAAAAATAGAACTATATTACTCCGCCAATTGCATGCTTTTCTTCGGCGAAAATGGCCGTAAATCGGTTCTTACTTCTTGCTTCCAAGGCTTTGTTGGTTGGCTGACCAACGTGAATGCAGTCAATAACTTTTTGTTATGAAGAAAATATTTTTAATTTTAAAATTTCCCATTTCGTCAAAAAATTATTTAGATAATATTTAAAGTAAAAGAAGTATTTTGTAATCATAGATATTCTATTTCATCGTTATTTATAATGAATTAATTTCTTTTTAAAGCGAAAAAGTTTATCACTCATGCACACAAATTTATACCATGGTTCATGATCTTTGGAGCGCATGCGTACATCCAAAATTTTTGGCGCTCGCTGACTCGCTGTAGACAGGCGCTAATTGTTTACCATCGAGGTTTGCACTGTATTATTCCGCCCATTCCGCCAATCAAGCTTTCAGTTTCATCTTTCATTACGTTTTTCTATTTTATTGTATCCTAATCCGTGATTACTTCGAAGTGCATTATTTAATTAGAAGATATTCTAGTTGAAAACCCTAAATTAATTAATATGGGAAGGTTTAAATAAATGATTTCAGAAAAGCAAAACTTAATATTATGTTTGCATCTAGAGGTACGTGTTTTATTATGGTTACATATTTTTTTTCGATTAGTCAATAAATGTGTTTATATATCTTATCTTTGATCTGTTTGCACTGCCAAGCCTAAACAAATTATTACTCATAATCGCCTGTAATTTTCAAAATATGCCTGTTTTTTTAGTTCCATGTTTATGTATTGCTCAGTAACCTGTTTCAATATTCAGACATTCCTACCCAAGAAATTTGTTTGAATAATAGAATAATTTCAATAAATAAATAAAATTTCAGAATAAAAATATAACTTTAAAAATAATTAAACATTAAAATTTAAAAACAAAGCAAAATATATATGTTATGTAACCTAAAAGTAAATTTCTTTCTTATTTTCAGCAGAGGTCAATCTAGGTTTTTGAGAATGGTAACCCACTTATAATTTTTACAGTTTGTGAAAATAAAAAATGCTCTGAACAATTACCGACTTGTACAAAATAATTTTGAAATACAATTACATATGATAAAAATAGAACAATTGTAAAATAACTATAGATGTGATTGGGTAAATACCAAAATTAAAGATTTTCAAATCACTCTGTAATATGATAATAATAAAATATAAGAAGGAGCTTTCTAGCAGCAAGCGCTGCAGATTATTCCGATAAACTTATTATGGACAGCAGTAAAGTATGCTTTTTGGATTACCAGTTTAATAGTTTAATCACAATTGCTTACATGCTGTTATTTCGCTGCTTATCAATAAAATTTGCACTTTTTTTTTCTTTTTCAAGCTATTCCTGAAATATTTTTTGCTTACATTTCGCCATAATACACAATTATTTTTATTTTTTATCTATAAAGTCTGCGATTTTTTGAAAACTATTTTGAATTGAGCGATAATTTCACAGCTTGTTAATAAAATATGGAATCATATTGCTGCTTATTGAGAAACTTTATTTTTCACAATACAAATAATTACTAAGAATAGAGTATTTTGTTGCAAATTGATAAAATTCTTTTTTTTTTTTCCACCAAAGCTATTTCTCAAAATCCATGATAATTTTGTGGCCTGTTATTGAAATACAGAATCATTTGTATTTTCTGTATCTATCATCAAATTTTATGTTTAATAATATAAATAATTGCCAAAATTCATCATTATTTTGTTGCCTATCAATAATTTTTTTTTTTTTTTTTTTTGGTTCAGTTCTGTTTACCAAAATATGCAATAATTTTGTAATCTGTTATTAAAATGCACAAGCATTTTGCCGCTAACAGTTCAAGGCAGGCATTATTTATGAAATCAAGCATAACAGAATTTTACCCCAAAAGGCAGAACTAAATTTGCTTTTACAAAATAATTAGCTAGTTATTAGGAATGTACTGAATATTCAGTATATATATTCGATATTCGACCGTAATGCTGAATATGAAATTATTTGGCTAGATGAATCTAAAGATTGATTTTGAATTTTATACTATAAAATAAATAATGTAAAAAACTATCATCTATTCAGATACAGTCAACCGTCGAGCAAAAGGTGTGCTTATTTAGTATTTTAAGGACAAAAAAAATGTGAAAAGAGGAGGGGCATTTAACTGAGTAAAGGATTTTATGGTATTTTACAGTATATATAAAATAGGTAAATACACTAAAACGTTATCTAAAACGTATTTGCATAATTAAATCTGCTATTTTGCCAATTATGGCCATTTCTACGATCTGAAGATTAATGTTTGAAATTATAAAATATTTTAATGTTTCCCTTTCATATGTAAATTTCATGTATCTTAAATTAAATCTTAGAGCATAATAACTTTTATATTCTCTAAGAATTATCTGAGGATGATAATTTCGCATCTAAAAAAGATGTTAAGAATAAAGTTATCAGTTTTGGTTTTAGTAATTCACTATGCTGTAAGTATCAAAATGTAGCAATGAACCTAATTATGTATATACACTACAAAAGTTCTGCATGAAAGCGTGCTGTTTACCATTTAACTAAATTTTATGTTCAAAAGCTTTTTTTTTGTAATTTTAAGATGTGCAAATTTTCATATATGCTTCAATTATTCTTTCTTGCAACTACTCGGTATTCGGTGCTCGTCCAAGCACTCAGCAACTACTCGGTCAAAGTGCTATTTGGTGTAGCACTAATATCTAACAAAAGTTGTTTTTGTTAACAACAGTACTTAAATAAAGATTATATCTTTAAAATCGAGTTAACAAGGAGTGCACATATTGTAGATAATGTTGCCATCTAGGACATTTTAGGAGATCAAACAAATATTATGTCCACCCCCGTTAAAAAAGGTGATACATGATACAAGTAAAAAAATAGTGAATTTGAGTTTGTCATATGAAAAGCCCAGTGGCAGAAACGCCGCGACACGGCGACATAGTCACGGACACAGAAAAACGGCTTGCAGACAGTTTTTGTCTGCACTAATAAAAAAAATTGACCCTAACTTCCAGACACTCTTTGTCTGTACTACTAAAAAAAAAATTTCCCACAACTTTAAGACAGTTTTTGTCTGCAGTCATAAAAAATTGTCTGCAATTTAGATATTTTTGCCCACGACAATGCACTACTGATGTATGACGTCTTAGACGCTCTGTGGTAGGAACTCTAGAGCTCCCTATAGGTGCCTTGGAAGGAACACACAAAACAGTGCTTAACAAGGGCGACCTAGGAGCCTAGATCTCCCTTGATAGGCAGTGTTATGCATGTATTCTTTTTCTCCTGTTACCTGTTACTGAGATTCTACGGGAATGTAGGAAAGTGCTAATTTCATTTAAAACTGCTCCAAAAATTCTCCTCCACTTCAAAATTCACTTATAAAAATTTCTGTATCAAAACTAAAATTTTATTATTTATAATTATTTATATTGTGTTGTGTCAAACATTGCTATGAAATATTTAATTGAATGAGTTAAACTTATTATTTTATAATTGTTTATACTATATTATTTTGTAGTAAAATTGTATTGTGTATTGTTGCACGAGATCACCACGGTTGTTAACCCCCCCCCCCTCCTCCCAGATTGCCGCTTTCAGGCTTTTTGAGTACAGATTACGAAATTTTAAAAAACTGTCGCAGACAGCTACAAAATTTTATGTCACTGGGATGAAAAGTGTCCCACCTAAGCTATATCATGCAGTTTATCCACCTGAGTGAGAGGCATTTTTGTTAGTTTTATTGTAAGCTAGTCAATGCTTTATTGTTATCTTTAAGTTGATTTTTCTCAAAGATTATTTTTTATTACTGGGGTGCAACATGATGTTGTCATCTAAGAAAGTTTAAGTATTTATTGAGGAATCTAACAGTTAATAACTTTCTTTGCTGTGAGCTCAGCATCATGCCACTGTGTATTGTAATATTTTCTAGTAATTTTCTACATTTAAATCAATCACCATTTCTGAAAAGGAATTTTTTATGTTAATTTCTCATAATTAAAAAAGTAAAATATTACTAAATGTAAATGGTACTATTTAAATAGTTCGAAAAAAATTAGGAAGTTGACAGCTGATTGTCAGTAATTAGCTGGCCAAATATTCGGCATTCGGCCAAAATCATTAAATAAACAGATTAACCATGAAAAGCGTCTAAAACTGATTATTTTCGTAGAGCTAAAGTTTTAATTAATACAGACATGGTACAATCTTACAGAAAAAAAGGCTGAACTTTTCCCGATCCCCCCCCCCCTCAAAAGTGGTATCAGGCAACTGACACAATATAAATTTTTCAATAATAAAAATAATGTTAAATTTGATTGCACATACATGCACACACAATAAACAAAATCAGAACAATAAATCTCATATTGAATATCATATTAATTATAATTAAAATAGTTCTAAGTGCTTAAAAAACAGACAAACTTATTACGTATACTTGAAAATAAGTTTATTCTGTAGAAGCATTGTTTGCTCGGGCAATTGATTAGCAGAATAATGTAGTTCTAGTTTATTAGGAAAATGCAGTTGAAGAGCTATTTCTTTTTCATTTTCTCAAAGTTTGAATTTGACATTTCTTGAAAGCCAATCACATAGAAATTGCTAATAATATATTGCACAAATTCAGGCTGACCCCCCCCCCCCTACACATGTCCAAAAAGTTTTAATGCAGATTTGCATTGATCCCAAGAATAATAATTTTCAAGCTTAAAAAGGCTGAAAAGTAACATGTCTGTTAATATCTTTACTTTTTCTTTTCCTCTTGAATTTCATTCTGAACACCACTGAAAACAGAAAACTCTCTTGCGGTAAACATTGCAAAAAGAGCCATTCTGCCACTTTTTTCTTTTTAACTGTGGTATGCTCATGCATGCAAGAACATAGCAGCGCCGGATCTAGGGGGGGGGGGTAGGCTAAAAGTACTGACATTCATAATTGAATATTACAATTAGAAATTTTTCATTAATATGGAATAACATCTTGAAAAATCTTAGCCCCCCCCCCCAAAAAAAAAAAAAAAAAAAAAAAAAAAGTTTTAGATCCGCCACTGGAACATAGTGCATGAATAAGTTGTCTGCATTTTCTTTTTTGTTTAGAAACAGAATTTACTATTAATTAAAGTGAATTAAATTACATTTAGTTTAAATTAATATTTTGTATTTTAGAAGATTAATTTCTCAAGTAAATGTTTGAATATTGAAGTGTGGAACTTTAAAACAGGCATATTCGAAAAATAGAGGTTACAAGTGATTTGTTTATACTTGAAGATATTTTTGTTTTAGCCAACAGATCAACAGACATTTATTTACTTTTCGGAAATATGAATAACTACATTTTAGAAAATAAAACTATAAAACACTTGCCTCTAAATCATAGTAATGGAAGTGTATATTTATAATTTATTTTCCTTGTAGCTGCAAATCTTATGCATTTCATGAATTGCTAATAGAATAGGGATAATTTTGGATTTGGGTATGAATTATATTTCATGAAATAAAATGAAAACTAATAATTTCATATGCCTACAAGAATTCACATTTATATACATCATCATTACCTATAATTATATACTGAAAATATATTAGCAACATTGAAATTGACACAAAAAATATTTTAGTTTTTGAAGATGGCAATTCAATCAAAACAAGTACTTTCAAACAGTGCAGCTAATTAACATGCTGCTATATATTTTCCAAATTTAGGTATATACTGCACATTATATATGTTTACTTTAACATTTTATCGAATTGAAACATTTGGGGAGAAAATGTTCAAATCAAGTTTTTTCTTAAAAAAGAAAGAAAAAAAAAAAAAGAGTTATTTTTTTAATTTATTAGTTTTTTTTTTTTTTTTTTTTTTTTTGTCTGAAAAATTGTATCTAAAGGTGAAAACATGGTTTGAATGTTTGCTCCTCGTTTATGTTTTAATAGTTTTAATGTAATTAATGATTTTAAAACATGGGGTACTTTGGGTCAGGGTTGCTCGGTTTTTTCCATAGTGGAAAAAACCTGGTTAAAATCGCCCCGGACAAAATACCGTTTTGTCCACTATTAATTATTTGCGAGTCCTAAATTAAAAATTACATTTATTCTTTCCATGTATATAAAACAATTCTTTATCATTATGTGTATGTGAGAGCTTGTGAAATACGGTCGCCATTGGCGACCAATATTTTTTAAAACTAGTAATAATGTTTTCAACTTTAAGGATTTTTTTTTTTTTTTTTTAATATATATATTTTGGTGAAAGAATTGGTCCCGAAATCGGGCTCCAATTCTACTTTCGCTGTTTTGCCCTCACCACTTTTTGAGACACTGTGTTGAATTAGGGAATTTACACATCTCCGTGCATGTTTCACAACTCTGTGTTAAATTATTGCACCGTTTTAGGGAATTGGTTTACACTGCTCCTGTCTGTGCATGCTATCGATCTGGTGCTGAATTTTTGTACCTGTGTAATGATGTACCATTGCCGATGGTGTATTAATTTAGAGAAAATAATAAAACCAGTTTCATCATGTTAAATTTAAACATGTGTTTCCTGATGTAAAAAATAAATCATTCCAGCCTAATAAATAATTGATTTTTAGTTGGTATATAGAATCTTAATTTCTATATTCCAGGGGTGCAGAAAATGTTCAGACCTCTGAAATTTCCCCCAAAAATAACGCATCAACCTATTATCTGAAAGTTTCTTTTTTTTTTTTTTTTTTTTTTTTTTGGGGGGGGGGGAGGGGGTAACGGGTATTTAAAGGGAATACACTTGTAAAAGAAGAATACAGCTGTTAATTTGTAGTTTAATATTCGAAAATTTGTTTTTTCAGTAATTTTTTCTTACTTCCGTTTTCATTTTTATTTTATTCTAAGATAATAATTATTCAAAATTTCCCCAGACAGCCAGAATTTCCCCCGAACATCGTTCGCACATTTGGACATATTCTGCACCCCTGCTATATTCAAGTAAATTTTGAAACTGAATAAAAAGAAAAAAAAAAGAAAGAAAGAAAATGTTGGAGAATATTTTTTTATGGGCTACCATAATTTTTTGTTGGCGACCATATTTTTTAATAAATTCCTGAACCCTGTGCAGGGTTTAAACTGCCATAAGTTTTTTTAGCATTTTGCTAAAACATGTTGGTCAGAATTTCACTAAAAAGCTAAAACTGGATAACTATATAAAATATCTCTATATAATAACTCAGATTTTTTTTTATAATATTTGCAGGCAAAAACTACGAAAGAACTGAAATTTTTGGGAATCATTATTTGTATAGTAATATCTACCACTACACTTTATTTAATTTTTAAATTGCTTTTTCATTTTACATGTATGATATGAGTACCTCTTTTTCTATTGTTGAAATCAAAACATAGTTTTCCTGATTCATATTTTTAAAGTCACAAATATAGATGCTTGGTTAAAATCATCAATGAACAAAAGGAATAGAAAACAAAACTGAGGATAACAAAGCTAACAAGGAACACCGTGTCTGGCTGTGATTTTAATGAAACTTTAATTTCTGATAGAGGGCATGTACCAAATATTTTTTATCACAGAAATTTTTGCTATCATCCATGTTTTCTCTATTTATTGAATTTTTAAAATGTTAAAAACCACATCAGCCACATATCAACAGTAAGCTCCGCCTTTGGGTGTGACTTAAAAATACTAAATGATTTTGCGCTTTCATGTTTAAGTTACAAATGAAAATTTATAGTAGTACTGAAAATTATTTCAACTGAATTATTCATTTGAGTATTCACTTGCTGTATAAATACAAATTTTTCGCATATTTTTGAGTAAAATTTGATAGCATATCAAATATGAAAGAAACGCCTCTCTCTCATTGAAATCTGAGCCGGACGCTTGGGTGATGTTCCTTGAAAGTAAAAGAAATCAATGGTATCCAAAGAATTAATTAACTTTCGAAAAAGCTAAAATAGTGCTTGCCTATTTTCGCTAAAATGCTAAAGTAATTTTTTTGCCAGGTTAAACCTGTGTATGTAAATAAAATCAATTTAAATATTTCAAAATAGACATAAATGATTGAAATAGGCATGCAAATTTAACAATATTTAATAAATAAATATATCTATTTCTAAGGGTGAATTGGGTGCAAAAGTATAGTTTATAGTTTCAATTTTAATTCCCCTCCTTCCCCCCCCCCTCCCCACTGCTTTCAACTACATTATCATCTCCTCCCTCATAGTCGTAAACACCTTTAAAAAATTTGTTATTAAGCATGATGAAATGAATGATTCACATATATTTCAGGGAATTTTTTACTTTCTGAAAATACATAGGTAAGGAAAGTATTGTCATTATAACAAAAATTTGACGTGAAGTTGGTGTATCTACATGTTTGAAGTTCCATGAGTTCATTTTTGCTGTTTTACGATAATGTATGTACATATCTGAGTAGAGTGAACACAATATTGTCTAAATGCTTTGTTCAAATGAGCTAAAAGTTGGTGCATATGTTATAGGTTATCGTAGTACAAACTGTATACATCTTGGAGAATCTAGCACAATTTTATTTATTTATTTTAACCAGGACACAAAGATAAATTCTTTATCATTATAGTCTATGGGCTCAAATAATTTAAAGTGTGATAGCATCTGAATTCCTTATTCAGTTCAGCTGAAACTTTTATATACATGTTATCAGTCATTGTTGAATGAATCGTATAGATATATTTTGCTGATTCTAGCATTTATAGTTTTTTTTTACAGGGAAATAACGAAAAATTCTGTAATATTATGGCCTATAGTCTGAATTTATTTAAAATGTGATGGCGTCTGAAGCCTCATTTGATTGAGCTTTGAATTCATATACAAATTATAAGTATATGTCACACAAACTATATACATTTTGGTGAATCTAACACTATTAGTTCTTTTACAGATATACACAAAATAATTTGGATGCATTCCATTCCATTAAACAATATATTATTTGTGAGCAAATAATCAAATAATTTTCTTGATTGTTTATTTAATGACTTCTCTTACGTTATTTTATTTAAACAACAGTGAATTACTTTCATGTTCAGAAAGTCGACTGGAGTCACTCAACATTTTTATTATTTCTCTTTAAGTTTCTGCATATTTATCAAATTGATTATATATATATATATATACAGTTATACACATGTCACATTTATATTATTAAAGACATTACTTTTGTGAAAAATAAATAAATAACTTTTCTATGTGGAAGTAAAATTTAATTTTGTATTTTTTTCATCTGGAATTTCTATTACCAAGTAATAATTTTTTTTTACAAAATTAAAATAAGAAATATATTCAGAAAATTCAAAGTCGTTAAATTAGTACCCATTTTCCAAAAATTTATTTTTTAAATTTTTAGTATTTCATTTTGTGGTTAAAAAAAGCAATTTGTGTGAAAATTTGCATTTTTGAACGAAAAAAATATATAAAAATTTTTAAAAATCAATTTCTTCGAAAATGAGTACCAATTTAATAATTGTGAATTTTCTGAAAGTGAAAACGGAATTTAAAAACTACATTTGGTAATGAGTAATTTCTATATATATAAAAAAAAAAAAATTACTGTCGCTGGCGTCAAATTTTTTTTGTCTGCGACAGCATCTTCTCGCGGAGGGCAGGGTCCTTCGCATCATGAGAGGTATCAGTGTGTTCCGAATACTTCAAGGAAGACATTTCAGCTGCTTAGAAATTTCTATCATTTTAATTAAAGAAGTTATTAGCTATAAACGACAAATTTATGAAAGTACTCTATTTGCCACCTTGAAAAAAGTTTCTCCCAGTGACGTTGGTCTTCTGTCATGAAGTCATTTTACACGGGAAAAATAAAATACGATCCATGGTTGTAGGTAGGTAGGTTGGATTTAACATCGCCCAAGTACTGCGCTATGGGTAATTGGTGACTGTCTGGGAAGCACTTCTAGGGATGTTCCAGAGACATCACAATTTTGATCCTCCATGGAGGAGATTCCCCAGACGTATATTTTTGATGGGAACATGGAGGACTTTGTGGCCACGACAGATTTTATGTGCACCAGACACCATTAGTGCACACGACGGTCTTTGACCGGCTCACGTATCGAATCAGCAATCTTCCAATTATGAGCTCGGTGCTTTATGGACTGGCTATACCGCTGCTCGGAACCATGGTTGTAAAAAATAAATGTCAGTGTTGCTATTAATAACTTTTTTTCTCTACTTTTAGAAAGTAAATTTTCTTACATGGGAAAATTAAAATATCCATGGTTGTAGGTAGGTAGGTAGTTAGATAGGTTGGATATGACATTGGCCATTACTGCACTATGGATAATTGGCGACGATCTGGGGCATACCCCTAAGTATGTTTCGGAGACATGCCATCACATTTTTTATCCTACACGGAAGAGATGGCTCCCCCGCTTCGGTGACCCAAAAAGGTATAGTTTTGATGGGAATATGGAGGATATTGTCGCCACAACAGATTTTACGTGCACCAGCCACCATTAGTGTACACAACGGTCTTTGGCCAGCTCGAGTACCGAACCCGCAATCTTCCAATTACGAGGTCGGCGTGCTATCGACTGGGGTGCCGCGGTCCTGATCTATAGTTAAAAAACAAAGGTGATATACTAAAGCTATAATAGAAAATAGTCTGGATATTACGGATTTCTTTCTATTAAAAAAAAAAAAACTGATTTTAAGCATGATTTTTATAAAAATAAAATAATGTGCTATTAAATATTACATATTTCAATTTGACATTGAATATGGGGATTTATATAATAATTTTCTGCTTTTGTCTTGTGTTATGCGCTATTAACATTCCTATTCAGTGAAAGGAAAGCAGCGGATAGGCGGGCAGAGCTCTGCATGTGTTAACAAGTAAAGTGAGTCGGGGGAAGGCGAAGCCTCCCTCAGGGGTTGGTGAGCGGAGCGAGCAGGGGGCAGAGCCCCCTAGTTATGAAAATAGATCTTCCCATAAGATAGGCCATAGCTGTTGCCAAGATTAGGTATTGTCCTCTCTTAAGAATAACTTCTTCACATTCTACATCATTATCACTTAAATTAGCATCAGACAATTTGTTTTTAATTAGTTAATAGATTGTGAATAACTCCAAAGTCATGATATAATATCAAAGTTCACATACTCATCAAAATTTATATTTAGAATGGTAAAATAATGACCAGTCAAGAAATTTTGTGAATTTTAGAAAAGTTTAAAAGACATAACTAATATTGTGTGACTTATAAACAAAGAAATTTTTCATTCAAATGAATAGGAATGAATCAGGACTTCACTAAAAGGTCGTATAAATGTAAAAGATGTATAAATTGGGTTTTTTTGTAATGGAAATTTTGTGATTACGATAACTTGACATAATATTCAAAATTGAATTGAACCAAAGTTATACAGCAAACTTATCGTACAAATATCTTAGATGAGTTCGTTAACTAAGTTGCTCTGCAGTTTGTTTTCAAGTGGCAGCTACGTGAAAATTTCAAATCCACATTTTGAATTTTGATGTTTACATTGACCACATAAAGGTCTCAACCAAGTATTTATTAATGAATTTTATCTGCCATTTTTAACAAAATGACCGATATCTTTAGTACGGCCATTTCAAATCAGGATACCACTTGTAAATTTATCATCAGAATACCTTTTGAAATACTGAATCAGTTCAAGTTGGACATTGAACTTATCACACCAATATCTTGGATGAATTTTGTACCAATATTTAGTTTCCAAGTTGCAGCCGCATGAAATCAGGCTGCTACTTGAAAATGCGCCACCATAGTAACTTTAAGAATACTAAACTGGTTCAAATGAAAGTTGGGAAGTGAACTTACAATTCAAATATCTTGGATAAGTTTGCTAGGCAACTTGCTCCACCATTTTGTTTCCAAGTGGCGGCCACTTAAATTTTTTTTTATTACAATAACTTTTGTAATACTGAATCAGTTCGAATCACGTTTGCACAGTTGACATATCATTCAAGTACCTTTGATAAGTTCACTGGGCATCTCAGTCACTCTGTCCTTTTGTTTCAAAATGGTGGCCACTTGAAAATTATCACAATAACCCTTCAACCGATTTGCTTAAAACTCCATATATACATAGCCCTCATTAATAAATCCATCAAATTCATTAATAAAATGTAGCTGCCATTTTGAAAAAATGGTGGCAACTTCTTAAGAAAAGATAAATCAACCTAACCTTCCTATGAGCCGGAAGGACTTGTTTTAATTTTTTGATCAATAACCTCTAAAAAGTAATGATATCAGTACAAAAACCCTTATCGGGTTAAAAGTTTGTGACGCAGCTACTTTATCGCTATAAAATTTTGAAATATGGGTCTTAAAAATAATGATATAAATTTTAAGTGACGCTTTACTATTAGTTAAAATATACGTAGATTTTCTTATTTGATCATTTGATCATTTGCTTTTTTCTTTTATTTATATTTACAATGCAAACATAATATTTTTAACTTCAAGATAAGACAAATATATTAAATATACTCACTGATACTTTTTCATTTGCACTTCAATTTCAAAATAACAGTTTTAAAAGGAATGATATAAAAATTCCAGTGACTCCTCGGTGTCATTTTAAAAGATTTGTTTTTAGATTCCATTAAAATTACCTTTGTTTTGTCTATTAAAGTATATTTACACATTGAAACAGTGCTTTTAATTTTCAAATATACTGTCAAATAATCACACTTTCACTGAGTTTGCATTATAAATTGAAATTATTTATTTCAATAAATTGATTTGTCTTTTGCGTCACGCTATCCAAAACTGTGAATAAAATTTATGTAAATATGTTACTTTGTATCATAGTATACAACTAAGTGAAAATTTGTGCAAAGAGATAGTGTGATGCAAAGAATACATTTGCACAAATTTTGTTTGCAGTTTTGGATAGCGTGACGCAAAAGACAAATCAATTTATTGAAATAAATAATTTCAATTTATAATGCAAACTCAGTGAAAGTGTGATTATTTGACAGTATATTTGAAAATTAAAAGCACTGTTTCAATGTGTAAATATACTTTAATAGACAAAACAAAGGTAATTTTAATGGAATCTAAAAACAAATCTTTTAAAATGACACCGAGGAGTCACTGGAATTTTTATATCATTCCTTTTAAAACTGTTATTTTGAAATTGAAGTGCAAATGAAAAAGTATCAGTGAGTATATTTAATATATTTGTCTTATCTTGAAGTTAAAAATATTATGTTTGCATTGTAAATATAAATAAAAGAAAAAAGCAAATGATCAAATGATCAAATAAGAAAATCTACGTATATTTTAACTAATAGTAAAGCGTCACTTAAAATTTATATCATTATTTTTAAGACCCATATTTCAAAATTTTATAGCGATAAAGTAGCTGCGTCACAAACTTTTAACCCGATAAGGGTTTTTGTACTGATATATATATACAGATAAATGCAAAGGCACAGCTTTAGTATAGACCCCCCCCCCCACTTGTCGACTTTAAATATTTTTGGCCATTTTTGCGATGAATTAACATGGCTATCTCAGTTGCGTAACTGACGATCTTGGTGAGAAACGTCCGTACTACTTCGGTGCCAAATTTCAAAGTTTTCCAAACTAAAGCTGTTCCATACAAAAAAAAAAAAAAAAAAAAAAAAAAAAAGAAAAACTGTTTCATGGTTTTTACAAAATAAAAATAAAAAATTCTAATAAATTCGAAATTATTACTATTTACAATTAAGGTGAAAACATAAAAGAACCTTTATAAGTTACATATAAAGTATCAATTAAAACGAAAAATTTCGTTTTGCTGTAGAAAAGAAAAGTACTACTAAATCAAATAAAAATTTTAAGCTAATCCGCGATTGTAATGAAATGCTCGCCCTCTGGTGGGCTAAGGTGAAATTATCACACCACTGCATATCCTCATATTATGCAATCGACTTTCCATGATGAAATGGCGGAGAAAGAATAATAATTACACGTGGCTGTTATATTTACTAACAACTGCAGTGTTCAGAGAGCGCCATCTATCGATCATTACAAACGCGGATACCAAGTATCTCTATGAAAATATTTATTTACACGCGAATATTTTCATAGTATATTAATTTTTTTTTCTAATTTTTATTGTTTATCACGCGAAATTAAAAATATTTTATTTCCGGAAAAAAATAAATAAACGTGAATTTTGTTTATTTTGGCATCAAATATATTTTTCTTTTTAATCATTTTAATGTTAAAATGGAGTTTTTATTTAATATCTTTTGATCCAATTATCCGATTGAACTGAATTGTAAATCTAAACCATTCTCGAATCCACCTGAAGACACACAAAAAATTTCATTAAACTCGGTCCAGCCGTTTAGGAGGAGTTCAGTGACATACACACGCACAAAAGAAATATATATATTAATATATATATATACTAGCAGACCCGGCCACGCGTTGCTGTGACTAAGTTATACGTTGAATTATACGGCTGTAAACTATTTAGTACAGTCAAATTATTATTTACGAACAAAGACGAAAACGTTGTAGCCGATGTAAAAACCCACAGGGTTGAGATTTGAAACTTAGGTCAAAATTTGGAAGCGAATGATAAAAATTTTCGTAGTGTTGATATTAAACACAAATTAATTTTATTGTAGGGTCCAATAAATTTTAATGGAGAAGTGATATATATTATTTCTAATGCTACTTTGGATAAAATTGCTAAAATGACTAATATATAAATTAAATTCTATTAAAATTCTATTAAAATAAAAGTATAAAAGAAACAGACGATTTTAAAATCAATTTTTATGGATGAGTGAAATATAATATATGCTATAATGGATAATTTTACTATAAAATGACCTCATCATTTTAAATATTTTAAAGAGGGCAACAGCTGTAGTTATAAAAAGGAAAACAATAAGGCTAAACCAGAAAAATAAGTAAATTTGATAAATATTTTAAAACTTTAAAATTGGAAATCTTATGAAATATTGGACATTTAAAGTAAATACATGTATCATTTTAAATAGAAAAAGATTTTGGAAAAGTTTAGTGTATTTTAACGAAGTGATGAGAAGTTTTTGAGTATGTTAAAATTTTAATGTAAATTCAAGTTAATAAAGATGAGAAACATTGAGGAATAAGATAAGAATAATTATAAGATTAAAAAAAAAAAAAAAAAACTTTTTATATACCATGCTTTTAAATTTTAATATACTAATAGTATACTAATTAAAAGGAAAATGATAAATATTCTATCATAGTTTGAAGTCAAATTTGTTTTCAAATGTCTAAATAAAATCTCTGATGTAAGATACTAATATTTTGCAGCGGAATAGATTTCATTTCTGTCATCCTTGGCGAAAAAAAAAGAATATCGCCAAATTATCTGGCGAAAATATTTAATTCCTTTCAAAAATCATGGTTATTTTGACAACTTATATTAAAAGAGTAATGAATAATATGAAACAATATTTCGTACAAAACATATTACATGTCATACATACGTACAATGAATAATACATATTACATTTCGTACAATGCATACATCTGGCATGTATATTTTCGTGTTACGCTTTTGATAGCCAAATAATAATAATAATAATAATAAAAGCCAAGGGCGACAGAGTTTTGAAATTTAAAATTAAAATTTTGTCAATTTGACAGCAAAATAATTCAATCTAACACCCGCGATAACTAATACATATCTATACCCAAATATAAGGATTAAAATCGGGAAATAAATTTCCTCGATTTTTAATAATTTCTTACAAAAAATCCAGTGGGCAATTAACATAGGAAACCTTTTTCTTGGCTGCACAGACGGTCAGTGAGTCACACTTCGCTTGCGTACAGAACTCATAGATATAGTATAGCATATATAGAATAGAGTGATCATTGGGGAGAAAAAAGTTATTCCTTTTCATTTGGGAAAAGACGACGTTTTTACCAAAATATGGCCGTCTTTCCCCGAGTGAATACACACGGGAATATATACTAATATTTTAGCAAATAAAATTTATGAATAATTTATTTGCTAAAGGGGAATGGCAGACTCCAGATACAGTTTCAAATTCATATTTCTTTCTTTCTTTTCTTTTTTTTTTTTCAATACCACTTAATGGCTGTTTCCAAAGCTTTTATTTATTTTTATTTTTTTCGGCATCAAAAATCTTTGTACGATAACATGGGGATGAGAGATCTATATATATTACTATCCGCGTTTGTAATGATCGATAGATGGCGCTCTCTGAACACTGCAGTTGTTAGTAAATATAACAGCCACGTGTAATTATTATTCTTTCTCCGCCATTTCATCATGGAAAGTCGATTGCATAATATGAGGATATGCAGTGGTGTGATAATTTCACCTTAGCCCACAAGAGGGCGAGCATTTCATTACAATCGCGGATATCTATGATAGAACTACATTAGCACTTTATCAATGTGTATAAAATCTTTAAATTGATTATGACGTCAATTTTCGTGAGATGCATAATTTAACTTTTTACAATTTTTTAACGTTCACGTTTGATTAAATGTATTTATTTTTATGTCGAAAGAAAATGAACTCGTATTTTTTTTTTTTTTGGCAACAATTAAATTAATGGAACTCACAGATATTTTGGAGCAACTTTAATAAAGGTCTATAATTAACAAATAATTGCAATAAAACAATATTGTGACAATAAATTGAGATAAAAACTATCCTATCTCTCAAGTTGGACCAAACTGCACACAGTGTGCAAAATTTCATTAAAATCGGTTCCTTAGTTTAGGAGTTTACCCCGGACAAACATCGTGACACGTAGTTTATATATATATACAGATATATATAAATATTATTGGGTTATTTTTGTTTTATTGTTTTAAGGTAAAAGCAACAGACGTATTGTCACTCGTAATCTTTCTAATCAAATATCTTTCAAACTAACGATTAAATATATACAGTATTCACACAAAAAAATAATAGTTTTGAAAGTTCTTTTCAGAAAGTATGACATATGTACATATTTTTACTTCCTTATACAAAGTATAAGGAAGTATAGTAATCCCGATTTGCGAAATGGATTTTGCATTTCACATTGCTCGAAAACGAATGATCGCTGAATGTTGCCAATTTATACGTGTGACTGTCATGATGTCTAGTTGTACACCTGCAAGTGTCGTCTTAACACGAGCTCTCGTTTTAGAGATATAAGGGAATTTACACGATTTTTCGTGACGTCTGTATGTATGTGTGTCTGTGTGTGTGTCCGTATGTCAAATAACTCAAAAACGGTTGGACGTAGAAAGTTGCGAATTGGTAAATAGGTTTGTTATAACATCTAGTTGTGCACCTCCATTTTTGGACTTTGTATGATTTTCCGTTTTGGAGATATTTAGGAAAATTAGGTTCATTATGGCCAGAATGTATCAAAAAACGGTAATAACTCAAAAACGGTTTGGACAAATCTTGCAATTTATCGAAATCTAAAATTTATCTAAAATATAATTGAATAATTTGAAAGCGATGTTATAATTGGGAAGGAAAAAAAACTAATAGTCCTCCGTCCGAAACTAAATTCTGCTTTTGCCAGAATTTACACAAAATCTTTTCAAAATGACATTGACATGAGTCCCCCCAAGGCACAACTATGACATGAGTTCCCCCCCCCCCCCGCCAAGGCACAACTTTGACATGAGTCTCCCCCCAAGGCACAACTTTGACATGAGTACCCCCCAAGGCACAACTTTGACATGAGTCCCCCCAAGGCCCAACTTTGACATATGTCCCCCCCAAGGCCCAACTTTGACATGTCCCCCCCAAGGCCCAACTTTGACATGAGTCCCCCCAAGGCACAACTTTGACATGAGTCCCCCCAAGGCACAACTTTAACATGAGTCCCCCCTAAGGCACAACTTTGATATGAGTCCCCTCAAGGCACAACTTTGATATGAGTCCCCTCAAGGCACAATTTTATTTTTATTTTTATTTTATTTTTTACGTATGCATGCATTTCTTTTAAATATTTTTAGCCAACTGTTTCGGGTCCAGTGACAATGTTTTTTAACATTATGTATACTTCTAAAAGTGTATAAGGAAGTCATGTGGTGCCCACATCAGATTTTTTTATTTTTTAATTCATCAGTCTTTTTGTACTAAAAATGGCTGACTATGTTCTCTCTTCGTAATCGCGTTTTCACTAGCTCACAGTGGGTGAGATTTTAGAGGCCCTGCAACGAACACTTCGTAATCTTTTCACTGCCGAGAATTCTGCGCTGTGACGTCACTTTCCAAGAATCACGAAATAGTGCTCATCGGAAGCTTCTAACTACCGGTATTTATCTTCATTATCTACCACCTCTAAAATCTCACCCACTGTGAGCTAGGGAAACCGGGATTACAAAGTGAGAACTTAGTCAGCCATTTTAGTTCCCCATCAAACTATAGGTATGGGGAACTTAGGTAATCGTGAAAAATTTCGATCTCGGTTTTTTACTTTTTTATACGCTTTCAGGTGTGAGGAATCCGAAAATGACAAAATTTGTATGGTGTCTGTCTGTAGGGTGTCTGTTAGTGTGTCAGTCCGTTAGTTTGTTAGTCTGTTAACACGATATCTCACGAACAAATGATCGCAGAGAGGTCAGATCAGTTTTAAAATATTACTTTCGATACTGGTAAGAACCCTATTCATTTGCAACTTTCGAATTAAAAAACTGCGTAAGTTATGAGAAATTTACGATTTTCTTAACATGGGAGAATAGGACAAATTTTCACTTAAACGAGCATTAAAATGAAAACTTTTTACTGTAAAAATGTCGGACCAGTTTTAAAATATCAGTTTTGATGCCGGAATGAACATCAGTAACTATAAATATGCTACTTTCAAAATTTCGCAAGTTATTGGAAATTTACGAATTTCTTAACATGGCAGTATAGGGCAAAATTTCACATAAACGTCAATTTTGAGAGATATTTTCATCATAAAGATGTCAGACTACTTTTGAAATATTATTTAGAACACTGGCATGAATATTAATGACTATGAATTTTCCAATATAAAAATTTCGTAAGTTATTGGAAAATTACGAATTTCTTAACATGGCAGAATAGAGTAAAATTTCACATAAACGTCAATCTTGAGGGATATTTTCATCGTAAAGATGTCAAACCACTTTTTAAATATTATTTTGGATACTGGCATGAATATCACAGACTATGATTTTTTCAATTTAAAAAATTCGTAAGTTATTTGGAATATACGATTTACTTAAAATGGCAGAATAAGGCAAAATTGGGCATAAACTTCTATTTTGAGGATCATAAATACATTAGACAACTTCAAAATTACATTTATGATATTTGTTTGAACATGATTGAATACAAATATTCTAATAGGAAAATTTCGTAAATTATTCGTAATTTACGATTTTATCAACATAGCGAAATTGTAAATTTTTCATATAAATGTGAATTTTGAGGATTATTGCATTGGAAATAGTAGCATGAAAACTAAGCAACAGAATTGACCCTGATAAAATAAATTAATAGATTAGAATAAGATAAATATATCGAAGTGAACGGTGGATAGCCTATTAGGCGGGGATTTCATTCTGTCACTGTATCAAGCTTTGGTCAAATTCATTTCTTTTAACATGATTATAATATGTCTCCCACTAGAAATTTATGAGAACATAAATATGATGGGGAACTGAGCAGAGTCCACCTATGCCAACTAATTTAGTACAAGAAACTGATGAATTAAAAAATAAAAAATTTGTACATATGTCATACTTTTTGAAAAGAACTTTCAAAACTATTAATTTTCTGTGTGAATATTGTATACATTTAATCGTTAGTTTGAAAGATATTTGATTAGAAAGATTACGAGTGACAATACGTCTGTTGCTTTTACCTTAAAACAATAAAACAAAAATAACCCAAAAAATTAAAGACGAAATAATAACTTTCTGAAAATAATCAATTTTGACGTCCTCAGAGCTATAAATTCTAAGTTAAATCATGTGAATTTACCGTTCATAATGAAATAATTGTGAAAAATGCTTATTTAAGGATTGTATAATAGATAACTTAAGGAGAACATCGTACATCTCCTAGTGGCTTGGACACAGAGCATTCAGTTTCAAACCAACATTACCCGGGTTCAGTCCCGTTAACTGTGTTTCGGGTTTTTTTTTTTTTTTTAATTATTGTTATAATATGTATATGAAGAAAAATAAATTAATTTAAAATGAATAATTTGCCAGTTGTAAGTTTTAATTTAGCAATTATTTTCTACTTCATTATTAATTGAATTTAACTTTTGTTTCAATATAAATTCAAATAAATATTTCAAAAGTAAGCATTTCAATTTTAGAATTTAATTGTCTATTTTACCATGTTTTTATTAACTTCGATTCTTGTGTGTTTGTCAGGGACAAATCTTGCAATCGATTGTTAACTAACTTCCCGACTAGCTAGACATTTGAAACTTTCACAGTAGCTCAGAACCCGGTGACAACACAATACGTCGAGGTCAGATTTTCAAATTTTCGAATAGTTTTATTTTAATTAATTAAAATGTGAAAATGATAAGCTCCTAATAGCAATTAAAATAGTCATTAAAATATTAGCTATAATTTAATTGTTGCCAAAAAAATTTACGAGTTCATTTTCTTTCGACCTAAAAATAAATACAGGCGAAGCCTTCCTCGGGGGTTGCTGAGCGGAGCGAGCAGGGGGCTGAGCCCCCTAGTAATTTAAAAAGTGGTAATTTTTTTGTTGCAATTTTTTAAAGAAAGCATTATATCTCCTTGAATATATGTGGTAGTCTCATAAAAATGTATACAGATAATTACAAGAATCATCATAATCACATGCTTCAGCCAAAATGCCTTTCAAGCATTACTTTTTACAGGGTGATCCAAAACATTTTGACTTTTAATTTTTTTACTTGTCCCTTTTTCCAATCCCGGAAGAAACTTTTGCTGAAATATATGAGGTACAACTTGTTCTTCATACTCCCGAAGTTTCAAGATGATTACAAAAGAACGTTTTTAGATATTTGACAAAACGTCTAAATTTGAAAGTGTCCAAATACTTATTGGTAGATAGTATATAATTAAGTATGTTTCAATATAAGCATCATTAGTAACTGGAAAAAATAAATCAAAATTGCCTTTTTTTTTTGCCTTTAAATTAATTCATATAGCTCTTTTTAAACGCTAAAAAGCTTTTTACTTCCTATTTCAGCCAAACCTTTTACTTTTAACTTAGCCCATTCTTTCCTACCTTAGCTAGAAAGAGGGAAATAATTCTTAATAATATAGTACTAAATTTATGTTTACATGTCTTTGTAATTTGGTGCATTACAATTTAAAAATAGGGCATTCTCATATGACTTTGTATTTCATCATTTAGATCACCTTCTTTGCCTGTTGGGGGTTGGGCTGGGATGAATTGGCAAAACAAGGCCCCTTACAAAGCATAATGAACAGTACATATATTTGTATACAGTATACATGCCAAAACAAATAAAACAGCAAGAAATTTAATTTTGAAAAAATAATGATTAATATTCTGAAACATGTTTCTGTGGCATAAATTTAAATTAAAAATACTTTTTTTTTTTTCGAAGGGGGGGGGGATTTTTTTTTTTTTTGTAATTATGTTCTAAAGATTAGCATGCAACTTGAATGACACTGAAGATAGTATATTTAAAATGTATGTAAGTAAACCTTCAAAATATTTGCTACAAAACATTATTTAAAAAGATATTATAAATAATTGATAATATGATTATTTATTTTAGATAAAATGGAGCCACTTTATCTAAAATGAATTTTCATGGTTTTCTGCTTTCTAAAAAAACTAGTGTTGTCTACGGACGCCATTAAATGAAATATTCACACTTTTATCTTCAAAGCGGCTACTCAATTGAATAATACGTACTGCGCTTTTTCTAAAAATTCAAATAACAGTAAAAAAGAACACAGCTACGTTGAATATTATTTACAAAAAGAAAACCATTTCGAAAATACAAAAATCTTTATTCCCGATGGAAAAAAGCTACTGCTCAAAAACAGAAAATCACTTATTCTAAAAATTTTAATACATACGAGCTCTCGATTAAACGAAGTATCCTTTTTTTTTTTTTTTTTTAACCAACGTTGCCATTCAATAATAATAATATTCATAAAATAAATAATAAACATAATAATACATTTTCAACAACTAATCCCAGATAGTCCAGCATAGACTAGACCATCTCCATGAAGACAAAAACTTCCAGAAAGTCTAAAAACAGAAGAGAGTTCTTTAAAACCCAATCTTCTGTAAAATCGAAGCACTTAAGAATACGAGAGGACGAGGCATGATCAGAAGCACAGAAGCACACCGGAAATAATTTATGGCCCTGCTGGAAAGTAAGCGCCCTAATGTCCCTATTCACGATAGGGAACTATTCACTCTATTCACGTGAAGGCCGTTTGATGCTTTCTGTCGGAATGGAACTGGAGAGACTCACCAGGGCTCCTTCCAGTGCACTACGGTCGATTGAGTAGAGTTTTACAAATTTTAGTCATTTCAGTATTGGAATTTGGAGACTGTAATTTACTTATCAGACGAGGCCCTCTGCCTAAACCTCGAGCATGCCCCTGATTTACCTGCACGACGGGTGATGCTGTATACGAATTTGGAAGATTAGGACTCATGGTAATGGGAAGAGAGCAGCCTCAATTGGTCCGAAGACCTGAGACACCAATGGAAGAAGACTGACTTAGCGTCAAATGCCTGCCTGCTTTGTTAGGTGTACTTCAACGTCAAAATTTAAAACACCCAGTAGGATCTATAAATAAAACTGATAAAATAAATTTATGGTTCATAAGAGTTTAAAGTAGTAAAGAAACGCTGGGAATTCAAATGTGACGTCATGGACAGATTTTTAATAACAACTTGGCAGTAAAAATATAAAAAATAGTACTTAAAAAAAAAAAAGAACATTTTAGTACGACATATATTAGCATCATAAACTATATTAGCACTTTATCAATGCGTATAATTTTTTTAAAGTGATAATGACGTCAATTTTTATGAGATGCATAATTTATTTTTTTACAATTTTTTATTGTTCACAAGTAAACGTATTTATTTTCCTGACGGAAAGAAAATGAACTCGTAATTTTTTTTGGCAAAAATTAAATTATGGATAAAATTTAATTGGCTAATTTTAAGGCTATTATGAGCTTATTGTTAGGAAGTGATATAAAACTTAATAAAAATGGATGTATAGAATTTTGGTTTTTAAATTTTAGATCGCAAATAATCAAATTGGCTGAAAAGTCGTATATGAGGTTAGTACACTGCATGGCGCCGCTACTCATGAATAAATCCTAAATATTGAATTTTTGAAATATTAAAACAAACAAAAACAAAGATTAAACTAGTTGGCATAGGTGGACTCTGCTCAGTTCATCATCATATATATATGTTTTCATTAATTTCTAGTACAAAACATTCTCTTAACATGGTTATCATGTTAAGAGAAATGATTTTGACCAAACGCTTGACACAGTGACAGAAAGAAATCCCCGACTAATAAGCTATCACACAGCGCCTAAAAACGCTTGACACAGTGATGGAATGAACTCCCCGCCTAATAGGCTATCCACCGTTCACTTCGATATATTTATCTTATTCTAATCTATTAATTTATTTTATTAGGGTCAATTTCGTAGTTTAGTTTTCACGATATTATTTTCAATGCAACAATCGTATAATGCATATTCATATGTAAAATATTCAATTTTTTTATATTGATAAAATCGTAAATTACGAATAATTTATGAAATTTTCCTATTAGAATATGTGTATTCAATAATGTTCAAACAAATATCATAAATGTAATTTTGAAGTTGTCTAACGTATTTATGATCCTCAAAATGGAAGTTTATGCTCAATTTTGTCTTATTCTGACATGTTAAGTAAATCGTAAATTCCAAATAACTTACGAATTTTTTAAATTTGAAAAACCATAGTATATGATATTCATGCCAGTATCCTAAATAATATTTAGAAAGTAGTTTGACATATTTACGATGAAAATATCCCTCAAGATTGACGTTTATGTGAAATTTTGCTCTATTCTGCCATGTTAAGAAATTCGTAAATTTCCAATAACTTACGAAATTTTTATATTGGAAAATTCATAGTCGTTAATATTCATGCCAGTGTTCTAAATAATATTTCAAAAGTAGTCTGACATCTTTACGATGAAAATATCTCTCAAAATTGACGTTTATGTGAAATTTTGCCCTATACTGTCATGTTAAGAAATTCGTAAATTTCCAATAACTTGCGAAATTTTCAAAGTAGCATATTTATAGTTAATGATGTTCATTCCGGCATCAAAACTGATATTTTAAAACTGGTCTGATATTTTTATAGTAAAAGTTTCCATTTAATGCACGTTTAAGTGAATTTTTGTCCTATTCTCCCATGTTAAGAAAATCGCAAATTTCTAATAACTTACGAAGTTTTTTAGTTCGAATGTTGCAAATGAATAGGGTTCTTGCCAGTGTTGAAAGTAATATTTTAAAACTGATTTGACCTCTCTGCGACAATTTGTTCTTGAGATATCGTGTACTCAGACTAACAAACTAACGGACTAACAGACTAACAGACACCCTACAGACAGACACCATACAAATTTTGTCATTTTCGGATTCCTCACACCTGAAAACGTGTAAAAAAGCCAAAAAACCGACGTCGAAAATTTTCATGATTACCTAAGTTCCCCATACCTATTGTATGATGGGGAACTAATAAAACAAAAAATAATTAATTAAATGAATTACCCAATCATCATGGAAAAAAAGAAATTTAAATACAACATATTATTAATCCAAGAGAGAACACAAGATAACTAACATGAAACATAAATATTTCTTGAACACAATTTTTTATTGATGAATTCATAAATTTTATATTTAAGTGCCGGCACGTTTGACTTTTTTTTTTTTTTTTTTTTTTTTTTTTTTTTTTTACAGATTACATCATAATATTATGTAGACAAAATTGATACTAAATTAATTGCCATGAAAAATTCTTACAATTGTAATAAGTGAAAACGAACATTTTATTATTATTGCAACTGAGAGTCAGCAATATTTCGATTCATCGTTTTTATCCTGATACGACTGCCAATATTTTAACAATCAGTTGTATACGCTTTTCAAACTAATTAAAAATGTTCGTTGAATTTCAACGTGAAGCGTAAACGTTTCCTTAAAGAAAGCCCACACAAAAGATGTAGATGAATAACCACTTGCTGTGTCGCGAAATTCCCCTTAAAGCTCCGTTCACATGAAGCAACTTCAACCCGTGTCAAAACGACCCGGGAATTTGAAAAGCGGGGTTTTACAGATTGAAAATTTAGGCTGTTCACACTATCAACCCTGGTTAGAAATCACTGTAGCAGCGTCTAAGACTACTATATAACGCAGCGTCATACGTTTCTTGAATTCTGATTGGCTGTTTGCAAGATTAACGCATGAGTTCGGAGAAAAGAAGATGCAAATAGGATCGGGAAATAAAATAAGTTTTGATATTAGTTTTATTTATATTGTTATTGCAATTAAACTTATAAATGTCAATTGAAATACTAATATAATTAACTTTACAATACTTTGATTTTAAATTAGTTAGAATAAATTATGCATTATAATTATATTAAATCTAAATGCATTAAATAATAAAATAAATGATTAAACTTTTAATTCAGATTTCATTATCTTAAAGATTTAAAGTAATATTACTACATTAATAAATACTAGGTCAGATACTTATTTCATTTCTTGCTATCATAACTAATAGATATTCTTAAAAATATTTCAACATAAATCTTTCATAAATCTTTATCTTTTATTGTGCATCGAAATAAGAATTCATAAAAAAAAGTACTCTTGTGCATCTGTAATAAAAACTATAAATTAGATTTTTGTGCATATATATATTTTATTATTAAAACTCCTTTTGTAATTAAAAATATGCTGTAACCAAAAGTATTAAAACTAAAATTCAACAGAAAATCACGGAACCTCTTAAATAATATGAAACTAAAATTCAAACCTCTTAAAATAATTTCGTGGAGGGCATTCCACCTAGGTCTAGAACCCTTGTGATATCAATCAGCCTTAATGCTCACACCAACTAGATTTTTTTTTTTTTTTTTGTGATTAAATATGCCGATAATTATATATATATATATATATATATGTGTGTGTGTGTGTGTGTGTGTGTTTGTGTGTGTTGATTCATGGGAAGCGGGGATGGCGACAGCCGATCAGAAGTAGACAGTCATGTGACCAGAGAGAGAAACAAAACTCATTCTCTTTTTTTTATTATTATTGATTCTGGTTTTTTCTCTGAACTATTCGAAAAACGGAAGTAACTTTATTCTTGAATTGACATTCTAATATTCAGGCTGAATTCGTACAGCCAAGTAATCCATTAATTGTTATATTATTCAAATAATAAGTATTATTCTGTTTATTCTTTATAATTCATTCAAGGCATAAAAAAATGCCTTTACATGTATTCGACATGGTTTAAAACCTGTGCTAAAATTTGTGAAAGATTCTGTTTTTGTTCATAAAATTCTGAAAGAAAATCTCTGATTAAAGTCAACTATAGTAAGCAATCGGATTTCATATTATTTACTTGTATGGCCTAAAATGTTTTTTCAAGCGACTACAGGAAATGCAGGAGAGAGGTGAGTTAGCTTTTCCTTAATATTATGCATGCTAAAACTTAGTTTCGTTTTAATAAAATGTTTTTGATGCAGGTCAATTCTTTATGCATGAGTCTAGTTATAATTAATCAACATGCTTTTGGTCCGTCGAGCCGGAGGCTATCGATGATTTATATTTATATATATATATATATATATATATATATATATATATATATATATATATATATATATATATATATATATATAAAACTATATATATTTAATATGTATTTGATATTCTTATTCTTATTCTTATTCGTAATCATTTATTCTTAAAATGATTTATTTTTGTTCTTGAATGTTTGTTCTGTAATTCGAAGGCCTATAGTTATGTGTATTTAAACTTATATATTCTAAAATGCCGAAATTATCTAAGCAAGTTTTATTATTTGAGAATTTATGTAAGGAAATCGATAGTTTTAGAGATAGAGTAAAGGGGTGTAGTAAAGATGAACAATCTAAGGTTAAATTATTAAAAACCAAAGTTCAATCGTATGATCATGAAATCGCGGCAATATTTAAAAATTTATCCGCTAAAGAGAATGAGGATTATATGGATATGTATTTGAGATATAAGGGAGTGGTTTTTGATTTACTGGTGGAGTTAGAGGACAAAACAGAAGTAAACGCGTGCGATTCAGATACTCAAGCGGAAAATAAAGATGAGAAAAATGGAAAATCGTCTCTTATTAAATTACCGAAATTTGATCTTCCGCGATTTTTTGGTGAAACCGAAAATTGGATTTCTTTTAAAGAAATTTTTAATTCGACAATTCTACAGAATAATCAATTATCCAAAATTGAAAAACTGCAATATTTACATTCTTCAGTGCGCGGAAACGCAGCTAAATTAATTCGAGGATTCGCTCTAAAAGAGGAAAATTTAGATCAATGTTGGGAAATATTAAATGAAAGATATGAAAATAAAAGACAATTAGCATTGAGTCAAATTAACAAAATATTTTCTATGAAAATTGTAAAAGCAAATAATGCTAAAACTTTACTTGAGTTATTAGATATTTGTAACGAAGCCGTCAGAAACTTAAAAACTTTGGGTTTAGATTCTAATGCGTTAAGCGACTTAATTATAATAAAATTCATGATGGGGAAATTGGATGAATCGTTAAAACAGAGATGGGAATTAATGTTGGATAGTGATAAATTGCCTGATCTTGATCTTTTTAGGAAATTCGTTGAGCGCGAAGCGCGCGGTGTTGAAGAGATAAAATGTAAACAAGACGTAAAATTCACTAATTCGAAGAAATCAAACGTATTGAGTACAATTGTGAAAAAGGAAAATACGTGCATTCTTTGTAATGAGCGTCACGCGCTATTTAAATGTCCGACATTTAATTCAAAACCGGTTAAAGAAAGATGGAAATTTGTTGAATTAAATAAGTTATGTCAAAATTGCTTACGCCAAAATCATAGGCTGGAAAATTGTAGGATAAACATTAATTGTAAAAATTGTGCAGAAAAACATCATACGCTATTGCATGTTTATGGTAGAAATTCAAATTCTGAAAGGGCGAATCATGTATCGCCAGATATATCAGTTTCAAATAGTGCTCAGTTTTATTCTAGTAATGTTTTGTTATCTACAGCACTAATTAAGGTTAAATCAAATAAAGGCAAAATTATGCATTGTAAAGCTTTGATAGATAATGCTAGTCAAAATTCATTAATTACTAAGGAATGTGCTAAGCGACTAAATTTGCCCTTACGGAGCACGTCGCATAGTATAATAGGGATTAATTGCGTTTTAGCAAAAACTGCTCTCAACGAAACAGAATTTAAATTCACTCCGCATTTTTCGTCGGAGTCATTTTCAGTCAGCGCTTTTATAGTTGATAGGGTTACCTCACCTCTCCCTAATTTCCAACTACCGCAACATGATTGGCCACACATAAAGGGATTACAACTAGCTGATCCCAATTATGACGTTAGTGGTCCAATCGATATTCTTATTGGGGCAGAAATAGTCGCCTCAATCTGAAATGGCAGTCCAATTCAAGGGCCAGCAGGAACTCCTACAGCATTCCCCACAAAGCTGGGTTACCTCCTTTCAGGACGAATAAACAGTTTTCAATGTACAAATATCAGTTTAACTTGTCATATGACTGTTGATGATGATATCAACAACACTTAAAAACAATTTTTTGATACAGAATCAATTCCAAATGTAGAATCAAAAAAGATAGACAATGATCCTGTGGAAAATATTTATTTAACCACAACTAAAAGAAATAATCAGGGAAGATATGTCGTTCATCTACCCTTTAAGCCAGATAAGGCACTAGGTGACAGTAAGTCAGGTGCTATTTCAAGATTTCTTTCCATTGAAAATAAAATTAAAAAGAACCCACAATTAAAAATGGAGTATTCGAATTTCATGAACGAATATATAAATTTGGGTCATATGACAAAATTAAATCCAGCTGAAATTAATGAAACGCCACATTATTATTTACCGCATCATGCGGTGGTAAATGAAAACTCTGAAACAACAAAATTACGTGTAGTATTTGACGCCTCGTTTAAAACAACAAATAACAAATCTTTAAATGACATTCTATATATTGGTCCTAAACTGCAGTCAAATATTTTTGACAATTTAGTAAAATTTCGAGCCAACCCTGTAGCGTTCAGTGCAGACATTGCTAAAATGTATCGTCAAATTTTAATTGATAGAAAAGATAGAATATACCAGAGAATTGTTTGGAGAGAATCTCCCAATGACCAATTATCCTTTTACGAATTGAATACTGTCACCTACGGAACAGCTTGTGCACACTATTTAGCGTTACGCACCCTTAAGCAATTATGTGAGGATGAGGGACAAAATTTTCCATTGGCAACAGAAATTGCCAAGGAAAATTTTTACATCGACGACTTATTGTCAGGGGCACAATCCCTTCAATTCGCAAAAGATAGAATAATGGAGCTGCAGGCTCTAATGCAAGCTGGGGGGTTTAAACTTAGGAAATGGGCTTGTAGCCATCCAGAAGCGCTCTCTGATATTCCAGAGGAAGAGAAGGCTAATTCGGTCATTCATTTTTTTGAGGATAAAGAAAAAATAAATCAAAGAGTACTAGGAATGTTCTGGGATTTAAGTAAAGATACTCTTCAAGTTAGAACCTTAGCTGATCAACAAGTTAATACAAAAAGACAGTTGCTATCCGTAATTGCGCAAATTTATGATCCCCTCGGAATTATTTCGCCATCTACTATCATCTTAAAAATCATTCTACAAAAATTGTGGAAGTTGCAATCAACGTGGGATGAGCCTATACCTCCAGATATTTTGCAAGAATGGAAAACTTTTTATAATGAAATTAATGAGTTTAAATCTATGTCCATTCCACGCTATGTAGGTTCAAATACTAAAGACTGTACAGTTGAACTGCATGGCTTTTGTGATGCCTCTCCGAGGGCGTATGCGGCAGTCGCATATTTAAAGATCATAACGAACACGATTCAGGTATATTTAATTGCTGCTAAAACTAGAGTCGCATCCACAAAAGAACTCACTTTACCGAAATTGGAATTGTGTGGGGCTGTACTCGTAGCTGAGTTAATTGGCAACATTCAAAAATCCCTTAAATTTACTCATTCGACATACTGGTACACTGACTCTTCTATTGTATTAAACTGGATAAATAACCCTTCAAACAAAGGAAATAGTTTCGTGGCCCATATAGCTACCAAAATCAGAGCTCTTACTCAATTAGAATCCTGGAGACATATCACAGGAAAAGAAAACCCGGCCGATTGTGCCACACGCGGATTGTCCCCGGCTAAGTTGAAAGCTAGAACTGAGTGGTGGGAAGGGCCAAAATGGCTCCATAGTTTTGAGCTACCACCAATGTGAACATTACATTCAGTTTCCGTTCAGAAACAAACTCATCAACATTCGACAGATTCAAGTTCTAAGCCTACACTTTCTAATAACACTTTCATATCACATATCACGAAATACTCTATCTAAAACTTTTAAGAATTCTAGCTTATGTTCGGAGATTTATCAATAAAATTAAAACCAAATCAAAGGAAGGTGGTCCTTTAAAGGCCATAGAGCTAAATCAAGCGGAAATGTGTCTTGTAAAAATTATTCAAAATGCAGAATTTAGTGATGAAATTGCCTTACTAAGGAAAGGCAAACTTTTAAAACCTTCACACCATCTATTCTGTCTTGATCCTTTTCTGGATGAAGCAGGCATTCTTCGTGTTCGAGGACGCCTGCGGAACCACCCATCCTTACGATTTCAAGAAAAACCTCCCATATTACTTCCCAAAGCAAATCACGTTACTTCCTTGATAATAACATATTATCATAACTTAAGCTCCCATGCTGGTCCCAATTTAGTACTTTCACTCCTTAGAAACAAATTTTGGATTCCCCACGGACGCTCCACCGTAAAATCAGTATTAAGACAGTGTATACTCTGTTTTCGACTGTCAGCTAAGCCAATAATTCCGAAGGTGGGGGATCTACCCTACCCTCAGAAAGAATCACACCCATTCGGCCCTTTTCGAAGGTTGGTGTCGATTTCGCGGGACCAGTAATGACAAAATGTCAACATAAACGAAAAGCGACAACCTTTAAATCTTATATTGCCCTTTTCATCTGTATGGCGACAAAAGCAGTGCATCTTGAATGTGTTTCAAATCTTTCTACAGAAGCATTTCTCGCAGCCTTGAAACGCTTCATAGGTAGGCGTGGATACCCCTCTGACATATTTTCGGACAATGGCAGAAATTTTGTCGGAGCCCATTCTTAACTAAAACAGCTATTTTCTTTATTCAAAGAAGAAAAATTACAAAATTTTGCTTCCCAACACCAAATAACCTGGCACTTTATTCCCCCGTATGCTCCAAATTTTGGGGGACTCTGGGAAGCGTCGATAAAATTAGCCAAACATCATTTGGTAAAAATCACACAAGGAGCCATCTTAACTTTCGAGGAACTTTCCACCCTTCTATGTCAAATAGAGGCTGTTATAAATTCGCGGCCTCTAACACCATTGTCCAATGCGCCTAATGATTGCGCAGCTTTAACCCCCGGACATTTCTTGATTGGATCTGCATTATTAGAATTGCCAGAACTATCAATAACAAACAATTCTCTTAGTCTTTCTTCTAGGTATAAGCTCTTATTGCAGATGAAGGAAACGTTTTGGAAGAGGTGGAAAGCACAATACCTGCCAACCTTGCTGCATAGATCCAAAAGAACCAACAACCACCGTCACAACTTTTCTCCAGGGGAACTCGTCATCCTGAAAAATAAAGCATCACCTCCACTCCATTGGGATCTAGCAAGAATCATCAAGTTGATTCCCGGACCTGACGGAATCGCCAGGGTCCTCCAACTTAAGACCTCTTCTGCTGGAACTCTTATTCGACCGGTTTCGCAGGTGATCCCTTTTCCAAGTATTTCGACTCCTGCTCCGGTGCCTTCCCGCCCCGCCCAGCCTGTTGATTCATGGGAAGCGGGGATGGCGACAGCCGATCAGAAGTAGACAGTCATGTGACCAGAGAGAGAAACAAAACTCATTCTTTTTTTGTTTATTATTATTGATTCTGGTTTTTTCTCTCTGAACTATTCGAAAAACGGAAGTAACTTTATTCTTGAATTGACATTCTAATATTCAGGCTGAATTCGTACAGCCAAGTAATCCATTAATTGTTATATTATTCAAATAATAAGTATTATTCTGTTTATTCTTTATAATTCATTCAAGGCATAAAAAAATGCCTTTGCATGTATTCGACATGGTTTAAAACCTGTGCTAAAATTTGTGAAAGATTCTGTTTTTGTTCATAAAATTCTGAAAGAAAATCTCTGATTAAAGTCAACTATAGTAAGCAATCGGATTTCATATTATTTACTTGTATGGCCTAAAATGTTTTTTCAAGCGACCACAGGAAATGCAGGAGAGAGGTGAGTTAGCTTTTCCTTAATATTATGCATGCTAAAACTTAGTTTCGTTTTAATAAAATGTTTTTGATGCAGGTCAATTCTTTATGCATGAGTCTAGTTATAATTAATCAACAGTGTGTGTGTAAGAACAGTAGCAATGGGATGCGATTACCTATAAAAGAAAATTTTCTATGAAATCTCTAATATGGTAAAATATAAAACAAATTATGAAATATATATTATTCAAATCTGTTCCCAAATAGTTTATCTATTTCTAACCCACTTCTAAAGTTAAATTTTATACGTGAACTCAAGATATAGGTATTATAAATTTGTTCTATTTATATAATTAAAATTGCTTCTGTTCCTCCTACCCGAAAAAAAATATATATAGCTCTTATAACTGTCATTAACCCAACAAAATTCGATATATTGGCCATACTATTAGGAGAATAAATATCGGTATCGGGTTCGAACCATCGTCGGTCTGATCTTAATAGTTTTCCGTCGTTTTCCCTAAAACTTCCATGAGTATGAGCTAGTATCCCTTAGAAAGTCCCCCTAAAGGACATTCCACCCAGTCTAGGCTCTAGTGTGGACAATGGATTTTAAATATTACAGCAATTCAGAAATATTTTATAAATACATTTGGTTATTACTTTGTAGATTCATTGGTAAGTTAAATCTTTATATATATATCATAAAGATTAGCTGATAAATTAATTTCTTAAAATGATTATATATGTATGCATATATATATATATATATATATATATATATATATTGTTTGAATGCTGGAAATTAAATGAAAAAATTTAATATGCAAACATAAAAACATTTTTCAAAAATTATTTTATCAATTAATAGAGAAAGCAATATTCAAACATGTTTAGATTATATTGTTAAATAAATTATAATAATGTAAAATAAAGAGAAAAGGTTAAAAATTGTTTAGCAGGATTAATTTAAAATATATATATATAATTTTTTAATTTAATTTTATTGAATTTAAATAGTTTTTGAGAAATTTTAATACTTAATATTGTTATATTCCAATGCATATGCATACAAAATGTTTATAATTCTAGGAAGTTATTTACAAAGAAAAAAAAAAAAATATGTTTACCATTTCCTTAAATAACCTTTATAATACAAAAAAAATTATTCATATTGTAAAACAATATTAATATACTATATCTCAATTTACTGAGAATTTTAGAAATTTCAATTAAAAAGAAAAGTGCAAAACACTGTGCCGTTTTATATTTTTCATTTATATAATATCCACGCATTATTTTAAATTCCTTCCTCTAGTATTATTATTCTTCAATTAATTTCACAGAACAATACGCACACGCAAAATAATAATAATAAAAAAATAAAATAAATAAATAAATAAGAACGCAATTTATCTCTTGAAAATAGTGCGTAATTCGCTGTAGTATGAAATGAAACAGAAAGAAACAAGCGAAAAGCATTCTGGGTAATTCGCGGGTTATTCCCTCCTTATCCCCTAGTATATTGCGGGGTTGATTTCGGTTTCGGAGGAAAAATGACCCTGGTCTAACCCACCTTTTACGCGGGAAGGAAGAATGTGAACAGCTTCGCGAAGATTGACGCGGGTAGGACCCGGGTAGAAACTGCTCATGTGAACGGGGCTTTTATGTATTGATAGATGTAAAAGGGATCAATGCGTTTATTATTCAAAATCAGTTGAAAGCTCCATTCATCTTCCTCTCATGAAGACTAAGATTGCTGGTGGAAAAGATCGTTCAAGCAAGTCACAGTGACAGGAAATATCATTTCGTCATTGTATCAGAAGCATATTATCAAAAAATTAGAAATTTCCTTCGTCATCACCGAGCACCGCCGTTAGGCCTAATCTCGTTAGACCCCTTGTGTGCGTTCCTCGTTTACAAGAGACAGTCCACTTTAGATGAAAAAAAAAATTGTCCAGCACAAGTGTAAATTATAAAATTCATATGTTTTTTTTCAACATTTAAAAACCAGATCAAACTGAATAACAGGCCTGACCGCGACACCAGCTTGCTCACAATGAAAAGAAGCGGTGCCGCGGACCGGCGAATCGAACGTTCTTCTCCAAAGCCAGCTACCTAGAGAGAGATCGAGATGGGGGCCGCTCATCCAAAATACCGCTAGCTGAGAACGAACTACCAGCGAATTCATACGCGCGGTAAATAGATCGTAAAGAATGCATTTTATCTAGATCGTAAGCTCAAATAAAAGTTAAAGAATTAAGATTAAATAAAATTAATTTTGAGGGAGGAAAATTTATTTTTGACTATTTTTTGGAGATTATTATTATTACTAAATCTCACTTATTTTTGTAAGTGACGCTATTTTAAAACGGCGTAGTAATACTGCGTTTCTGCGGACCTAATGGAATTTTCTAGAAGGAATTTTGAAAACGTAATTAAAAGTGACGTCATCAACTTTAATTAATGAAATATGAACGTCATAAGAATTATTAATATTAGTATTTTTAAATTATGAGCACGATCTAAAATGATTTTGAATCCGTTTAACTATTATTTATTTTTTTATTTTTTGATAGGCGAATTTGTTTGTTTACATTCCGAAACATAGGCGGTTTTTTTTACAAACAAACACTTTCGTGAATTTTGAACTTTTCTTTTTCTTTTGAATTACTTAAATGATTAAATGGGGGGAAATGAATTAAATAAATAAGAGCCAAACTATTTTTTGGAGGATTTGAGAAAAATTAATTAAATTAAATAATGTTAATTTTTTTAATTTTAACATTCCTCCGACAAACAGCCAGCAAAAAAAAAAAAAAAAAAAAAAAAAAAATAGAGAAAAAAAAATATTTTGTCAGCGGGAAAGTAGAGGGCATTGTAACACAAAATATAATATAAAAACATTTTGAAACCTAGAGTATATAATCTAAACACAAACATTAAATAAACACATGAATGATTGAAGGTAAGTTAAATATATATAGCCATATGCATGGCACTTTTTAATCAACACAAAACAGTACATGGAGATTTGCTCAAAAAGACCTATTTGAAATTTTATTTATTTATTTGATTGCTAAAACATCTCAGCTGAGCTACACATTTTGTTTCCTGATAGGACTTTTTAAATAAAATTATGCACCTCTCTACAAATCATTAAAGCAAAAGAAAATTTATTGTAATTACATTGCAACTACCTCAGAGCAATTCCAACTCGCACAGTGTTGCAGATGACGGCGGATAAATATAATCCGTGTAAAGCCGCTAGTGATTCCACAAGACTGCCGCCTTCACCATCAGTAAGTTGAAATGCCTACAATTGACAGGATATTAGACTAAAATCCTGCCATCTTTCTACATGATTTGAAACCAAAGATTTTCTAAAGCTTAATCTTTGGAAAAACCATGCAAATTTAAAAGGGAAATTTTTTAAACTATACTGATTAAATTAAAATTTAGATTATACTTTTTAAATATTTTAGTTTTTAAAAATCCTAATATAATAATAGTAACTACTTTGGAGAAACCATGCAAAATTGAAAAATTAAAATTTTTGTACAATCCAGCTTGAATTAATTAAAATATATATATATATATTTAGTTTTTAAAAATTCAAATATAATATATTAGAATAATCATTGGAGAGATCATGCAAAGTTGAAAAAACAATTTTTTTTTTAATATACTAATTAAATTAAATTTTTAAAAAATACATTTAGTTTTTAAAAATGAAAACATAATGAAATATTAGAATAATCTTTCGAGAAATCCTGTAAATTAAAAAAATTAAATTGCGTTTGCTATATTGATTAAATTAAAGTTTTAAAGTTTCTAAAAAATCCAAATATAATAATAAATTTGTATAATCTATGAAGAAACCATGCAAAGTTGAAAAATTATTTATTTTTATTTATTTATTTATTTATTTATTTGTTTGTTTGTTTTACTCTACTGATTAAAATACAATTTTAAAAAATATATTTAGTTATTAAAACTCAAAATATAATACTATATTAAAACAAATTTTCAAGAAATCATGCAAAGTTTAAAAATTAAACTTCTTGTACTATAATTATTACAATAAAGATTTTAAAAATATATCTAGTTTCTAAATATCCAAATACAATAATGAATTAGAATGATCTTTGGAGAAACCACGAAAAGTTAAAAAAATAAATTTTATTACACCGATTAATTAAAAAAAAAAAAAATATTTAGCTTTTAAAATCCAAATATAATAATAGGTTAGAAATGCGATGATTTTTATGTAATGTAAAATCTCTCCCTCCCCCATGCTATACTCGTATATTTCAATCATATGCATTATCAGCTTTCTTAAATTTTTATTCTTAATTTGCATTGGGGAATAATATAAGATCTCAGAAATATCTGTAGCAATGGGCTCTTCCCACCGTCGTCTGCTCAATCACGTGATAGAGGAAAACGAATAATCGAATTCTGAGAATCGAATTCAATTAAATATTGTTATTAAGAACAAAAGTGTTAATATTTAATATAAAATAAAATAAAAGTAATATTGTGCATTTCTAAACACTAGAATAATTGTATTTGTAAATTTAATAATTTTTAAAAAACACTTTATGTGTATTTTCACCTATAAGAATCGATTTTTGTAAATTTTTGTGTGACTGTTACATTAACTGATCTAGCAATAAATAATAGCTTGTTCTTGTGGAATGTTTATGGATTATAATTTGAAATTTTAAAATGATTTCATTTAATTTAATTGCATAAAGGTGTAACAACAAGTTAATTAATTCAGTTGCTGGTCTAATTGGATTTACGCAGTGCGATATTGCACTGTCACTGATTTAAGTACCAAAAATCAGAGTATTTAACATGTTCTTCATGAATATCAATAACAAATATAAACTAAATGATGATTGTAAATGTATACAGCAAACAAAAGTTGATGAATAATGATATAAAATGGAATAAAAATGATGATGTATAAAAAAATAACACAGATTAAATACGATTGATCAAAAATAAGAGTAGAAAATATGTTATTTCAGCAATCGCTCTAGATAAACAAGACTTCGTCTGCTATTTGTTTTTCCTCTATCATGTGACCTCTGACGTCAGGTGGGAAAAGCCCATTTGAGAGGTAAGAGAAAATAAAACTGAATAAAAACAAATATTTAACGAGAAAAATCAAGAGAGAGAGTTAAGATATAAAACGTGGTAAATACAAATAAATACGAATTAAAGCAGCAATATGAATTATCAAAAGCGCGTATTGATAAGAGTCGTTCACTTTAGCGGCAGATGAATACTAAATCACCCGGCAGTCATACTGCGCAAGCATCAGAACTGCCGGGAATATAACAGAAACCCGGCTGCCGGTTCTCTAACCACTGCGTTAGTTATAAGAAAGTTACATATATCCGTGCTAAGGGGAAAAAAAAAAAGGGAGAAGACCTTGAGTGAAACTATTGTAGTGAGCTACGTGATAAAAAGTGATATTACGTGACGGTTAATTCAAACCAAATACTCCATTTAAAAAAATATAACATTTAATAAATAAAAACATACGAAAAAAAACGCCGGGCAGTAAGTGCAAAGCTCACAGAAGAGCATCAGGAACCAAAATTCACTACTCCGTGCTCATTTCTCTCTCAAATAAACAATTCAGAAGTGAGATTGTAAGTAGTAGTTGTTTTTAACTGTGCTAGTAGCGCCATACATAAGTTTCACCAGGCAGAATAGATACATCACCATAGAGTATCCCCCAGTGAACAAGGTGAACGAAAAAGAAAGAAAAAAAAGATACAAAAGAATATTATAAAATAAAAGAATATGAAATAAAAGAATAATATGAAATAATATTATGCAAATAATTCAAAACAGAAATATAATAATATTATTCAAAATATTATTTACAAAAGAATTATATCAATATTCAGCCACCAAATGTTTAGAGAAATAGACTTTACGTCCAGAACGAATTGTAGATGGTTTAGCATAAAATGGCGGCTCAGACGGTGCTTCTGGCACAGGAAGGCAGGTTGGCGACAGGCCAAATTTTCCCCTGATTCTTCTACCAGTATTTTTCTTTCGGAAATTTTAATAGTGAGTTTCCACGATTAATTAAGTAAAAAATTATTATATAAATATATTGGTGGAAGAATCAGGCAAAAAAAAGACGGATCTGCCACCATCCTTGAAGAGGATGATTTTCCACAACAGTGGCTGACAAACGATAGACGAGTTTCGCGCGACCTATTGAAACTGTAGTTTAATTTTCATTTAGGTCAATAATAAAATTTGTATGCGCTATATGTAAGACAACGTGAGGTCCGGTATATGGTGATGTTAAGGGACGGTTTACTTTGTCAGAACTTAAAAGTATATGTGTGCAAGTGGACAAGGATTGATTAACAAAAACAGCAGGATTTGCGTGTAGGGAAGAGGAAGTGGGATTTAAATTCTGTATTGTTTGTACTGATCTGGTAAAGAAGAGTTATCGCGATGGGACATTTTCAAGTGACAGCCTGATTTCAAGTGGCCGCAACTTGGAAACAAAATGTTGGATCAAGTTCCCCTTCCAAGATATTTGTATGATAAATTCACTGTCCAAATTTGGTTAGAATTAAATAATTCCGTATTTCAAAAGCTATCGTGGTAAAAATTTTTTAAGTGACACTGTGATTTCAAGTTGCCACCGCTTCGAAACAAAAGTGCTGAGTGAGATGCTCAGCGAATTTATGTAAGATATTTAAATGATAAGTCCATTGCGCAAATTTGATTCGAATGGATTCAGTATTACAAAAGTTATCATAATGACAAATTGTCAAGTGAGAGCCACTTGGAAATAAAATGACGGAGCAACTTGTCCAGCGAAATCATCCAAGATGTTTGTATGATTAGTTCACTATCTAACTTTGGTTTGAATCACTTTTGTATTTGAAAAGTTATCGCTGTAGCGCATTTTCAAGTGGCAGCCTGATTTCAAGTGGCCGCAACTTGGAAACAAACTGTCGGAACAATTTGCCCATCCAAGATATTTGTATGATAAATTCACTGTCCAACTTTGGTTCAAATTGATTCAGTTCGATTTCATTCTTCGATGATAAATTTTAAAATGGAAGCCTGATTTAAAGTGGCCCTGCTAGACTTAGGATATCCGCTACTTTGTTAAAAGTGGCAAATAAAATTCATTTATAAATTTGGTTGAGACCCTTATATGGACTATGTATACATGAAAGTTCAAACAAATTCTGTTTTAAATACGCTTTTTATAATGTGGATTTGAAATTTTCAAGTGGCTGCCACGTGAAAACAAAATGGCGGAACAACTTCGTTAACGAACTCAACCAAGATATGTATAAGATGTCTGTTAAAATATCACTGTTAAAATTTGTTTCCAACTTGGAATATTATTTCAGAAGTGATCGTGAAGACAAAATTTCCATTATATATATATATATATTTGGGTGGTCCTTAAAAATTAACATTTAAAATTTTGTATGGGGCACCCGCTTATTTTGTTCTATGTATAAAATAAAGACTTCAACAAAAATTTCAAAATCTTAAAACAAGTTTTAACGGTGGCTAGCGAGCTTTAAAAAAATTAAAAATTGACAAATTTAACATATTTTGTAATTTTATTATAAATTATTATATTTTAATTACATAAAAAAATCGAGACAATATACATTAAAATATTCAATTTAAAATATTAAAATACACATAACATAAATTTAAACGTTTCGAGCCTTATTTTAGGCTCCTCATCAATAAAATGCATCAAAAGTAAACACTGAGAACAACAACAGATTTCCTTTACGAAAGTACCGCATATTCAGCAGGACTTGTGAATGCCTCATTAAGCGGTGAAAAATTCTGCTTCGTATATAATCTTTCCAGGAAAATTCTTGAATGATAATTTGAACAGTTAGATACGATTATTTTAGTATTGTTAAAATCATGTAGATGGTCGGTTTCTATGGCATGCTGCACTATTTTAGAACAAATATCGCGGTTTTTGAAATTTCTTTTATGATCGAGAATTCGAGTATGAAGGGAACAGACAGTTTACCAATATAAACAGAACTGCAAGATTTACAAGGAGTATTATAAATAACCCCAGTACGCGAAAAGGGGGAGGGGTACTGATGAGGAGCCTAAAATAAGGCTCGAAATGTTTAAATTTATGTTATGTGTATTTTAATATTTTAAATTGAATATTTTAATGTATATTGTCTCGATTTTTAACGTAATTAAAATATGATAATTTATAATGAAATTACAAAATATGTCAAATTTTAATTTTTTCAAACCTCGGTTGCCACCCTTAAAACTTGTTTTAAAATTTTGAAATTTTTGGGGAAGTCATTATTTTATACATAGAACAAAATAAGTGGGTGTCCCATACAAAAATATAAATGTTAATTTTTAAGGACCACCCTAATATATATATTTATATAATATGTATATAGATAGATAAACAAAGTGATTGCAATAGGTTGATTTCTAAAGAAATTAACCTAACAAATTTGTAAGACAAGTCTCCATACTTTCGGTTTGCTTCAACTCTCCGCCCTAATCGCATCATCTTTGGTTCCTCCTATAATAATTACGTCCGACCGGACGTAATAGAAACCAGTAACTACTGGTCTCTATTTGCTTGACCGTCGTAGCTTGGAGTGTTTCGGAAATTGCGTCTCAGAGACAATATCAACTTTCATTAATCTTTTTTACTTATTGTTTCACAACTGACATGTTAGAAGGGGTTCAGAAATCATATCAATATAGTCAGATACAGGAAATTAATGACTGTAACTTCAAATTGTTTGATTCATTCAGTAAAATTGCCTCACTCCCTTTCTGCAATAAATCTTCGAAGAGTAATTTTTTTTTTTTTTTATTCAATATGTTTTCGTTTATTTTTTAGCACTTCATGATCAGTTTATTTTAAATTAACGAAATATCTATTGTCCTGAAGGAACTTTTAAATTGCTTTTTTATTTCGCTGCTCAAGTATGAAGATAATTCAATTTATTATCACAGATTTACTGATCCATTTATTATTTTAGAATTGTTCTTGATTTCAAACCAACCTCGAGTTTACCTACACTCTGACAACAAATGTAACTAACTCTTTTAAATTGTCTAATGGTGACTCTGTATTTATGTACAATCGTAAGGTTATATTCTCTGCTGTCACTTATGTAGCATGAGACAGCTTACCCGAACTTTTGCTTGGGAGATCATTTGAATATTCTCCATTGGAGACAACCTTACAAATATCGTAGAGATACTGTTGTTCTATTTTTAAGTTTCCCTTTTATTTTCAGAGAAAATATCATTTAACTTAATAGGACCAAATTTTACAGGTTTTAAGACATGGGAAGAAATGAAACTTTTGACAACGGGCTCAAAGTTCATTCGTTCAACAAATCCATCTAGTCCAGATGTTTTTCTGTCTAGCTTCAGATGATTTAATTGAAGAGTATTGATATTCAATCGGCAAATAACCCAGCACACAAGTTTTGTTTGAGTTTTTCTTCCGTAATGTGTATCACGTAATTGTACTTCCCTCTATTCGTGGGGTATAAATCATAATCAATGTAGTTTTAAGACATGGCAAGAAATGAAACTTTTGACAACAGGCTCAACGTTCAACAGTGGCGGCTCGTGAACCGTAAATAGGCGAAGAGCTCAAAAATAATATTTAAGCATTTTTTATCATAACTTTTATTAAGCATGGTCTTAACTAAAATTAACTAAAAATACTTATTTAAAAGTAAATTTATATTCTATAAATGAATACAGTGTAAAATACAGTGTGCCTCTTCACCAATTTTCGGTGCACGAGCCGCCACTGACGTTCAACAAATCCACCTAGTCCAGATGTTTTTCTGTCTAGCTTCAGATGATTTAATTGAAGAGTATTGGTATTCAGTTAGCAAATAACCCATCGGAAGTTTTGTTTGAATTTTTCTTCCGTAATGTGTATCACGTAATAGTACTTCCCTCTATTCGTAGGGTATAAATCATAATCAATGCAAAATACTCCTAATGTAATAGAATGTATTGTAAAATTTGCAATATCCAAATTTTTCCCAGAATGAGGTGTGGATGAATTTTGATTCTAGGATTTGTGTAAGTTTACGACAATCTTCTTGACATTTCTTTCGAAGCATTTTTCCATCTGTGATTTTAGGAAACTTTTATTTTGTTTAAACCTTTAATTCATTCCCTTTCTTCAGTTCTTCAGTATATGTTTGTTTGCATTTTGCTTTTTGTCTTTAATTTTGTTCTGTGAATCTTAGCGGAAGAATTGTGTTCCTTTTCACCTGCTGTATTGGGAAAAAAAAAGAATATTACGCTGTGTTTGTTTCTTATTTTTCATATTGAGAAAATAAAAATATTTTATTGTATTTCAAGGTTAAAATTTTGTAACAATGTGTTCATAGTGTTTGAAAGTATTTCTTAAATCTAAATGTAACATATGATTTCCTTCTTCTTTCGCTATTGCATATTCAGACTCAAATGAAATACAAAATTGTTTCAGAAGATTCTGAAGATATCAGAGTGAAAAAAAGTTAGGAAAACTTCAATTTCATATTATAAAACATTTATTATAAGCATAACAGAAATTACATGGTTATTTATACAATTATATAGTATCAGTAGCAATTATATATGCAATACAGTAGCAATTATATAGTAACAATTACATGTGCAACAGATAAACAATTTAAAAAATTTTTCTTTGAAAACGGAGATGGAGAAAAATACAAACAAAATGGTTGCGACAATTTGATATTTCGGACAATTTTGTATTAGTTTTATATCTTTGTATAGCTTAAATAAAATAATATGCTTAGTTATAGTGTTTTTTTTTTTTTTTTTTTTCCATCGTAAAAGAAAATTGTTTATTGTAATTTACGGGGGAAAATGAGCATGATGTTACTTTCACTCTTAATGTCCCATCACAAAAGAAATGCTTTACAAGCACATTCTGAATTAAATTTTTTAGCGAATCGCAATAAAACCAAGCTAAAGGTTATTACTAAGTTATTTATTATTTTTGGTATTTTTACTTTAGGTATTTAAATTAATTAATAATGTTCCTTTTTTTTTTTTACATCTATTTAATGCGCAGTAATATAATGAACCAGTCATGAAAATGTAGAATATTAAATTTGTGAAAAATATATCTGAGCAAGAGAAAAATGATTTTACATTTCATTACGGTTTATAAACTTTGTTAGTAAAAATACATATGTCGAAACAGGTAATTGACTGAAATCCCATCGCAAATGTAATGTTCAAGATGATAATGGTAATAACAACAATAATAATAATAACATTAATTCTTAACAAAAGGATGATAATCAATTTTATCTTTTCAGTTGAATACAAAATCTTGTTATTTCTAATTATTTTTCGATAATTTTCAAGCATTTCCTAATTTAAATTTGTATTATTTTCATTCCTCCTTTAAAAAATGAATAGGAGTTTTGCTTAAGATGCATTATTATAATACCTTATTTTGTTGAAGAATTGATTGTTACGTTTTCCAATAATATCAATAAATCTATGCTTAAAATTTAATATTAAATTTGCTCGCTAACTAGAAAGAGGTTATAATTCAACGTTGAAATTATAATTCAGTTAATTAATTCAGTTATATAATAATCAAACTCAAGCACATATTTAATAGTTGTAATAATAGGTAAATTCATTAAACATAAAAATTGCCTACTAATTAGGAATATTCAGAAATAAGTAATTGAAAATGAATAGTCAGGTTTAAAATTATTAATCAAAAAGGATAATTTATTTAATTCTTTATATAATTTCACAGTTTATTCCAGATAAAATTTTTAAGAACCGTAGATTCCGTATCATGAAATCTTTCAACTAAATAAACTAAATTTAGTAAACTATTTTCATAAATTTATGAAACTTCAATTTTTTTAATTAATTTTTTTAAACTTATTTTTAATTGAAAATTGAATACTTCCTAATAAATTTGCGAAAAAGTGACATTGTATTTTAAAACTTGTAAAACATATTAAATTTTAAAAAAGTTATAGTTGATAAAATACAATTCGAAAAATTTAATCGACGTAACTTCGAATTTGAATTAAATGCTTTTGTTTATTCAATTTTAAACGTCAATAGTTTCCGAATTTTTGATTGAAACATTTACCAGAATAATGATACTATAATGATAGAACAGTGACAAAACATTTTAAAACAAACATTAAATATTCTTAACATTAATTAATTTACAACTCTGATGACTGCGTTGCAGCCTCAACTTGAAAGTTATCTTCAGTCATATTACTAGGTGTATGATAGTTGAATTAAGAACTCGAACTTAAAACATCAAACTTTTATTTTAGTCTTGAAAGAGAAAGGAGATACCAAGATAGGCTGACCAGATCAAATTACCTTTATAATAGAGAAGCGTTAAAATTTTCTACAATTATCAAATTAAGGATGTATTTTTTCATTCCTAATAAATAAGGACTAAAGATAAAGTATTACTGATTAATAATTTACTTTCTACAATTTTTTAAAACTTAGAAAAATGCCTTCAAAAAAGGAAGTCCCCATTTGTCCCCAGAAAATGGGACGTTTGGTCAGTATATACTAAGATGCAGAAGCGCCTCTATAAGTACTCAACTGAATAGTAGTATAGCTCAATAATTTTAAATATATCAAACAGGTATCTCACCACTTGAGAACTTTCGAGGTCATCAAGCTGTAGCACTTGTCGCAGGAAGCCTAAATATGCACTAAACGTTAAAACACCATAAAGGTTCTATCACAGAATTCAGTCATAAAGCAGGTCAATAATCACTCCAATAAACACATATTTCCTTAGCTTGGAAGTCAATTTAAAGTAAACTTTATTAAACGATTCATTTCATTTTATACCAAATACTCATTGTAAAGTTACTTATATTCAATTTCTTTCGAAATCTCCGTAAATCGTGTTTTCAATTTGACAAACTCATTCTCTAATAACTAGAGACAATCTACGCCAACCCAATCGTACCTCTACTCGACACTTCTAAATTCAAGCTTATATTTCACCCAAAACATCGCCACCTGATCCTGGATCTAGTTACTTGCCTTCACTTTCTCAATCCAATATCTCTAACTCAACTCGATGTTATCACTTGAGACACCTTCAATACTAAACTTAACAAGCGAATTTTATTTTCTCAACGCTTCTAATTTAAAACTGTCACTTGCGACCAATTCTGATACTAAATTCAACTGCCGACCTTTACGCTCCCGACTCGACACTTCTCATGCATTACGCAGCATCTAATTTTAACTATGCTAGATACGCTTAAATTATTCAATAAACTTCGAAATTTACATTTAATAAAATACATTTATACAAATATGTAAGTGAAGAATTAATGTCCAAATTCCATGAAAGTTCATATTTAATTTTAACTTGACTCAATTTGGTGCTAATTAGATTATGGTTCTCATAGACCCAGAAATTGTTACTGTGCTGTAATATGGCGTGGCAGATATATCTTAGCTTACATGGAATGGAAATGTACTAATATGCAATGCGTATTATGCACATTATGAGAATCTATGCTGATTTAATTTTGGTTCATATATCCCAAGAGTTTTTTGCGGCTGTACAGTATTTTTACCTATTCTATTCACCTTGTTTTCTAAGAAAACAAACAAACCAATTGATTACGCCACACTGGCTGTGATAACTTCTGGTTCATCTGCTGTTAGCTGTAACAACCGTAATGATTGATAGGAATTATTCACTTTACTTCTAAACCGGAAGCTCAAAGGACCAGAAGCGTCTGCTGGAGAAAGTAGGCTCCACCTACGAATACCGTGAATACGATTGATAGCTACGGCACAGCTTCTATGCAATGATGCCTCAAAGTATAGATGTAGAATATCTATAACAAGAAACTATACTATTTTAACTGTGGAGCATATGATGCTTCTATGTTATACACTAAGCGACAAAAAAAAAAAAAAAAAAAAGCCGCACTGCAGAAAAAATGACTTATTATACCTTTTTTATTTGTAATAACTTTAAAAATAAGGTTTGAAACGAATAAAACTGTCTTGTTTGCATAATACCAAGGGTATGAAATGATACCTATGTATATTTTCGATATAATAATTCGCTTTATTACACTCTACGAAGTACTTTATAAGAATCTGCATAAAACTTTCGTTTTAAACATAATGCAATAACCATACACTTTGTATTCTATTATGATTTATTATATGAAATAAACAAGTTATATTTTAAAATATGAAATAAAACTGTTTATTTGTTAGATCTAAGCAATTTTTTATTAAAAATGTGTATTCTGTATTGGATTAATTCCACCTTTATATGGAATTACTGCTTTAATGCGCAATGACATAGTATTATACAGTGTTTTAATATGAATCTGAGAAATTTCAATGTGCAAAATACCACAAATAATTTTTTCTAGTTCTGGCAGAGTTGTAGGCTGCAACTTTCGAATCCTCTCCCCTCTCCCCCGCCTTTTTAACAAAGAACATGATTCAACAAGGATTTATTTAATAAAACAATGTTAATTGTGCTTTTTTTATGTAGGTATTTTTACTAGTGCTCGGATACTTTTGCTGCTGACTATAGTCATACATTTGGAACACTTGCAAACGGCTTTACAACTAGAAGTGTTTCATTTGTATGTACACCTTGTTTAACAAAACAGTATTAAGTGCACTTTTTTACTTTCTTCTATATGTAATATAGAGAAAGTATTGGTTCGTGAAAATTTTTGAATTCCGGTTTTTGACGGATTTACACGTTTTGGAATGTCCTGAACAAGATTTGATAGTTTTTAGAAAATGTCTGTCTGTGTGTGTGTATCACGAATTTTGTAGACGCTGTATCTCACGAACCAATGAACAAAATTTAACCAAACCTGGTATTTAGTTGGACCCTGACATAAACTGGTGCTGATTAGATTTGGGGATTATTCGCTCAACAGGTGGCGCTGTAATCGCATTTTTTCTAAATTTTTAACAAGGCAGTATAGGACAAAATTTCGTATAAATGTACATAATGAGAGTTATTTTTAACTTGTGATTGTAAAATTAATGTGAATTATTGATAATGGTAGTAGTTAACTAGGAAAAAAATTTGCGCATGTGGCAGCATCGCTTCCCCCCCCCCCCCGGTGGGGGAAGTACACCCCCGGGGGAGTAAATTTTCAAGATGGGTATCTTTCGAAAGGTCTCGTCAATACCTTTAAAACGAATGGTTGAACTAAAGATCTGTGATACTTTAAAACAAAGTTATCGATTTTTTTTTTTACTTTTAACAACAAAAAAAAAAAAAAAAAAAAAAAAAAAATCGTGTATGTATATATATATATTAATATTGAGAATAAAATGGACTTTTTTTGGATATTTAGTGTTATACTACTCGTCTGCATTATCATGGAAGATAATTTTTTTAAAATAATAATTTTAATAAATTATTTTTACTGAGTGAATTTGTATAGGAAAATATAGAAGAAGTCATGTGGTGGTCACAACATACTAGTTTATGTAAGAATTATTGTTAGCGTTCGAATAATTTTGCTGCCGATTGTACATATATTATAACACCCATAATAACTGTATCTCAGCTAATTTGGCATGGAGTTGCACTAAACTTGATATGCAATATAACTATTACAAAACGTTAATTTTGGTTTAATTTATTCCACACAGATATGTTGGTATATTAATCTGTTACTTATGAAAGGCGAAGCTTGTATTCAGAGTATATTTTGTGAACCATTCTTACATGTACTAGTAATACTGAAAATAGCCACACATATTATTATGATATGTATAACACAACATGTTTACGTTGAATTGGTTCGTTTACTTGCATGATAAGTTGTTAAAAAAGAGAAAAAAAACTTGATTTAAAATAATTTACTAATGCACAGTTTTTTTTTTTTTTTTTTTTTTTTTAATATACTACTTCCCAGCATGCGGCTGGTCTATTGTTTTGCTTTTAAATGATTGAAACGATACAGATTGTTGTGTAGTGAGTTCATTTATACGGGACTATCCTGTCTTTCGCGAACTTGCTTTTTCTTAAATGAGAAAAGAGAAATTCTGAAGAGTCCTTCAAAGATGTCAACAATATCCAATAACGACATTCCAAGCCATATTCCAATGAAGCCTCCTATGGCACTAAACACTTCAACGCTCTGTAAAATAAAGACAGCAACTATTTTAATGATATATAGATATACTATTAAAAATATAAATAAAGCTTTAATTATCAGTTTACTATATATCATTTCAATGTATCGATTAAATATATAGGTTGTATTTAAAGGAATAACCTGATTTTGAACAGTAATATACTTTTTTTTAACATATAAAAGAAATAAAACAAAATGAAAAATACTTACAGTGTACTCATGTTCATCAACTGTGTTGTAAATGTTCTATCAGTCCATCTCCAACTGCAAGTGCAAAATTATGACAAACGATAAATTCGTCACATACTTTCTGCAAGGTGATGTTATTAACGAATGTCAAAGCTTTTAATATCCAATTTTTTAGGTATTAGATGTTTGTAGGTAATGGTAGTATAGAACAAAACTCACCACCGTTAACCTACAAAATCTGAAATACAGGATATTAAAAGCAGTGACATCTGCCAATATCATCACCTTGCAGAAAGTGTAGGACAAATTAAGCTATCGTCTTGATGCGATACGCACTGCTAGGAAATGAAAACACAGAACATTTATAATGAATTTGATGGAACTGTAGTACTTTACGAATTGTTTCCATTTTGTTCCGTTATTTCTGCATATTACCAACAAAAAAATATAAAGGTTCAAAAATTTTTTGATGTACCTTGTATTTTTATAGTTGGCAATTTTAGACCTTTTTGGCTACGGTAAAATATTAATAGAAATTTTTTTTTTTTTTTTTTTTTAATTAATGAAAACTGCTACAAAAATATATATTGGTTGGTTAAGTGATATTTATTGGCGCTACATAAATATATACATATATATATATATATATCAGTCGGTAACAAAAGTGTCCGAACACTAGCAAAAATTCCTATGTAAAAAAAGTACACTTCATACGATTTTGTTAAATAAATCCTTATCGAATCATGTTCTTAGAATGACTAAGAAGAGGATTCGACAAGGATTTATTTAACAAAACCGTATGAAGTGTACTTTTTTTACATAGGAATTTTTGCTAGTGTTCGGACACTTTTTTTACCGACTGTATAAATATATATTAAAAATTTCCGGTAGCCAAATGTGCTAAAGCTGGCAACTATATATGCGTTTGTGCACATTAATTTGCTTTAAATTATTTTCAAAAATTGTGGATAATTTAAAAGAAGAAAGAATAATTATGTTTCAAATATAGATTCAGAATATATTTAGATATCAGTAATATTCGCTCTTTGGAGGAGAAGACCGAATAACTCCCAAAGAGAATTTAAAAGTGGCAATTGCTGGATCAAACGTGGTTCTTTGGTTTGGCCACAGCTTTGACAACTCAGCAAACCTGGCCAATATCTAACTGATATAATTTGCGTAGTTGAAAATTAGAAATTTCTGTTGGGAGCTGTTCAGAGATTTGAGCTTCAGCACACAAATCTAAGGAAATAAGTTTAATTCCCAGAGGATTTACTTTCTCTTTTCATGAAAATTATTCGTTTTTACCGTCCTTGAAAGATTGGTTACATTAGGTGGTGGTTAGAACTCCATAATTATTAAAAACTTCCTTACATAATCTTTCTGTTTTGGCACATGTTTAAAGATATTTTATACAACCTTTTAAACCTGTAATTACCATTCAATATTTATAATAAAATCATATGTCAAGTTGTTGATAGATTCTCTAAATCGTTCAATTTTATAGATACACTATCTACCAATAAGTATTTGGACTCTTTCAAATTTAGACGTTTTGCCAAATGCCTAGAAAAATTCTTGAGGAATTATCTTGAAACTTAGGGCGTATAAAGAACCTATTATATCTCATATACACTGATGGAAAAAAAAATCCCAACACCAAGAAAAAAATATTTTACCGTAATGAAATTTCAGCAATACATTTGTCTAGGTAACATATTTAATTGATTAAAGTTTCAAGATCACAAGTAGAGCCATTGGCGAGAAGAGCCATTTCAAATGTGAAATGTTGGTACATTAGTAACCGGTGTAACCGCCAGAATTTTTAATGCAAGCATGCAAACGTGCATGCATTGTGTCGTACAGGTGTCGGATATCAGTTTGTGGGATGGAGTTCCATGCCTGTTGCACTTGGGCGGTCAATGCAGGGACGGTTAATGCTGGTTGTGGATGACGCTGGAGTTGCCGTCCAATGATGTCCCATAAGTGCTCGATTAGAGAAAGATCTGGTGATCTAGCAGGCCAAGGCAACATGTCGACACTGTGCAGAGCATGTTGGGTTACAACAGCGGTATGAGGGCGAGCGTTATCCTGTTGGAAAACACCCCCTTGAATGCTGTTCATGAATGGCAGCACAACAGGTTGTATCACTAGACTGACGTACAAATTTGATGTCAGGGTGCGTGGGATAACCACGAGAGTGCTCCTGCTGTCATACGAAATTGCTCCCCAAACCACAACTCCAGGAGTAGGCCCTGTGTGTCTAGGCCGCAGACAGGTCGCTAGCAGGCGTTCATCTGGCCTCCTTCTAACCAACACACGGCTATCACTGCGACCAAGGCAGAACCGGCTTTCATCAGAAAACACAACAGATCTCCACTCCGTCCTCGAATGATCTCTATCTTGACACCACTCACGTCGCAAACGGCAGTGGTTTGGAGTCAGTGGAATGCACGCTACAGGGCGTCTGGCTCGGAGCTGTCCTTGAAGTAACCGATTTGTAACAGTTCGTTGTGTCACTGTGGTGCCAACTGCAGCTCGAATTTCAGCTGCAGACGCAGTACGATTAGCCACAGCCATACGCCGAACACGGCGGTCTTCCCTCTCAGTAGTGCCACATGGCCGCCCGGAACCCGGTCTTCTTGAGTCAGTACCTTCCCTTGACCACTGCTGCCAACACTCATGCACAGTGGATACATTCCTGCCAAGTCTTTCTGCAATATCGCGGAAAGAAAACCCAACTTCTCGTAGCCCTACCACACGACCTCGTTCAAACTTAGTGAGCTGTTAATAATGGCTTCTTCGTCTTCTGAGAGGCATCCTTGACTAACATTAACCCACTACGTCAAATCTCAACTGTAAATAACGATCACGAACCTTACAGCGCTTATTTAAAGCAAACCTCATTTGCATGTTCATAGTGTCGCTACTAGCGCCACACTTATGCGCGTAGCTCTAAATTTGAATCGACGTCATCTTTCAGATGTATAAACACGCCTACCAAATTTCGTTTATCTGGCACAGCTCCTTCCTGGTGTTGGGATTTTTTTTTCCATCAGTGTATTTCAGCAAATGTTTTGTCCGGAACAAGAAAAGGGGACCAGCAAAAAATTAAACCGAAGTAAAAATGTTTTGGCTTCGGTTTCGGCCCTGTAAAAAGTAATGCTTGAAATGCATTTTTGCTGTAGCATGTGATTTCGAGGATTGTTCTAATTATCTGTACAAAGTTTTATGAGGCTACCACATATATTTATAGAGATATAATGATTTTTTTTTTTTTTATTGCAAAAAATATTTCCACGTTTTTAATTATAACGCGTAATGAACAGCGCAAAGCAATCTCTAGGAAATTTGTATACAACAATAGACACAGCATACTGCAAGCAGAATGCAAAAATGTTAAATATCTTCCGAAATATAAGAACTTTTACTAAATAATTCTTAACTACGCATCTGCAAGCTTTTAAAAAATTTCATTTGCATAATTTAATATCCAAAAGTATTGAGTTACTTATATGAAAACCTCAAACAAAAATCGTATAAATTCAAAAAGTTATGAATTATAGGATGAACAGAATTTCAATTCTCTGTCAAAACTAGTTGACATTGGTGGACTCTGCTCAGTTCCCCATCATATTTATGTTCTCAGAAATTTCTAGTGCGAGACATATTATAATCCTGTTAAAAGAAATGAATTTGACCAAAGCTTGATACAGTGACAGAATGAAATCCCCGCCTAATAGGCTATCCACCGTTCACTTCGATATAATTATCTTATTCTAATTTATTAATTTATTTTATCAGGGTCATTTCTGTTGTTTAGTTTTCATGCTACTATTTCCAATGCAATAAACCTCAAAATTCATATTTATATGAAATATTTACAATTTCGCTATGTTGATAAAATCGTAAATTACGAATAATTTACGAAAATTTCCTATTAGAATATTTGTATTCAATCATGTTCAAACAAATATCATAAACTTAATTTTGAAGTTGTCTGATGTATTTAGGATCCTCAAAATGGAAATTTATGCTTAATTTTGCCTTATTCTGACATGTTAAGTAAATCGTAAATTCCAAATAACTTACGAATTTTTTTAAATTGGAAAAATCATAGTCTATGATATTCATGCCAGTATCCTAAATAATATTTCGAAAGTGGTTTGATATCTTTACGATGAAAATATCCCTCAAGATTGACGTTTATGTGAAATTTTGCTCTATTCTGACATGTTAAGAAATTCGTAAATTTCCAATAACTTACGAAATCTTTATATTGGAAAATTCATAGTCATTAATATTCATGCCAGTGTCCTAAATAATATTTCAATAGTAATCTGACATATTTACGATGAAAATATCTCTAAAAATTGACGTTTATGTGAAATTTTGCCCTATACTGCCATGTTAAGAAATTCGTAAATTTCCAATAACTTGCGAAATTTTCAAAGTAGCATATTTATAGTTACTGATGTTCATTCCGGCATCCAAACTGATATTTTAAAACTGGTCTGACATTTTTACAGTAAAAAGTTTCCATTTAATGCACGTTTAAGTGAATTTTTGTCCTATTCTCCCATGTTAAGAAAATAGTAAATTTCTAATAACTTACGAAGTTTTTAAATTCGAATGTTGCAAATCAATAGGGTTCTTACCAGTGTCGAAAGTAATATTTTAAAACTGATCTGACCTCTCTGCGACAATTTGTTCTTGAGATATCGTGTACACAGATTAACAAACAAACGGACTGACCCACTAACAGACTAACACACTTACACACTAACACACTAACAGACACCCTACAGACAGACACCATAGAAATTTTGTCATTTTCGGATTCCTCACACCTGAAAACGTGTAGAAAAGTCAAAAAACCGAGGTCGAAAATTTTCACGATTACCTAAGTTCCACATACCTATAGTATGATGGGGAACTAAAAATAAAAGTGATAGGGTTTTCTATCAATATTTATTTATAATCAGTCAACACTGTATTATCATTACACGTTCATTGAATCAAAATAAAAATGCGAGTAAAACTCCTTATAATTTAGCTTTTATTTTGAGAGAACTGAAGTTCTGTTCATTTCATCCCACAAAACTTTTTGAATTTAGACGATATTTATTTGAGGCTTTCATATAAATAGCTCAATACATTTGGCAATTAAATTATGCAAATAAAATTTCACTTAAGCTTGCGCATGCTTAGATAAAAATTATTTAGTAAAAACGCTCCTATTTCGTAAGACATTTAACATTTTTGCATTCTGATTGCAGTATGTTGTGACTTTGAACTGGGCCTAACACCCTAGGTGTTATAATAAAATAGTGGCAATTGTTTTTTGCAATTAAAAAAAAAATCGTTATAGCTCTCTGAATATTGCGGTAGTCTCATAAAAATTTATGCAGGTAATTAGAACAATCCTCAAAATCACATGTTACAGTGAAAACGCATTTCAAGCATTATTGTTTACAGGGTGATCCAAAACATTTTGACTTCGGTTTATTTTGTTACTGGTATCCTTTTCCTGTTCCGGACAAACATTTTGCTGAAATATTTGAGGTATATAACATGTTCTCTATACGCCCAGATTTTCAAGATTATTTCAAAAGAATGTTTCAAGGTATTTGACAAAACATCTAAATTTGAAAGTGTCCAAATACTTCTTGGTGGATAGTGCATAGTGGTGTTTATGAAAGGAAAACTGAAAATAGCACAGACAAATTTACTTTTGAGGTAAATAAAGTCAAATGTACAGACAAAATGCTTTTTTACACTAGAAATCATTGTAGAGTGCAAAACATTAGAAAATGCAAAATATGAATGTTTTACCATAATTAGCAAAAAATGTCATTGTAAAAACAGGACCAAATTATAAGGAAAATGAATGTTTTGACATTAAACACACAAATAATTAATGATCTTCCCCTTTTTGTCAATCACTTTTATCATTCATGACGTCATGGTGTTTGATATTTCCTTGTGAATATTCTTCGAAATTTTTATCCAAGTTTTATCGATGGAGGACATGAATCCTTTCTTGTTTTGAAACTGAATACCATTTTGGTATACTTCGTGCGGCAGAATGCCCCGATTTTCCATTAGATCGATGATTCTGGCCGGCCAATCAAATAGTTGGTCCATCCAATTAAACTTTTTCTCATCGGAAAAAGATAACATCATCCCGCTTTTTCCCGTAGTAATGCATTTTTTAGCTGCCCCCCCCCCTCGTTAGTCTCTTATACATTTTTGTAGGAGGTGGTCGTGACATAAGTTTTTCATAACGACCTTTTCTTTCTTTTTTGTAAAACACGCCGAACAATTCAAGCACTGCATTGTAAGTTTAATTTCTATCGATGTTTGATTTTTGGAGAAAATTCTCCTTATTATTATTCTTTTCTCACGCTCAAAAACAGAAGATGTTCTACCTATATCTCTTTCCGTCTATATTTACCGGAATTTTAAAGAAAATTGCAAATGACCGTTCTCTATCTATTCAGTTTTGTCGCAATTTGACATGCAGTAAGTCCTGAACTTTTAAAAGCAACCATTTACCTTTTCTCGTTGTGCAACAATGCTCTATGGTCTTATGTGAATGATTCTCAAGAATGAATCAACAATTGTTTACAAATTTAATGGATTATGTATGGGAAATAAGTACGTTGTAATTTAAAAATTGTAGCTCTTAAAACTTCAAAACTTATAATTTTTAAAAAAGTTATTCATTATTCTTTGACTGTTTTTTGTTTAATATTAGACTCTTATTTTAAGATAAAAGCAATCGAATGATATCGCGTTGTGAAACTTTACAACGTAATATCTTTAAATCTAATAACTCAATGTATATAGTGTCTTCACAAAAAATTAACAGTTTTTGGAGCTCTTTTGAAAAAGTATAACAACCATGCAGTATTTTTTTAAAAAATCATCAGTTTTTACCAAAAAAAAAGGACGAATTTCACCACCAAAGTAGTTAAATCTAGATCAATAAAAAATAGGAGTGGTCCGCTCGGATGTGTTCCCCCGACAAACTCTTTGCTTTATTTATATAGATTGGTTTCCAGCCGTAAAATTTGCATAATTTTCCGGCCAACTGTAGCCAAGATTTGGTGGTTTTCCTTTGTCCTTTTAATTTTGACCAGCACTGTTGTTTGAGTTTGGGGAGTCGCTCTAGGCTCATTTTTTGCACATTAAGCCTTTTTGCATCAACAGCTTAACAAGGATTGCAAGCCATAAAGAACAACCATGTCCAAACCTGCATTCGAACCCAGCACCTACTAACTAAAAGCGAAAGCGCTAACCGTTCGACTGCCAGGTGGGCCAATAGATGAGCAAAAGATTTACCTTTAATGTAGCTTCGAATTTTTTGTCTCTCATATTTGAATGTAATACTCCTAATGTGACTATTTGCAAATCTAGGGTGGTTTGAACTCGTCTGTCTGCATTGATGGTAATTGGAAATGGAGCAGACGTCCCAGGCACAAATTGATCTATTCGTTGCTGCTAGTAGACCTCTTATCAAATTGAAGTCAAGCCACTGTGGCCGCCAAGCCCATCATACATAAATAAAAATAATAATATTTTTCAGAAACACGCTATGATGTATTTAGTACAGGAAAGAAGGATTTCTATCAACATATCATAAGACACTTGATTCACATGTGAAAATTTAGTTAAAAGGGAATATTAAATAAGTATTTGAATGTAATCTTGGGAATTTGATATCACTCCCTTTTTAGACACAACATTAATCAATTCTCTTTCTTTGAGCTTGGCTTTTTTTGTACATTTTAAGTGTCTTTTTTGTAGATATCATTTATTTTTTTTTTAAATAGTTTTTATATTTACTGGAATTAACCTGATACTTTACATCAGATATGTCCTGGATTTCAACTCAGCTTTCGTGCGATGTTGTTCTTTGCGTTAAACTGTATTACAAAGTTTTCTTTGCGTTAAACTTTCCATAATTCTGGTTGCTAGACATTATCCATGGGTTTTCTATGCAGACTAGTATGTCGTGTCCATCACAAAACTTTCTTCTACATTTTCCTATACATATTAACGCAGCACAAATTATTTATTATTTTTTTCATTATGAATGCTGAATATTATCAACTTAGAGAGGTATTGTTGCACAAAATATCCAACGGAAGTAAATTTTCACCATGCAGATGGCATCCTTTCAGTTCTAAAAAAAAATTGTAGTATATGAGCTCCACTTATCGGCCGATAGGCATCGAGATTGAATCAGCATAATATGTCTCATAATGGCCTTTTCACATATTAAGTTTTGTTTCATTATATACAACAGAACCTTTCCTTAAATTGCGAAAATCGCTGTATAGCAGCGCCACATGTTGAGATATTGGTACAAAAGTTGATAAGCACTATAATTTGTAACAATGTAAATTTATTTGTAAATTTATGCAATTCCATGTATTAGTTACTCAGATATAGCCTTCTCTGAAATTGCGGCAATCACTGTATAGCAGCACCATGTTCAGCAATTGACACCAAATATTGATAAACGCTATTATACATCAAGGTTCAATTGCATATAAATTTATATGTAATTCTGAGCAATAGCTCCTGATATCTAGTTGGAACAAAACTTTCGCCACACACATGGAACACACACACGCAAATAGAAATTTTCTAAAAATAGTTAAATTGTTTTCAGGAGCTCTTACAACGTGTAAATTCATTAAAAACCGAAAGTCGAAATTCATTTCAATAAAATGACAAGCGAAGAGGGCAAAGCCTGCTAGTATACTATATAGAAGGAAGTAGAAATCTTTATGCATCATAATTATCATTGCCAGATTGAATTGAAGGATATTAAAATTGGATACTATATCTTGTACTGACTTTCTTATTCTAAGGTATGAAAAATATTAAAAAATCAGCAATTCAAGCTATAGATTTGAAACAAATGTTATTCAAAAATGTATTCATTTCTGTTTTCAGGGATATAAAATTTAAAATTGTACAAAATAATAAAAGCAAAGATTCTTTGGTTAAAAAAATAACTTATAAAAAGAAAAAGCAGCTCAATTTGAAATTAATATTTTTCGGGTAAATTGAGATGAAGCAATTTCATATTTGGCGATTTATGTCTCTTTGGCGATATTTAACAGTTTTTCAGCAATTAAGATAGGAAATTTTGATTTTTAAAAGCTAAATTTTATAAAAGTTCCTAGATTAAGTAGTTGTCTATCTGAAAAACCAGTTTTCAAAGAATTCTGCACATTTATGAATTCTCTAGCTTGTTTTAAAAAAAAATTCTTGAAGAAGAAATTTTTTCAAAAAGTTGTCAAAACATCTAATTTTACGCTAAATTGAAAATGCTCCCATTTTTTTACTTATTAACTTAGAAAGTTCGTTTTTATCTCAAATTAAAGATCTCGTTGATACGAATATTTTACTTTTTGTTTCATTTGACTGCGATATTTGGTTCGTCCAATAATTAAAACTTTACGGGAAAAAAAATTTGCCGATTTAACATGGGAAAGTTGGTTTCTGTATAATAAGCATTTAACGATCTTGGGTTATTTCTGTCGATTTTATTATTGACGCGTTCTGCTTTGTGTTAGTGGTAGTTAGTTTGTTTTGCTTTTCTCTGAGCTTGGCTTGGCAAAACGACCGTTTCTGCTTGATTAAAAGAGTAATGAATAACATGAAACAATATTTCGTACAATGTATATTACGAAAATACATTTGGCATGTATATTTTCGTATTACGTTTTTAATCGCCAAATACAAAAAACACCAAAGATGACAGAGCTTTGAAATTTAAAATTAAAATTTTGTCAATTTGACAGCAAAACAACTCAATCTAACGCATGCATACGATAACTAATACATATCTATACCCAAATATGGGGGTTAAAATGAGGAAATAATTTTCCTCGATTTTTAATAATTTTTCACAAAAAATCCAATGGGCGATTAACATAGGAAATCTTTTTCTTGCATCCACGGACGGTCAGTGACTTTACACTTTGCTTGCGGTGTAGCACTTTATCAATGTGTATAAAATTTTTAAAGTGATAATGAAGTCAATTTTTGTGAGATGAATAATTTAACTTTTATAATTTTTTTTTTTTTGTTCACGACTAATTAAATGTATTTATTTTTATGTGGAAAGAAAATGGACTCGTAATTTTTTTTTTTGCAACAATTAAATTTTTGCTAATATTTAAATGGTTAATTTTAAGGCTATTAGAAGGTTATTATTTTCATATTTTAATTAATTAAAAGAAAACTAATCAAAAATTCGAAAATCGGGCTTCGAGGTATTGCGTTGTTATCGTGTTCTCAGTTATTCTAAAAGTTTCAAAATATCTAGTTATTCGGGAAGTTAGTTAAAAATTGGTTGCAAGATTTGTACAGGACAAACAAGCAAATAAACAAGGAAGCGAGTTAATAAAAACATGGTAATAAAATTTGTTAAAAATTCATCTGTTTGGATTTATTGTAAAAAAAAAAAAAAAGACATTACTTTCCGGTCCCTTTAATACTAAGGTAGTTTCTAAGGATCGCACTTTCCCAAGCTTAAAAGTCTCGTTTCCAAAACCCTTTTAAAAGTCATTCAGAGGAAAAAAGAAAGTTTCACAAAACTTAAATTGCTATCTGGGTACATGTAGGAAAATTTTTAAACTAATGGATTTTATCCGCGTTACGTATTAAACCTTTGACACGTGACTACTACAGGGAAAAAAGAATTATAATGTTTACATTTGTGTTTTATGGGAAATGTTTGCATTCTATAGGGAAATATTTGTATCCTAGAGAGAAATTCATAGGGAAATGGAGAATCAGAAGTCACATGTTGTGTATGATTTAGCCTCGAACCTTCGAAATCGGTTGGTTGGTTGGGTTTTATGTCGCACTAGTGCTGCGCAGATAGGATATTGGCGACGGTCTGGGACTCACCCCTAGAGATGATCCGGAGACATGCCATCGCAATTTTGATCCTCCACGAAAGGGATGGCTCTACCGCTTCGGTGACCCCAAGAGGTATAATTTTTCATGGAAACATGGAGGACATTGCGGCCACGACAGATTCTACGTGCACCAGCCACCCCCAAGAAATCGGATATTGTCCATTTTATTCAAGCAAGCTTGTAATAAATAAATATATATTTTAAATTTACTTTAATGAGTACGGTTTTTAAATTTTTACTTAATGAATTGTCAATATGTTAAATCCTTAGGATAAAAATAAAGTATAATTGACAGAAAAAAATTTAATAATTTCTATGGTCGTAAATATTTTCATTAAACAATACATAATAATTAAAAAAAATTAAATAATTATTTAATATTCAAATTATACACCAAACTTTATTTGATCTAAAACACAACTCAAAATTAAAATTACACCAACTCTTAGTTATTATGAATACATTAATTTCTTAAAGCTAAAAATATAATTCATAAGTACTCAGAAATATAAATTGCACTTTTAAAAATAATTTAATTACAACAACTTAAATAAATATATGATATCTGCCTAAAATAACTCATATAGAAACTCTTTTTTATAAGGAGTCATTCTAGCAAGCTCGGATATAGTCAAATGGTTAGCACACAGTACTTTAGTGTGAAAGATTGGTGGTTCTATCCTCGGCTAGGTAAAGTAGATAATTAAAGGATAAAAACTTGAATGTTTAAGATTTTTTCACTAGATGACTGCATTGCAGATAAGAAGTCTTAGCATTTTAACTGTTTGACAACCACTTTTAAATAATCCTTAAAAATTACCTTTACGTTCTTACCTTTTGAAAGCCTATACATAAAATCCTTAAAAACTGCCTTTACGTTCTTACCTTTAGAAAGCCTGCACATAAAATCCTTAAAAAATGCCTTAGATTTTTGTCAACTAATAATCTTGTTTTACGCTTTGTTACAAGCTTTCAAGCCTTTTAACCAAAATGTCTTAAAAAGCTTTTTAGATTTTTTACTTATAGGGTGAAAGAAAGTTTTCAAAATCTTTAAATTGTTATCTGGGATGTGTGTACCACCCTAATCGAAACCAGGAGTATCAGAAACCAAACAGACCGTTTTATCCATTATGAGGTCCGGTTTCAAAATTGCTTGTTTCCCAGGGAATTAGGTTCCCACATAGATATATAATAGTACAAGATGGAGCGTATGTGTTTTGGTTTCGGTTTAAAAAATCTAGGAATGCTGGCTATAGGGTTTTAACAATGCTTCAATCTGATTGGTTGCCGACTTATTGGCGAGATTTTTGAATTGTCTCGTCTCTCTGTCAATCTGTCAGCGAGGCAGCACCCACTACAAACAGCAATAAATGCGCCGAGGATGGATGCTTTACTTCAAGGAATTGAGAACCCAGACCCAGAGAAACTTTCGCTGGCAGTTCACTAGAAGGGGTTTATAAGCATAGAGTATTGACATGCGCCAACTTCCTTGATTATTATTCTATGGGTTCCCCTTTGTTCGGATGTCGATTCCACATGCCTTTTTTCCTCCTGATGAAAGGTTGGTTCTTTGCCAAGAGCAGTAGAGATCTTGAATTAATTTCTTTTCTGTTTAGTAGTTGTTTCTTGTATCGCTTTGTATCATGAAGTTTGTTCCTTTTACCTGTGCTTGAAATATATATAAAATATGTTCTTCGTGGCTCCGATATTCGGAGAAAAAAAAGGATTTTAATTTATCACTAGCTGAAAGCTTCGTAAAAATATAAACTGTGGTGAATAATCATGTTAATGTATTAATTAACGATTAGCTCTATTTGCAGATATTATTAAATTAGCTCTATTTGCAGATAATAATTAAATATTATCTGTAAATAAAGCTTCTATTTAATGACTATGTAATAAACTTTTAAAAATGCTCTTCAAACTTTTGATTTAACTTGTGCGGAAGATTCAGTGGCTAAAATGAACACACATCTATAAAGGAAAAGAATAAACCAGATTGCAGCGTGAACACTATTCACAGCCTTACACCACCGTCGTCAACATTTCAACTGGCTATAAATGAGCCATTACTTATTTCAGTTACTAATTCTCCTCGGGAAAATAAAAGACCCTTCTGTGGGGTGGTACAATTCTTATGCATTTGAATCTGACAATTTAAACAGTCTTGTCGGAAGCCGAATCTCCCTGCGTCCTCGACGACTTCTGAAAAGATCTAGACTAGGGCCAACACTCTGGCGCCATCACCATTCGGGTTCAGTGCTTAACAAAGAAGATCGGACGACATTGCACCAGGTGCTTTTCTACTTTCCATTGTGGCCTGGAGAGATTTTACATGCACAAATGCTGAGTATAACTGTGGCTTCTTTTGTAACACATTTCATGTATATTTAAAGTGATATTTGGAGCTAGTGGACCAGCAGCACCTCCCTCGGCCAGAACATTAATATTTTTATTACCAGAGAGCTCTGCATGAAATGATCGACACTGAAATTTAATTTACACTGCCTTAAGTAAAAACAAGTTGATAGGTATTCCATCAGATCATTATGTTTATTAGTCTGAGTCCCATGTTCGGTGTGCAAATGAACTTTAGGCAGTCCTTCAAAAGGATTAATAACTGACTTTAAAGAATGGACATTTTGATCTATCAAGCCCATAATGTGAAGCCGAGAAAATGGACTGGATTTCTTTAATCTTTGATTATTGTCCCATTTTCTGAGGAATATAGATAATATTAGGTCGTGCGTAGGTACTGCAAAAGTTCGTACGGACGCGGATCATTTTATTGCCTCCAAAGACGAGAGCTTCTATCGCCGTGGTATACATTTGTTACCCGAAAAAGGGGCAAAGGCTGTAGAAAGTAATGGATAGTATTTTGATTAAAAATTGTCATTTGATTTGATGTATTTTTATGAAATGAAGCAATGAAAAACCGCACGAATTTATGCAAAGACCTAATAGATTATAATCGTTAAAGTACGTTCAAATAATTTGCATGTCTAGTGGTTCTGATCAAACTTAACAATTGTATATAACTTTAATTTTATTTAACACATGATCCAAAGAACAATGGCTTCTCATGCCATTAATAATGGCAGCCGCACTTGATTGTGCTCAGTCTAATTTTGCTAAGTTAGTTTTAGATGCATAGAATTAAATATGAGAAACCTACTCCCCTATTGGTCTGACAGAGAGGTAGGTATAGGTTGACCGAGATGTACTGGGGATGTTTCCAGGCAGAATGAGAAAACTATGTTAGAAATGAATATTTCTAGTAGGGTTATCCAAGTTATTAAGGCCATTTCCTTTTTCTAGGCTGAGAACAGATGGCAAAAGAGCCAATTCCGACTTTTGCAGCTGTGTGCTTCGGATCTTTTAATTTTTGAGAAGCTGTATTCTTTTGATATTTATCATAAACCATTCTTACACTATTCTTCATACTCAGAAGGTTATTTTTTTATTAAGTATTACTAAAATATTATTTCGGAGATGATGTACAGAAATCTTAATGTTTAGTTCATTTTTCAGAGCATGGTGTGGTGCTTTATTTGGAAATTAAAGCAATAAAATCTTATGGGCAGAAATAGCTTTCGATAAAACTAATGTTTAAACACATTCTAAAAAAATAATAATGAAAATAATAATAATGGTAATTTGATAAAACAAGTTTACATAAGGTATTTATTTTTGTGTATTGATTATATTTTATGTTTAAAGAGAGGTTTCAGAGAAGAAAATTAAATATAGAAGCTGTCGTTAATTTATTATCCTTTATTATATTGATCTTTTTGCAAATGGTAGGTGTAATTCATTCATATTTAAAGAAAAATAGAATATATATCATTTGTTTGAAACTATGCTTGAAAGAAAATTAAACTCGTCTTTTGAATTGTTTTTAAATAATGATATGAAAGTATTATTTATTTTATCCCCCCCTCCCCCCTAAGTTTATGGTCAACATAATTCAAAAATAAAACATGCAAAACTCTATATCTTACCATGTATTTTGGAGAATGTTTATAAACAATTACTTCATCATCTTCAAAGTATATCTTCACACTGATTAAATTTCCTCTAGATCAAATGTAAAAAAAAAAAAGAAAAGTTAACAGTTTACATTAGTTACACATGTTTGACAAACACAACAAAAATAAAGTTTTTTTTTGGAGAAAAGAAAATTACTACGCATAATACTACAATAGAAACATAAAATAAATATAAATTAAAATAATTTTTATTCTAGATTGTAACGTTTATTAATTTTTAGAAATATTTGCAACATTTTGATTTGTACTTTAAGAAGTATAACCTCTAGGAGTCCAGAATATTTTTAAAAAGTTTTTGTTTTTTAAAATTAAAATGACTTGATATATTCTAAGAAATAACTGTTGAAACCAGCTATTCTATAAATATTTAAAATGATTAAACGGATATTATATATTATATTTTTATTTATTTATTTATTTTAAATCAAAACCAAAATGCTTTACAACGGGATTTCCAAAGTGTGTGATTTAACAATTCTATATATAAAACACGTCAGAAAAAGTTACTGGAAATTAATTTAATAAATATGTAAATGGCTAATGTTAAGATTCGTTGTTTCCTGTTAAGAATTTTACAATTAAGAAAGAATTACATAGAAATTTCAATGTTTTTCCAATCCAACGAAGTCAACAATTTTCTGAACATGCAAAATTATATTTCAAATAAACAGTTCTTTCTTTTCTTTTTCTTTTTTATTTCAAATTTATCACTAAAAATAAATAAATAAACAAATTAAATTAAATTAATAACTTTTAAATTTTGAAAGGTTGCTTTAAACTTCGATTTAAAAAAATTTTAAATCATGCATCTTATTGGTGCGAGTGCACATCATTTTTACTAGATATTGGAAACATCGAAAGTAAAGAGTCGAACCTTTTATAATTTAACAAATGTCTTTAAAACAATGCCTTACAATAAATTTAAATTCATCGAACATGCATGATATTAATAAGAAAAACTGTGAAATAGCAAATTAAATTAGTACGTTTTGATCATCACAAAACATTCTTCTATATATCTTCCTATACAATTTCACTCAGTACAAATTATTTATTAAAATTATTTTCTTGGATGAATGCTGACGATTTTTTTTTTAATTATTTTTATCAGAGAAGTATTTACATTTAATGTCCAAAATAAATCATTTTTATGTGCGCATTTTAAACTCCCCGGAAAAGCATTTTTTTCGTATGTAAAAATTATACTATTATCAACTGATTTTCCTGATGGCATTTAAAATTAGGTAGAATATAATATATCCCATCGCCCCGGAAAGGGTTAAAAGGATAGAGTTAATCGAAGTATAAAATACTGATATTAAAAGGGGACGGTGCTGGATTATTGAAACCAGTAAAAACAACAACATCAGGAACGCCGAAGAGAAAAAATATGGGAAGCAGATTGCCGTTTCGGTAGCTTTTAGCGTACCGTCTTCAGTGCATAAAGAAATCTGGAACTGGAGAAGTGCTCATATATATAGAAGAGGGACCGAATTTTGTTCATTGTGATTTCGCTGTTCCCTATTGGTCCGATTGTTGGAAATTTTACATTCGGTCCACATTTCCTTAATTTTTCTACAGTTTACACAACTAGTGTTTCTAAAATTCCTATTGGCCACTCTCCCCACCTTTCACGTAATTCTATTGGTTGAACAGAATTCGATCCCTCTTCTATACATACAAACACTTCTCCAGTTCCAGATTTCATTCACAATCGGCCCAAATGGGATGACTTAAAACAACAAAGACAAGGCTGAAGCTATTGCTGAGAGTCTTAGAAGTCAGTTCTCCCCACATTCTGATATTGCTAGTCCGATGGTTGACTTCATGGTCGACTATAGGGTACAAAATTTACTTCTCAGTGAAACACAAAATACCGTCCAACCTACGACCCCTTCTGAGGTCCAGAAGTACATCAAAGGACTTAAGGCACCCAGTGAGGACCAACATACAACCAATATGTTAATTAATTTACCTTTTCATTTCATTTTCTAGGTATCTCTATAGTTATCAACTGCATGCTTAAACTTAATATCTTTCCCGATTGCTGGAAGAGAGCTGTCGCTGTTCCCCTACCGAAGGGGGGGGGGAGGAAGACAAACACTCTCCGTCTAGTTATCGGCCTATCTCTCTACTCTCTTGTCTTTCGGAGGTTTACGAATATGTTCTCGTTCGCCGATTGAATGAATTCCTAGACTCTAATGACTTAATCATACCCGAGCAATTCGGTTTCAGAACTCGTCATTCATTGCAACAACAGTTGTGGAGAGTGTCGGAATTCATTCACGATGGATTCCAAACCAGCGAGGCGGCGGGAAATTTTTTCCTCGACGTGCAATTTGATAAGGTCTGGCACGCCGACCTTCTCTATAAACTTTCTGAATTAGGTGTTCCGGATCAACTTATCAAAATTTTTGCTGATTATCTTTCTAACAGGTCCTTTGTGGTGAAAGTGGGTAATTCCATCTCTAGCCCGAAACCTGTTCTCAGTTCAGTTTCTCAAGGGTCTCTTCCCGGGCCTCGCCTCTTTAACATTTATATTAACGATATTCCTCGTAAGCCCAATGTCCAGTTAGCATTATTTGCGGACGATACAACCATCATGTTCAGACACACACAACCACGTACTGTGTTTGAAACACTCTAGGATTACTTTAATTCGTACGAAATTTGGCTCAAAACATGGAAAATAAAAGTGAACAGTTCCAAAAGTGCTGCCATCTTTTTCACGAACAAAGCCTATGTCCCCAGCAATAACTTTAGACTCAATAATGAACCTATTCCCTGGAAAACTTCTTATAAATTCCTAAGACTTCACCTAGTTTCCAAATTATTATGACACAAGCATATTTCGGAAGTTTGTAAATAATTGTAATTAGTCATTTCTAGTGTATTTTTTAGGCAAAATTCGAAAAGCATGCAGTTCCCTACTCAGGAGGGTCCAAAGGCGCTTTTTTCAAGGCAAAACTGTCCTGGACAGGCCAAGGGGGCCCTGAGGAAGGATTGAATGCGATCCACTATGTTAATGTAAAAGAAAAGAAAAAGAAAAAAAAAAAATGTATATTTTTTTGTTGGACAGAGCGGACTTTCCGGAATTCCATCATGGAGCTTATAGCTATCAGATTTCTCCCACCACCTTTAGTTTACTGCTTCTCCTCAGACTGGCTTGATATTTTTTTTCATCATTTCATCACGCCGAGCTCCTGTGAGCTCACTTCAGTTAAAGAATCCCGACTTATTTAGATCCTGCAACCCATCTTCAGGCGGAGGTAGGCTGTGGTTTCGATCATTGCAGGCAATCTCAAATCTCCCGTGATGATGATGATGATTCATTTACACTTATTCATTTCAGTCAGTAGCCAGATACTGTGGGATGCGGACACTTTTAGCCATGCTTCCAACTGTCGCCACCTAGTGTTGACTTCAATTATTAATACTATTAAATCTCTTAAAAATCGCAAAGCACCGGGAATTGATAAAATTTCTAATGTTGCCATTAAAAATCTCCCACTTAAATTTATACTGTTTCTTACTCGTATTATAAAGCATATTCTAAAACTTTCCCACTTCCCTAAAATATGGAAAACTTCCGTCATCTCCCCAATTCTTAAAAACCTTTGTGAAACTTAACTAATCCCACTAACTTTCGACCAATATATCTTCTTCCCTGCCTTAGGAAAGTCTCTGAGCGTATCATTAGAGAACGATTCATAAAACATCTGCTAGACACCGATGCACTTATGCCTGAACAACTTGGCTTCAGAGCCCAACACTCAACAGAACACTAGCTGCTTCGTTTTGCGGAATTCCTTAACGAAAACCTCAATGCGAAGATTCTAGCTGACGAAATCTTTTTAGATGTTGCTAAGGCTTTCGATAAGGTATGGCACGAAGGCCTCATTTAAAAGTTAATTCAGCTAAATACTCCTGCCATACCTCATACATCTTATACACCAATACCTTAGCAACAGATTTTTCGTCGTCCGCATCAACAATGCACTTTCACATCACAGAAACATTACCACAGGCATACTCCAAGGCTCAGTACTTGGACCTACGCTTTTTAACATATTCTTCAATGATATATCTAGACATCCTAACACTAATTTAGCTCTCTACGCGGACGACACAGTAGTTTACATGTCTAGCAGATACCCTTTTACTCTATATCATTATTCACAGGAACACATAGACACACTTATGAGTTGGTTCACTCAATGGCGTGTCCAGATAAATGAATCTAAAACCACCGCTGTTTACTTTTTTCGAAAAGTTATTTACCCTAATCGCATTACCATTAGTAATACTACCATTCCCTGGCAAGATGATACCAAATACCTTGGAGTCCACCTTGACCGTAGATTAACTTTCAACAAACACATTCTAACTTCTAGCACTAAAGCTTCAAATGTTAAAAAATCTCTTGACCCCTCTACAAAGGTAAAACATTATCTATCCGCAGCAAACTTTTATTACATAACTCTTGTATTCTCCCTATGCTCATCTACGCGTGCCCCATCTGGGAATGTATCTGTAAAATTTCCTTCAATAAAATTGCTAGCATCCATAACAAAATTCTAAGACAATACGTATCGGAAATAGACATTTAAGAAATAGTACCATTCATAAAGACCTCCGTACCCACTGCTTTCATGAAAAAGTCAGAAAACTATCCAAAAACTTCCATGAATCAATCAATAATTTAAATAACGAAATCATAGCAGAATTACCCGATTAGGATATGCTCTCCCCCTCTAAAAGTAAACGCCCTAGGTACTCTATGGACCTTGTTGACTAGTTAAAAATGCCTCTAATCTCCTTTAAACTTGTAAAATAAATAAATAAATAAAATAAAGTTTAAACCAAATTTAACCTTTATTAAACTTTATCAAATCTTAATAAACAGTGATGTACTGTTATACCACCACTCAACACGTAAGCCACAGCCCTTAGTAGGGACCTATTTCAAGGCCTACTGGTTGGACCAGAGCCGAAGGGACTGTGCAGTGTTGTGTGGGACTATGACTTTCATTCACACACACACACACACACACACACACAAATGTATGGCCACTGTAAAAGTGTCTTTTTATTTGGAAACTTTTTGGGAATCGACATAGCTTGTTTTGGACCTTTTCCGCAACTTCTTAACTTTTAGGAACTGTAAACTATTTCAATTTGTTTTATTAAACCCATTCATGTAATCTTTACTTTTTTCATGCAATCCTTAAGATTTTTTATTTTAAATAATTTTAATCCTTTAAGTACCACTAAATAGTAAATTCCTTTTTCTTAGCTTTTAATTTAATTCTACTTAAATGTTTAACCTTAACTTTACGCAGATTTTTATTTTAAAATTCTGCAGTTAGATCTTATTTTTCTGGCTCACAATAGCACGACTATCAAGAATAGCCTGGACGTAAAGTGCCCTGCACTAGGCAGTTCATAAATGGCAGTCCATACAACTCAGTTCCAGTTCCAGTTTTCTTTATGCGTTGAAGACGGTACGCTAAAGGCTACCGAAACAGCTGTCTGCTTCCCATATATTTTCTCTTCGGCGTTCCTGGCGTTGTTGTTTTTACTGGTTTCTATAAAATACTGGTTAATTTTACAGTCTCTAAAATTAAGAACAATACACAAAAACAGCTGAAAAATGTTAAGGTAAAGCAAGGAGATTTTGAGCAAAATTCAAAAGAATAATATAAAAAATCTAAACATTAATTTTTTGCTGAACTATTGCTGAATAATTTTGAATTCCTTCGTATTCTATGCTTTTCCATTACTATTTTGCTGTTATACTCTAAATTAAAGCAAAAGTCGCAATAAAACCTAGAGATATATTTTGCGCAATTTTTCCTTATAGGGTACGAGAAATTTTGCTTAATTATAATAACAATTAAATTGTTAGCAATAATAATTGAATTTAAGTGACATTGTCATAAAGTTTTGTAAAAAAAAAAAAAAAAAGAAATTTAAAAATAATTAAATATTGTATTTAAAGAAAAAAAATTTAAAGAATCAGAAAAAGAAACAAGACCGGATAATAAAAAAGAACATTTAGGTAGTAGATAACACGTTTAACTTAAAATTAGTACAGTTTCTTTTCATTTTGAGTGGTTTCTTGTTGCTGACCTACTCTGTCGTTATCCAAAATCTTTGCATTTATTGTTGGAAATAGTGCAACTTTCGTGCAACCACTTACCACAAGTAACATATATAAACTATTCCATGAGAAATCGTTTAATTAAAAAATATTTTGTAAAAATACTATTGTATAGAAATTCCTAGGAAGAGTTATGAAAATTAAAGCGATCATTTTGGAAACGAGACATGTTTTATCTCAGACGCTTGAAGCAATCAACATGCACTTTCAAGTCGACACTTCACTACTGATGTTGTGCAACTACCCACTGGAATTCCAGCGCCTTCACGGAACTTCTTCCCACCGATCCGCTATGTACCCAATCTCTCCTAGCTTTACCTTATAGAAAAAAAAACCGTTAAAGGATGTTTTATGAAGATTCAACAAAAAATAAGGCACTTGGAACATTGTAAACTTGACGCAACTTCGTAAAAATTAGTTTTGAGAGAATGATGTTTAAAGTTATCATTTTACAACAGATTCAATATTTGTTTACAAATGTAAAGCTTATATAGTGTAACCACGTTTCCTACGCCTAACAGTGAGGATGATTCGAAAGGGTTGGAGGGATGCCAAGTTGACCGACAATTTGTGGTTTAGTAAACATCCAGTCATTCGGTGTTCCTTATCGCTTATTTTCTCTCAACAACAAGTGTTATCACCCCTATTTGAACAGTGGATTCGTTGAGTCCGCACAGAGGCTCCCATGGTCGCAAGAAATGTGGTTTAAATGTTGGATGGTTGGATTTAACGTCGCACTAGTGCTACGCAATAGGAAATTAGACACGGTCTGGAACTCACCTCTACAGATGGTCCGGAGACATGCCATCGCAATTTTGATCCTCCGCGGAAGGGTTGGCTCTCCCGCTTCGGTGACCCCCAGAGGAATAATTTTGATGGGAACATGGGGGACATTGCGGCCACGACAGATTTTACGTGCACAAGCCACCATTTATGTACACGACGGTCTTTGGCCGGCTCGAGTACCGAACCCGCAATCTTCCAATTACGAACCCGGCGCTCTATCGACTGGCTACCGCGGCCCAATGTGGTTAAAGAATAATTCAATATAGGATAATGAGAACCGAAACACTTTTTTTGCTATACATTACTAATGTTATATAGTTTCATATTTTCGATAAGCAGTAAGAAAATTAAAATATGAAATTTTCGTAGAGTTTTTCCATTTTACAAGTTCACTGTTGCCTTACTGCGCATGTGCAAGCATTAACAAATTACGCGTTTTGACATACCTTGAATATGAAAGTCAAGTGTTTAGCGGCTTATCGGTGTGTCTGTTTCTAATCAGTATAACTTAGAAAGACATAATGTTGGAAATTCAAATTTGATATTTTGAAGATCATATAAAATTAACGCTTGAAAAGTTTGACCATGATTGTTAAGTTTTAAAGAATAGCGTGAATGAAAGTTGTCTTAATAATTTAGAATAAACTTTTACATTTAATAACATACATATATATATATTAAATAAATGTAGGTTCTATATGCATAAACAGGCAGTTGAATAGAACTATACGTCCGATAATAAGTATAAAACTTAGAATAAACTCCATAAAACGCTAGAAGTCGCAACAATTGTTTCTGGTCGAAAGAACACATGGCCTTTCGTCTGGCGAACAAAGTAGGCACGAGTGCTGCAATCAAACCGGCAACACACGAAACTGTTATATTTTTCTATAACTATTTTGAAGTATTTTTAAAGTTCGTTTTTATAAACCCTGTTTTTATAGTATTGAAATGTAAGGCAAGAAAAACTCGCGTGAGTGCCACTCCGGCTTATTTCTTTTAAATTTCTTTTAATTCGTTTTTACAATGTAAAACGTTGTGATGACTGTGTTGGTCTACTAAATTATATGAATTTGTTTAGATAATATAGAAGAAAGTGAAGAACAAACAACATACTATTTTTTTTTTCTTTTTTTCAAGCTAACTGTGAAACATTTTCCTGAATTTGAAAAATTTCTGTATGTAAAAATTACTGTCACTTTAAAAGAGTTTTTAAATACAATTCGAAAAGTGATAAAAATACTTACTTGTCTTTATTCAGATTACCTTCGCTATCCTAAAATATAAATATTTGTTACTCATGAATGGAGGCTTTAAAAAAAATCTGGTGTGAAACAACCACACGACTTCCATTACCCACTATTACATGTATTATATGCATTTTTTGGAGATATTATCTGCATTCTTTGGAATTTACCAGTAAGAGAAACTTGCTACACGTACAAAGACATATAAAACAGAGTTTACATAGCGAGTTAAAAAAAAAAAAAAAAAAAAAAAAAAAAGATAGAGTTATTTTTTTTAAATACCAATTTCCGAGATCTAAAACTGAACTACCTAATCAGGATGACCGTTAATATTCCTGTAATAACCACGTAGTACATGAGAAAGGCTATCTAAAATGGATTAAAGAAACAATTTTCCAGAAAATCGTTAGAGCCGTTTTTGAGATACCAACTTTTGCCAAAACTTGCTATACTTAATTATTGACCGGAAAACAATAATTACATACAAAAGGATATTTCAAAGGGAGTTAATTTTGAGAGTTTGAAAAAAAAATCCATACAGCCGTTTTTAAAGCACGCACTTGCGAGACATGAAATTGAGCTATTTATACAGGACGCCTATCAATTTTCCAAAACTAACGAACTATATCATTCGAAACGACATCTAATAGAGTGTTTATGTAGCACTTTTGAAGAAAATCGTCAGAGCCGTTTTTGAGATACGGACTTACGGTCCCATTTCCGGTTTTCGATGGACCACTCCCGGTTTTCCAATTTTCACCAAAATTTGGAAAATCCATCTGTGCACCAAACCTGTACCAATTGTGAAGTTTCGTAGTCCTATCTTCATTAGTTTCGGAGATATGACAGCCAGAATGTTCCACACACACACACATTGACCAATTGCCAAAAACTACTTTTTAGGAATCAGGAGGCCTTAAAACATGTAAATAAGGTGAAAGATCGATATCGAATATTCGTACCGAATACAAGACTTCCATTACCTATGGTAGTAGAGTAATGGAAGTAATAATAATCGATTTAACCACCTTGAATTATAATGTAATACTAAAAATAATGTAATGACACAAAAACAAAATATCCCATTTTTACTTTCTCTTACCCATAAGGTACAGAAAGTATTGTTTTAGGGTCAAATTTTCGAACGTGAGTTTTTGTTATATTTACACGTTTTGAGGTGAATGAATCCGAAAATCATGTTTTTAGCGATTGGTCTCAGTGTGTGTCTGTCTGTGAGTCTGTGTGTGTCTGTTATCAGCATATCTCAGGAACAAGTAGTAGAAGAATATCCAAACTTGGTATTCTAAATGTGTATGATATAGGGATGTTACATTAAGCTTTTCGTTGAGATGAAGCGAATGGTTCGAGTACAGGGACACCCAAGAGAATTCAAATGCATTACGTCTATGGGGGAAAGTGCAGGTAGGTAGATTTTAACATCTATAGACTGCAATAAGCCAAATGAAATGAATATATATTTTTATATGCGTAAAAACATGTCTCATGTAGAATATGGTAGGGTAATCATCCACTGTTCATTTACAGGACTACACAAAAGAACTAGATTACTGTGCGACAATAGCCGAAAATTAATAGAAGTGTATTTCAGGTTATGCCGTGTTTTCAACCGACTTCAAAAAAGAAGGAAGGTTCTCAATTCAAACCGTATGTTTTTTTTATGTTTATTAGCTCATAACTTCTGAACGGATGCTCCGATTTTTATACTTTTTGTTTTGTTGAAAAGGTCGGGATCTGAAATAGGTCCCATTGTAATATCTTTATGTTCTAAAGAAAATACAGGGTGACCAAAAAAATCAGTCCGAACTCTTTTAACTGCTAAACGGCTGCAGCTATAGTGATAAAAATGGTATGTAAGTATAGCAAAGTAGCCATGCAGTACAAGATTAAACCGCTTGTAGCGCCACCAGGTGGAAAATAGCGGAGTTAGTGTTCCTATCACGAAAACGGTTCTAGAGATAAAAGTGAATTACAAAGTTGAAGAGTATCATCGATTAAGTACAAAAAGATAGTTTAGACATTCATGCTAGCGTTCCTATCTCGGAAACGGTTCAAGACAGAAAAAGTGAATTATAAAATTGCAGAGCATCATCGATTTAGTACGAAAAGGTAGTTTAGACAGTGATGCTAAAAATACAATGCTAAAAACGTGCATTTGTTTGTTCGCAATTTCTTACACTATGCACACTTGAGCTACATTAAAGCGTAGCTGGTGAGACATACGCTATATAGTTCAAAATACGGTTACTTGATACTTTTTGTTTTGTTGTAAAGATCTTGGTCTGAAGTAAGTCCCATTGTAATGTCTTTACAATCTAAAGAAAATATAGCGCCATCTGGTGAAAAACAGCGAAATTAGCGCTTCTATCTCAAAAACGGTTCAAGATGGGGTAAAAGTTAATTACGAAGTTGTAGATCATCATCGATTTACTACGAAAAGACAGTTTTTGGACATTATTGCTAAAAATAGAACGCTTTAAACGTGCAGTTGTTTGTTCGCAATTTCCTGCACTGTGCATACTTAAACTACTTTGCACACTTTGCAGCGTAGCGGATGACACGCATACTCTGTGGTTCAAAGCAGTGTTGGGCATAATTAATTAAATAGTAATTGAATTACAATTAAATTATAATTATAATTTTCTTTTATCAATCGATTAACAAGTAATTGATTACAAATAAATTGAATTATTACAAATAAATTGAATAAGTAATTCAATTTATTTGTAATCAATTATTTGGTAATTTATTGACAGTAAAATAATTATAATTGTAATTTAATTGTAATTCAATTGTAATTCAATTACTTTTTAATCAATTATGCCCAACAATGGTTCAAAGTACTGTTACTGTAAGCTATCACTTTACGCTGCGCAATTTCCAGCGCAGCGGGTGACACGTATTCACTGTAAAGTTCAATATATATGTATAACAGAATTTTTGGTTACGAATACAGCGTATCCCTTCTTTACATTTCCAAAGACTTTTTAATTTAACGTATGTTCATTCAATAGATAGTTTTTTGCTCATATCCGATAAAGGCAAGAAAAGTGACACTACTTAAAAATGCAGCATTTGAGAAAAATCAATTTAAAAATAACTTGACTAGAATAAAACTGACACAACAGTCTCTCGAGTGGCTAACTTTCTAGATGGAGATGTAACTTTTTTGTTCACATTGTGTGCATTTCATGTATTTTTCAGTGACATAAACCAGTTTTTGAGTTATGACACTTTTCTTGGAAGTTGTGATTTGTGAAACTGCCGTCGAACGTCTTCTGATGTTCTGCTATATGATTAAGTTTTCACTGAAAAGAGAAAAATAAAATATTTTTGTAAAAAAATAGAACCGACTCCAAAAAGCAACTACTATTCAAAGAACTAAAAATGAAAGAAAATTGGCAGAAAATGGAACTGTAAATTGCGCCTAAAAGTATAAAATAATTTCCTTTGCCAAACAACCTATAACACTACAATTAATCATAACTTTTGAAGTCGGCGCAAAATTAAATAAAAGTTGATACCTTTTTTCAATACAAAAATCAAATGCACATCTCACATCGTCACCTGCAAAACGCAGCCGAAAACTACTCTGATTAAAAAAAAAAATAAGGTTTCGTAAGCAGCAAAAGTTGGCGAAGATGCTGGTATCTGACGTCCTTGGTGAAAGAAAAATCGCAAAATTATCTGGCAAACATATTTAATTTCTTTGGGATATCATGATTATTTTGCTAAGGTATATTAAGAGAGTAACCAAGAATATGAAACAATACTTCGTACAATATATATTATGAAAATATACATCTTGCATGTATATTTTTGCATTACATTTTGATCTCCAAATCCAAAAGCCGCCAAGAATGATAGTTATCAAAGTTATACCAAGTTTGCAAAGGAAACTCTTACTTCGTAGAAACCAAATTGCGAAGAATGTTCACTGTTCTATGCAGATGCTACTAATGGACCAATTGTATACAGTGATAAAATAATAAAGGAAATATAAAAATAGATCATTCGAGACAACAGCATTTGTTGCTACCGATCTAAAAACAAACCTTTGAAAACTAATTAAATTTTATTTAATTTTGCGCGACTTCAAAAGTTATGATTAATTTTAGTGTTATACGTTGTTTGGCGAAGGAAATTATTTTATACTTTTAGGCGCAATTTACAGTTCCATTTTCTGCCATTTTTCTTTCATTTTTAGTTGTTTGAATAGTAGTTGCTTTTTGGAGTCGGTTCTATTTTTTTACAAAAAGATTTTATGTTACTGTAGAATTATATTTAAGTACACTGCCTATGTAGTCTGTACATAATCTTCAAATGATATACAGGGCTGCAAATGTTTAAGCGATAACCTTCTTTTTTACTGTTAGTGGAAGTCCTGTACTATAATATTTTACCATTTCCAGGAAAGCTACTCAGGAATTGAAATGAATTCCTCCTAGACATATGGTAAACAATGTATAATTTTATGCTAAACATCCATCGCTGTTTTTTTTTTTTTTTTTTTTCATATTTACACGTTTTGAGGCTTTCTGATTACCGAAGTCAAGTTTTTTAACGTTTGATGTTTGTCTGTGTCTCTTAGAGTAACTTAAAAACGAATAATTTAAGAGATCCAAAAGTTGTGTTTTCAAGTCAATATAAGTTTGTTGCTGGAAAAGTTTGATCAAGACTGATGAGTTTCACGGAATGTTGCGTGTGAAAGTTGTCTGTATAGTTTTAAGTGAGCTTTTAATTTTAATAAAAGATTTAAATTCCACATAAATGTAGGTGCATTAATGAAATGGGGGCTGGAGGGGGGCGGCAGACCCCCTCACACAGAAGTAATTACCATATAAAACTCTTCCGAAACCTAATTTGAATTGTTTAACATAAGTTAACACAACAGTACTCGTTATCTTACCTCTCAATCTCCAACCTGTATTTATAGTATTAAATGTCAGGGTAAGAGAAAGCCGTGCGAATCGCTTCACTAAGTTTAAACAAGAGAGAAAATTCAAGCGAACAGTATAAATTATAAAACAATTTCCAACTGCACTTACCTTTAAAACGTTTAATGTACTTTATCGCCATGATGACACTTTGATTTGGATTCAATTAGATATCGTTTTAAAATGTGGAGTTAAGAAATCTCAGAAAACTATTTTTTTTCGTGATGTAACATTTAAAGAGAAAGAATAAAACAGACTGTGTTGCCCTTTAACACATTCATTAATGCTCTTTGTATTCATATTCAACAGGAAGCATGCTTTTTTAAAACTGAATAAAGCACGCTAATCTTGTTGTATTTTGTTTAGCATATAACAATATGTTTAAAAAAAAAAAAAAAAACTTTTGCAAGACCATAATGTATTACAGTTCTTTTGTATGCTCCTTATACAAACCGGTATTGCTGTGAATATATAATTTTTCCGTCGAAAATTAGATGCACTGAACTTAAATGACATTCATCATTTTCAAAGAATTGTAAAATTATTTACCGAAATGAAAACGAATAAATGTCGGACATACTTACTTTCTCCTTTTTATCCATATATATGACAGAGAAAAAAATTGCTTAAGAGTCAAAATTTCGAAATTGAGTTTTTGTCATATTTACATGTTTTGAGGTGCTCTGAATCAGAAAATCATGTTTTTAGCGGTTGAGCGAGCTCTCTCTGTGTGTATGTCTGTTATCAGCATATCTCAAGAGCAAATAGTAGCCGAAAGTTCAAACTCAATATTCTAAATATATATCATATAGGGATGCTACACTGAACTTTTCGTTGAGATTAAGCCAATGGTTCTTGTACAGGAATACCCAAGATAATTGAAATATATTTTGTCTATTGGGAAAATTCTAGGAAGTAAAGTGCAACATCTAAAGGCTGATTTAAACAAACAAAATTTTTTTATGCATAAAAGCATTTTTTTGTGTGTAAATTGTGGTATGGAAATCATTTATCATTCGTTTACAGGGCTACCCAAAGTATTTGGATAAATTGGGGCTATACTTGAAAATTGCTGGAATTGTAATTAATTTTGTATTAGATGCTTCTCAAGTAAGACTAAATTTAAGTACACAATATGAAACCGTCGATTTCCAGTCCGTAGCGTTTCAGCCTTTAAGTGAAATCGAAGTTTTTTCAACCCTGAAAGAAAATTTATCTCGAATAATAGTGGAGTTTATGTTTGTTTATGTTTTTTGTGTTTATACTTTGAAAAGTTAACTTCCCTTCACACATTATCCAAGCTTAAGACTGGCAACAATTGTTGCTGGCATGTTTTTTTTTCTTTAATCATTACAAATTATAATAAAAAAACGGGTGACTACCAACTGTACTCGCTTACTTTCCCCCACTTTAAAAAAGTACCAACTTCCCTCGGACATGCAAACGCCTCCTGCTACCTGAAACCCCGTTATGAATTTAGGTTCTTTCACAGAAAGTAATGAAATAGATAACGAAAGATGTAATGGGAAAACATGTAAAACTTGTGTTGTATCACGCACGTATGTACGCTTCGCGCACATAAAAAAAAAAAAAAAAAAAAAAAAAAAAACACTAGACACCGCTATTTCGCAGGACATAAATCTGAGAACTCATGTAACTCGTTTTTGCAGCAATCAGCATCGCGCACATGAAAATAAATAAATAAATAAATAAATAAATAAAAAATAAAATAAAATAAATAAATAAAATAAAATAAAATAAATCACTGAACGCCCATATCCCGCTGTGCATGAATCTGAGAACGTATGTAACTCGTTTTTGCAGCAATTAGTATCGCGCACATGAAAAAAATAAATCACTAGATACCCTACCTTGCTGTGCATGAATCTGAGAACGCATGTAACTCGTTTTCGCAACAATCAGTATCGCGCACATGGGGAAAAAAAACACTGTACACCCCTATCTCGCTGTGCATGAATCTGAGAACGTATGTAACTCGTTTTCGCAGCAATCAGTATCACGCACATGAAAAAAAGAAGAAGAAAAAAATCACTGTACACCCCTACCACGCTGTGCATGAATCTGAGAACGCATGTAACTCGTTTTCGCAGCAATCAGTATCGCGCACATTACTCCCCTTACCCCCCCCCCCCCCCCCCCAAAAAAAAAAAAAAAGGGTCCTTATGGTGCGTGTGGCATCTATAAAAATTGTTTTCAAAAAAAAAAAAAAAAGAATGGAATAAAGAAAGCAACGACGTTTTTTTTGTGAGGGCTGGAAAACTACGATTTCACTTGAAAGCTGAAACGCTACGGGCTGAAAATCGACGACACCCATAAGATTGTTTATAGTGCATACTCTTTATAGACAATATAGAGAGTTAACCAAAACTTCTGTTTTTCGTATAATATCACGTTTTGAGGTGCCCTGAATACAAAAGTCTAACTTTTAGGGGTTCATCTTTATCTACAATTGTTATCAGCATAACTTAAAAATTAATAACTGCAGGAAATTCAAATTTGGTGTTTTGAAGTTCGTATTAGGTTGCCAATTAAAAATTTGATTAAAATTGTCAAGTTTCAAGGCAAATTAATAACAGCCTTTATTTATTTTTTATTTTATTTTTTATTTTTAATAATTGTTGGCACTATAACTGAATAATGGTTTGAGGGGGGCGGCTGCTCCCCTCACACAAAATCATAAGTCAAATAAAACCGTTCCTAAGCCTATTTTAGATGATTATCTCTTTAATAACAATATTATTAAAAAGATAACTGAAATCAAAGTTTTAATACCAGTAAACATTTTCAAACATTTCACAGGAAGAAAAATGAAATCACATGAAAAGATGGAAGATTTAATTAAAAAATATTAACAAAATTAAAAAATGAAAGCATATATTAAAACGGTATTTCAACAAGGGTGGTGACAGAATAATGCATACAAGTAATGTATGTGAATTTCTGTATAACTGTAAGCCTAAAGTAAAAAAATAAAATAATAATAATAATAATAATAAATACAGTTATGAACGTCCAGTGAACTGAAACAAGAAATAAGTAATGAAACATGAAAGCAGGTTAAATTTAATACAGAGTTTAAAATGAGAGTAAAGATAAAGTAGAAAAAATACTTACTTTTTACATGAATAAATAAATAAATAAATAAATAAACAAAACGGTGCAAGATGAACATTAAGTTTAACTGCTTAATAATTAATAAAGTAATTGAAAGCAGAAGTTGAGGTATTTTTATAATTTGTAAAAATAAATAAATAAATAAATAGAAATAAAAAATAAAATATAAATAAAAAAAACATTAAAAAGTAAAATAAAAATAAATAATAAATAATAAATAAATACATAATAAATAAATATAATTAATTAATGAAGATTTATAAGGATAATAATTTATGTTTTATTACCAATTAGGGTAATAGCAATCCAAATTATAATTACGTAAGTAATGATAATAAATTAAAATTGACTAGAGAAAATATTATATAATGTTACATGTATTACTTACATAATACGCTTTAAAACGTTCTTGTACCCTAAAAAGATATTTTGTTTGCCTGTAATTACAAAACAGTTTATTTTATTTCATGTTATATAATATATGAGCTAAATAAAGGGTGTCCCAGTCGATACCCAGAGTTAAATTTTTATAGATTTTGATAGATATCATCGAGACGATTATTTTCATGTTATCCATGTGGGTTATTTAAATATAGCACCATAGCATAAAAAATTATAATAAAAATCAAGTTTTTTTTTTTTCTTTTTAACTTTTTTTTTATTAATTATATATATAGTCATATATATATATATATATAATCATTTTTGTTTGTAAAATTACTTTTAACACCAGAATTTATTAAACAATTTGTAAGATATATAAATGAGAGTTACACATAGAGAAAAATTAAGTATGTTAGAAAACCTCAAAAAATTTCCGAAGAAAAAAAAAATTATACATAGGAAAATTCACGATTTATAATTACACAATTTGTAAAGTTAGTTTTAACACTAGAATATTTTTTGAATTTTTCTAACATAATTTTTCCTTTGTATTCATTGGCTTATAAATCCTGGTTTTAAAAATACGGCTTATATTAGAAAAAAATATTTTTAGTTGTAGACTACATGATGCTATTTTGAGAGACTCTCATGTGAGTTAAGATTTCCACCTCGTTTAAATCAAATTATAGTCTTCAAAATATTTTTAGTTATTAGACTACATGATGCTATTTTGAGAGACTCTCTTGTGAGTTATTAAGATTCCCACCTCGTTCAAATCAAATTATAGTCTTAAAAGTATTTTTAGTTATTAGACTACATGTTGCTATTTTGAGAGACTTTCATGTGAGTTAAGATTTCCACCTCGTTTAAATCAAATTATAGTCTTAAAAGTATTATTTTTAGTTATTAGACTAAATGATGCTATTTTGAGAGACTCTCATGTGAGTTAAGATTTCCACCTCGTTTAAATCAAATTATAGTCTTAAAAATATTTTTAGTTATTAGACTACATGATGCTATTTTGAGAGACTCTCTTGTGAGTTATTAAGATTCCCACCTCGTTCAAATCAAATTATAATGAAATTATAGTCTTTAATATTTAGTCTCGTTACAGTCAAATGATATCTTTCTCTGTGTACCCAGTGGGACACCCTGCATATTAATTTTGACATTTTCATAAAATTCGAACTAGAAAAATAATCCGAAAAATATTCAATTAAACTAGAAATCAGTAAGAACTATAGCTGGAAACAAATGACCAGGTAAAAATATTTAAAGAAAATCACAATTGTACGCGCTAGAAGATATTCGAATAAATATTTTTGCTTCGTGCTTTTAAAGAATCTTAATTCTGAAAAATGTCTTTTTTGACTTTGTTTCAATTTTATTTTTAAAAGTTCTTTCTTTTATTAAAATCTTCTAATATGATTTACAGATTAAACAAAAACATCAACAAGACTGATGCCGCTCGCCTTCACATAGTCAGCAAAGCGCCAACCTTGTCGCGTTCTATAAATTGTTAGACTGTCATCCCGACTTTAATGGCAATTTGCTGTTTTCTTGTCGTGTAATAATCCCGAGTATTTAGTATTATCTTATTCATTAGATTTACTATACAACCCTCAGCACACAAATATATATTCTGAGCGCGAACATTTGGTCGTATGACTGGAAGAAATTCCTAAAATTATACATATTTATGATCTTAGATATATAATCAATTAGTAAATAAAAAAACAAAATAATTATTCTTAATCTGAGCGTGGGTCATTAAAAGGACAATCGACAAAGATAGCCACATATTTGACAACTTTAAAGCATTACAGTTTAAACATAATTCCCTCCAAAATATCGTTGGAAAGCTGGAATTAAAAATACAGTGCTTCGACTTACTCGAAGAAGTCGAATAGATACTTAGCTCAGCGCATTTGCAGCAGGGTTCAAAAGAGTTACTGAACTTTTTAGAAAAAGTTCCAGATTAACTGTTTTATAAGAAGTTTTACAATTAAAGTTCTAGCATAAAAGTTCAGCAAGAACTTTTATTAAAAAATTGTATTGATAAAAAGTTCTTTAAGAACTTATATCAAAATAATATTTTCATAAAAGTTCTGTAACGATAAGTTCTTACCAAAACTGTTTAATAAAAGCTCTGATAATAGAAGTAACTAGTAGAACTTTTTTTTAAATATAAGTTCTTATATATAGTAAGTTCACATACGTATAGCTCAGAATTTGACGTGCTGTCGTTGAGGAGAAACTTCGGGTTAAAACGATTTTAGCGGTATATTCTTCTAGTGTGTTGAAAGTATTTAATTCTCACCCACTTAAAGACACAAACTATTTCATTCCTTATCATTAAAAAAAATATATTTAATTAAGTTAATTGTTAGCTTCTCTAAATGCATCAAACTTTGTTCGCAAAATAATATATTTTTCTGGGGAGAAAGAGTTAACTTAATGTTACACACACACACATATATAATCATCATCCCCAATTTCAGCCTTTATCAATCCACTGCAGGATGAAGGCTTCTCCTAGGTGATTCCAAACTGCCCTGTGTTCTGCAATTCTTCTTTATTCTGCTTTTCCAAACTTCACAATTTCGTTTCTCCAACGACACTGTGGTCTCTTCCTCGGTCTTTTCTAATCTCTTGGTATCCAAAATAGGATATGGCGGTCCATCTATCATCATTTCTTCTCGCAAGAGGCCCAGCCCTTTTCCCTTTTAACTTCTTGACTCTAGAAATAATATCAGTAACTTTAATTTGTTTCTTAATCTAAGTGCTTCGCTTTCTGTCTCTTCGGATGAATTCTAACATGCATCTCTCCATGCTTCGCTGGGTTGTTTGCAGTTTTTGTATAGCTTTACATGTTAATGTCCAAGTTTCTAAAGCATAAGTTAAAACAGGCAAAATGCATTGATCAAAAACTTTTCTTTTCAAACAAATTGGGAGGTCGCTTTAAAATATAGCGCTATTTCTTTTGAATGCTCTCCATGCAAGTTTAACGGTTGTTAATTTCTTCCATGATGTTCCTGTTCATCGTATGGACTTGTTCCAGATAAGTATAACTGCATAGCACTTCTAATTCATCCACATCAACAGCGATCTTCTGTGGAGAGACAAAAGATTTTGACATAACTTTTGTCTTGCTGAGATTCATTTTCAATCCAACGAGCTTGCTTTCTTTGATATTTCCGGAAGCATTTCCCCTGCAAATCCTCAAATGAGGAGGCAAGCAATACAATATCACCCGGAAGTCTCAAATGATTTATAAACTCACCACCAATTTTTATGCCTTTCTGTTTCCAATTATATTTTTTAAAAACTTCTTGAAGTACTGCATTGAAGAGTTTGGGTTAAATTGTGTCCCCTTGTCTTACACCTTTTCTAATTTTGAATGCATTGCTCGTTTTGCGAAGTTTTAATTTGGCTGTTGCTTTTTTATAAATGTTTTCAGTAAGGTGAACGTATCCTGAATTACTATTAGTATTTCTTAATGCATCCATAACTGCTAGTGATGATACGGAGTCAAAAGCTTTTTCGTAGTCCACAAAAGCCACACACAGAGGGAGTTCGTAACCACTGCTTCTTTCAATAATTTCTCTAATTGTATGAATATGGTCGATGGTACTAAAACCACTTCAAAATCCTGCGTGTTCGTTAGGTTGCGCTGGATCTAATTGTTTCTGTAAACGGTTTGTCAGAACTTTCATCAGAATTTTATACAAAATTGAGAGCAGGCTGATTGGACGATAGTTTCTAATATCTTCTTTTTCTCCTTTTTTAAAGAGTACAGTCGGCAGCAAAAGAATCCGAGCACTAGCAAAAATTACTATATAAAAAATGTAAACTTAATACAGTTTTGTTAAATAAATCCTTCTCGAATCCTAAGTCTATGAACAGGATTCGGTTTTTATCTATTCAGGTTTTTATCCCGTTAACAAATAAATTAGCGACGATTTTGATGAATTTTCACTGAAGTTAATTTTTAAAAATAATTAAATTTAAATTACTTTTCATTACTCGAACTCCATTATTTTGATAAAAACACAGTTCAATTTTGACTCTTTTCCGGTCCCATTTACTACATATATTAGAATAGAGAACGGACTAGTAACCTATTTGTTTCCGAACGTCACATTTCCACCAATCCACTAATTCATTCTCCAAACCAACGAGATATATAAATTGGAGTGCTGATTCAATGGATGAAGGATTAGTTTTCCGTGGTTCAAGATGAATCACGTGACATGCTCCAATAGGTTGCTGTGTTTGGCCCTTTATCGATATTTCGGCATTTAACATATCAGTTCGACAAATTATCATTATTATTAGGTAACATGACAGGCCTATGATCGAAATAAATTGTTTTTAAAATAAATTTACACATATTTCACATTTTAATAAATAATAAAATACCTTTTTTTTCATCGTTTCCCAACAAAGTTTAAAAGTGTTTATAAAAGAAAATTTAAACTTTTAAAGAGCTAAATTTAATGACAAATAATAATTCTTCAACTATTTTTAAGCATTTTGTCGGTTAAAGTTCAACTACACAAAATAAAACTAGTTGGCATAGGTGGACTCTGCTCAGTTCCCCATCATATTTATGTTCTCATAAATTTCTAGTGGGAGACATATTATAATCATGTTAAAAGAAATGAATTTGACCAAAGCTTGATACAGTGACAGAATGAAATCCCCGCCTAATAGGCTATCCACCGTTCACTTCAATATATTTATCATATTCTAATCTATTAATTTATTTTATCAGGGTCAATTCTGTTGTTTAGTTTTCATGCTACTATTTCCAATGCAATAATCCTCAAAATTCATATTTATATAAAAAATTTACAATTTCGCTATGTTGATAAAATCGTAAATTACGAATAATTTACGAAATTTTCCTATTAGAATATTTGTATTCAATCGTGTTCAAACAAATATCATAAATGTAATTTTGAAGTTGTCTAACGTATTTACGATCCTCAAAATGGAAGTTTATGCTTAATTTTGCCTTATTCTGACATGTTAAGTAAATCGTAAATTCCAAATAACTTACGAATTTTTTAAATTGGAAAAATCATAGTCTATAATATTCATGCGTGTATCCAAAATAATATTTAGAAAGTGGTTTGACATCTTTACGATGAAAATATCCCTCAAGATTGACGTTTATGTGAAATTTTGCTCTATTCTGCCATGTTGAAAAATTCGTAAGTTTCCAATAACTTACGAAATTTTTATATTGGAAAATTCATAGTCATTTATATTCATGCCAGTGTTCCAAATAATATTACAAAAGTAGTCTGACATCTTTACGATGAAAATATCTCTCAAAATTGACGTTTATGTGAAATTTTACCCTATACTGCCATGTTAAGAAATTCGTAAATTTCCAATAACTTACGAAATTTTCAAAGTAGCATATTTATAGTTACTGATGTTCTTTACGGCATCAAAACAGATATTTTAAAACAGGTCTGACATTTTTAATGTAAAAAGTTTCCATTTAATGCATGTTTAAGTGAAATTTTGTCCTATTCTCCTATGTTAAGAAAATCGTAAATTTCTCGTAACTTACGAAGTTTTTTAATTCGAATGTTGCAAATGAATAGGGTTCTTGCCAGTATCGAAAGTAATATTTTAAAACTGATCTGACCTCTCTGCGATCATTTGTTCGTGAGATATCGTGTTAACAGACTAACAAACTAACGGACTGACACACTGACACACTAACAGACACCCTACAGACAGACACCATACAAATTTTGTCATTTTCGGATTCCTCACACCTGAAAACGTATAAAAAAGTCAAAAAACCGAGGTCGAAATTTTTCACGATTACCTAAGTTCCCCATACTTATAGTATGATGGGGAACTAAAATCAATTATATAAAATATGAAATATGCTTTTTAGTCAGTAAAATTGATTTATATAAAAAATATTCTTACTTTCTTCTTCGATTTATGAATCAATATAAAGAGCTTTTCTCTTATTACCGACTGAATATTAAAATAAACTAGCAATGTAAACACTGCTTAATTTTATAGCTACTTTTTTTACAGTCTGTTTTGTTTATTAAATTTAAAAATTGACATCTTAAACTTATTTTTACCAAAATTAAAAATATGTGGAAGGATTATAATTTATTTACTTACAGTTAACTTATTGTTTTAAAGGTAAAAAATACAATAGTTTACAAATTTTTCTATTTGTAAACAAAAAACAATCGCATGAATAAAAAGCTTTGTCTGAAAAAAAAAAAAAAAAAAAAGGAAATAATTAATTTTTCCCAGCTTATTTTTATATATTAAATTAACAAAATATGATAGCGTCCGAATTAAAAAAAAAAAAAAAAAAAAAAAAAAAAAGAATTTTTTTTCAATTAAAATTGTGCAAATTTTTGTTTTAATTTTATGTTTAAATGTTACGTTCGAAAGAAATTACGTATCGAAAATCATTATTACGTAAAAAATCTTTTTTACACAATAAATAAATAAACATAATATAGTTTAGCATTTTATGGAAATACTTACCATTTTTTTCTACAGCACAAACAATGCATATAAATAGGTACATCAGTATGCATCATCATCTAATTAAACAAATAAACAATCATTGTCAAAACAGATATTCATTGTTCGGGTTTATGCTGCGTAATGTCAGTTTGAGCCTGATTTTCATCCTATTGCGCATTGGATCAATCACGTGACCCAATGGATCAAGAAATTTCTCTGGGCTTTCTGATCCACGACCGGTCGAGACAACACCTCCTGGAATAATGCCTCTAAGCTGAGCTTTACGTCATGGAAGATCGGCCGATTTTATCCAATCAACACTTCCTATAATATTTGTTGGATCGTCGGGATTGGATGTAATCGGCCGATCTTCCGTGACGTAAAGCTCAGCTCGGAGGCATTATTACAGAGGGTGTTGGTCGAGATCGGTCCATTCCATTGAACGATGTGACTCTGGATCGGTCGACACCACTGAACGCTTTGGCTCGGAATCAATCGACCGGTCGTGGATCGGGCGCTCTACTGAACGTCTAAACTACGTAAGTAAACAAAAACATTAGCAGTTATGACTTATTTGAAGAACAATCTCCAAACCGTTGCCATAGAAATTTACTGAAAATAAGCTGTTACCAAGGGAACCACCGAATATGCAAGTGCAAGGAGAGCATGTCACATGACTCATCTTGGACCTTCTTAAGGGTTACCATTTATCACTCTACTTTATATACCTCGTTGCTCCAAACCTGTTTTTCTACCGCCATACTGACATTCCATTTCCACTAAAGCAGGTTTCCTCCACTTCCCAAAGCTTTCTAGAGTAAGCATATTCACCACAATGGAGCAATGGGTAGCGTACTACGTCCTGGTTACGTCATAATTAAATCACTGATCGATGACAAGGCCATCTGGTGCTGGCGGTACCTGAACTACTCGGGCTGAAACTGCACATGCTCGAACAGAATTTGTTTACGCGCGCGATGCTCCATATTTAAAATTAAAATAGAATTGTGTTTGAACGAATTCACAACTAAACGGAAAACCTCATGTATTTTTAAAATATTCATATTTCGAATATTTTCCCCTATTTTAAGATAAGTACTATATTTTACAATTAATTTTTAAAAAGTACTTTTTGAATACTTCTTACAATTTATATAATTATTGAAATCTTAATCGCTTCAATTTTTCATTCAATACGGATCAAAAGAAAATCTATGGAATTTCGAATTCGGTTGTTTGATTTGTTATGAGGTTAGAACAAGTTAGTGTATATTATACTTGCTCATTTCTAAATGTTATTTTACCATTCCTAAATGTTATTTTAGTTATACATTTGGTTATAAAGCGATTATAAATATATTTTGTTTAGAGGATAAAATTTTTGCGAATGGTTTATCTTGCGTCTGATTGATTGTATGGAACATGATTTAATGCATTTTTTAATAAAAGAAATAATGATAAAGTCATCTTTTATAAGCGATTCCTTTTCCAAAATTTAATTGTTTTTTTACCAAAATTTTAATTTCGAAAATTGCGTACATTAACATTTTCTTCCTAAATTACTAATACATGAATATTTTCGTATTAGAGTACAATTTACAACATTAGAAGTTCGATTTAAAAAATTACTATTTTACCCTAATTAATTCTGGCTCTAAGTGAACACTGTAGATGTGATTATTTACTTGAAATATTAGCGTACATTTGACTTTAAATACAGAATATGGTAGATGTTAGCTAATAATAATGTGATTGTTTACTCGAGATTATTAGCTAACATCTAACATATTTTGTATTTAAAGTCAAATGTACGCTAATAATTTCAAATAAATAATCACATCTATAATGTTTATTTAGGGCTAAAATTAATTCTTGTTTTCATTAAAAACTTAAGAGAGAACATTTTTAAAGAAAGCACATTAGGGGCGTGTTTTTCACAGCTTTTATTTGGGTACCGCAGTCACTGCACGACGAGAAGCGCTAACGTCGAGTTTACTTTGCAACATTTTTTAACATTGTGTGAACGAGCTTACTCTGTAAAGCTTTGACTCCCCCTGTCACAGAGAGCGAGACAGAAAGTAATTGTCGCCAAAAAAAGGCGCCCACTCACCCAAAAACCGTAGTGATGTTTGTGAAATTTTCCTCCACAAACAGTATAGGGAATCCGTCCTCTACTTCCTATCAGTACCCAGTGGCCGGCCCTAACGCTCTAAAACGCTCTTAACTGTGTTGCCAAATTTAGGGATTTTTTTTTTTTAATTGAACTATCGCTAATAATTTTGAGGAGTGATATTTGTTAGTTGACGAATGACTCTCGAAATGATTAGGCAACCGTTATAGTTAGAATTTAGTAGTGAATACCGAATAAAAAAGTCCGTAAATTTGGCAACGCTGACCACAGGAGTGAAATTAAATATGACCAGGAAAAGGTTAAACAATCGATTTTTCCTTATTGGCTATATATCACGATATTTGGCCGTTGTTTTTGACATAGATATAATAATAAGACATAGATTGATCATTGGGGGAAAAAAATGATTCCTTTTTATTCGGAGAAAAGTCCACAATATGACCGTCTTTCTCCGAGTGAATACACACACATAATTTAGAAAATAAAATTTATGAATAATTTATGTACTAAAGGTGAATGAAAAACTGCAGATACAATTTTAAATTCATTTTTCTTTTTCTTTCTTTCTTTTATATTTTTATTACTTTAGTTAATATTTAAACTCTTTTTGTATACTAAAACTAACGTTCTTTACCTACGCTGTTGCTAACTATATTTTAAAGAAATTTGAAAATTCTATTCAAACTTTAAAAAACGTATTCCTTTAAAAATCAAAACAGTTTTTATTTCATAACTAGTATATAACCCCGTCAAAAATGACGGAATATGAACGATAAATCTTGAAAACAACGTTTAGATCATGATGGTTACCACGTGATCATTTAAATTTATTTTCAATTTTTATTTATAAATCAAATGTGTTTCGATATTTTATAATTTTCGTTCTGAAATTTAAAAAATTCTACCCGTTCAATAAATATGAATGACAATAAAAAAAACTGCTGTTTGACAAAAAATATAGGCCCGACAACACAACAGCAACAACACATCCCAGTGTTCCATTAAGTGCTCTCTAAGCAAGCGAAGTGTGACGTCACTGACCGTCCGTGGATGCAAGAAAATGATTTCCTATGTTAATCGCCTATTGGATTTTTTGTAAAAAATTATTAAAAATCGAGGAAAATTATTTCCCGATTTTAATCCCCCGTATTTGGGTATATATATATGTATTAGTTATCATGTGCATGTGTTAGATTGAGTTACTTTGCTGTCAAATTGACAAAATTTTAATTTTAAATTTCAAAACTCTGTTGTCCTTGGCGTTTTTGTATTTGGCGATCAAAAACGTACTACGAAAATATACATGCCAGATGTATATTTTCGTAATATGTATTGTACGAAATATTGTTTCATATTATTCATTACTCTCTTAATATAAGTTTTTAAAATAACCATGATTTTTGAAATGAATTAAATTATATTCGCCAGATAATTTGGCGATATATATATATATATATATATTTTTTTTTTTCTGCTTGGATGACCGATATCAAATCTATTCCGCTGCAACATATTAGTATCTTATATCAGATACTTTATTTAGACATTTGAAAATAAATTTCACTTCAAATTATGATAGAATATTTATCATTTTCCTTTTAATTAGTATATTATTTGGATATTTATTGTGTAAATATCATCCTTTGAAATGAAATGTTTATGTTTTCAATGGAATATGGAAGTTTGGCTTTTTTTTTAATCTAGAGTTTTGAAATTTAAATTACAAATTTTATCAATTTTAGAACAAAAACAACTTAATCTAACGCATGCACATGATAACTAATACATATCTATACCTAAATATGGGGATTAAAATCGGGAAATATTATTTCCTCGATTTTTAATAATTTTTTACGAAAAATCCAATGGGCGTTTAACATAGGAAATATTTTTCTTGTATCCACGAACGGCCAGTGATGTCATCACTTCGCTTGCGTATTTAAAGTCCTCATAAGAAGAAAAAACGATTCACTTCATTTTACCAAAATACTTTTTTTAAGACTATCGTAGATCCTGTTTTCAAATTTTCTAACTAACTATCCAATAGCTACAGACACTCCATGCTAACCCAAATTCACCTCTGCTCGATACCTCCAACCAGCTATCTCACCCACAACATCGCCAAAATATCCAGGATCCAGCTAGGGACTTTCTCATTCTCAACCGAACATTTTACCTTGACTCGACATTATCACCTTAGACTACTCTACTTTCAATACTCATTTCAACTGGTGACCTTTACTTGCCCAACCAAACATTCTATCCCAACTATCACTACACTAATTTCAAAACTAAAATCAACTGGCGACATTTACGTACTAAACTCGACGCCAATCATACCTTACAATGTAAACAAACAATGAAGCTTGATAAAAATATTTAAAGGCTTTAATACGTTTTTACAAATATTTTAAAATTTTTAAGGCTTTAATATGTTTTAGAAATATTTTAAGCGTTTTTTTAATGAAACAGTCAAAGAGTCGTTCAATCGGAATTAAAGAGTTGTGCATTTGGAATTTGTATTTTCTGAATGGGAACAGTTTTGGTTTGTTTTTATTTGGTATTGCGTTATTTATAATCATGAAGTTAAATAATTCTATTTATAGGTTCATGTTTATAATAGCCAGTGATCCGTTATATTTAATTTAGACATTTAAACATTACAATTGAATAGTTTTTCAAAATTTTAGAGGAAATATATAAGAATATGTGCGATACAAAACATGTATGAAAATGATATGTATGTTTCCGTAAGTTGAATTGAATAAACGGGAGAAAAAAAATGGCAGCCAAAAGTTTCTGTTTTGAAGCGGCCTAACCGGAATCGTTCATGACAGATTAGGGTCATTATTATTATTAATAATAACAAAGCAACTGACTATAAAAATTATATTTTTCATAATTAATCAAATATAATTTACTTTTATGATAACTTATCCCACTTCTTTTCATAAATTTATTAGAAGAAATAAAAGACGAAATATTTCGACATTTTGAAAATTCACCATCATTCTATTCTGTTATAACTGCCGAGTTTCAATGGTTGCAATACCACTATATGGCTGATGCCAAAAAAATTTTTCGGCATCAAAAATTTTTGCATGATAACAATGGGATGATAGATCTATAAAAATTGCTGTATCTATGGTTTTTGATTTCGCGAATATGGCATATTTTAAAATACACTAAGCGACAAAAAAAAAGCCGCACTTGGATGTTTTCCTTTTCGCCGTCTACAACTGCCAATTTTAATGTTAAAAAAGCAAATTTTCGAACAGATTTTACTATGTTGTCCTCCACATACACTTTAGCTTTGAGTCTAGTGTTAAAAAACAAAATGCAATTGTCAGGAAAATTGTAATTTTAGAATTTATTTCAAAAATGGTAAGAATAAGGCAATTAACGATGCCACAAAAAGTATTAATTTTTGAATGAAAATCAAAAAATATTTTAATACGTGAGATGGCAAAATAATTAAATGATACGAAATATTGGTAAAATGAATTTTAGCAAAATATAAATTTTTTTGGCCGTTTAAACTGGGAATTTGGCTTTAGGCAGTCATGTTGCTTATCCAAGCCAGATAACCGCAAGTTAAAATGCGAATGTTTAAAAAATCGATTTGTATCATGTTCAGAACTTAAGAAAGATTTTAAAAAAGTGTATAGTAAATTACTTTCTTCAAAAACAATGCGGGAACAATTAAACAAAGCGGGTTAAAGAACAGAAGATCTGCGAAAAAAGCCATTATTAAGGAAAAGAATTAGAAAAAACAATACTTTAGTTGACCAAAATTTAAAAACATTATCAGTTAATTATTAGGCTGAACTGGTTTTCTCTGATGAATCAAGTTTTCTTTATTTCGAGCAGTTGAAAAAAGCTAGAATGAAGACGAAAATGTGACCGACTTAATAAAAATCGCACTTTTAAAACAGTGACGCATTCTCCGTACATTATGGTACGGAGGTGCATAACTTTTCAAATACTCGGGGAAATTTTTATGCTCAAGGGATCAATTAACTCGAAATAAAACACAATCTGCATAAAAGTGGTGCCTGAGCGACTATTTTGGAGGTCTCTTAGACATTTCCGTAAACAGCATTTGAAGATAATAAGGCACCTTTCTACACGGCATCTGTGGTAAGTTTATTCACTTCAAATTGTCAAAATTTCTTATACATTCCCATGAGAACCTACTATAATTCTGTAAGTAATCATACCTTTTTTCATTTTAAGTTAAATACCACATAGGATATAGTAGTATTTCTTCTTTACCAGACATGGAAATGGTCGAAATCGCGATCCGCTCGAAAATGTTTCGTCTATAAAAAGGCGGGGGAGAGGGGAGAGGATTCGAAATTTGCAGCCTAGAACTCTGCCAGAACTAGAAAAAATTATTTGTGATATTTGGCACATTGAAATTTCTGAGATTTATATTAAAACACTGTATAAAACTATGCCATTGCGCATTAATGCAGTAATTCCATATAAAGGTGGAATTAACCCAATGCAGAATACATATTTTTAACAAAAAATTGCTTAGATCTAACAAATAAATAGTTTTATTTCACATATTAAAATACAACTTGTTTATTTCATATAATAAATCATAATAGAATGCAAAGTGTGTAGTTATTGCATTATGTTCAAAAAGAAAGTTTTATGGAGATTTTTAAAAAGTACTTCGTAAAGTGCAATAAAGCGACTTATTAAATCGAAAATATACATAGATATCATTTTATACCTTTAGCATTATGCAAATAAGACAGTTTTATTGGTTTCAAACATTAATTTTAAAGTTATTACAAATAAAAAAGGTATAAGTCATTTTTTTTTGCAGAGCGGCTTTTTTTTTTGTCGCTTAGTGTAGGTTCAAGTGGAAATATTGACTGCTAGGTGGGCGAAAATCCGCGATTGTAATGAAATGCTCGCCATCTGGTGGGCTAAGGTGAAATTATCACACCACTGCATATCATCATATTATGCAATCGATTTTCCATGATGTAATGGCGGAGAAAGAAACACGTGGCTATTATATTTACTAACAACTGCAGTTCAGAGAGCGCCATTTATCGATCATTACAAACGCGGATCGACTAGTTTCTAATGTTTGCATACAAGTTTTTGGATAATCAATTTAATTAAAGAAAATGAAATTTACTTGCCTGCAGGAATCTTTGCAATGATTACAGTCAATACCATTAGGACAGGTGTCATTGTTTTGTGAAACAATAACAAAATCTAAAATAAATAAATAAATAAATAAATAAAAAATGTTTATAGCTTTATCTGGTAGTATAAAAATGTTCAGATTTAATTAATGCGTTTCAATGTTAAATTATGATTCGGTTATGTGATTTTAACATTCCAGAGATTTTAATATTCTAAAATTACCTTAAGAGACTTTACCCAGAAAATTTATCAAAAGTTTAATTGATTAAATCAAGGTTTTATATGTTAAGACCTTTCTAATGAATTCTATAATCTATCGGCAATCGAAAGCAAATCAAAATGCCTTTTACTTTATTTTTTTAATTATACAAGAGTAAAGTTAGAGTTATAAAACTCGTCGATTTTGAATTTAATCAAAAGTATTTTACTATAAAATCTTAAATTTACATTTCGAAGAATGCTAGCTTGCAAATCATAAAATTTTAATGCAGGCATGGCCTTGAATTCAATTAAATATTATTTTTCTTCAAAATATCTACTTTTACACTGATTTTAGCGATTTTTGAACTGTGTCAATGTGAGTAGTATTGGTTTGCAGGTAACTGGATACCTTCAATCTCACACGCAAGTCTTTCGTCAAGTCTGATGATTGGGTAAAAATTTATTTATCAATGAATTGGATGCTTGTTTGGGTGTTTCGCTAGATTTGATAGGTGTGGTTGTGTTAAAATACCACGTAGTGTAAATTTTTTCGTTTGTGTAATATTTAAGTAGTAAGTTTTATTTCAGCCTATGGCATTGTAAAAAAAAATGTTTTTGTCAAATGTTTACGTGTTTATTCGGTTTAGGTATTTTACCATGTTACCATGATTTTATTAACTTCTATTCTTGTTTGTTTGTATGTATGTATGTTTATTTGTTTGTCCGGTACAAATCTTGCAATCGAATTTTAACTAACTTCCCTACTAGCTAGACAATTGAAACTTTCGCAGGACCTCAGGTTGACAACACAATACTTCGATGCCCGATTTTCGAATTTTTGATTAGTTTTCTTATAATTAATTAAAATAGGAAAATAATAACATCCTAATAACATTAAAATAGCCATTAAAATATTAGCTATAATTTAATTGTTGCAAAAATAAACAAATAAATAAATAAATAAGGGTTCATTTTCTTTCGACATAAAAATAAATACATTTAATTAAACGTGAACGTTAAAAAATTATAAAAAGTTAAATTATGCATCTCACAAAATTTGACGTCATTATCACTTTAAAAATTTTATGCACATTGATAAGAGCTCTATGATTCATCAGAAAATTTAAAACATGGCATATAAAAAGTTTTTTTTTATCTTATAAATATTTTTATTAACTTCGATTCTTGTTTGTTTGTTTGTCCGGTACAAATCTTGCAATCGTTTTTTAACTAACTTCCCTACTAGATAAACATTTGAAACTTTCACAGTACCTCAGAACCCGCTGACAACACAATATGCAAGTGAAGTGATGACGTCACTGGCCGTCAGTGGATGCAAGAAAAAGATTTCCTATGCTAAACGTCCATTGGATATTTTATAAAAAATTATTAAAAATCGAGGGAAATTATTTCCCGATTTTAATCCCCATGTTTGGGTATAGATATGTATTAGTTATCGTGTGCATGCTCTAGATTAAGTTGTTTTTCCTGTAAAATCGATAAAATTATAATTTTAAATTTCAGAACTCTAGAAAAGAAAATGGCAAACTTCCATATTCGATTGAAAACATAAACATTTCATTTCAAAGGATAATATTTACACAATAAATATTCAACTAATATACTAAGTAAAAGGAAAAGGATAGATATTCTATCATAATTTGAAGTCAAATTTGTTTTCAAATGTCTAAATAAAGTATCTGATACATGGCTCCCTACGATACATGGCTCCCTACGCGGCTGTTCAGACAAGGCGAAAACCCGGAAAACCAAAACTTACATACTTTACCACTACCCAGCAATTGGCGCTGTATACAAGTCTCGGTTTCGTCTGATTTAAAGGTCTAGCAATAGGAATAACATTATACAGAAGCATTTGTAATTAACGCAGTAAACTCATTAAAATGCCGAAAATTTTTTTTGAATATGCATAATAATTAATATCAAGGCATGTAGAATTATATGTTTGTTTGTCAGAATGTTTTCAACACAAAAAATATAATAAAAAGAATCGTTTCTTCATCACTAATTTAAAGGTCCGGTCATAAGAATAGCATTTTATATATGCATTTGTTCACGCTAGAATCTCATTAAAATTTCGAATTTTTTTTTGAATGGGCATAATAATTATATCAATGCATGTAGAATTATATATGTTTGTTAAAATGTTTTCATCATAAAAAATACAATAAAAACATCGTTTATTCATCGTGATATTCGCGCTCTTTAATGATGATTTGAAATACTAATGCCTAATAATAAACTTTTAGAACCATTTCTTTATCAAAAACGAATTAAATTTGAAAGTAATATATATACCGGGTGATTCAAAATAGATGTTACAGTGATTATCTCGTAAACTAAGAACGATAGAAAGAAACTTCCAATTACAAAATTGGTGCAAATTAAGAGTAAATTTCAGATATGGCATTGTTTTGTACAAGGGGCTGTATACATATTAAATACGAAATTTAATTTTTATACGGCGCCTCTTATCATATGACTTATATTTAGAAAAATATTCTCTTCGCTCCAACAATCAAAAAAAAAAAAAAATCATCTCTCTAAGTCAAAATCTCGCTGAGTTATTGCAATTTGAAAATTCTAGCATTTTTCGCCAAGTCTTAAGGGGTTGTATCAAAAGTGAGAAATTGCAATTACTATTACTTTTGTAATAAGGCACACGTTGATCAGCGTTTGGTGGGGGGGGGGGGGAGAAAAAGAAATCATTCAGGGAAAGACGGCTATTTTAACCTGCTGTGTCTCTCTTTCCCCTAGTGAAAACAAATAAAATTTATGAGTAATTTATGTACTAAAAGCGAATTTTCAAATTCATTTTTCTTTATACGTTCTCTTACTCATATACACGGTGTAGAGAAAGAATTGTTTTTGAGTCAAATTTCCGAAAATTAGCTTTTGTTATAATTGCACGTTTTCAGATCTTCTTAATTCAAAAATCATGTTTTTAGCGGTTGGTCTCTCTCTCTTTCTGTGTGTGTGTCTGTGTGTGATTAGAATATCTCAAGAACAAATAGTAGCAGAGAATCCAAATTCGATATTCTAAATCCGTATCATATTGCGTTGCTACACTAAAGTATTCGTTACGATGAGACAATTGTTTGTTTACAGGGTCATCCAAAAGAATTCAAATACATTACGTCTGTGAGCGAAATTTCTCATATGTACAGTGTGACATGTATAGACTGCCCTAAACAAAATGAAAAGAACAAATTTTTTATACATATAAAAGCATGTTTCATGTACAGTCGGAAACAAAAATGTCCGAACACTATCGAAAATTCCTATGTAAAAAAAGTACGTTTCATACGGTTTTGTTAAAGAAATCCTTATCGAACCATGTTCTTACATGTTCTTACACTGACTAATAAAGCCTTCGACAAGGATTTATGTAACAAAAGAGTATGAAGTGTACTTTTTTTACATAGAAATTTTTGCTAGTGTTCGGACACTCTTGTTACCGACGGTAGATTGTGGTATAGCAACCATTCATCATTCATTTACAGGGTTACCCAGAGTATTTCGATATATTGGAGCTATACTTGGGAATTGCTAGAAGTGTATTTCATTTTTTGTTACTTATTTTACCTATAACACTAAATTTACGCACACAAAGTCATGTGTATATAGTTTATAGACAATATACAGGTCTACCCAAAATTAAGGTAAACATTTTTTTTAAAATTATTATTAAATGTAATTGGTGTAAGTGTTTGCTGCATTTTTTTTCGAAGAACACTGCTGACACAGAACGGAAAATGAATTTCTCATTCCCGTATAAACAAAATAGCTTTTGGAGAGCGATTTTGTTTTCTGTATAATATCACATTTTGAGGCCTCCTGACAACGAAAGGTAAATTTTTATTCGTTGATCTGTATATATATGAATTATCAGTATAATTTAACAACAAAAAATCTGGTGTGCCACTCACACGACTTTCTCTTACCCTGAAATTTAATACCATAAATACAGGTTGGAAATTAAGAGGTAACATAAAGAGTACTGTCACGTAAACCTATGTTAAAATAATTCAAATTAGGCTTCGGAAGAGTTTTATATGATAATTAGTTCTGTGTGAGGGGGATCTCCTGAAATTATTCGCTTCCTGAAATTATTGGACGCAGGCAATAATCAAACTTTAAAAAACTTGATTTTGGTAATAGGGAAGCCTTAAAACGTGTAAATACACAAAACACAAGCGATGCATATATAGCTTAGAAACATACATTATTTATCATATGTCTATGAGAAATTCATTTCCATTCCTGAGCAGCTTTCCTGGACATGTTAAAATATTATAGTAAAGCACTTTTACTAACAATAAAAAATATTATAGCTTAAATATTTGCAACCCTGTATATCTATTGAAGAATATGTACAAACCACAAAGTGCACCTAAATATAAACCTATAGTAATAATATACGGCACAACCTAAAATGCACTTCCATCAATGTTGTCGCATTATAATCTAGTTATTTTGTGTAGCCCTGTAAACGAACAGTGAATGATTTCCCTGCCATATTCTACATGAGGCATGTTTTTATGCATATAAAAAATATATATTCATTTCATTTGGTTTAGTGCAGTCTATAGGTGTTAAACTCTACTTACCTGCAATTTTCCCCATAGACGTAATGTATTTGAATACTCTTATAAGTGTCCCTGTACACGAACCATTTGCTTCATCTCAGTGAAAAACTTAGTGTAGCATCCATATATGATACATATTTAAATTACCAAGTTTGGAATATCTGCTGCTATTTGTACTTGAGATAAACTGATAACAGACACGCACACACACACAGACCAACCGCTAAATTTTCATATTCAGGGGACCTCAAAACGTGTAAACATAACAAAAACTCACTTTCAAAAATTTGGCCCAAAAACAATACTTTCTCTACCTTATGGGAATGAGAAAGGAATAACTACAGGAAATGCGAATTTGGTACTTTGGATTACATATCTAGTTGCCACTTGAAAAGTTGATGAAGGTTTGCAAGTTTCAAGGAAATTGATAACAGACTTGATTTTTGTTTTGATAAGTATAGGCACTATAATTAAACGGGGGTTGAGAAGGGCGGTAACCCTCTTACATAGAATTATACATATATACCATATCATATTCTATACAAAATATTATTTTAGAATATTAACAATAAATATGTATTTCCTTATGATTTTTACAGTATAAAGCTATTTAAATGTAATCTGTAAGAATATATGTCCCAAAACGCAATACATTGGCATTTTTTGTGCATTCCTGTGCATAAACCAATTGTAGAGAATTAATTAATGCCATTTTAAATAGGGAATATCATATAGTAAACCTGAATAACATATATCATTTCTGAAAATATTTACAGACGCTGGGGGCGGGCATACGGACAGATGGACAGTCAGACCAAAAAAAAAAAAAAAAAAAAAAAAAAACTGCAAATTCAAATCTTATTCACTGTTAAAAATTGTTAGAAAATGTTTAATGTAAATGAAAATGCAATTCCAGCAATTATCCAATAATAACCCTTAACGTAACTGAATATTTTGTGTGCCCTGTAAATCTAATACTAATCATACTGTACAGTATAGGAAGCATTCCTTTGCGCATATGAATAACATATTTCAATTTCATTAAGATTTATGCAAAATAATTAAATTTTTGTTTATAGAAATATCTTCACATAAAACGCAATGCTTTGGAATACTTTCGAGTGTCCCTGTATACAAACCAGTGATGGTGTTTACTCCATTTTCTATAGAAAATATCCGACAGAAAACTATAATAACGGATTTCAATTTTAATAATATATGCATAAAATAAAGGTATTAAAATATGGTTTATAAAAATACCTCTCATAGAACACAATGCTTTGGAATACTTTCGGGTGTCCCTGTCAGAGCCCAGTTTACCCATTTAAGGGCCCGGGGCTGTGATAATAGCGGAGCCCCCCCCCCCCCCACACACACACAAATTTTTCTTTTTCTTTAATATGAATGTTCATCATTAGATAAAATTTTACAATGGTCATATTAGAATAAGATTCTCATTACCATTTAAATGAACTCTGAAACTGTTCGCAAAATTTAATTAAAACAAAAAAATATCTATATATTAAAAACAAAAGAATCGAACTCACCAACTAAAGGAAAAGTTGCTGCATCAAAAATTTTAATGAATATATTTTGCAGAAAACTGGCTTCTTCGTAGCCTTTGCCGCTCTGAAAGTTTCAATTACATCTTTGAAATCCAGGTCGCTTGTTAAATCATGCTCTGAGCACAGCAAAGCCAAACATCGCAGCTTATTCTGCTGCAGTTTTGTTCTTCGAAGAGATAGAACTCTCTCTAATTTGGAGTTTGCTCTCTCGGCTTCGCAATTTGATATTGGTAGAGTTAAATAAATACGTAATGCAATAAACATATTTAGAAAAATCTCATTTAACTCGTTTTTAAACATATGATCATAAATATGTATCGGTAATTTTTTTCTAAGCTACGGCTTAACAAATATTGTGAAAATTGAATGATTTCAGATTTTGTGACTTCAAAATCTACTTCTCCTTCATAAACTTCAAGAAAATTATTAACTGATTCTTCATTTATTTGTTCAAGACCTAATTTAGTAATCAAATTGAAAATGCTGCATACTGAGTTATAAGCATCAATTCGTTTTATCATTTCTGAATTTAATCTATCGACTATCCCAAGTAAAGTTTCAACTTTAAGTTTTTCAAATCCTTGAAGAGTTACATGGGCATCTATTCTCCGACTGTGGCAGTCGTTATTTTGATCACGTGACGTCACATTCCGACTTTTGATTTGACGACTGTCGTTGTTTAAAGACGGTCGCTGGCGGCAGTCGGATCGGAGAATAGATACCATGGCTAGTTGTTTCGGATTCAAGAGTACCATTGGTAAATATTTTTCTTCTCAGTCTTTTTCCCTGATCCTTAGGTGAAGTCGCTACATGCTATATGTGGAGATAGCAATTGAGATCTTTCTTTTAACTTAAAAAATTCCATAATCAGTCAAATGTTGCGGAAGGAAACAGATTATATTATTCTCTCCCATCCCTCCTCATCTCTTGAATGACTTTTGAAATTTTCAAATTTTAATGCATTTTTTAAAAATATTTAAAATTTATTTTTTTTTTAGAAAAGTTTAAGTACTAAAAGAAAATTTTCAAAAATTTGTCTTTTCAAAATAGTTTTACATAACAGTATCAAGGACTGTAAAAACAGAACTACTGACTGAAAACTTTTCTGACTGTAAAAACAGAATTAAAAAAAAAAAAAAAATCTATTTACTGGGTTTTCTTGGCTCTCTCTAGGGCCCCCTTGTTCACTGGGCCCGGGGCTGCAGCCCCCTCAGCCCCCCCCCCTTAACTGGGCTCTGGTCCCTGTGCACAAGCTAGCAGAGGAATTCACTCCATTTTCAATAAGGAACATCCGATAGTAAACTCAAATAACATATATCAGTTTCAGGAAATTCTATAAATATTCACGGGAGTTAGAGCGCGGACACAGACAAAGACGGATGGACAGACAGACAAATCGAATTCATTAACACTTTTCAATCTTGCTGGAATTGTTAAAGAGCCGAAGTCATTAAATTTATCAACCATGATGGAAAGTGGTAAAAATAAAGCGCGAAAATTTCACATGGTTTTGCTAGTCTTTTAGTTTTTTCCCTCTCTTAACGTGTTTTAATTTGCAGGTGACCCCCTAAGAAATTCAAGTATTAAATTTTTTAACAATACGAAGTAATGTAAATTTGCATTAAATTCTTAAAACTGTTATTTCGCGTGTTTGAACGATTTTAGTTGCTATTTTAAAATAAAGGATCTTTTTTTAATTTTTCTCATCTCATAGAGAACCCCCTAAATTCAGCCCGTTGGCGTCGAAAAATAGATGCCAAAATTGAAAGAAAAGTGGTGTAAGTCATCATTTTCAAATTGCAATAACTCAGCGAGATTTTGACTTAGAGAGATGATTTTTTTTTTTTTATTTTGCTTGTTAGAGCGAGGAGAATATTTTTCTAAATATAAGTCACATGATAGGAGGGGCCGTATAAAAATTAAATTTCGTATTTAATATGTATACAGCCCCTTGTACAAAAGAATGCCATATCTGAAATCTACTCTTAATTTGCTCTAATTTTGTGATTGGAAGTATGTTTCTATCTTTCTTAGTTTACGAAATAATTGCTGTAACATCTATTTTGAATCACCCGGTATAATGAAATAGAGGGCATTTTAATATTTTTCTGTAAAGACAATTTTTTTTTTTTTAAAATTCGTATCAAAATATGAGCATCTTGAAACATCTGATACCATTTTACCGTTGACAGTAAATGTTTTAAATATATATATTTGTTATTTATTGCATTAGAGTTATGAAAATTTACATAAGTATATGAAAATTTCTTGAAAACTATCAAAATAAAAAACTACATATATATATATCATTTTTTTGAACGCTCTCTGCTTATTAATTATTTTTTTTTTTTTTTTACTGAATTTTGCATTATTACAGTTTTTAACAATATATTCTAAACGTACTTCGATATTACTTTGTGGATTCTTTCTCTTTTTTTTTTTTTTTTTTTAATATAATTGAATGTTTGAATGCTGAAATTTAATTCAAATTTTTAACATTCAAACATAATAATAATAAAAAAAAGCTTATTGATGAATACACGACACTTAGATTATATTATTAAACTGTGGTAGATAGGATGTGCCGGGTTCAACCCCAGGTCACACTCATTGACCTAGCCGTTAGGAGTTTTCTGTGATTTTCTCCAAAACTAACAAAAATATAGGCTGGGACCCCCCCTCCCCTTACAAAGAGCCCCACGGAGGGCATTACACCTATAGGCCTAGTGCCCTAGTGTAGTAATCACCCTTAAGCCACACAACCACATAATTTTAAATTGTAATACTCTAAAATTGAGGGAAGTAAAGAAAAATTCGTTAGCAGGAAACATTTTTAAAATATTAAAAATTTTGAACTTTATTTAATTTAAATAGTCCTAGTAAAATTTTAATATACATAATATTGTTTCATTGAAATGCCTATGCATGTAGATTTTTTTTTATAATTCTGAGATTATGTAAAAAAAGAAAAAAAAAAAAAAAAAAAATCTACAATGACTGAAAATGAACTCAGGGCACCTCAAAACATATAGAAGTATTAAAATTTCAAAGTCGGATTTTTGACATGATTACAATATTCTCCTTAAATATGCATGTACGGAAAGTAAAAATTATTATAATGTCCATAATATTCCTTCTTCATTTGTGTACTATTTTAGAGTTGTTATTCCCAAATAAAGATTTATCACTTTAGTATATGTTGAGAAATTAAAAAAGTTATATAGAACTATGTTAGAAAATACTTTTAATTTTGAAGAAAATCGAACTATGAGAATTTGGTATATCTATACGTTTTAAGGTCTCCTGAATTCATTTTTACTTTTCAAACATATACTATATAAGGTAAATATTGTATCCATGAAAAAATAATAATCCACTGTGGGTTTTTGGTATATTTATACGTTTTGTGGTCTCCTGAATTCATTTTTCTGTTTTTATAAAGGTATGTGTATGTGTCCGAGTGAACACAATAGCATTTAAATACTTTATCTAATTACTATATTTCACTGCATATGTATAATGATTATATATATGTGTGTGTGTAAAACAGCAATTAAAAGGCAAAATAATAATAATAATAATAAAATTAAAGGAATTTTTTGGTGTGAGTACAAGAAGTAGATATTATTAAGTATCAAATGTTTTGCTACTAGGGATAATGTAAATATAATTTTTTTTCTATCCTGCATTTAACCAAGTATTGGAAAAGATTGCGAATAAATCAGAATGGCTGAATTAACGATCGCAACATGGCTTTGAATCCGGCATCTCCCCTTTACCAGCTTAGAGAGCAGAACCTTTCGGCCACAAGTGGAGCAAAAAGATAAGGGGGGGGGGGGGTTAAGAATTAATTAGCAGGGAGCATAAGAACTTCTTTTCTAATATTTATTTATTTATTTATGGAATAATTTTCAAGAAATGTCAGTATAATAATTACTAATGAGTTTCATTGCATATATATAATAAAAATATCTAAAACAGTTATTTAAAAAAAAAAAAAATACATAAAGAAAAATTTGTACTGTGCGTACAAAATGTAGATATTATTTAAAAAATAAAATAAAATAAATAAAATAAAAAATATTTCAGATGCTAATGTAATACATATTTAAAATGATTTCGAATATGGATTTGTTTTTTCAAGCACAATTATTAAATATTCTTTACATACAGTTTCCTCTTATCTTTATTATTATTATTTGGCTTATTTCAAACAGATTTTTATGTTTATAATTAGTGACTTTTTTTTAAGTTAATATATATATATATATATACAAGATCTACGCTATTATTATTATTTGTTTATTTTAAATTTGTTAAAACATTTTTAGCAGAAAATTTTTAAATAGCTGAACTTTCAGGAATAAATGCAGAAATAAATAATTATTTATCTACAAATAATCTTCTTAAAACATTCTGCATTTGTAACAAACAGTTTTGTGCATTAAAAGATAGTTTTAATAAAAATAATTCGTTAAATTGTCAAAAAGTTTCTTGCGCAAAAAAAGTACATATCCTAACTACGAGACGAGACGTGTAACTAGCGCACCAAGCGTAGAGGAGAGTAACTATGCCTTGTACGGTGTTTCTATTGTTCAAGTTCGCGTCTGAACAGCCGCTATTCTACTGAATCGCAGGGAGCCATGATCTGATATAAGATACTAATATGTTGCAGCGGAATAGATTTGATATCTGTCATCCTTGGCAGAAAAAAAAAAAAAAAAAAAAAAAACAAGAAAGAAAAATCATGCAGTACGCATTGATTAGTAACACTTTCCAACTGTACGCAATTGTTGTATCGAATAACTATTAATATTCTTTGCCTACGTTATCGCACAACAGACAGAAGGACTGAAAAACATACAGATAGACTAATTGATTTTAAAATTACTTTTAGGCATTTTCGAAAGTGTTGAAAAGGCTTAACGCAAAAGAAAATGCAGCCGTTAGATTATAATTACACCTTTTAAACTCTCTGAATATTTTACTGTAACCCTGTAAATCTGAAAGTTAATCATATCATATTCTATACAAAAATATATTTTAGAATATTAGTAATACATGCCAATGTTTTTAAGATTTTTGTAGTAGAAAGTTTTTTAAATATAACTTTTAAAAAATTCTGTCCCTAAACGTAATAAATTGGCTTTTTTTTTTTTTATTGTTGTTGTTGTCCCTGTAAACAAACTAGTTGTACAGGACCCGTTAATGACATTTTAAATAGGGAAAAATTCCATAGGGAACTTGAGTGTATCATTGTTAAAAAATTCTCAAAATATTCACGGATGATAGGAGCCGAAGACAAACAGATAGAAAGGTAGACAATCGGACAGACAGATGCACAAATTGAAATCATATTCCCACTAAAATTATAAGAAAGCGTTAAAACGCTCATGTAAACAAAAGTACAATTCCAGCAAATTTTTATTAATACCTCTTAATGTAACTGATTATTTTTCTGTGGCCCTGTAAATCTAATGCTAACCATACTATATTACATAGAAGGCCCACTCTTTTGTGCATACGAATAATATATTTCAATTGCATTAAGCTTTGTGGAAAATAAAATTATTAAAATTTGGTTTATAAAAATAACTCTCATACAACACAATGCTATGGAGTACTTTCAAGTGCCCCTGTACACAAACCAGTTAGAAATGTACTCTATTTTACATAGGAAACATCCGATAGGGAATTGAATAACATATTAAAATTCCATTAAAGTTTCTATACATTAAAATGTATTAAAATATGATTTACAGAAACTCCTCTCAAAGAACACAATGCTTTCGAATACTTTTTGGTGTCCCTGTACACAAAACAGTAAAGGTATCCATTCCATTTTCAATAGGAAACATCCGATAGCGAACTTCAATAAAATATATCGGTTAAAAGAAATTCCATAAATATTTACGGGAATTAAAGAGCAGAAAAACAGACAGGGAGACAGACAGACGGACAGAAGAACAATCAGACAGATACGCAAATTGAAATTATATTCACACTAAAAAAAATGATAGAAAGTGTCAGAAACGCTTAATGTAAACGAAAGAACAATTCTAGCAATTTTTTATTAATAGCTCTTAATATAACTGAATATTTTTGTGTCACCCTGTAAATCTCCCTGTAAACCATGCTATATTCTATGCAAAGCATTCTTTTGTTCTTATAAATAATATATTTCAATTTCCTAAAACTTCGTGGAAAGTAAAGTTATTAAAATTTGATTTATAGAAATATCTCACAAAGAACGCAATGCTTTGGAGTACTTTTGAGTGTCCCTTTATATAAAACAGAGTTGGTATGTAATCTATTTTATACACTGTAAAAAAAATCTGTAGTTTGTACAAGACTACTCTGTATTTTTTACAGAAAAGAGCTGTTTTAGAGAAAAAACAATTTTTTTCTGTTTTTTTTAACCCTTTATCTGTTTTTTCCCACTTTTCTGTTTTTTAGCATGCTGAATAAAAAAATTCTGTAATTTTTACAGAAATATCTGTATTTTTAATAGAAAAGAGCTGTTTTTAACAAAAAACTGATTTTTTCAGTTTTTTATCCCTTTTTCTGTTTTTTTCCCTTTTTCTGTTTTCCCCCTTTTATATTTTTCAGAAAAAAAAAAAAAAAAGTCTTGTGTGAAGCAACCACACGACTTCCATTACCCACTATTATACGTATTATATGCACTTTTTGGAGATAATGTGATCAGAAGACACAGAATTAACCTAATGGAACTTTTACAGAAAGAGAAAGTTAATACACGCGTAAAGACATATAAAACAGTTTACATAAACGAGTTAAAAAAAAAAAAAAAAAAAAGTAGATTTTTTTTTTTTTTTTTTAGCACCAATTTCCGAGATCTAAAACTGATCTATCTGATCGGGGTGACTATTAATTTTCCTGTAATAACCACGTAAATCATGAGAAAGGATATCTAAAATGGGTTAATGGGTAATTTTCAAAAAATCGTTAGAGCCGTTTTTGAGATACCGGCTTTTACAAAACTTGGCATATTCAATTGTTGACCGGAAAACAACAATTACATACAAAAGTATATTTAAAAGAGGATAATATTGCAAGTTTGAAAAAAATCCATACAGCCGTTTTGAAAGGAACGCATTACAGTACCTGAAATTCAGCTATATATACAGGACGCCTATCAATTTTCCTGAACTAACCAACTATATAATTCGAAAGTACATCTAATAGAATGTTTATATAGCAATTTTGAAGAAAATCGTTAGAGCCGTTTTTGAAATACGGACATACGGTCCCACTTCCGGTCTCCGATGTCCCCCTTCCGGTTTTTCAATTTCCCCCAAAATTTAGAAAATCCATCTTTACACCAGACCTGTCTCAATTCTGAAGTTTCGTTGTTCTATCTTTATTAGTATCGGAGATATAATAGTCAGAAGATTCCCCCCCCCCCCAACACACACACACATTCACACTGACCAATTGCCAAAGACCACTTTTTTGGACTCAGGAGACCTTAAAACATGTAAATCAGGTGAAATCTCGATATCGAATTTTCGGACCGAATACAATACTTCCAATTACCTACGGTAGTCGGGTAATGGAAGTAAAAATAATGCTAAACAAACATAAGTGCACTGTTCTTTTCTCAGTTAGTTCTAATGAAATGTAATCGAAATCGGAATTCAAATATTACTTATAGTAAACTTCTTTAAAAGTCCACCTCTATTCAAGTTTGAGGTCCACACGGGCCGAAATTTTGACGCCCGGCCCGGCATGAAATCGAAAAATCCGTCCCGACCCGTTTATTTTTTACCAGTGTACGGTCCAGCCCGACCCGGCCCTGCCCGGACAAAAAATGATAATAACAGGCTCGACGCGATTCCAAAATATGTAAAAGGCAACAACAACAACAACTTAAGGATAAACATAGTTAAGATAAAAAAAATTCTTTTCTGTACTTGGATTAGAAATTTAATACCAGGAAAAAATATAAAATTAAAAATATATATATATGTAGAGTTTGTTATTAATTCTAGTTATTCTCTTTCTTTTTACTTCTATTACTGTTGGTAATGGAAATATTGTATTCGGTCCAAAAATTCGATATCGAGATTTCACCTGATCTACATGCTTTAAGGTCTCCCGAGTCCAAAAAAGTGGTTTTTGGCATTTGGTCAGTGTGTGTGTGTGGGGGGGGGGATCTTCTGACTATTATATCTCTGAAACTAATAAAGATAGAACCACGAAACTTCAGAATTAAGACAGGTGTAGTGTACAGATGAATTTTCTGAATTTTGGTGAAAATTGGAAAACCGGAAGTGGGTCATCCGAAACCGGAAGTCCATACCTCAAAAACGGCTCTACCGATTTTCTTCAAACTTATTGTATGAACATTCCTTTAGATGCCCTTTCGAATGATATAGTTGGTTAGTTCGGGAAAATTGATAGGCGTCCTGTACAAATATCTGAATTTCAGGTACTGTAAGTACGTTCCGTTCAAAACGGCTGTATGGAATTTTTTTTCAGATTTGCAATATTAATCCTCTTTTAACTATCTTTTTGTATGCAATTGTTGTTTTCTTGTCAACAATTAAATATGCCAAGTTTTGGTAAAAGTAGGTGTCTCAAAAACGGCTCTAACGATTTTATTATAAAATTGTTACATAAACTAATTTTAGATATTCTTTTTCATGCTTTACGCGGTTATTACAGGAAAATTAATAGTCATCCTGATCAGATATATCAGTTTTAAATCTCGGAAATTGGTGTTTAAAAAAAAAAAAAAAGTTTTTTTTTTTTTTTTTTTTTTTTTTTATTGTTATGTAAACTCTGTTTTATATGTCTTTCCGTGTGTATTCATTTTCTGTTACTGGAAAATTTTTAGTTGTCTATTTCATTCGGTCAATTCTATGTCTTCTGATCACATTATCTCCAAAAAGTGCATATAATACGTGTAATAGTGGGTAATGAAAGTCGTGTGGTTGTTTCACACCAGATTTCTTTTTCATCTCTGATTATTGGTATATGGTTTATGACTCACACACTAATTTAAACTTATTGGCCACTAGTACCATTATCATCACTCAATGTTGTTCTAATAAAGAAAGAAAGTAATTGCATGAATATATAGATTACAGTCAGAATGTTGATATTCTATACTATTAATTTTTATTAATTAAAAGAAAGATGTATATTAATAACTTTAAGGAAGATTAAATTAGGGTTATTGTGGAACCCAATAGATCACGCCTTAATCATCGGAATGACTTTAATTATATTTTTGGACTGATTTATTTTAATTTCAATATCCACCATAGCGTAATTCCTATAAGATACACCCTATAATCCCTATACACTGCTATTCTTCATTCAAGAACTACAATTTTAGAAATGGCTACATCTCAGTATCTAATGAACATTTTAAGTTTTTTCACTATGTGTTAGTCAAATCTAGATGCGAGTCGTAATTTTTCTATCCCCTTTCATTCATTTTAATTTTAATTAAAATAAATTCATAATTATATTAATATAAATTAATTACATTTTAGAAATTGCAAGCTTGATTGCCATACATTTTAATAAAATTAAAAAATTAATAACCTTAATATTTAATACTATATTACGATTTGATTCGGACCAAAATAGTAAATTTTAAAAATGTAAATGTAGAAAAAAACACATGTACAACTATAATTAATAGATTGTTTACTTCCCTTGGTGCCAGACTACTGCTAAATCACCGAAAACTTCCGATGATTCATTCAAATAACTCTTTTTTTTTTTTTTTTTTTTTTTTTGTTCTTTCTTTCTATGCGTTAAAAAAATCTTTTCTGTTCAGTCTGAAGTAAATTATGATTCAGCTTTGTTGCTCGCTACTCTTTGTTCAATTAGTTTTCAAATCAGTCCTAAGTTGAAAATAATATTTTATTTAGACACCTAAGTGGTCATAAGTTTATGTAATTTATGATTTCCGGACTCTATAGGAAAGTATTGTAATTATGTCAAAAATTCCAGTTTGAAATTTTGGTGTTTCTATACGTTTTGAGGTCCCATGAATTCATATTTACTATTTTTACGTGATGTGTGTATGTATGTGAGTGAACACGATAACGTCTAAACGCTTTGTTCGAATGAGCTTAAAGTTAGTACGTATATTGTAGGCCACCATGCACGATCCCTATTGATTTTGGTGAACACTTCTAGTTTTTTTTTACAGGGACACAAAGAAAAACTCTTTATCATTATGGTCTATGGGCTCAAATTTTTTAAAGTGCAATAGCGTCTAAATGCCTTATTCGACTGAGCTGAAAAATTATACACATGTTATGAGTCACTGTCACATGAATTGTGCGAAAACTAGCGTTTATGGATTTTTTACAGGACACAAAGAAAAATTCTTTATCATTATGATCTATATGGGCCAATATTTTTAAACTGCGAGAGCGTATGCTTTATTCTATTCAGTTAAAAATTTATACAATCATGCTATAGGTCACCGTTGCACGAAGTGTATAAATTTACTACGTATAGAATCTAGCAAGTATAGAAATTTTACAGGGACACAACAAAATATTCTTTATAATTATGACCTATGAGCTCAAATTATTCGAAGTGCCATAGCGTCTAAATGCCTAATAAGATTGAGCTGAAAATTTATATACCTGTTAAAAGTTACTGTTGCTCGAACTGTATAGCTCTTGGTGAATCTGGTACTTATATTTTTTTTACAGGAACACAACAAAATATTTTTTTTATAATTATGGCCTGTGGGCTAAAATCATCAGAATCTAAATGCCTATCCGATTGAGCTGAAAATTTATATATGTACTGTTGGTCATCGTAGCATGAACCATAAAGATTCTGTTGAATCTAGCACTAAAAGTTTTTTTTTTTTTTTTTTTTTTTTTAAACAGGGACACGAAGAAAAATACTTTATCATTGTGGCTTATGGGCTCAAATTATTTAAAATGTGATAGCGTCTAAATGCCTTATCCGATTGGTCTGAAAATTTTTATTCATGTTATAAGTAACCATCACACGAACTTTATAGATTTTTGGTGAGGGGTTTATAGGTTTTAGGTACTTATAGGTTTTTACAGGGACACAACGAAAATTTATCATTATGTTCTATGGGCTCAAATTATTTGAAACGAAATAGTGTTAAATTAAACAGCGTACTACATGAAGAAAAGTACCCATACGCCCTATTATAATTTTCTCTTTTGCTTATTTAACGATTTCTCGCCCGTTAAACAATCGTTAATTACTTAATGTTCGGAAAGCCCATTCGAGTCACTCCAGATTTATTATTACTATTATTGTACATAACTAATATATTACATTTTTCTCGTTAAATATCTTTAATTGAATAATTCAGGCTCTTTTCTGCTCTCTTCACATAAATACTTCCATTGTATAGGAAGGTTTTTCTCTGCGCATATACAAGTGTTTCAAAATAGCAACGATTGAATTTTATTTTTCAGTCAATTTAATATATATATATATATATATATATATATATATAACGATCACTTCGTTCAGGAAATTTTATCCTCAGATTGAGTTCATTTTTGCTCTTCGAAACGTACCAGTATAAACGCTGCTAAGCAATGCAGATGATGAAAAAAAAAAAGAACTGAAGTAAATAAATAAGTAGTTTGAATACAAATTAAGACTAGTATGTTGTGGCCACCACAATACTTTCTTCTATATTTTCCTATATATATTCCAAACAGTAACAATATTAAAAAAAAAAAAAAAAATCGATTTTTTTCTAAGTGTTTTTTTGTTAAAAGTAATACGTATTCAATCAGTAACAATATTAAAAAAAAAAAAAAATAAATAAATAAATTACGATTTTTTTTCTGTTTTTTTTTTTTTTTTTTTTTTTTTTGTTAAAGGTAAAAAAAAATCGATAACTTTGTTTTAAATTATCACAGATTTATAGTTCAACCATTCATTTTAAAGGTATTGACGAGATCTTTCGAAAGATACCCATCTTCAAAATTTACCCCTCCCCCCGGGGGTTACTTCCCCCCAGGGGGGAGGGGGGGGGCGATACACCGATATGCACAGAAATTTTTTTCTAGTTAACTATTACTATTATCAACAACTCATATTAATTTTACAATCACAAGTTAAAAATAACTCTCATTATGTACATTTATACGAAATTTTGTCCTATACTGCCACGTTAAAAATTTAGAAAACATGAGATCACAGCGCCACCTGTTGAGCGATTGATCCCGAAATGTAATCAGCACCAGTTTAAGTCAGGGACCAACTAAATACCAAGTTTGGTTAAATTTCGTAAAAAAAAAAAAAAAAAAAAAAAAAAAAATACGATTTTTTTTTCTAAGTTTTTCTTTGTTAAAAGTAAAAAAAATCCATAACTTTGTTTTAAATTATCACAGATTTATGGTTCAACCATTCGTTTTAAAGGTATTGACGAGACCTTTCGAAAGATACCCATCTTGAAACTTTGCACCCCTGGGGGGTACTTCCCCCCAGGGGGGGGACCGATGCCCCCACATGCTCAAATTTTTTCCTAGTTAACTACTACTATTATCAATAATTCATATTAATTTTACAATCACAAGTTTAAAATAACTCTCATTATGCCCATTTATACGAAATTTTGTCCTATACTGCCAGGTTAAAAGTTTGCATAAAATGCGATCTCAGCGCCACCTGTTGAGCAATTGATCCCCAAACCTAATCAGCACCAGTTTATGTCAGGGTGCAACTAAATGCCACGTTTGGTTAAATTTCATTCATTGGTTCGTGAGATACAGCGTCCACAAAAAAGTGATACAGACAGACAGACATTTTCTAAAAACTATTATTTCGTATTCTGGACATCCCAAAACGTGTAAGTCCATCAAAAAACGGAGGTCGAAAATTTTCACGAATCCAATTGTTTCTCTATATTACATATAGAAGAAAGTAAAAATGAAACTGCAAAAACAAAGAAAAGCATTTTTAAAAAAATCGAAAAAAAAAAAAAAATCGTGAAAGTGCAACCCCGCATGGTTCAGACTTCTTTTCTGTCAAGTTTAGTTGATCTGTGAGCTTTGTTGATTTGGAATTGAACAGTAGATTACAGAAATTTCTACCGCAAGATGGCGCTGTAATTTTTTTAAATTTCAATATTTCAATTTCCATTTATGATTAAATTATTTTTAATACATCATTCGAAATATATTTTAAAGTTCTTTTACATTATCGAAAGTTTTCACCTGATTTACACGTTTTGGGGTGTCCTGATTAGGTTTTCTTTTGCATCTCAGCTAATTGAATTAGACCGTTCAAAATTGGTGTATGTAGGTTAAGTAGGAGGGGCTGAAAGGGTGGGGAAGAAAAAGGCGTGCACCGCGCGCGTATCCCCTAACTTGTGCGCTCGCAACGCGCACGGAACTGCGCTGCCGAAGGCAGTGGGGACCCGGTTCGACTTTTTAACCGATGAGAAATGATTTTTTTTTTTTTTTTTAATTTCTTTTCTTAAGAATAAAAATTTGATTTGAGAAGGAATATGTGCGTGCAGCGCGTGTATACCTTCACACGTGCGCGCGCAGCGCGCATGGGTCTGCGCTGCCGAAGGCAGTGGGGACCCGATATGAGTTTTTACCCGATCAGAAATGATTTTTTTAGGGGCACGAAAGGTCAGGGAAGGAATACGCGCACGGGACTGCGCTGCCGAAGGTCCGACCGGTGGAAGGACCGGTGGGGACCCGGTCCGACTTTGTACCCGATGAGAAATGATTTTTTAAATTTTCTTTTCTTAAGAATAAAAATTTGATTTGAGAAGGAATATGTTCGCGCAGCGCACGTATACTTTCACACGTACGCGCTCAGCGCGCATGGGTCTGCTCTGCCGAAGGCAGTGGGGACCCGGTGTGAGTATTTAGCCGATCAGAAATTATTTTTTTAGGGGGCACGAAAGGTCAGGGAAAGACACACGCGCATGTATCCCTTAACTTGTGCGCGCACAGCGCGCACGGGACTGCACTGCCAAAGGTAGTGGAGACCCGGGACGACTTTTTACCCAATCGGAAATGATTTTTTTTTTTTTAATTTCTTTTCTAAACACTAAAAGTTACTGTTAGTGATTCATTAATTATAGTGATTCATTTGAAAATACTGACCTGCATCTATTTTAAAAGCCGCCAGTTTGTCTATCACTTTACTGTCTTCCGCTGTTTTGATAAGTTAGGAATTGAAAATGGAAAAGTAAATCCCTGAAAGAGATGACATTAAATACATTTTTACTTTCTTCTATATGTAATATAGAGAAAGTATTGGAATCGTGAAAATTTTCGAACTACTTTTTTCGATGGATTTACACGTTTTGGGATGTCCTGAACACGATTTGATAGTTTTTAGAAAATGTCTGTCTGTGTGTATCACAAATTTTGTGGACGCTGTATCTCACGAACCAATGAACGAAATTTAACCAAACTTGGTATTTAGTTGGACCTTGACATAAACTGTGCTGATTAGGTTTGGGGATCAATCGCTCAATAGATGGCGCTGTGATCGCATTTTTTCTAAATTTTTAACATGGCAGTATAGGACAAAATTTCGCATAAATGTACATAATGAGAGTTGTTTTTAACTTGTGATTGTAAAGTTAATATGAATTATTGATAATAGTAGTAGTTAACTAGGAAAACAATTTTGTGCATGTGGGGGCATTGCTTCTTCCCAGGGGGGATTTAATTTTCAAGATGGGTATCTTTCGAAAGGTCTCGTCAATACCTTTAAAACGAATGGTTGAACTGTAGATCTGTGATAATTTAAAACAAAGTTATCGATTTTTTTTTATCTTTTAACAAAAAAAAAAAAAAAAAAAATCTCCTGATTTGCAAAAAATTGACATCTTTCGCCATTTAGTGATAATATAATATTGTCAGATAAAACCCGTCTGCATTTATAATGGAAAATAATTTGATAATTTAATAAATAATTTGCATTGAATAAATTTTGTGTAAAATTATATAGAAGAAAGTCATGAGGTGGCCACATCACACTAGTTTATTGACCTTTTAATTAAAATAAAAAACAGAATTAAAAATCTTCAAGGAAATTCAAAGAAAATCGGTTTGGGGGCATATGCATTAGGTTTGCAAAATTGATTCATTTTTTCCAAGTCCAGAAAAAGAAAATGGTTCAAATATTTAAAAATCTGTATCTTCCGTTTCAGTGCATACAGAATGCCATGCTAAACATCCTTTTAGAGGTTGTGAAGCATTCCTTCAAAAAATATATTTCTTTTATCCCCCCCTCCCCGACCTCTCAGACGGTATTATTCCCTGTCACCACTTGGAGGGGAAAAGGACGCCAGTAACTCAAAATTTACAGTCGACAGAAAAACTATTGAAGCACACACTTACTTTTCTCATACATATTTTTTTTTTAGTTTGGCTGCTAATTTTTATTACCAACTAACAGCATGTAAACTGCATAAGGCTAAGACGATGACTCGACAAATATTCAACTCGATTATATTACTCGAAAAAAATCGATAACTTGGTTTTAAATTAATTAACACAGACCATTTTAAAGGTATTGGGGAGTTCTTTTGAAATATATCCATAATGAATATCTACACCAACTGGGATCTATTTCCCACCAGGGGGGTGTTCTAACGTGCACACACTTTTTCCCTAGTTTATTTCTACGATAATCAATAATTCTTGTTAATTTCACAATCATTTCATAAAAATAATTCTCATAATATACATATTTATACGAAATTTTGTCCTATGCTACACCCTAGCACACAGACAGACAGACAGACATTCACTAAAAATAGGGTGATCAAATTTTCAGATGCAGAACAACTATAGAAGCTTTTAATGTTTTTTAGAGTTAATATCAGTAGAAAAATACTTTTTTTCACCACATGACTTATAAAACGGAAAAAAAAACAAAACAAATAAAGTAAAAGTAACAAAATTCTGAAAATTTAAGAAATTTTTTGAAAATTGGGGGACATTTGCATGGGGATAAACGACAGAAAATGTGGTCTTCAATCGCTGTTTTTGTTTTTGGGGACAGATGGTCAAAATTGAGGACAGTCCCCAGAAAATGGGGACGTTTGGTCACCCTGTCTAAAGATGGTCAAATCTTGTTAAGGAACTCACAAAACATGCAAATCCATTGAAAACCAAAATTTGAAAACTTTCACGAATCCATCATTTTCTTCTTAGGTATACAGAAGAAAGTATAAATACAGTTATATCATGCAATCATGCTCGAGATTATCAAAGCATGTGAATCCATCAAAAATCAAGAATTGAAACTTTTTACCAATATTCTTTTGAATGTAGGAGAAAGTAAAAAAAAAAAAAAAAAACTTAAAAAGTCTTTTGAAACATTATAAAATTAGTTTGTTATGGTGATCACAAAACTGTCTTTTATGTATTCCAGTACAAATTATAAAAGTATTACTTTTATTGATAACATATACATCAGATTTGTATGCTTGACATATAGTCCGCTTGTAAATCTTCGTCAGATAACGACAGATAGCACATGACAGAATTACAATACGAAGAATTGGAGAAAACACCCAGGGCCAGCGCGGGAATCGAACCCGCTCTCCTACGCTCGAAGGCGATTAGCAGTGTGGTGACATATCCACTCGGCCACGGAGGGCCCAAGTATTAGAGAGGCATACTATTGTAACAATCGCAGCTATCGTAGATCACAAGTCGGATCGTACACTCCGCAGCAAAAGTATCCGAGCACTTGCAATAATCCTTGTCTAAAAAAGTATACTTAATGCTGCTTTGTTAAATAAATCCTTGTCGAATCATGGTCTTAGACAGAGTAAGAACAGGACTCAACAAGGATTTATTTATAAAAGCAGTATTAAGTGTACTTTTTTAAGACGGGGATTATTGCTAGTGCTCGGATACTTTTGCTGCGGAGTGTATGATCCGACTTGTGATCTATGATAGCTGCGATTGTTACAATAGTATGCCTCCCTTACTTATATAAATTATTTTCCTTCGAAATTGGAGACATTCCCCGGAAAATGGGGACATTTGTTCCCCGTGTATGATAAGCTGACCAAATGTTCACATTTTTTTGGGGACAAATGGGGACTTCTTTTTTTTTTTTAAAGGCATTTTTGTAAGTTTTAAGAAAGTAAATTATTAATCAATAATACTTTATTTTTAGTCCTTATTTATTAGGAATGAAAAATTGATAATTGTCGCAATTTTTAACGCTCTCTATTATAAAGGTACTTTGATCTCGTCAGCCTACCGTATGAATGACTGAAAAATATCTACTACGTCATAGAGCTTAAGCGAAATGACCTTGAATTAAAAAAATACCTTCCTTCATACAAATATTAATTGGTTTATCAAGCTATTATTTATCAAATTTACTTACGGCGTATAAAACCCATTCAATCTGAAGCTCAAAGATTTTTCATGGCAAATCTTTTTTTTTTTTAGTGGCAACGTAGCGTAGCACTGTTTTTGATTTGAAAGAGACATGGATTTTGCCGGCCCTGTTCGTTCTTCGTTCTTTAATCATGGATATTTTTCCATTTTAATTATGAAGGTAAGTTCATAAATATAATATTTATTGTTGAATATCGCGGTACAACTGTAGTATTTCCCCACAACTGAATTTAGCGATTTTTCTTTGGCGCCGATTTGAAAGATAACGATGTCGTTCTGAACTGTTTGCGATATGCTATATGGCAGCATGCATGCTATTTATTTTGGATTTATGATTTATAATTTAGCTTATGATTTTATCATTTATGCTATATGATTTTTAGATTTATGAATTAGCCATAATCGCCAAATTCAGCTGTGGGAAAGTACTATAGTTGTTCTAATATCGCTAAATTTGTTTTGAATAAACTGGGTATCGTTGCTATCGCTGTTGATTCTGAATTTTGTTTACTTTTTAAATTTCATAAAGGGACTTTTACTTATTGAATGGTAATGTAATATTGGATCAATTTTTTCTTCCTGTGATACTTTACATTTTTTCTCTGACATCTGACATGTTTGAAAAAATACTTTTTAAATTTCATAAAGGGATTTTTACTTATTAAATGGTATTGTAATATTGGATCAATTTTTTCTTCCTATGATACTTTACATTTTTTTTCTCTGACATTTTTGAAAATTGTTCATACATATATTTTTTTTGTAACATAGTTAATTGATTTTTAATTAAAAGTTTAGATGGAATTACTTTAAAAATTATATCAACATTCATAATAAAATATTCTAAAATGTAAGTAAGATTGCAGTGTAATTTAATTTTTCTAGTGTAAACAATGGCACTCATAAAATAATTTTTAATTATGTTTACAATTTGAAAAGCCAAAACCAAACTCAACAATTTCTGTTTAATTAATCAATATTGCTCTCTTAAAAATCAGCAATTACATTATAATGCAAAAAGGGTTGATTTTTAAATTAAATATTTTATGCAAAATGCATGATGTTGTATTACATTTGTTTTTTCTGATTAAATTTTTTAGTTTTATAAAATTTTACAAATTTGCAGGTAGCCGTCGAGTGCCCAACCTGATGCAGGACTGTGTGCGAGGCCAGTGAAACTTTTTAGGTAATATTTTTATTTTTTACTTTTCTTTAAAATTGTTAATATTGCCTATCCTTTGCTTATTATGTTGCTTGTGTATGTAAATATTACAGGGTTGGAAAATATCCCTGTTTTTTTTTCAGATAAACAGGGTTTTATCGGGTTTAATAAGGGTTTTTTTTCAGAGTATTTTTGGATTTTATCAGAGTTTTAAGGAATATTTTCATTGTTTCTTTTTTTAAATATTAAATATATCATTCATATTAACATAATGTAAAAAAAAATTTATTTATTCATTAAAATTGAAATTTTAAAGATTTAATTTTAATTTTAAAATTTCTAAAGTCTTTTTATGATTAAGTTATAAAGAAATTTTAAGTATTAAATAATTGTACTTTAAATATTCTAAAAAAAATTTTATCTGCCTTTTACAACAACAAATTTAATTTTAATAATGATTTCATGTTGCTTTATTGAACTTTTTGTAGTTAATCGATTTTCATAAAACGTTTTAAATTATTGTCCCTCTACATTACATGAGTGTTGCACTGTTAAATAAAGTTTTCAGAAATTTTTAAATTTTATTTATATTTATTTATATTTTACATTCCTTGAGTCCTATAGTTTTCTTTATACTGAAAAACAACCATTTTTTCTTGCTTTTGTTTTTTTAATATAATTTTTTATTTTGTTTCAATAAGATAATTATATATATGTATATATATATATTTGCGGTGAATTTTTCAGGATTTTTTTTCTATACAGCAGTTTGAGCATCTCTAATGTTTCTGAAAATTTTTTGTTCATGTCAGGGTTGTTATTTTGTCCACTTTTTTGTCAAAAGTCCGGGAACCTGGACAAAACTGGAAAAAAACACATGAAACTGGACAAAATAAAATCCATTCAACTGTACATATTTGCTGCATAAAAATATTCTGTTAAAGCTATAAATTGTACTTTTAACTTTGAATTAGCAATTTTAGCAATAGAAATATTTTATTAGAAACTAGTAATTTAATTAATGAAAAGTGTAATTTCATTTTAATCATGACCAATAAAAAAAAAAAAAAACAAAGAAAATGATAATTATAAGCTGAGATACAAAAGAAAACTGATTCAGGAGACCACAAAACGTGTAAATCTGGTGAAAACTTTCGATAATATAAAAGAACTTTAAAATATCTTTCGAATGATGTATTAAAAATAATTTAATCATAATTAGAAATTGAAATATTGAAGTTTTAAAATATTACAGCGCCATCTGGCAGTACAAATTTCTGTATTCCACTGTTCGATTCCAAATAAAAAAAGCTTTCTAATGATGTATTACTTATGAAATTATTTTAATTAGTAGCTGAGATACAAAATAAAGCTGATTCAGGACACCTCAAAACGTGTAAATCTGGTGAAAACTTTCAATAATTTAAAGGAACTTTAAAATATCTTTCGAATGATGTATTAAAAATAATTTAATCATAATTAGAAATTGAAATTTGAAAATATTACAGCGCCATCTGGTGATAGAAATTTCCGTAATTCACTGTTCGATTCCAAATCAAAAAAGCTTTCTAATGATGTATTACTTATGAAATTATTCTAATTAGTAGCTGAGATACAAAAGAAAACCTAATCAGGAGACCTCAAAACGTGTAAATCGGGTTAAATCTCGAATGCTATTTTCGATAATGTAAAAGTACTTTAAAATGTGTATGAACTCAACAAAGCTTTCAAATGATGCATTACTTATGAAATTTTTTTAATTAATAACTGAGATACAAAAGAAAACTGATTCAGGAGACCTCAAAACGTGTAAATCTGGTGAAAACTTTCGATAATTCAAAAGAACTTTAAAATATCTTTCGAATGATTTATTAAAAATAATTTAATCATAATTAGAAATTGAAATATTGAAATTTTAAAATACTACAGCGCCATCTGGCGGTACAAATTTCTGTATTCCACTGTTCGATTCCAAATCAAAAAAGCTTTCTAATGATGTATTACTTATGAAATTATTTTAATTAGTAGCTGAGATACAAAAGAAAACTTAATCAGGAGACCTTAAAACGTGTAAATCACGTGAAATCTCGAATTCCATTACTTACGGTAGTCGGTTAATGGAAAGAGACAGAAATTTGTGGCATCTACTCTTGAAATTCAAATCAAATAAGTTTCAAAATGACATATTACTTTTGAAATTATGCTAACTAGAAGCTGAGATACAAAAATGATATAAACACTATTATAAAACAATTTATGTCTGACTTTTTCGTGGTTTTCTCCGAAACTTGCGTAATTCCGGGCTACATACTTTTAAAAATCCATAGTATGAAATGTGAAAAAAGTATCAGAATTCGAAACTCTGCAAAATATAAAAGAATAAAGGCGTTCTGGGTTTTCTGTTGTTTTCTCCGAAACAACCGTTCCTTTTCTATGTTTTTGCCCCTCCCCCCCTTTCCGTCCCTTCTAATAATTTTACACTTGAAAATATCCGCAGTCTATTTATCTTTCCTTAAAACCTAATAATAACAATTTCGAACGCTGTAACTTTTTTTTTTTTTTTTTTTTTGCCCCTTCGCCCCCCGCCCCCTCAAGCCCTTCCTAATAATTCTACACTTTCCAGTGGCGGATCCACAACTTGACTTTTGGGGGGGGGGGGGGGGGCTAAAATTTTTCAAAGTGTTATTCTAGACCAATAAAAAATTTACAAATGCAATATTCAATTGTAAATGTCAGATTTTTTTTTTTTTTTTTCGGGGGGGGGGGGGGGGGGGGGGAGGGGGGTGCTTCAGCTCCCCTAGCACCCCCCTTAAATCTGACAATGACACTTTCAAAAATATTCAGAATCGAATTATCGTGCGTTAAAAACCAAATATTACGAAATTTCAACGGCATATCTCAATTTAAAATAGTGCAAAATATAATACAAAATTTAATCTAATTTTTTTGTTTATCCACATATTTTCATGAAAATTGAACAGTAGCTTTATAATATGCTGTCTACGCTGAGTATTAATTCAAATGTAACGTGAATTAAAATTTGAAAATTGCAATTTTTCTCCCCACTGTAAACATCTTGATTGGTTACAATCATTTCCTTTCTCATGGCAGACGATAGTCTGGCATTTGAAATGATGTTGCCACAAAAAATTCATACTTTAGTTAATTTTAAAAAATCTAATTGTTGTGCCGATAAGTCACTTGCACACTTAGATTCAGAAAAAATGCCCCTTTCATTTGGTATCGAAATCGTAACGATCGGACAAATATTTCTAATTTATTTTCCACTTTTTCTGCTTTTAACTCCGTTAAAATATCTTTTTTTATGCAATAGCTGTGAATTCTCAATCATTGAGATCGCTTTTAGATTAGACATGAGTGGACATTTTAATTAATATCTCCACAACTAATTAAAATTTTTAAATTCTGTTTTCAGGAGCCCCTCGGGAAGGCTCCTGAGCATCCGTGTGTCAATTTTTGTACTTCTGCGTTCAGTAGGGGCTGAACGTATAAAAAGAACAGACAGACAGACAGACAAACCTTTTCTTTTATTATTATAGATTTCTATACTAGATTAAAAAAAAAAAAAAAATCTCATAAATGTAGATTTAATGTTTTTATCAATTTATGTCAGCAAGTCCTTTCAAAGTAAAGCTTTAAATTCTGTATAACATTTTATTTGCAATACCAACATGCCATTTTCTTATCCAAGAATTTAAAAAATCAAATTTACATAATCATTTGACAATTTTATATTCTTATTTTAATTTTGTAAAAAAAAAAAAAAAAAAAGTTATTAATTGGTAATAGAAATTCCAGATAAAAAATACAAAACTAAAATTTTACTTCCAAATAAAAAAGTTATTTATTTTTTATTTATTTATTTTACAAAAGTAATGCCTATAATAATATAAATGTGCGCATATATACATATAAAACCAATTTAGTAAACATGCAGAAGCATTAAGAGAAGAAATAATAAAAATGTCGATTGACTCCACTCGAATTTCTGAACATTAAGTAATTCACCGTTGTTTAAATGAAATAAAGTAAGAGAAGTCATTAAATAAATAAATGAGAAAATTATAATCAGTGTTTGATTGTTTTCTCCCAATTGGTATATTGTTTAACAAAATGGAATATATCCAAAAAAATTTATGTATCTTTGTAAAATAACTAATAGTGCTAGATTCACCAAAATGTATACAGTTTGTGTGACATAGACCTATAACATGTATATAAATTTAAAGCTCAATCAAATGAGGCATTTAGACGCTATCACATTTTAAATAATTTCAGACTATAGGCCATAATATTACAAAATTTTTCATTGTATCCCTGTAAAAAAAGTATAAATTGTGAGATTCAAAATAAATCTGCACAATTCATTTGACGGTGACTTATAACATGTGTATAATGTTTCAGTTGAATCGAATAAGGAATTCAGATGCTATCACACTTTAAATTATTTGAGCCCCTAGGCTATAATAATAAAGAATTTATCTTTGTGTCCCAGTAAAAAAAAAAAAAAAAAACTATAAGTGCAAGATTTTTCAAGATGCATACAGTTTGTGCTACAATAACCAGTAATATATTTACTAAATTTTAGCTGATTTGAACAAAGCATTTAGACAATATTATATTCACTCATACTAGACATACATACATCATTGTAAAAATAGTAAAAATGAACTCATGGGATCTCAAAACATGTAGATACACCAACATTACAAAGTTATGTTTTCGTCATGATTACAATACTTTCCTTATCTGTATATTTTCAGAAAGTAAAAAATTCCATGAAAGATATGTGAGCCATTCAATTTTATCGTGCTTAATAACAAATTTTTAAAAGGTATTTATGACTTATGGGAGAAGAAATGACAATGTAGTTGAAAGCAGTGCACAGTGTTCAGAATTTCAAAAAAGCTGGCCAAAAGTCGAAAAATTTAGGCGCGTTTTTAGACATAAGTACCGCGGAAATACCTTCAGAGGGAGCCACTGAATGAAACTGTGAGGTGAAAAAATTTTTCTAGCTACATATTTCTAAGTGTAGGCTGGCGGAAAACGTGACAATTTTTTCTTTTAATGCATTTTAACAGTTAAACAAATAGTGTTTCTCGGAAAATTTCGCAACAACAACATTCAACAAAATATGGCCGACAATTGTGGAGGTTAGTAGATAATATTTATGCTGTACAGTGCGTATCGAAATGATAGGTCCACCCGTATTTTTCAAAATTTCGACTCTTAATTGAGAATAAGAATCACTTTTTTGATAGATATAATTAATCAGTAATTGTTATAACTATTTATGAACAAATTTCTTAAAAATAAATAATTCATTTTTATTTTATGCAAATTTTCATTTTCAGACCGTTTCGAAAAGATAGGTCCGCCTTCAGAAATTTTGCACCAATCACGTTTATTTCCAAAATATTTGCATAAATATCGTTGTTTAGTCTTACTGCGGGATTATGCTGGCTGCTGTGGAGGTATTTAAACAGATTTGAACATCACGTTGTAATCAAACGAAATGGGTCGTCGTTGCAGTCTTTCGTTGGTTGAGCAGGGGAAAATTGATGCATTTAAAACGTGTGGAAAATCGAATAGAGAAATAGGTAAACTTTTAAACAGATCACATAATGTTGTAAACAATTATTTGCGACTTATAAATGCTTATGGCAGTAAAATATCATCTGGCCGCCCATAAAAAGGGACACCCCGACAAACAAGGACTATCATAAAGGAGTTAAAATCTGGAAATATGAGCTTATCCACTGTGGCCAGACAACAAAACCCTCCAATATCAAAATCCACAGTCCATAGAGTGGTAAAGAAGTTCGGCAATGTAGTTTACGTGAAGAGGAAAGCGGCTCCAAAATTGACTAAAAAGCACAAAGAAAAGAGATTGAAATTCGCACATGAAGTGATGTCCTGGAAACAAGATTGGCATCGTGTGATATTCAGTGATGAAAAGAAATTCAACCTGGATGTCCAGATGGCTGGCAGTACTACTGGTAAAGGGCAAAACTGGGAAAATTCATTAGTGGCCAGTGGCCGGTACTGTCAGTTTCATTAGTAGCCACTTTTTTAAGTTAGTGGCCACTTTTCCCATGATAAGACTATTTCTTTCAGACTGCAAGAAGCATTGTCACCATTTTGCGGTATAATTACCACAAGAAAAATATGAAAATAAGAAATACATATAATAATAAAATTAACACAGGGACTTTGAAATTGTAATTTGTAACTACGCTCTTTTTAAAAATCCTAAATTGAACAACCTAAATTAAAATCTGCTTTGGGCTGTAATAATAACAGCAAAACTTTTTATCTTTCAGATAATTCAGTAGTACTTTTTTTTTCAATTTATTTAAGTGAAATAAGCTGTTATCATTCACAGTTCGCATTGATATTTTCTAGTAAATGAATCAGCTGATTCATCATCATCACAACTTTTACATGGTCATGTTGTAAATACAGTTAGCAGTTTTATTATTTTTTCTTATTTCTAAAGACACACTTTTTTAAATGATTTTATTTCAATAGAGTTAAAATATTTCCTCTTAAAAAGTATAGATATGGAAACTTAGCTGCTTCATTAAAAATAATTTACTTAGCTGCCAAATTTGTAGCTTTAAAAATAGGGAGATTTCTACTTTAAAATGGGAAGGAAAAAGGAAGATCTCTACTCAAAAGAAAGCAAATACAAATTTTTTTGAAAAATACACATTTAAGCCAAATCAAATTTTGATACACACATTTGTCAAATATCTTAAATGGGTTAAATATACATTAAATACTATGGAGATAATAATGGAAAAAGATTGTGCTTTGCAGGACATTTGATCATTAACTGCTAGTTGAAATGGAGCGCACATGTGTGTGTGTGTGTGTGGCAGGGGGGGGGGGATACATCTATGTACTTCTTTATAGGTTCTAGAATCTAATCAAGAAAGTTTTAAAGGAATATTTACATTTATGTTATGGATGGAGAGAGATTGTAAATCACAAGGTTTCAGTGGAGCATGTAATTGCCAATCGTTGGAGGGGGGGGGGATTACAAGAATTATGAGTAAGAGATATTAAACAATTCTACTTTTTTACAGATTCTAGAATCTAATAAAGTAAGTTTAAAATAGATATTTATATTTTTGCAGCAAATGGAGAATGATTAGAAATTATAAAGCTTTCTATAAGCTGTGTGATCACAGATCGTTAGGGGGAGGAAAAGGGGGGGGGTCCAAAAATTATATGAGTGAGATATATTGAACAATTCTACTTCTTTATAGGTTGTAGAATATAATAAAGCAAGTTTAAAATGAACATTGACATTTATGAAATGGATGGAAAAAGATTGAAAATCACAAGGCTTCGATTGCCTATCGTCGCTCGATTTTTAGAATCTTTTAATGATCACAAAAAGTGGCGACTTTAGTGGCGATCGATGCATAATTTTTAATCGCCATCTTTTTTTATTTAGTCGCCATGTGGCCGGTGGCGACCGTTAATTTTGCCCTTTAACTACTGGCACGATCTGCGTAACGATAGACAGATATTCTCGAAGAGGCAAGCTGGTTGTGGTTCCGTTATGGTATGGGCGGGATTCGGAGGTGCAGGAAAAACTGATATAGTATTTGTAGACAATCGTTTGAATGCTGCAAGCTATCAACAGCTGCTTGAAAAATATTTTCTTCCACAAGCAGAGCACATTGGGGGCCCATTCTTCATGTTCCAACAGGACAATGCTCCTGTGCACACTGCAAAGTCCACTTTCGAATGGTTTCTGGATAATGGTGTACATGTTATCGATTGGCCAGCCTGTAGCTCCGACCTGAATCCGGTAGAAAACATGTGGGGTATACTCGCAAGAGCGGTGCATGCAGGCGGAAGGCAGTACAACAGTACTGCAGACTTGAAAAAGGCTATTTCCTCCGAATGGTCAAAAATCGAGAAAAAGTGTTTGCAAAAACTTGTAGAAACCATTCCGAATAGGATTTACGAGCTTATCCTGAAACAAGGTGGAAAAATTTCTTATTAATTCAACATTAATTTGATGCTTGGTTCAGTGGACCTATCTTTTTGAAACAGCTTTTTCATGTAATTTTTGTTTTCCTTATTATTCCTATTATTTGTATATTATTCATGTATTGTTTTACATTGAATGAAGTAATGTAGTTTATAAAATAGTACTTTGTACACAATAAAACCTTTTTTACCAACATAACTTTCGTTTTTACTGGTGGACCTATCATTTCGACACGCGCTGTATTTTTTTTCATCAAGTGATCTCCTGAGCGGCTTTTTGAAGTTAACCTCAATTATAACATAACCAAAAGTTTCAAAGTATGGAAACTTTTTTATCTCGCAAGATCCCACATTGATTCAAAGTGGAGAGTGTTAAGGGATGTCCATTTTATTCAGCCGTTAAAGAATTGGGTGCCCCCGCCTGCCCCTGTATGTGTAAAAGCGTTTTAACTTTTTAATTTAATTTTTTGGACTTTGGTCTGCCATATTGGATCCGCCATCTTGTTTTTGAGTGCAAGATCACTTTTTTTATAAAAACTGATATTAAATTTGAATTTAGCGCCCTCAAAAACCCTTAAATGTGAAAATTGTCCTTCATCTATCAATTTTTTGATTTTTGATCCGCCATCTTGTTTTTGAGTGTAATATCACTTTTTTTAATGAAAACTAACGTCAAATTTGAATTCAGTGCCCTCAAAAACCCCTTAATGTAAGAATTATCCATCTTATATTAATTTTTTAATTTTTTGTCTGCCATATTGGATCCGCCATCTTGTTTTTGAGTTTGCCTTTGAAGTTTTCAAGAAACCAATGTCAGATTCGGATTCAGCGACCTCGAAAACATATATATACATCACAATTTCACTTGTTTTCTTTAATTTCGACTTTTGGCCAGCTTTTTTGAAATTCCGAACACTGTGCAGTGGGGAAAGAGAGGGGAATTAAAATTGAAACTATAAACTATCACGTTTGCATCCAGTCCACCATTAGAAAAATACAAATATATTTATTTATTGAATATTGTTAACTTTGCATGTCTATTTCATTCATATCTATTTTGAAGTAGTTAAATTGATTATATACACGGTTCCAGGAATTTGTAAAAATGTAGTCGCCAACAAAAATTTCTGGTAGTCCGTAAAAAATATCCTCGTCGTTTTCTTTCTTTCTTTTTTTTTTCTTTTTTTTTTTTTTTTCCTTTTCAATTTTAAAATTTACTTGAATGTAGAAATCAAAATTCTATGCTTAAAAATCAATTATTTATTAGGCTATAATAATGATACATCAGGAAACACCTGTTTAAATTTAACATTATGAAACCAGTTTTATTATTTTCCTTAAAACAATGCACCATCAACATTAATACATCATTACACCGGCACAACGATTCAGCATCAGGCCAATAGCATAGGCAAACAGGAGCAGTGTAAACCAATTCCATAAAACAGTGCAATAATTTAACACCGTGTTCTGTAACATTCAGGGAGATGTGTAAATCCCCTAATGGTGTATTGATTCAATAAAGTGTCTCAAAGTGGCGAGAGAAACAGGAATGAAAACAGTAAGAGTTAGCCAACATCGAAAATAGAATCAGAGCCTAATTCTGAGACCAATTCTTTCACAAAAAAAAAAAAAAAAAAAGGGGGTTGAATTTTCAAGTTGAAAACATCGCCAGTTAAAAAATAATGGTCGCCGATGGCGATCAGGTGACTGTATTTCTTGAGCCCCACACTTATACACATATAATTAAAGAATTGTTTTATATATATGTGGAAAGAATAAAGATAATTTTTAATTTAGTACTCGCAAATAATTAATAGTGGACAAAATGGTAATTTGTCCGGGATGGTTTTAACCAGGTTTTTTCCAGCGGTTATTTCCACTATGGAGAAAACCGAACAATCCTGGTTCATGTTCTAATAATGTATATAATATTTGGTTTATATTTGCATGCTTATTGTAAGGTAGACAGAAGTACAATTTTAAACAAGGATTTTGAAAAAACCCTCTTGTTTGTTTTTTTTTTCAAGTGGGTTTTATTGAAAAAAGCCACTCGGGGTTTTTTCGGGTCGGGCAAAATCTAGCCAACCCTGAAATATTATAAAAAGTAGATAATAATTTAAAAAAATTTAAAGTTATGTTTCATTACTTTTTTTACTTCATTTTTCTTATTTCTTATTTATCTTTTCTATAAATAATATATTTCATGTTGCATTTTTTAATCTAATAGAGACATTTGAATATGTATATATATAAATAAGCAAACTGATGATTAATGAAAATTAATCCCAAAAGACACAAGGGCCTTCTTCTGGGGAGCCCCTTAATGTAGGGAATGGAATATGAGAAGTTTCTGATGAAACATAAGCTATTTACCCCCCCCCCCCCCAAAAAAAAAAAAAAAAACTTTTCTAACCCCCGACTTCTTAAAGATGAAAGCAAGACCATACAGCAAACAAATGAATACAAAGCATTAAAAAGCAATAAAATTCAAGTACAAAAGTTATCAATATAAAAATTCTAAAATATAAGTAAATACAAGAACAAACTTAAATAGCAAGTAGATTGAAAATATTTTAAAGATTGAACGTCCCCCCCCCCCCCCCCCCCTCCAAATCAGAAAGAGTACTGAACCTGCTTCAGTTGGTAGGACCACTTACCAGTTCTTAAGGGCGTGCATCCGGAAATGAAGATTTCTATTCAACATGGCCGCCCAGGTTCTAAGAAAAAATTGGGGTTGGCCTAACTTTAAAAACTGACAGCCTACAGCTCCAATCAGTGAATAGTAGAATTCCCCTATTAGTTGAAAAATTATCTTCTTGACTACCTTAATTATTTTGACACTTCCTTTTCTAGCTGTGGGGTGACACAGGTGATAAGAGACAGTTTCCCACCTGTATTCAATTATCTACAAGAACGCCGCTAAAAAAATATACAAACTATCGCATCGCTCAGTGAAATATTTTGTGAAACGTAAATCACTAAAATAAATAGATTTAAGATTTAAATTCTAATGTCAAGAAATTTAATCTTATTAAATGAATAAATGAAAATTCTTTACACAAAATGTTTCGGAACAGAAGAAAATATTTTTTTTAATTATAAATACATGCATAAAATATATGAATATTATAAAAAAAATGTTTATTGAATTATTTATACTACATATATAGTTTCAGACAGTACATAAAATAGCTCTCTCTCTTGTCGAAAGATTCAAACCCACGATAGTGTGTTTTAAAAAATAGTGGTTTTTTTTTTTTTTTTTTTTTTTCTTAAGTTTTAATAGGAAATATGTTTACTCAAAAGTTTTTTTTAAATTCTAACTATTTACTTTCTTTCACGTATACACAGGGTAAAGAAAGTATTGTTTTTGGGTCAAATTTTCGAAATTGAGTTTTTTTTTTCTTTATTATATAATTATACGTTTTGAAATCCTCTGAATTGGAAAATGTTTTTAGCGGTTGGTTTGTGTGTGTACCTGTCTGTTATCAGCATATATCAAGAACAAATAATAGCAGAAAGTCCAAACTTGGTATTTTAAATGGGTTTCATATAAATATGCTACACTAAATTTTTTCTTTGAGACAAAGCAAATGGTTCACGTACAGGAATATCCAAGAAAATTCAAATACATGATGTTTATGGGGTTCAAAGTTCAAATAAATTATGTTCTGATAAGTACAATTTAACATCAATAGGCTGATTAAACAAAAGTGAGTAACAATTTTTTTTAAATGCATAAAAGCATGTTTTGTGTAGATTGTGGTATAGAAATCATTCATCATTCGTTTACAGAGCTCCAAAGTATTTGGATATATTGAGGCTATACTTGGAAATTCCTTGAATTATAACTAATTTTGTGTTAGAAGTTTTTCAAGTAAGAATAAATTTAAATACACAACATTGTTTATCGACAATATGCAGAGCTACCCAAAATTAAGCTAAACGCTCTTTTGTATTGAATGTAATTGATGGAAGTGCTTTGCTATATTTTATTATGCCGACGAACACTTGCTCACGAAGCAAAATTAATTTTTCATATCCATACTGTATGTAAACGAATTACTTTTAGTAGTTTTATTCTCAACTCTAGTTTTTTTTTTTTTTTTTTTTTTTTCATAATATCACATTTTGAGGTTCCCTGGTTATAAAAGTCCATTATTTAGCGGTTGATCTGTATATATATCTGTTATCAGAATAACATAAAAACAGATAACTGCAGGAAATTCAAAAGTGGTATTTTGAAGTTCGTATTAGGTTGCCACTTAAAATTTTGAGCAAGGTTGTCAAGTTTGAAGTCAAATTAGTAACAGCCTTGATTATTATTCATTTGTTTATTTTTACAATTACGCATTATAAATAAGTGGGTTTGATGGAGGAGGGGAGTATCCCTCTTACAAAGAAATACATGTGAAATAAAACTGTTCCATATGTTCTAAAAATGTTCCGCAATTTTAGATTTTTTTTAAGTACATTATTTTTATTATCGTATGCTATTGATCTTAAAACTTAATATGCAATATATATATATATATATATATATATATATATATATATATGAAAACCTTTTTAAAAATTTTCAGTAAATATTCAATATAATTTTCTTTCATTATTTTATTACAATATGACATTTTCCTGTTCCTCCCTTAAAATTTTAGTCTTGAGTCTAAACAGTTTTAAGATTTAATTAAGTAGAATTACAGTTCAATGAAAATTTTTATTTATTTATTTATTTATTTTTGGGTCTAATTTTAATGTAATTTTCGAATTTTGATGGAATATAATCCGACACACGCAGAGCTGCAAATACTTTAATTAAGAAAACTTTAAAAATTAAAAAGTAAAATAATACGTTCATTTCCTGATATTTTAACTGTGGATCTATGATAAATAACACCCGTGAAGTTGGAATATTTACAAGGCTTTTAGTTTAGAACCTCATCCCCCACCGCTCTTATTATTTCCCAAAATAATTTACATCTCTGCAGAAAGGAAAAGCAATAAATTATAAAACATTTAGGATAACAAAATTAATAATTTCAATAATTTTCTACTTGCAACTTTAAGTAAAATCAATCCAATGCAGAGATCCCCTCCAAGGTGATTCTAAAGCTCCCCTGTTTTCTGCAATTCTAAATTCTGCTCTTCCAAACTTCACAATTTCATCGCTCCAACGGCACTATTATATATTTCCTAACCCATAGTTTTATTTTTCATTCCTTTATTTAATTATTTTTAACAAATTATTATTATTTTAATGTTATGTCCAGACATTACAATTTACAATTTTTTAAAGTCATAAAATTAGTTAAATAATAAAAAGAAAATCTTTATGATATTAAAGAAAAAACTTCAAATCAGACTCTTTCTACCGTCTATGTCTCTATGATGGGTTGGTTTGTCTGCTGTTTGACACTGATATAACAAACAAAATCAAATTTGTCAAATCAAATCAAAAATATTTTATCAATTTCACCCACGATAGCTAATTCTTTTAGCACAAAAGTGCTGGAAAATCTTTCTTTATCTATGCATATTTTTAATTTATTTTAGTAACTTCCTTTTATATAAAAATCAACCTCTGACTCTTTTTTTTTTTTTTTACAATATATATAAATGTCATAGTAATGGGGAAAATGTTTTATAAATTATGAATGATGCATGGGTTCTGAAACAAAATTTTTTTTTGTTTAATCTGTCTCTCTTCCCCTCGTAAAAACAAAAATTTTTTGCTATTGTTCGTATTTAGAAGTATTTTACAAGAAACAATTAAGAAAAGTGCCCTTTCTTCCGGTATCTTTTTTTCCGCGATCCGGAAAAAAGGGCACTTTTCTTAATTTGCGAATCGAAAAAGTGCCCTTTTTTTCCCCAGGTGCCCCTTTTTCCGTGATCCGCATAAACTTGCACCCATTTGGCGCAACTTTTGTGACAACGATTTATACATACGACATAACAGCATACTGCGAATATCCCATTCGAAGCACAGTATAAATATACAAAGAAAAAATTCGCTTATTCGATTTTCATTGAATTACTAATTTAATTAACACATTTTCTTGAATAGCAACCCTACCACTAACCAAAAGATTTTACTCTCTAAGCCATGAGAAGTGTTTGGTTCGATTCAAGGCAGCACTCGTCAGCCTAGCACTAGGAGTTTTCCATCGTTTTCTCCAAAACACACGTTAATATGGATTAGGACCCCTTAAAAAGATTCTCACAGAATCCATTCCACCTAGACTTTTTCTAAATTAATAATAATAATAATGAATACGAATTATAATAGCTTTAATTATAATAGCTTTAATTTTACAGCAAATGCAATACAGGTTTCAGATTCTCTGTTTTAGGTTGGGACGTCATAATTACAACACTATACTATAATAAAAAATTTAATAAAAATTAATATCCATAATTTGAAATGGACACAAAATGAAAATAAAATAATTATTCCGTTATAATTTTATGCTTTTGTATTGTTATTATTATTATTTTGCCGGAGATTTGTGTTATTTATATCATTTTTAATAGAAAACGTGCCATAGCTACCTTGAATTACATATATCAGTTTCAAAGCTTTCTAAAAAAAATAAATAAATAAAATAAAATAAATAAATAAATAAATAAATAAATAAAAATAACGGAATGTTGAAAAAAAAAGAAAAAAAAATAATCTGGTGTGTCACTCACACGACTTTCTCTTTCTCTTACCCTGAACATTAATACTATAAATATAGGTTGGAGATTAAGAGGTAAGATAACGATATTATGTAAACCTATGTTAAACAATTTAAATTAGGCTTCGGAAGAGTTTTGTATGATAATTAATTCTGTGTGAGGGGGGCTCCCCCGTTTCATTAACGCACCTACATTTATATAGAATATAATTCGGTTATTAAAAAATAATTCTATTTTTTAAAAATAATTTATTAAAATTATTAGGCTCCTACATACACAATTTTTTTTTTCCCCAGTTGACTATCTCTATTACAAAAAATATATCTATTTTCGTTTCATTTGGTTTAGTGCAGAAACTCTACTTACCTGCAATTTCCCCCATAGACGTAATGTATTAGAATTCTCTTGATTGTCCCTGTACACGAACCATTTGCTTGATCTTAACGAAAAGCTTACTGTAGCATCCCTATATGATACACATTTAGAATACCAAGTTTGAACTTTCTGCCATAATTTGTTTTTGAGATATGCTGATAACAGACAGACACACACACAGACTCAAACCATTTGCTAAAAACGCGATTTTCGTAGTCAGGGGACCTCAAAACGTGTAAATATAACAAAATCTCGCGTTCGAAAATTTGACCCAAAAACAATACTTTCTCTACCTTATGGGTAAGAGAAAGTAAAAAAGAGGAGAAGCATTGAAAGTTACGAATACTTCAATTACAAATAATAATAATAATAATAATAAATAATAATGACATGTTAATTTTTTAATATTCTTATTTTTGAACATAATAAGAAACAAAGCTAAGTTACGGTTTAATATTAACAAGACCTAAATCACAACCCCTATCATACTAAAATACTTTGTATGTGCACGGCAATAAAACAGACTTTTTCAAACTCTAAAACCTAAAAATACTTTAATTGAAAAAAATATCAGCAAAAAAATTGAAATTTAAGAAATAAAATAGTATATTGATTTCAAAATATTTATATTCATAATCTAAATATTTTGTATCGTGACTGAAATTTGGAATTTTCTTTGAAAAAGGAAAACATAGAATAAAGTTTTATATTCAACTATAATATTAAAAAGGAAAGAATTTTGTTTATAAATTTTATCCTTCATATATATATTGCCCTTCGCACAGATACATTCATTAGTATGATAGATAGTCCCTAATTAGACGAAAAATAAACAGATGAAAAAATTGCCACAACACACAAAAGCCAATTTGGTAAGATTTATATATATATATATATATATATATATATATATATAATAAATAATTTAATTCCTTTACAATACTCAGCAAATAAGAGAAAGATGAAAATACATATATATATATATGTATGTATGTATATATATGCGCACATTTTAAACTACAAGTATGAATATTGGCAAAAGCATTTGTTAATTACTCTCTGTACATTTGTTTTTATTAAGATATCAAACAAAATAAAACTGCTGTACAAATAAATAGGAAAAAGAATTCAAAGCTATACACAAATAAACTTTTATTGACAAAAACAACATTACAAAACTTCCATTACCTACGGTAGTCGGGTAATGGAAGTAAAAATCGAGTAGGTTTTATCCTTTGTTATTTTAAGAAGTAGATAGAAAATTAAAACTTCAAGCTTTAGGCACGGAAAATTGAAGGAGATTTTCCCAAATTAAAGTAATAATAATAATAATAAACTTTTTACTTTCATTATCCAACTACCGTAGGTAATGAAAGTATTGTATTCGGTTCAAAAATTTCATGTCGAGTTTTCACTTGATTTACATGTTTTAAGGTCTCTTGAGTCCAAAAAAGCAGTTTATGGCAATTGGTCAGTGTGTGTGTGCATGTATGGGGTGAGTCTTTTGACTGTCATATCTGTGAAACCAATAAAGGTAGAACAATGAAACTTCAGAATTGAGTTAGGTCTGATGTGCCGATGAATTTTAACTTTTGGTTAAAATTTGGAAAGCCGGAAGGGAGATATATGAAGCCGGAAGTAGGTCCCTAAGTCCGTATCTCAAAAACGACTCTAACGATTTTCTTCAAAGCTGCTATATAAACACCATATAAGATTTCCTTTCGTATGTAATAGTTGGTTAGTTCATGAAAATGAATTTGAGGTCTCGCAAGTGCATTTCTTTAAAAACGGCTGTAGTAATTTTTGTACAAACTCGCCATAATAAATCTCTTTTAGATACCCTTTCGTATGTAACTGTTGTCAATAATTGAGTTTGAAAAACTTTGGTGGATGTCGATGTCTCAAAAATGGTTCTTACGATTTTCTTGAAAATTGCTACATAAATCTCATTTTAGATATCCTTTAGCATATATTACGTGGCTATTACAGGAAAATTGACAATCATCCTCATTAGGTAGGTCAGTTTTAGATCTCGGAAATCAGTATTTTTTAAAAGCGGCTCTACCTTTTTTTTTTTTTTTAACTTGGTATGTAAACTCTGTTTGTATAACTTTACACATGTATCAGTTTTCTTTCGCTGGAAAATTGTTAAGTGTCTAATTTGTTAGGCTAATTTTACGTTTTTTGACCTTACATTATGTCAAAAAAGTGCATATAATAAATGTAATAGTAGGTAATGGACTTTTTTTTTTCACCAGATGTTTTCGAAATGGTAAAATTATCTAACTGTACATTAAAAATATATAGAAAGCATTATATACCGTCCCAAATTAACTAAAAGATTATTAGTAAAAAGTATTAGAAAAAGTAGGTATCCTAGATTTTTTTTTTTTTTTTTTTTTTTTTTTTTTTTAAATAAGAGAGAGAGAAAGAGAGAGAGAGAGAGAGAGAGATAAGAAGAACAATTACACGAAAAAAATCATCGCTAAATCGAAACAAAAATTTAAAAGTTGCCAAAGGGGTCGTATACTAAAGGTGTAACGCAAAATGGTCTAGATATTACGATTATTTATTTTATTTTTCTATTCTAAATATATATATCTATATATAAATATATACTTACTGATTTTTAGAATAATATTTCGTAATAAAAAGTTTTAAATAGTACTTATATATTTCAATTAGACAATAAATATGAAGATTTCTTGAATTTCATTTTTCTACTTTTGGTTTATGTTATGCACTAGTAATATCCCTATTCAGTGAAAGGTAAAGCGGCGAATAAACGTACAGACGCAGGGGTAAATAAGTGAAGCGAGTAAGGGGCAGAGCACCCTAGTAATAATAATAATAATAATAATAATAAAAAAATCTAACGATTGCTCTGCTTAGGAAAAGCTATCACCAAATTGAGAAAAATTTCACAATCAAATCGTACCGGTACATATATATATATACATATATATATATGTTTGTATGTATTATCATTACTATTATTATTATTTTATTTTTATTTTTCACGTGTAAATGAATTTATGCCAAGGACAAAATAAATTAATTAAATTAATTAATAAACTCATAAGTTCATTTATTTATTTATTATTATTATTTATTTATTTATTTTTATATTTTTAATTAAATATTTAATAATTCTAAAACTATTATCGGAGACACAAACATTTTTTTTTTTTTTTGGTAATATATATAAAAAAAAATATTAGATTTTTAAGCAAAGAGTTCTCTCTCTCTTTTTTTTTTTTTCTTTAATGCATTTGGACTCTGAAAAAGAAAAATTCTGTGTGGACCCAGAAAGTATGTTTTAACGACACCATTATCCCCCTTCCCCTTTCGACATGAACGATATCATCAATCAACCTTAATGACTTCCCGTAAGTTTCGCGGGGCGTTTCCGATGGGAGGCGGAGAAATCTGCTAAAATTGAGGTTTTTCAATTTAAAAATTAAAGTTTCTTATATTCTCATTAATAGAGATTTAAATAAAACAATTTATAAAAACATTAATAAAAAGCTTGGTTTTCTTGAGAAAGGGACACGCTATACAGATTTCAGATATTGCAATTTGTTGATAAGTTAGAGGCTAGTAAAGCAACACAAGTGTATTTTTCGCATTTTACAGCTTAAAAATAAAGGGTTAAAAATTAAATATAACAGTTTTTGTTTCACGGGTCTTCAGTGTATGGTTGTGAATTTTCTGATTGTGAAAACAGAATTAAAAAAAATTCATTAGGTAATGTGTAATTATATAAACAAATTTCGCCATAGAATAACACAGGCTTTGGATGACCTTGACGATCCGTGATGCACCCCCTTAATGTCACCCAAGATAGAGAAAAAACCTTAAGTTAAATCGTATTCAAGAAGATTGAAATATTTATCGAGTAGGAAAACAAGATAGTGGTTGACAGCTAAAATATTTTTGAGATTTTCAAGAGCTAAATTTAGGTCTAAATGGTTATTGCAAATCATTTTAATTATGTTAATTTGAGTAAACATAATGTTTTAAACTCTGTGACTAATATGGGAGAACTAATTCGTTAAATTACAAACTTTAAAGCTAAAATCGTGCCTTTTATCATAAATACCAATAAACCACTTTTTTAACTATTTTTCGAATTTTTAAATCCAGGAAAGAAATTTTGTCTTCAGTGTCAGTACAGTTTAAGATAAGGTCGGAGGGATAAATTTCAGCAGTATATTTCGCACAGTTTTTTGCTATTACATCATCAATATATCTATAAAACTTAATATCTTTAAATTTTCTCTCAAGCATAAATAGAAAAATGTTAGCGAAGGCACTCGAGTAACTGGTTTCTATCAGGATACTGTGAATTTATAAAAAAAGATAATCTACACTGCTAAACAAAGCATTTTGAAATATACAAAATTTAATAAGGTTTCCAATAAACTTTTTCACAATCAATTACATGACAAAATTCATCGTACATTTTTTCAAAAATTTCAAGGAGGATCTACTTGCTATTTATGTTTGTCGTTGTATTTACTTATATTTTTGTATTTTTATATTGATGTATTTACTTTTGTACTTTATTTATGAATTTAATTGCTTTTTAATGCTTTGTATTAATTCAATTCGTTTGCTATATGGTCTTGCTTTCATCTTTGAGAAGTCGGGGGCTAGAAATGTGTCTTTTTTGGGTAAATAGGTCACCTTTCGTCAGAAACTTCTCATATTCCATTTCCTACATGAGGGGGCTCCCCTGAAGAAGGCCCTTGTGTGTTTTGGGATTAATTTTCATTTATCATCAGTTTGCTTATTTTTTTATTATGGTTTTACTTATATAAAAAATTCAAGTTTAATTTCTTATAATTTTTAAGATTTATCTTAATGTATGTAAGGGGTGACACCACTTAAAACTGCCCCATCATAGCTACACCACTGTATATATGTTATATGTTAATAAACTTTCTAGTAAAAGGAATTCCAAATGTATTTAAATAATGGAACTCAGGGATCAATCTAGGGAAAAATTGGGTCCCTTTTGTACCCCTTCACAAAATTCCATATCATAAAAAAGAGCAGTTTACAAAATTCCACATCATAAAAAGCAAAGGCCTTTGCAAAATTCAAATTTATAAAAATGATCCTTTTTGTGAAATAATGTTTCCATGTTTTCAGTATTATTTTTAATCAATTTCTTCAAAATTCTATGAACTTGATATTTAACACTATATAGAATTACTTAAAATAGGAGGTTTTACAGTTTTTTTTTTTTTCCCATAAAAATATTTTATTTTTCACAATAAATAAAAATTTCACAAAGAAAGGGCCCAAAAATTAAAACCTGGATTGAACCCTGGAACTTAAAAGAAAATCCACCACCAAAAAAAAAGAAAAAGCTATTTTTAGTAAATATTGCTTTTCTATTTTTATTAAATGCCTGTGTCTCATTTAAAAATTAATCACTCCTTAATTCACTTTTAGTTACAAGATATAACTTCAATATCTATTATGGAAAACAGCAAATATTCAGGAGTTTACGCAACAGTAACATTACTTGAGATTGTTGTATTTAATATATTATTCATCTTAATTTCTAAGGCATTATTAGCATGTAAATATTATTATTATTTTGCATAATTATCTTTCATATATAATTTTGTTTATTATTTTGTTAGAAATTAATAATGAATTCACTAACAGTTTTCTGTATTTTCAGATACACAGAATATATATTTTAAAAATAATTTGTGAAAATAAATTAGTTATTAGAGTTGCACCAAATATTCGGTTACTTTTTGGTATTCGGCAAGTAACACCAAATGTTTGGTTTGGCCGAATATCTTAATATTCGACGACCAAATAGTGGAGTTAAATTTCAAATTAAGTTTAAATATTGAAATTGGTAAAAATATTTTTTATTATATAAAATTTAAAGTTTTTTTTTTAACTGCTAATAATGTTAAACGATAACTTAAAAAATATTCTTCCCCCTTTATTTATATATATATTTGTTAATAAGGTTTTACATTGGTTAAAAAAAAAAAAAGAAACTATCTATTAAAAAAGAAAAGTTGGATACGTCGATAGATCATGCATTTTTTTCTGTCAAGTCAGTAGATGCCCTGAATGAGAATATACTTTTGGAAATTTTTCATTTCATTGAATTTTCATTTTATTCAATTTATTCTAGAACTTATGAAGGGGTAGAATTGTTTAATATCTCCCATTCATGTAATTTTTTCTTCCCTCCCATCCCACTCCATTTTCTACTAGTGGTGAATGATCAAATGTCTTGTGAAGCACAATCTTTTTCCATTATTATCTTTCCATAGTATTCAGTGTATAATTTACCCATTTAAGAAGCTATTTGACAATAAAGGGCAAAACTGGGAAAATTTATTAGTGGCCAGTGGCCGGTACTGACAGTTTCATTAGTAGCCACTTTTTTAAGTTAGTGGCCACATTTCACATAAGACTATTTCTTTCAGACTGCAAAAAGCATTGTCACCATTTTGCGGTATAATCACCACAAGAAAAATATGAAAATAAGAAATACATATAATAATACAATTAACACAGGGACACTGAAATTGTAATTTGTAATTACGCTCATTTTAAAAATCCTAAATTGCACATCCTAAATTAAAATCTGCTTATGGCTGTAACAATAACAGCAAAAGTTTTTATTTTTCAAATAATTCAGTAGTATTTTTTTTTTTTTTTTTCAATTTATTTTTAAACAAATTGAAAAAAAAAAAAAAAAAGCTTTCACTTAAAAGTGAAATAAGCTGTTATCATTCACAGTTCATATGGATATTTTCTAGTAAATGAATCAGCTGATTCATCATCATCACAACCTTTTACATGGTCCTGTGTAAATACAGTTAGCAGTTTTATTATTTTTTCTTATTTCTAAAGACACACTTTTTTAAATGATTTTATTTCAATAGAGTTAAAATATTTTCTCTTAAAAAGTATAGATATGGAAACTTAGCTGCTTTATTAAAAATAATTTACTTAGCTGCCAAATTTGTAGCTTTAAAAATAGGGAGATTTCTACTTTAAAATGGGAAGGAAAAAGGAAGATTTCTACTCAAAAGAAAGCAAATACAAATTTTTTTGAAAAATATACACTAAATACTATGGAGATAATAATGGAAAAAGATTGTGCTTTGCAGGACATTTGATCATTAACTGTTAGTTGAAATAGAGCACACATGTGTCTGTGTGTGTATGGGGGGGGGGATACATCTATATACTTCTTTATAGGTTCTAGAATCTAAACATTAAATTTTAAAATAAATATTTACATTTATATTATGGATGGAGAAAGATTGTAAATCACAAGGCTTCAGTGGAGCATGTGATTGCCAATCGTTGGAGGGGGGGGGGATTACAAGAATTATGAGTACGAGATATTAAACAATTCTACTTCTTTACAGATTCTAGAATCTAATAAAGTAAGTTTAAAATAGATATTTATATTTTTGCGGCAAATGGAGTATGATTAGAAATTATAAAGCTTTTTATAAGCTGTGTGATCACAGATCTTTAGGGGGAGGGAAAGGGGGGGTCAAAAAATTATATGAGTGAGATATATATTGAACAATTCTACTTCTTTATAGGTTGTAGAATATAATAAAGCAAGATTAACATTGACATTTATGCCATGGATGGAAAAAGATTGGAAATCACAAGGCTTCGATTGCCTATCGTCGCTCGATTTTTAAAATCTTTTAATGATCACAAAAAGTGACGACTTTAGTGGCGATCGATGGATAATTTTTAATCGCCATCTTTTTTTATTTAGTCGCCATGTGTTTGCCCTTTATTTGACAAATGTGTGCTTCAAAATTTGATCTGGCTTAAATGCATACATATATAGAGAGAGAGTTGTAAAATTCTCGAGAATAATCTTTCTGAGAAATATTCTCCTGGAAGAGAATAATCGAGAATTTTCTCACTGAAGCTATAATAATGGATAATTTTTAAATTTGTGCTCTGTATAAGTATTAATTTATGTGCAATAAGTTAAAAAATGTATGAAATTATTCTTTTAATAAAATAATCAGATTAATTAAATAATTAAATCTATTTAGCTGTATATATTAAAAAAATAATAATAAAATAAATCCTCTTCAAGGCTAAAAGGTGAAATCTTATAAATTATTGAAGATAAAATCTAGTGATATCTCAAGTAATAAAGGGACAAATCATTAAATTAGTTTTTTTTATTTCATTACAGACACTTATTTTTAAAGGGGACATTTATTGAAAAATATTTCTAATTATTTAATGTTTTTGCTTTAAAATGTTTTACACTTATCTGTATAAAATAAAAAAGGTTTTATTCAACATGTATTTAAAGGATAAACATTTTTATATGGAACTGTTCACAGTAAAAAAAAAAATGTTTTTCTATAAAGAGAAGTGACAAATTGACATGTGTGGTGCACAATATAAATTATTAAAATAAAAACAGGAACAGTTGAATTTAAACAAAGTAATATCGATGACAAAGAACTGCATGGGTTGTCAGTATAAAGAAGGTAGCTTGAATGATCTGTTATCAAAAGATGAAACTAACTATTAACTTTGATTCTAAATTTTGTGTAACAAGTTAATTACAAAATAAAATTAATATCATTTTTAAGCTATTTGTTATTTTAGTTTTTAATTTAAATAGAACATACACTACCTTACCATAAATGACCCGACACTTTCGATTTCAAACTTTTTAAAAATATCTCAAAAAGTACTAAACAGATCGTCTAGAAACTTTAGGAGTGTAAAGAGCATGTTATACCTCATACGTTTCTGTTAAAGTTTTCTGCCAAAAATAAAAGGGGAACAAGTAAAAAATTAGAGAAAAATGAAAGTGTTTGGCATTACCCTGTAAAAGTATGGCTTGATATTCAATCTGGCTGCAGCATGCGGCTATGGGGCTCTTCTTTATTATCTATGGAAATTTTTATGTCTCTACCGCATGTAATCAAGGAGACATAAAGGTTTCTTTTAAAAAATAGAAAAACAATACTTTTGCTAAAATTTAAATACCTTATACAAAACTTTTCCATTTTGTTTGACTGATTAATTTCGAACACTCCATGTTCATCTTCAGCGTCGAAACACTAAACGCCGTCGTTCTTCTGCTGATGTTTACTTTGTCGGTGTATTAGTTCGGCGATGATTCCGGAGATGGGGCCGAACTAAAACTCCGACTGCTTGAAAACTCAGCCCACCACATAATTAACAAATGTAAACTCTGGACGCGCTATGTCGACGACATTTTTGCCATAATTCCTGAATCCAAAAACCCTGACAACATTCTAATAGAACTTAATAATCTCGACAACAATATTAAATTCACCATTGAAAAAGAATCCAACAATAACCTAAACTTTCTCGACATAAAAATCATAAAAAATCCTAATAACACATTTGACACTACTATTCACAGAAAACCCACAGCTAACACCGAAATCATAAATAAAAATTGTAATACCCCCCTCTCTTATAAATTATCAGCCCTTCGTTCCTATATCAACCGCGCTATACTTGTCTGTTCCAACAAACAACTACTTAACAACGAACTTAACTACATAAAAAAAATAGCCGCGAAAGCCAACTACTCTAAAAATCAGGTAAATAAATTATATAAAAAACGCGTAAAATCTTTAAACAAAATCAACAGTGCCCAGAAATCTAAACCCATCTTCACCACTGCCATCCCATAAAGTAACGGTGCTAGCCTTAAAATAAAAAATGAAGCTAAAAATTTAAACGTTAACATCCCAATAAAACCAAACAAAAGTATCTTTGAACATATCCACAATGAAAAAGACCTCATTCAGCAAAACTCTACCCCAGGAATTTACAAAATAGACTTTGAACATTTAAACGGAAATAAAGCCTGCTATATCGGGATGACCAAACGAAAAATTTCAGAACGGGAAAAAGAACATCGTGCAGACTTAAAACTAGGAAAATCCTCCACAGCTTTCTCCGCCACCCACATCAATAACCCCATTAATATTGACTCCATTAACACCAAAAAAATAGCCCCTTACAATAACCAAAACTATGCACTAAAACGGGAGGCCCTCGAAATTACCACTAATTATAATACCGTGAATGACAGAGAGCATTATATCATACCCGCCGCATGGCAACAGCTACTAGAAGAATACGAAGTGAAGCGAAATGGCAACCACATGATACACCGACAAAGTAAACATCAGCAGAAGAACGACGGCGTTTAGTGTTTCGACTCTGAAGATGAACACGGAGTGTTCGAAATTAATCAGTCAAACAAAATGGAAAAGTTTTGTATAAGGTATTTAAATTTTAGCAAAAGTATAATTGTGCTTTTCCTTAAAAATAAAATTAAATAGAAAAACAATTTTCACGTTTTTTGCTACAACATTCAATGTAACCCAGAGCAAAGCTATTTTTAGGAAACTTGACATACAATATTTGACACAGCAAACTGCAATGAAAATATAAAAAAAATATTAAATATCTGATGTGATATGAGAATTTTTACAAAATTTTTAGCAATGCATGTGTGACATTTTGCGAAATTTCATTTGCATACTTTAATAACCAAACGTATTGAACTACTCATGTAAAAACCCCAGACAAGTGTTGTGTAAACTCAAGAAGTTCTACACCATAGAATAAACTGCTATCCAGTTTCTTTCTACCCCAAAAAAACTCAACTATAAGGGGTTTTACTCACTTTTTTACCTTATCAATTTTTTGGGGGGAACAGCTGACATTTAGTTCGTTAAATGCCACAGAATTTTTTAAGTTCTGTTTGGGGTTTTGTAATACTTGTTTGAGTTTTTATGTAAGTAGCTCAATACATTTGGCTATTAAATTATGCGAGTAAAATTTTGCTAAATCTTACACATGTGCAGTTAAAAATTATTTAGTAAATACTTTGATATTTTATTAGATTTTTAATATTTCTTCAATTTGATTGCAGTATGTTGTGTCTAATATTGCATATCGGGTTTCCTGAAAATAGCTTTGCGCTATGTTACCTTATATGTTATAGCTAAAAAAGTAAAAAAAAAAATTGCAATTTTTTAAAACCTTTATCTCCCTGATTGCATGTGGTAGAGACATAAAAATTTATACAGCTAATAAGGAAGAGCCCCGTAATCACATGCTACAGCCAGATTGCATTTCAAGCCTTACTTTTTACAGGGTGATGCCAAACACTTTCATTTTTCTACAATTTTTTATTGGTGCCTCATTAACTTTCGGCACAAAACTTAAACTGAAATGTATGAGATATAACACGTTCTTAATTTTTTAGAAAATCTTTATGAAAAGAATACTCTCTTTAAATGTCAAATTTTAGTGATGGTTTTGTTATAAATGCAAATCTATAGGCGTTAAAAAAAATTAAATTTGTATAATTATTTATTATTTGCTACTGAATGCTTTCTGTCATGGTTAAGTATTTAAGAATATTCTCGAGTATTCTCTGAATGTGGAGCTTCAGAGAATATTCTCACCTCACATCTCTCTCTCTATATATATTAAATTCCTATTTGCTTTCTGTGGGTAGAAATCTTCCTATTTTTAAAGCTGCAAAGTTGCCAGCTATGTAATGTAGGTCATCTAAAGCTTTTGTATCTATATTTTTAAAGAGGAAATACTTTAACTCTATTGAAATAAAATTATTTTAAAAAGTATTTTATATTAAAATTGCTACTCTCATGATATAAAAAATAGCTATTAACTTAAAGTGGTTAGTGATAAAATTGATAGTACTGGCCACTGGCTACTAAAGAATTTTTCCAGTTTTGCCCTTTATCATTAAATATACTACCAAACTGAGTTTGAGTGATTTAAGTTCAGATGAGAGTAGCGTTGCAATAAGTGTAATCATTTTAGTTTTTTTTCTAAAGCATCCAAGATATCAAAATCAGACATGGCATGAGACATCAAATTTGAGAATGTTATTTCAATTTAATGGTGCATACAGTTATTTATTGTTTAAAATAGTTTTATTTATTCACATAGGAAAAAATTAATATGTTATTCTTATTTAACTTGCTAAAGTAAAAAAATATTTCTTTACAGGTGTTTTCTAGGAATAAACCCAAATCAAGGGGCGAAAGTAAATCCAGAACTAAAAAAGAAAGAATGTATGAACTCTAAAATTTTGAATTCGAAGAAATCTGTGTTAGAATGGATAATTGATTGTGTTGATAATTTGTATTTTATATGACTTGATGTACTATGTTGATGTAAACTTATATGCTAATTGATTTTTTTTTTTTTTTTTTTTTTTTTTTTTTCGATCTGAATTGATGTATTCAGATGTTAATATTCATATGTTAATATATTTTATTTGAATAAAAATGCTGTATTTATGAATTTGAATAAATATCTTAATTTTTATTGCTTGTTTTTTTTTTTTTTTTTTTTTTCTTTTAAATTCTGAATATATTGCTGATAAAATGTAGTTAAAATATATATATATATATATTGGCATGTTGGATTGCAGACAAATTTTGTTTTGCTGCAGATAAATACAGGAAGTTCTGCTTCTGGGGTTTAAGTATAAGTATGTTTTGGCATACAGTGCATTTGAAAATTATCGAGACAGGTGATTTTTTAGTAGTACCAGTTAAAAAACTGTAATAATCATGAAAAAAAAAAGTATATGGAATCGGTATATAAGTGTATTATAACAAAGTAATATAGTATAAGTTTTACAGAATTAAAAAAAAAAAAATGTCTCAAAAATATGAAAACTTTTCGAGTATTTGGTATTTAAATTCAAATTTTGGATCAGTATCTTTTAATTATCTTAAAACTCTTATCAGACATGTTCAGGGTGAGAAGTTGAAGAATGTGTGGCTGTAAGAAAAAAGTTTTTGTCAGAAATTAAAATAATAAGTAGAGCAGAAGAATGGTGCTAATTCAGCCATGCATTCTTCAAACTCTAATTCTAAGCTTGCCTAATAAGATTTTCAAGATAATTCAAAGGAATAGATCCAAAATTTGAATTTAAATACCAAATAGCATAAAATGTCTCTATTTTTGAGACAGAATTTGTGTTTTTAATATTTTTAGAAAAATTCTATGAAACTGTACTAAATTTCTTTGCTATAATGCACTAATATTTTAATTCCATATGCTTATTATTTATTTTCTTTAGGATCTCCTTTCTCTTCCTTTTTTTTATTTTTTTGACTTATTTGAAAAAAATTACCTGCCTGTGGGATTTTGAGATGCACTTTAGTTTGAGTTTGACTTCATTTTGCTTAGTTGTTATAAAACTTAGTTGTGGAACTTTTTAGGCATAAACTACAGCTAATTAATTTTTTAAAAGTTTTAGCTTATGGACTTTGTACATTTCTAGCAGTATGCCACTAAAAAAGGGGAAAAAAATGATAAGGAGTGCATGTATAATTAACCCAATTAAAATAAGGGTTCTCCCATTTTTTCCCTGTCACATAAAGAATATATATTTAAAAAAAAAAAAAAAAAAAAAAAAAAAAATCATGTGGAAGAAATTTTAAATGTAGTGCCTATTTGCTAAGGAACACAATAGTAATTGCATGACTACTAGGTAAAATTTTCACTTTTTTTTTTTTTCACATTTTTCTTATTTTAAATATTTTTCCATTTTAAATCCTGCACATGTTAATGCACTGGACTTCTTTAACATAAATGATAAAAATATAATATTGTATAATTTACTACTATGCACCAAATTTTTGTAACATAAACGATAAAAATATAATGTTGTATAATTTAGTACTAACATACTATGTTAATGTACTATATAATATATGTTCATTACTAATATATATCCAAATACAGAGTCCAGATATAAAGTCTTTTTATAATTAATAACTGTTCTTTAAATATTCTAAAATTCTGTTTATATGCCCTTTACAACAAAAAACTGGATTTTAATAATTATTTAGTGTTGTTTTATTAAATGTTTCATAGTCAATAGATTCTCATAAAATAGTTTTAATTATTGTCCCTCTACATTACTTAACAGTGTTGCAGTGTTAAAGTTTACAGAATTATTTTTTAAAATTGATTTTTATTTATATTTTACATTCCTTGAGTTCCACAGTTTTTATTATATAAACAAACAACTCTTCTTTTGCTTTTACACATATAATTTTTTATTCTGATGTTCTCTGTTTACTCTGTTCTATGTTTACTCTGATATAATAAGATAATTATAATTTTTTTCCATGGGGGATTTTTCCGGATTTTTTTTTTCTACAGAGTAGTTTGAGAACCTCCAATATTTCTCAAAATTCTTTGTTCATGTTCTAATAATGTATATAATATTTGTTATACACCGAAGAGTCATTACATTATGACCACCTTCCATCTGTAATAACGGGCTCGTCCAGGAACAGAACTACTGCGCGTGTACAGCTGATGTTGGAGTATATAAAGCGGCTATGCATTGTCTTTCCAAATATAGTGCGATTAGCAATATAATGAGAAAAGCAGTTGATTTATAAGACTTCGATAAAGGTCAAATCGTTATGTCTCAGCGACTGGGAACATCAAAATCGCAAGCGGTATGTTTAGTGGGCTGTTCATGTTCAGTTGTTGTGAACACATGTCAAAAGTGGTGTATGGATGGTGAAATGACAAGTCGCCGGCCAGCAGTGTGTTGTCCATGATGCATTGATTCCAGAGGAGAGCGGATATTGTTATGTATTGTTCGCTGTAACCAAAGAGCTACAACAGCCGAAATCACCACCAGCTACAACAGTGGCGACCCAGACAGTGTTTCACAACATATTGTGCAGCGTACATTGCTGTGTATAGGCCTACTTATGTCCCTGCACTGACGGAACGTCATCGCCAGTTGCGTCTGCAATGGGGCAAGAAACATCGGAATTGGACATTAGAAGAATGGATGAAAGTCGCATAGTCTGACGAATGTCGTTTTCTGGTCCATCACATTGTGTGCGAATACGCCAATTTCCAAAGGAAACCCTCACTTCCGGATGCACAGATGGACGGAGATAAACCGGTGGCAGGGGCATTATGGTGTGAGCAATGTTTTCATGGAGCACATTAGGACCCATAATCAGCATAGAACAATCCCTGGTGTCTGTGCACTACGTGAACATAATTGCAGACCAGGTTCACCTATTCATGACAACAGTATTTCCGGCAGGGGATGGTGTTTACCAACAGGATAATGCACCATATCATAAGGGTCGAATCGTCATGGAGTGGTTCGAGGTACATTCTAGTGACTTTCAAGTCATGTCTTGGCCTCCAAATTCACCTGACATTAATCCAATAGAGCATTTGTGGTCCCACCTGGAAAACCTAATTCGTGCTGCCACGCTACCCCCTTGCAATGTGCAGGAATTTCAGGACCAGTTGATGCACGCTTGATACCAGATGCATCAGACTATCTATCAGCACCTTGTAGAGTCAATCCTACACTTGGGTGCTGGCAGTTTTGAAGGCTAAAGGTGATCCTACATGTTATTAACAGGGTGGTCATAATGGTGCTATATTTATATGTTTATGGGTGTATATTTATATGTTTATTGTAAAGCAGCTATCACACAGAAGATCCTACCCTCTGAACTTTACGCTAATACCTCTCCGAATAATCAAGCATTAGGTAATAGGGTTATTTTGAAGACTAAAATGAATTCAAAAAGGCATTAACAATTGGCTACTAATTGCTCACTATTTCATGTTTTAAACACACTCCGATTGGTTGAATACGAGCTAACATCTAGCGTAGGAGATTTAGTCAGTCATAAGTTCGTCATTGACAAAGGTAGGAAAGGGAAACTTATCACACGATGCATTTTCGACTGTTTGTCTCTCGAAAAACCTGTTTCAGGTGGTTTCGGGAGAGAAAGTATCTGATACTGCTGATCACATGAGAGTACGTGTGATAGCAGCTTAAGTTTGATAAAAAACACTTGAGTTTTTTCAAGTGGGTTTTATTGAAAAATACCACTTAGGCCAGCTTGTTGACCTAAAAAGATTGCATAACCTTTGCTCCCACGCACACATACACAAAAAAAAAAAAAAAAAAAAAACTGTCAGCCAGGATGCCAGTAAAAAATTGTATTCTTCACAGATAAAAACTATTTTTAAAACAGGTTTTCTGTTTTTAAACAATTGTTGTTATACGTTATGTTTACAGATAACAACAGTTAAACTAATGAATATATTCTGTAAATGTACGGAAAAAAATCTATATTTATTACATGATTTCTCTGTAACATTACAGAATATGACTCATTTTTACAAACAGTTTTTTCTGTGATGCAAACAGATTTTTTTTTTTTTTAAATAGTGAAATTCTGTTATTTTAGCAGAAATACTCTGTAAGTTTACGAAAAATCCTCTTTTTTTTTTCTGTAGAAAATACATGTTTTCTCTGCAAAAAATTTAAAATAATTCTGTTATAGTAACATTTTTTTCTGCAAATATAACAGAATGTCACTGTTTAAAAGGCAAAAGAGATCTGTTTACATCACAGGAAAAAAATGTTTTAAAAATGAGTTTTCTGTTTTTTTTAAACAGTCAAATTTCGTTGAATTCACAGACGAATTACATTGTTTTAATAGAAGAATTACGTTGCTTTAACAGAAGTATTTAAGGAAATATTTACAGATTTTCCCAATTTTTTTTTTAAACGCTTTTTTTCTGTGAAGAAAACGGGTTATGATTGGCGTCCTGGCTGACAATTTTTTTCCGTTTTTTCGACAGTTTTTTTTTTACAGTGTATAGGAAGCATCCAATAGTGAACCTGAATAACATATTTCAATTTCATGAAGATATTGTACAGTAAAGGTATGAAAATATGGTTTATAGAAATACCTCTCATAGAACACAATTCTTTGAAATAATTTCGGGTGTCCCTGTACACAAACCAGTAGAGGTACAAACTTCATTTTCAATAGGAAACATCCGATAGTGAACTTGAATAACATATATCACTTTCAAAAAATTCCATAAATATTTACGGGAATTAGAGCGCGGACAGACAGACAGACGGACAGACGGACAGATACACAAATTGATATCATATCCACACTGAAAAAAATGTTAGGAAGTGTTAAAACCGCTTAATGTAAACGAAAGTAGAATTCTAGTAAACTTTTAATAATAGCTCTTAATATAACAGAATATTTTTGTGTCACCCTGTAAATCAAATGCTAATCATGCTATATTCTATGTAAAGCATTCTTTTGTACATATAAATAACATATTTCAATTTCCTAAAACTTCGTGGAAAGTAAAGTTATTAAAATTTGATTTATAGGAACATCTCTCATAGAACGCAATGCTTTAGAATACTTTTGAGTGTCCTTGTATATAAAACAGAGTTGGTATTTAATCCATTTTATACAGGAAAAATCCAATAGTGAACTTGAATAACATATTTCAATTTCATTAAGATATGTGTACAGTAAAGGTATGATAATATGATTTATAGAAATATCTCTCATAGAACATAATGCTTTGAAATATTTTCCTGTGCCCCTGTACACCAACCAGTAGAGGTATAAACTCCATTTTCAACAGGGAACATCCGATAGTGAAATGGAATAACATATTTCAATTTAATTAAGATATGTGTACTGTAATAGTATGAAAATACGATTTATAGAAATACCTCTCATAGAACACAATGCTTTGAACTACTTTCGGGTGTCCCTGTATACAAACCAGTAAAGGTATAAACTCCATTTGTAAAAGGGAACATCCGATAGTGAACTTGAATAACATATATCAGTTTCAAGAAATCCCACAAATATTTACAGGAATTAGAGCGCGGAGAGACAGACAAACAGACAGACAAACCGAAGTCATTAACACTTTTCAACCTTGATGGGAAGTGTTAAAAATGTGAGAAAGTGTTAAAAACGCTTAATGTAAACGAAAGTACACTTTTAGCAAATATTTATTAATAGCTCTTTATATAACTGAATATTTTTGTGTCACCCTGTAAATCTAATGCTAATCATGCTATATTCTATGCAAAGCATATTCTTTTGTGCTTATAAATAACACATTTCAATTTCATAAATCTTCGTGCAAAGTAAAGTTATTAAAATTTAGTTTATAGAAATATCTCCATACAACGCAATGCTTTTGAATACTTTTGTGTGTCCCTGTACACAAATCAGTGGTGGTATTTTCTCCATTTTATACAGGAAACATCCGATAATGAACTTGAATAACATATTTCAATTTCATTAAGATTTGCGTACAGTAAGGGTATGGAAATATGGTTTATAGAAATGCCTCTCATAGAACACAATGCTTTGAAATACTTTTGTGTGTCCCTGCACACAAATCAGTGGTGGTATTTACTCCATTTTATACAGGAAAAATCCGATAAGATTTTCGTACAGTAAGGGTATGAAAATATGGTTTATAGAAATGCCTCTCATAGAACACAATGCTTTGAAATATTTTCGGGTGTCCCTGTACACAAACTAGTAGAGGTATAAACTCCATTTTCAACAGGGAACATCCGATAGTGAACTTGTATAACATATTTTAATTTAATTAAGATTTTTGTACAGTAAGGGTATGAAAATATGGTTTATAAAAATGCCTCTCATAGAACACAATGCTTTGAAATATTTTCGGGGGTCCCTGTACACAAACCAGTAGAGGTATAAATTCCATTTTTAATAGGGAACATCCGATAGCGAACTTGAATAACATATATCATTTTTAAGAAATTCCATAAATATTTACGGGAGTTAGAGCGCAGACAGACAGACAGACAGACAGACAGACGGACACACAGACAGACAAACCCAAGTCATAAACACTTTTCAACCTTGTTGGAAAGTGTTAAAAAGGGAAAAAAAACTGCATGATCAGCTGCAAATTTTTCGCAGTCGCAGGAAAAACAGCATTTTAGGCTTTTTACTGTAATTTGTGAAATCGTCTGCTGTTGTTTTATGTTATCTGGTTGTTCTACGACTGCGTGCGCCATTATTTTGTTACCCCGAGATTCTGACAAAATGAAGCTGAAACTTCAAGCAAGTAAATTTTCATTCCTGTCCTTTAATTTTTGGTAAGTGCTATTTTAATTGTTTTGTATTCTTTTAACGATATAAATGTATGAGACTTATATACTTGATTCACAAAGATCCAGACATAAATCTTCCATTCTTTTATATAACCTATTGTATAATTATACTAGTCGACAAAAATAATTTTGGGTGGGTAACAGAAATGAAACTAACTATTTTCAACTAATTTTGCCGTGCAGAATTAAAAAATAATAGTGAAAAATCTGTAACACGTACAATTTTTTTGTTATGATTATTTAATCTGTATTGGAAGCCAGGGGTGCAGAAAATGTTCAAATCTCGGAAATTTCCCCCAAACACAGTATAGATTTCCCTCAATAATGCAAAAATCTACTTTGCAAAACAAAGTCATTTGTTCTATGTAATAAATCTTTAAGAGAATAAGTATACAGTGTAACATAAAAATATCGCTGTTAGTGTATGAGCACTTCAAAGTAGCAAATTGTTATTTTTGATTTACATTTTTATTTTCTCTTAAAAAAAATATTCAAAATTTCCCCAGTCAGTTTAAATTTCCCCCGAACCTCGTTCGGGCGTTCGGACATATTCTGCACTCTTGTTGGAAGCAATGTACAGTCGGGGAAAAAAATCGCCGCACTATGCGTAATTTCATTATTAATTGACGCAGAAAAAATTAATTGACACCATTCAACAGGAAATTAAATGCACTTTTTGAAAATGCTGTCGAATTTTGAGTTAGGGGTTATCTACATATTAAAATTAGCGCCAACTTTGATTTTTTCAATAACAACACCCAATTTTCACTTCATATTAGAGTTTCTGAGAGTCTGGCAGTGCGGAAAACTATACTGTTCGTACATTTTATTTTTAGTATTTATAGACTTATAATCAAAAATTCGTTTGGGGGTTATCTGTAAATGTAGAAAAATAAAATTAAGATCCTATAAGAACTAGAAAAAATTTTAATGTTTTACATCGAAAATCTTTCAAGAAAAAAGAATTATAAAATTAATAAAAAATTGACCCTTTTCCAGTTTTTTGAATTTAGTTTCTTAGATTTTGTATATACTTCAGTACTTTTTTAGATAATTTTAGGTCAATTTAAATACATTACACTTGCGATTTGTCCAGACTGTACTCTTTTAAAAAAGTGCAATATTTTTCAAGTAAAAGTGTCTAATATGTCTGTACTAATCACCAATAAAGCTTAAATTGTCTTTCGTAGGTGTAACATAATATACGAAATGAAATAATATATATATATATATATATATACAACAACGCATAAACTAAATCTTTTCGGATAAATTATTGTAAGGGTTCATGAAGTAAATATTAAACAATTTTAATCGCACTTATCAGTTTTGGGACAGTTGAACTCTTTGGAACTGTACGATTCGTTTAATAATTTCTATGAAAATATAATTTCATAATTAACCTTTTCGCGACTTCTGACGTAGATTCACGACATTTGAAAATCTGTAACTCTCTCAGTGGGCGTTTCTTTTGTAATTTATGTTACTTATTTCTTAAGTGTGTACCCAGTGTTCATATTTTTGCAATAAATTATACTATGGATAGAAATATATTGATTAGAAAGAATATAATTATAATGTATGTCCATTTGTAATATAATTGTGAATATAGAAAATTTGTTTTGAAATATTTTATTTTGAGAGAATAAATCCCGTAGGCGGATCTTACTGTCTAAATGACAAAATCCTGAGGTCACAAAAAGTATTAACATATATTTATAAAAGTAAAAGTATATTTTAAAAAATATATAAAGTTAAAATATATTAATGAAATTTTAAAGACTAAAGTATCCATAAAATAATAATTCTCCCCCCTACAAAATAAATAAATAAATAAATAAATAAAAAGCAATATATGAAGCAAATGATTAAGCCTTTAACTATGCCGGTAGTTAAGAAACGATTTTACAAGTCTGTCTTGCATTCTAATTCCATTCGTTTTTTTTTTAATTGACAACTTTTACATTTAACATATTTTTCTATTTAAAACAGTAAGCCCCGCCTATTTAGTTATTTTTCTTCTTCTAGTGTTCGTTTAAAAGGTTCAAAATTTATCACCAGTAATCGATGAATTAAATACCACTTGTGCATATTTTTTGTCAACATAAAATAAGGGGTTTAACACGAATACTTAATGTCACATTTACTTTTTTTTCTGTATTGTTTTGAAGAACGATGAAGGCAGGGCTTGTCTTCTTTAGAAAACAGGAATTCTTGATGCTAACACTAATGTCTAAAAATCATCATTTTTGTTTCATTTCTTTGCGTTTGACGTTGTTGTTATATAATTTGACCCGCAAATTAAAAAATAAACATATTTTGTTTAATTTTCTTTGTTATTTTTTAAGATTTGATTCGTTATCTCATGCAAAACCTTATAAGAGACGGCCCCCTAAACCACTCCAAAAGAAAGATTTATGTATATCTCGAAAACTGGAATGAGCTGGAAATTTGCACACCCATATTTTTCAGCATTAGGATTCATTTTATGTAAAAATTAATGTAGGTCATAATTCATAATTCATAATTTTTATGAATATGAATTTATTAATATTTTACAGAATTAAAAGAAATGATGGATTATGTTTGGGTTTCTTCACTGTGTCTCGTAAAATATATATATATATATATCGATCAAGTTATTTTTTGTGAAGATATTAATAAAAGTTTGAAATATGAATTTAACATTAGCACCTTCAAACTTTGAACGCGTATAACTGCGAAAAAATAAGTAAAATATACAACCAATATACTTTTTCGCATTGTCGCGATCCCAGGAATTCAAATATAAAATAAAAATGCGGCATATTGAAAAATTCAAAGTTGGTGCGCGTTTTAATATGTTAACGACCCCCAATTTAAAATTTCAGTTCATTTTCTAAAACTACTCACAATTCGCCGTCGAATGATACCTATTACATTTTTCTACATCTATTAGCAACGAAGTTACGTCGAGTGCTGCGTTTTTTCCCCCCGACTGTACAAAAGTCCTTAGAAGATATGCATTATTACTATCAATATTATTAATTTAGCATAAAATACTGTTAATATGGAGATAATATAGATATTGCAGACTAAGTAGAACATAAAAGCATGGAAAATACACTAAATGATTGAATTATTATCTGTTATTTTAAAACCAAAATACAAAAAATAGGCTTTTTTACATCTTGTGTTAAATGTCTACCTTGTGATTTTAACCCTTTCAGGGGCAGAGAATTTCAGCTCATTTAAAATCAAGTGCCACCAGTGTGTGAGAACAACGTTAAAAGAAAAGTAATAAACGAATGTTTTCGGATAAGGTAAAAGACTAAAATTTTATAAAGAATTTCTGGGATGAATTTTTGTGGTTGGGAACTGAAATTAGATGGTTAAAATACATACCACTGCCCCTGAAAGGGTTAATATGAATAGTTCACAAATACAGCAAAACTTATCGGGTACGGTTTTACAAGTTCTACACTGAAAACTTGCCATTTTGAACATGAAACTATAAAACCGCACAATCATTTTTAATAAAGAATATCTGTTAACTAGAATACCAGAAAAAAAAAAAGATAAGGTACGAAGGGTTGCCAAACAAGGGTTGCCAGCAGAGAGGGTGATCAGGAGGTAGGGTTGATAGCACGAAAGTTTACCATGTGTGATACAGTCGAAAGCAAAAGTATCTGAGCACTAGCAATAATCCCTGTCTAAAAGAAGTACACTTAATACTACTTTGTTAAATAAATCCTTGTCGAGTCACGTTCTTAGTCAGTCTAAGAACATGATTCAACAAGGATTTATTTAACAAAATAGTATTAAATGTACTTTTTTGACATCAGACTTATTGGCTAGTGCTCGGATACTTTTGCTGTCGATTGTATTGTAAAAATCATAAAAAAATAGTGAAATTTGCCATTTTCTGATACTTTAACAAAAAAATGGAACAAACATGGTTGCCGGGACTCTGGGTTGCCAGCAGGGGAAGGGTTACCACCTGTGATACTGTGAAATTGATAAAAAATCGTGAAAATTGCCATTTTCTGATACTCTAACAGAAAAATGTGACGTAGTGGGACTTTTTTACTTGCAGATATTTAAATAAAAATTGGAATTAATAATAAAAATAATAATTTAACCGTTGTTACCGAACTACTGTAGACCAGTGTTATTATTAATATTTAAACCTTAAAGATTGTAAAGTGTAAATAGCTATGTATCATTATTTTATATAATATTTTGTAAAGTAAATTTTATTGTACTTCAATAAAATATCATATTTAATTTTAAAATAATTTTAAACAGAAATTTTGAGGTTTTCACTGAAAAAAAAAAAAAAAAAAAAAAAAAACTTGGACATTTATTTTATCTGCACTGTACACTGCTCCATGCAAATTTTATGCAAATTTTGAGAAAGCTGTTGTAGTTTTTGGCCAAATCAAAGCCTTAATTTGGAGATGTTTAAATTTATTATATTTGGTTTAAATTTTTGGAAATGGAGAAAAAGCAAACTTCTGTAGATATGAAAAACCTAATTGTGAAACTATGGAAAGAAAAGAAAAATACAAGAGTTACTGCAGAAATTGTGAACTAGCCTCGTTCAACAGTACATTAAATAATTAATACGTATAAAGGTATGAATTTTGGCAAAGACCTAATGGAAGCGGTCGGCTCAAAAAGATTTCTTCACCTCAAACTGAAAGACGGACATTGAGATTTATGAAACAGAATCTTAAAATTTCTGCAGTAAAGGTAGCAAGAGGGTTGAAGGAGGAATCTGTTATTAATGTGCATCAACAGACGATAAGAATTTTTTTTTTATATTTTAAGGAATATAATAGAGCATATGTACCTCAAAAGGAACCATGCTTATCTGTCAGAAATGTGAGAAAACGTCTTGAATATGCTAAAAACTATATTGGAGAACCTCAAGATTTCTGAAAATCTGTTATTTTTACAGACGAATCAAAATTTAATTTGTTTTGATCCGATAGCCGTCGCTTTTTATGGAGAAGAAAAAGAACAGCACTAAAATCCGCAAACATAAAAGAAACTGTTAAACATGGTGGTGGTATCGTTATGATATGAGGTGCGCTGGAAGCTTACGGTGTTGAAAATTTACTGTTTATCGAAGGTACAATGAACAAAGTGGTATATTTAAATATTCTAAAGCAGAATTTAGCAGGCACAGCGGCTAAATTAAATTTAAATAGAAATTATTCAAGACAATGATTCTAAGCATAAAGCTCGGATTTCTAAGAGAATGGTTACCATACAATGTACAAAAAGTACTGCGCCATCCTCTACAAAGTCCTCATTTGAATCTTATAGAACATCTGTGGGCATTTATGGAGAAAAAAAAATACGAGAGAAGTAAATAAAAAATAAAAATGAACTAAAAAGTGCTCTTCAGAATATATGGGACAGTGTACCAACAGAACTCACTGAAAAATTGGTCTTTTCAATGAATAATAGATAGCTGTTATAACAGCCAAAGGACATCACACGAAGTATTGAATGATTTTGTTTTAAATTTAAAAGTTCCTTTTTGTGCCCCTGTGTATGTGTACAAGTTTTTTTTTTTTTCTATAGAAAGTGATATCATCGTAATGTTTTTAAATTTATAATTTAGGTTTATATATTATTGAAATCAAATTAAGATCATTAATTTATTTTTGAAATTGTCTTTCTTCTGAATTTTGTTTTGTTTTAAAAGCATAATGTACTGCAAAATAACACTGGTCTACAGTGGTTCGGTAACAACGGTCAAATTATTATTTTTATTATTAATTCCAATTTTTATTTAAATATCTGCAAGTAAAAAAGTCCCACCACGTCGCATTTTTCTGTTAGAGTATCAGAAAATGGCAATTTTCACGATTTTTTTAATCAATTTCACAGTATCACAGGTGGTAACCCTTCCCCTGCTGGCAACCCAGAGTCCTGGCAACTCAGAGTCCCGGCAACCATATTTGTTCCATTTTTTTTGTTAAAGTATCAGAAAGTGGCAAATTTCACTATTTTTTTATGATTTTTACAATACAGTCGACAGCAAAAGTATCCGAGCACTAGCCAGTAATTCCGATATAAAAAAAGTACATTTAATACTACTAATAAATCCTTGTCGAATCATATCCTTAGACTGACTAGGAACATGACTCGACAAGGATTTATTTAACAAAGCAGTATTAAGGGTACTTTTTAAAGACAGGGATTATTGCTAGTGCTCAGGTACTTTTGCTGAATTTTCACTAGTTTTTATTTCCGATCCAACTGCGAAGAATATTTGTTTTTCGAATAACCTCTAAATATATTGGGAACTCTCGGAGTTCATATTTCTGAACAGATATAAAAAGAAAAAAAATCTGGAGTGACTCCACTCAACTTTCCGAACATTGAGTAATTAACAGTTTTGTAGATAAAGTAAAGAAAGAGGAGTTGTTAAATAGAGAAAATCATAATAGAGTGTTTGAGTATTTTTCTCCATTTATTACACGATGTTTTATTTAACGCTACTGAACTTTGAGCCCATAGATCAACATGATAAAGAATTTTTCGTTGTGTCCCTGTAAAAACCTATAAATTCTAGATTCACCAAAACGCTTATAGTTAGTGCAACAGTGATTTATAATATTCATAAAAATTTTCAGCTCAATTGAATAAGGCGTTTAGACGCTATCGCACTTTTAAAAGTTTGATCCCGTAGGCCATAATGATAAAGAATTTTTCTTTGTGCCCCTGTAAAAAAAACTGTAAGTGCTAAATTCACCAAAATCTATACAGTTCGTGCAACTGTGACCTATAACATGTGTAAATTTTTTGCTCAGATTAATAACGCGTTTAGACGCTATAACACTTTTAAAAATTTAGCCCCATAGGCCATAATGATAAAGAATTTTTTCTGGTGTCCCTGTAAAAAAAACTATAAGTGCTAGATTCACCAAAATCAATAGAGTTCGTACTATGATGACTTACAATATACATACTAACTCTCAGCTCATTCGAACAAAGCGTTTAGACGCTAGCGTGTTCACTCACACACATACATACATCATCGTACAAATAGTGAAAACGGACTCAGGGGATCTCAAAACGTATAGAAACATAAAAATCTCAAATTCGATTTTTTGACATGATTACAATACTTTACTTACATATGTATGTCCGGAAAGTAAAAATCAGTCGGGATAGACTGACTGGACTATTTTTTATTTAGCTTTAGAGTTGAAAACACACACACAAAAAAAAAGTCCGGTGACACTGCTCGGCATGAAAATTGCCCCAACACCATTTTCGCAAATTCTTATATAAAATGACCTCCTGAATCCAAATATAACGGTCATTTTGCCCTATTTGTACTAAAAATATTAGTAGTACAGGCAGTGAGTAAAGTAATAAGCAATCTGTTTATTGTAACACATTGAGTTGAGCATATCAGCAAGTGAGAGCTTTCATAATAAGATTTTTTTATTAGATACAAACAAACTAGTGACGTTTCCCACGTCCATTTTCACGGATTGTGGACAGTCTGGTGATATTTACCACAGTCAGAATTGTTTAAAGGAACATATCGGATTAATGTCGCCACAGGTGCCCTCGAGCGGTAGTATGTTATAGTAAAAATTTCCAGGAATTAGAAACCAGCTAGTCGCTGAAAGTGACTAATAAATAATACAAAAAACATTTTGTAATAATAATTTACCAAAATTATTCTTGATATTTCATAAGTAAATGATACTGATCTGAACACTACATCTTCAGTAAGATTATTGTGTTTGGCGTTCGAATAACAGAGCTAACTTTCAAAACATTAAACTACTTCCAAAATTCAAGTGTAACACTGTTGGTAAGTACAGTCGGTAACAAAAGTCTCCGAACACTAGCAAAAATTGTTGAAAAATATAACAATTATCTGCCCAATATATTTCACAGACTATCAAAACATTTTACTTTCGATTCAAACTGTGAAAAGAAACAAATGAGGCATCTGCGCATGCCTACGAAACCGCTCGCAACTGCATCAGTATACATGTAATATTTTCTCTGTAGTCGTTATGTAGATTCTCTAATGTTCGGAGCGTTTATTAGCTCCGTAATTCAAATTTATTTTTATGTTCTTTTCGTAATTCTTTTATTAAATATTTAAAGACACAAAGTCATCTCGTAATTGAGTATGCTGAATCAATTGAATCTAATGGATATTTTCTTTATAGAAGAGTTTATAATGATTTAGTTGTCTAAACCTAAAAAGAATAGAGTGAACGGATGCTAAATTGACGAATACAGGTAAGAAGATTTTCTTAATTATAGTTACCTGTAAAATTATTCTATCGAAATATATATATATATTATTAAAATAAATATGTGTGACTTCTGCGTTATTCTAAAATAACATTCTGTGCTATCGAGGTAATTTAAAATAACAAAAATTCCTATGTAAAAAAAAGTACACTTCATACGGTTTTGTTAAATAAATCCTTGTCGAATCCTGTCTTAGTCAGTGTAAGAACATGATTCGATAAGGATTTATTTAACAAAACAGTACTAAGTGCACTTTTTTTACACAGGAATTTTTGCTAGTATTCGGACACTTTTCTTACCAACTGTAAACTGTTAGTAAACACCGATTTAATAACAAGAATAATGAAAACTTCCTTATCTGGTTTTCCGAACCCTCATGAACAGATATAATTTGATAGGAGGAATGGCAGTTTTTAGCTACTGCTTACCCACCGTCCCCATAATAAAGAAGTTATTTGTTGTGTTACAGATTTTTTGTCCCTTTTTGCGCCTTTGTGTGTTTTAGTTTACATTGCACATTTATGTTCTTTAACTTAAAAAGGAAATATGAAATAGTATTTTTGAATCTTAAAAATTCTAGGGGAGCCAACGAAAATTCTAGGGAGGTCCAGGCCCTCTCGGACCCTACCTAGTTACGCCGACAGAGTAATATATGGTTACGCCAATCGCCAATGGGTTGTATTATAAAATACTCAGCTATTTAAAAATATATTTCTACTTTCTTCTATATATTTGTATGTAAGAGGAAAGTATTAGATTCTGTCATTGTTTGTCTACTGAATTAAACAGAAGTACTTATAAAACCAGATATATGTATATATATATATATAAATCTCTGGTTGTATTATAAAATACTTAAATATTTAAAAATATTTTTTTTTACTTTCTTCTATATATTTGCGTATAAGAAGAAAGTATTAGATTCGTGAAAATTTTCGAACTCCAATTTTCGATGGATTTACACGTTTTGAGATGTTCTGAATACGATTTGACTGTTTTCAGAAAATATCTGCCTGTCTCTGGTGTATCACAAATTTTTTGGTCGCTGTATGCATGTATATCACGAACTTTAACCAAACTTGGTATTTAGTTGAACCCTGACCTAAACTTGAATTGATGTTAATTACATTTGAGGATCAATCGTTCAACAGGTGGCGCAGCGATGTCATTTTCTTTAAATTTTCAACATGGCAGTATAGGACGGAATTCCGTATAAATGTACATAATGAAAATTTTTGTACGATTGTAAAATCAATGTGAATTATTGATAATATTAGTAGAAAACTAGAAAAAATGTGTGCGCATGTTAGGAGCGTCACTCGTACCACCACCTGGAGAGGGTCAGGCCCTGATTAACGCCAGGGCATGCGGGGCAGTTGCCTTGGGCCCCCCAACAGGTATAAGCAGAAATTTTGCAACCTAAAGACCTCTTATGCCACTGAAAGTGGCCCCCCCAGAATAAGCTTGCCCCGGGGCTCGAGGTAGTCTAAGTCGGGCCCTGGTGAGGGTGTACATTTTCAGTAAGGGTGCCTTACGAAAAAGCTCGTCAATACATTTAAAACGAATGGTTGAAACATAGATCTGTAGAAATTTAAAATAAAGTTATCCATTTTTTTTTTCCTCTCTCTTTTCCTTTCCTAATTTCAACGAAAACTGGTGTTTACTCACTTTCGGCATTTAGTGTTATTCTTCTCTGAGATAAAAATCGTGTGCATCTATCAAAGAAAACATTTAATAAAAATAATAATCTAATAAATAATTTGTACTGGCGTGAATTTGTGTACGAAAGCGAAGTGATGACGTCACTGGCCGTTCGTGGATGCAAGAAAAATATTTCCTATGCTAAACGCCCATTGGATTTTTTGTAAAAAATTATTAAAAATCGAGGAAAATTATTTCCCGATTTTAATCCCCATATTTAGGTATAGATATGTATTAGTTATCATGTGCATGCGTTAGATTAAGTTGTTTTTTGTTGTAAAATTGATAAAATTTGAATTTTAAATTTCAAAACTCCAGAAAAAAAAAAAAAAAAAAAAAAAAGAAGTGGCAAAACTTCCACATTCGATTGAAAACATAAACATTTTATTTCAAAGGATGATATCTACACAATAAATATCCAACTAATATACGAATTAAAAGGAAAAGGATAAATATTCTATCATAATTTGAAGTCAAATTTGTTTTCAAATGTCTAAATAAAGTATCTGATATAAGATACTAATATATGTTGCAGCGGAATAGATTTGGTATCGGTCATACTTCGCAGAAAAAAAAAAATTCTCCAAATTATCTGGCGAATATAATTTAATTCTTTTCAAAATTCGTGGTTATTTTAACAACTTATATTAAGAGAGTAATGAATAATATGAATCAATATTTCGTACGATACATATTGTGGCGTTTGCGTTCCTGCAAACTCCATCTTAACTTAAATACTTAATTAAGTTACTAAGAAAACCAGAGACTTTAATTGAACAAACAATAAGAGTTTATTTGAACCAGATTAATGGGAGGGCGGCCTGGAAATAGATCTTAGCTCAGTCAGCGTATTACTAAATCAAAAATATATAAATCAACAATTTAATTATCTTAAATATCTCACCCCAGCAGATAGTCGAAGGTGTAGAGACGGTCGCACTCGTACTCCAATACTACGGCTTCACTATGGGACAGAGGATTCCCTTCTGACCCAGCTTGAACTTTCCGAAAACTAGTAGACACTCACCAACACTCAACACTTCTTAACTTCATGCCACTAAATCTCCACTACTCTACTTCTCAATATCCGTCAAACTAAGATTCATCACAACCACTATAATATCCTCCAACATCCACACCATCAACTAAAACCATCTCTATTTTTATACTTCTTCCTACACCCTCCTTTCACTACATTTCAATCCGTACTTTTAAAAATCACTTCTAATTTAACTAATATTCAAAATCTAAGTCTTTTAATGCAGCACCCTGCCGACACAAAACTAGCTCGACCTCAACCTTCACCGAGTCACTGGCGACGGAGTGATTTTAACCGTCCCCACTTCCTACTTTGCTGGATCCAGCTTAATTAAAACAACTGTGGTGACGTTCTGACGTCTCAACCTCACAATATTACGAAAATATACATCTGGAATGTATATTTTCGTCCGTATTACGATTTTGATCGCCAAAAACCAAAACGCCCAAGACAACAGAGTTTTGAAATTTAAAATTAAAATTTTGTCAATTTAGCAGCAAAATAACTCAATCTAACACATGCACATTATAACTAATACATATATATATATATATACCCAAATATGAGGATTAAAATCGGGAAATAATTTTCCTCGATTTTTAATAATTTTTTACAAAAAATCCAATGGGCTATTAACATAGGAAATTATTTTCTTGCATCCACGGACGGTCAGTGACGTTACACTTCGCTTGCGTTTTTTGACGAAAATTGATTTCAAGTTTATCAGTCACATGTAAATAATACTAATAATAATTTTTTAAAAATCTTTATGTCAAAAAAAGAGAAGGAGAGAGAGAGAGAATATTTTTGAGCAAACTATTATATGCATTCAGTCAGAATAGGAAGATACAGGTGTTGGACAAAATAATGTCAACATTTTCGCTTTTTTACATTTTGTCGAATATCTTGAGTAAAATACTTACCATGTTGTTCTTTTTTCGGGAATAAGGAAAACATGTCTTTCCTCATATTTTTCAGCAAAAGTTGTATCCTGAAAAGGAAAAGGGGGACAGTAAAAAATTAAACAAAAATCAAAATGTTTTGGATCACCCTGTAAAAGGTAATGCTTTAAATTCGTTTTGGCTGTAGCATGTGGTTAAGAGGATTTTTCTCATTATCTTCATAAAATTATATGAGGCTACCACATATATTCACGGAGATATAAAGGTTTTTTTAAAAAACTGCAAAAACAATTCCCACTTGTTTAATTATAACACGTAGGGTATAAGACCCAGTGCAAAGCTATTTTTAGGAAATATGGCATACTAAATTAGACACAGCATACAGCAATCAGAATGCAAAAATGTTAAATATCTTACGAAATACGAGCACTTTTACTAAATATTTTTTAACTATGCAAGCGCAAGCTTTATAAAAATTTCATTTGCATAATTTAATAGCCAGATGTATTGAGCAACTTATATGAAAACCCCAAACAAATATCGTGTAAATTCAGAACATTGCGAGAGATAGAATGAACAGAATTTAAGTTGCTCTTGAAAAAAAGAATGGTATTAGGGGGTTTTATCGATATTTATTTACGATCAGTGAAAACATTGTATTACCATTGGGCATTCATTGAATCACGATAAAAATGTGAGTAAAACACCTTATAGTTTATAATAACAGGAAACTTGGCGTTGGAATATTAAAACTCGAATAAACTACTACGTCAGAAACGCCAAAAGAAAAATATTTGCGATGCATACAGCTGTTTCGGTAGCCTTAAGCGTACCGTCTTCAGTGCAAAAAGAATGGATGATGCGGTGTCTCTTGCACTGTAAAAGGAACTTCAGACGGTTGAGGGCACGAAACTTTTTAGTACGTAAACGGTAGAAACGATTAACTAATTTGTACATTGTGAAATGAAGAAAATGGCTCAAAATATTACTGACCTAATCTCCCCCTCATATGAGGCTTCTCAGACCAGGTTGCTCAGTAACAATATGAGCAGAAGACCAATAACACAACTAAGCCCGTATAAGCTTCTTTTTGCACTGAAGACGGTACGCTTAAGGCTACCGAAACAGCTGTATGCATCGCAAATATTTTTCTTTTGACGTTTCTGACGCAGTAGTTTATTCTGGTTTTAACCTTATAGTTTAGCTTTTATTTTGAGAGAACTTAAATTCTGTTCATTCTGTCTCTCGTAACGTTTTGAATTTACATGTTATTTGTTTGGGGTTTTCCTATAAGTTGTTCAATACCTTTGGCTATTAAATTATGCAAATGAAATTTTTATATGAAGCTTGCGCATGCGTAGTTCAAAATTATTTTATAAAAGTGCTGGTATTTCGCAAAATACATTATGATTGCTGTATGTTGTGTCTAATTTAGTATGCCATACTTCATAAAATTGGCTATGCACTGGGTCTAATACCCTACGCGTTATAATTAAAAAAGTGGAAATTATTTTTGCAGTTTTTTAAAGAAACCGTTATATCTCCGTAAGTATATGTGGTAGTCTCACAAAATTTTATACAAACAATGAGGAAAATCCTCTTAATAACATGCTACAACCAAAATGTATTTAAAGCAATATTTTTTACAGGATAATCCAAAACACATTTATTTTTGTTTAATTTTTTACTGGTCCCCTTTTCCTTCTCAGGACACAACTTTTGTTGAAAAATATGAGGAAAGGCATGTTTTCGTTTTCCTTATTCCCAAAATCGAAGAACAACATGGTAAGTAGTGCTGGACGATATCAGAAATTAAATATCGCGATATATCACCAAGTTAATATCGATATTAGTGATATATTGCGATATTTCTTTCAAGATAGGAAAAAATAGACATTTGTTATTTTTTAAAGACATATGCACACGAATTTTAAAGTATACAAGTATAGAGTGTTTTCCATGTATTTTCTGGTATATTACTACCATAACTTTATCATAAAAAAAAATGCATAAAAAGTGAATCAATATTTTGTGTTTCTTATAACTTATACTATTGCTTTTTAGTATACCTCTGTATAGTTTATCCTCTATTCTTCCCATTTTAAGCTTTAATTATTTTAAAATCATATTTTAACACAGCTAATATGTGATCTGTGTTTTATTTGTACCAAGTATATCAAAATTCATAATACTACTAAAAATAAAGCTTAAGAAAAATTGTCTTAAGATGTAGGTATTAAATAAAAAGGAAAATCATTTTAAATAGTTAAGAAATGCCATTGGATTGGATACACCTTTTTTGGTCGTAGAGAGTAATATTTTTTAAAACAGGAAATATATTTTTTAAAACAGGAAATATTTTTTAAATATTTTTTAAATATTTAAATATTTTTAATATTTTTTAAATATTTTTTTAATATTTTTTAAAAGACGAAATATAATATTTTTTACTTAAAACTCTTATATGCAACCTAAATGTCAGTTACTTGTCATTTTTATTTTTGTTTCTGCTTACCAAATCATTACAACATTTTTTAAATGTATATGTGTTCAATTCACATTCGTAATAGTTTCACAACAATTGAAAATTGAAATATATATATATATATATATATATGTATACATTGTCAGTATAAAAATTATATTATTTAAACAAAATTATGTTAAAGTTTCATTTTGTTACTTAAAGTAACTCATTTTGCATTTAAACCAATTTTATTTAACATGTACGGCTTAAAAAAAAAAAAAAAAATCTGGAGTGACTCCACTCGACTTTCCGAACATTGAGTAATTAACAGTTTTGTAGATAAAGTAAAGAAAGAGTAGTTGTTAAACAAACAAAAGAGAGAAAACCATAATAGAGTGTTTGAGTATTTTTCTCCATCTATTACACGTTGTTTTATTTAACGCTACTGAACTTTGAGCCCATAGATCATAATGACAAAGAAATTTTCGTTGTGTCCCTGTAAAAACCTATAAATGTTAGATTCACCAAAATGCTTATAGTTAGTGCAACAGTGATTTATAATATTCATATAAATTTTCAGCTGAATTCAATAAGGCGTTTAGATGCTATCGTACTTTTAAAAATTTAGTCCCATAGGCCATAATGATAAAGAATTTTTCTTTGTGTCCCTGTAAAAAAACTGTAAGTGCTAGATTCACCAAAATCTATACAGTTAGTTCAACTGTGATCTATAACATGTGTACAATTTTTTTGCTCGGATTAATAAGGCGTTTAGACACTATCACATTTTTAAAAATTTGGCCCCATAGGCATAATGATAAAGAATTTTTCTTTGTGTCCCTGTAAAAAAACTATAAGTGCTAGATTCTCCAAAATCTATACAGATTGAGTATTTGTGATCTATAATATGTGTATAAAATTTTTGCTCAATTGAATAAGGCGTTTAGATGCTATCGCACTTTTAAGATTTTGCTCCCATAGGCCATAATGATAAAGAATTTTTCTTTGTGTCCCTGTAAAAAAACTATAAGTGCTAGATTCACCAAAATCTATAGGGTTCGTACTATGGTGACTTACAATATGCGTACCAACTTTCAGGTTAATCGAACGAAGCGTTTAGACGCTAGCGTGTTCACAGACATACACACATACACACATACACACATACACACACACATACATACATCATCGTAAAAATAGTGAAAACGGACTCAGGGGACCTCAAAACGTATAGAAACATCAAAATCTCGAATTCGGATTTTTGACATGATTACAATACTTTCCTCACTATAGTGTTCGGAAAGTAAAAATCCACAATGCCTATGTTTTTTAAATGAACACTACCTTTCGTTAATTATTATTTTAATTATTGTTTGGCATCAAATTGTTTTTCCTTTTCAATATTTTTACAGTTAAAATGGAGTTTTTATTGCTGAAACGTCACTGGAGGCCCTCTGTTGAGACTCAAAAAGATTTTGGGTTCCATCAGTTTGTCTGTGTGTTTATCTGTGTGTTTGTGTGTGTGTTTGTCGTGCGATAGCGGCCGCAAAAATCACGCTATTGACTTGAAATGTGGTACACATGTTCATGATCCCCACGAAATCAGCTGTATAGTTTTGGGTGTGCATTCCATTTGTAGTGGACACGCCAAAATTTTTCTTATCATTACGGCCAATGGAAAGCATTTGTATGTACAGTGATAGCGGCCGCAAAAATCACACTATTCACTTGTAATTTGGTACAAATGTTCATGAGTTGAACAGAAATAGCTGCATAGTGTTAGGTGTGTATTCCATTTGTTGTTCGTGTACAGGGACATGCCAAAGTGTTCCTTATCACTACAGCATATGGGAAGAATTTATATGTACCGCAATAACGGTCACAAAAATCCTTCTATTGACTTACAAATTGGAACACACGTTCAATCTTAGCATAGAAATAGCTGTATGATTTTTTATGGCTTTATTGTTCATAAACTGTGTACAGGGACACGCCAAAATTCTTAACATTACTGCGTATATGGTGAATTTAGTTTAAACGCATTTTAACATCATTATTTTGCAATCAACCAAATGAAATTAGCGTACGTGAGTAAGATGCTTAAACTTATGTTGTTTGAAGAAAATAAGTGCTCTCAGGCTTTCTAATTAATGTACAGGACCTTATAAAAGTGCTCTTACAATGTCACGTAATCATCCAAACTATGTTTAATTTGGAACAATTATAATGAAAAACGCAGATTAAGCTGAATACTTTTTACTGGTGTATATAATGTTTTTGGTTCGTTTACAGGGACACAGAAAATAATTTCGTGACATTAGAGCGTATGGACAATTTTGTATTTAAGCGGATGGCAATGCGTTTATGCTCCATTGAAAAGAATGGAATTAACATACATTGTAAAGATGCTTAAAAGCATGTTTACTCTTAAAAGGATATGTATAGACTAAATAATTTATTTATGGGAACACACAAAAGAATTCCGATGACGTACTGTAGTCATCCAAATGATGTCAAATTAATCTGAAAAATTAATAAGTTATACATAATTAGGTGTATTCTTATTATTGTCGTATATAATAATTGTGGCTACTTTTCCGCGATACATAAAAGAATTTCGTACTATTACGGTCTATTGTCGGTATTTCTTAAAAGTGGATTTTAACATGGTTACAGCCTCATTAAATATAATGTAATTTTACTGGAATTGTAAAAGCATGTTTTTTCGGGGGGAAAGTGTGGGCATAGAATTGATAATTAGTTTACAGGGTTACGCAAAATAATTCCGATATGTTATGTAATCTTTTTGCATGAAATTAGGTACAATTATTTATACATTTGAAGGAATTAATACAAGACTGTCAATTACTAAGAATACATATATATATATATGATATACAGATAGATAAAGAAAGAGAGATAGAGGGGGGGTTGAGGGGGGCGGCAGCCCCCCTCAGGAATGTATATGTTTATGTAGCAAGTCAATGGAATCAATATATACATTATATAATAAGGAATAAATAAAAATGACCTGTTGAATAATGTCTGATGCAAATTGGACGTTGAGGCTCCTGATCTGCAGATCCATTAGTTTAATATCTTTTGAATCAATTATACAATTGAACTGAAAAATACTGTTTTAGCTCGATTTGTCTTGATTAATAACTGTAGCAATTTTCGTAGCGATTGGTTGAACGGGCTTTGCACACCGAATTAAAACCTGACATATTTAAGTTTGAACGCAGCAAAGGGGACAACACAAACTGTCTGACTGAAAGGAAACAGGCCTATCGTACTAATAGAGAAAATTTATTTGTCATCATAGTGTAGTTTTTAATTAATATATTCATTAATTATGGTCATTTGTACTCGAAAATGGCCACATGACCTTCGTCGAATTTTGTTACATCCGTTAGTGCTAGGTTTCAGGCGTTAAACGTCCTCGTTTGTAAAATTTTCCGGTTAGTTTCAAACAGACAAATGCGAACAGATTTTAATAAATGAAAACAGGGATGATTTGGAAACTGGAAGATTGCAAGCTCGCGATATTTAAAATTTTAACGGAGTGTTGCCCTGAAACACAGTTTAGTCAATTTTAAAATATCTATAAAACTGATTGTATTCCATCATAGCTAAGAAGCAAGCATCCCAATTAAACTAGCGTTACAATTAATAAAACAAACATGAAATTGGTCTTTTTGTTTCATATCTACAGCGTCACAGACAGACACTCCCCATAGACAGATAAATGCTACAAACTTATATCACCCCTATGGTTGGGAGTTAAAAAAAGATATCCCAAGTAATACAAACGATAAATTTTTGAAGAAAACTATAGCAAAGCTTTTTTATTAAAAAATCATAAAATTGTGAAAGTATAAAAAGGAGATGAAGGAATATTTTTACAAAAGGGAAAGTTTACTGCTAAAAACCTTGCCGTGAACAGAAAAATTTTTCGAGCTGTAACATTTGAATATTCATAACTAAAGTACATTTAGTTTATCTTCTAAATAGTTGTCCAGACAGTATGTTGCCTATTAAAAAACACTGATGTGGACACCACATGACTGCTTTATACATACACTGGAATATATATATTGTTACAAAAATATTGACTTTTTTGCGAGAGATAACTAGTTAGTACATAAACAGGCAGGTTCCAGCCGATAAGTATTCCTGAACAAGACAAGAAAACTGTTACTCTCCAACCACAGTAGTTATGATAATAGGATTATATACAACGCAGAGAACGAATATAGTAAGAGTAGGCTACAGCTTATTACAGATTCTCTCATTGGCAAATTCGCATATTAGAGCTCAATGGAATTCCCTAGAGTGTAGATGGCCTGCTTTTGTCCTCTTTGGCGGAAATTAATGGTGAGAAAAGAAACATCATGCAAAAACAATTAACTTCGTTACTAGAGATGGACGTTATTTCACGTAAAATAATAAGTAATATTATTATTGCATTGTAGCCTATTAGCACGGTAATATAGTACTAAAAATATCCTATTAAAAAAATAATATTTTCAATTTTATCTCTGTACGCGAAACAGACGAGAAATTTCTGGCGACAAAACTGATATGATACACTATCATGCAAGTAAAAAGCTTGAATTATTTCTTTTATACAATGGATTTACAAAGTACAAAAACAATATCATGAACGCTGACTTTTACCGAAATCCAAATCATATGAAAACTAATAGTCGAAATCGCGTCATACGGTAACAAAAAAGTACCGAGTAATGAATAAAACAACCATCTTTTCGCGTCTAACTATTCCCGCACCTTTCATGTTAGATATAGCATCATACGTAAACAGATAACGAAGTAACAAGTAAAAAACTCGCATCACTTTCCGCACGCAGATGTTCGAATCGATTCGTTACTTCACGTCTGAAAAAATACGATTTCATGCAACTCTGTTACTCCTCAGTAATATTCTCAATCAGTAATATCTTTCCACGTTCATAAAATTATCGTTAAAAAAATAATACAGCTGCAGCTATCCGCGATTGTAATGATCGATAGATGGCGCTTTCTCAACACTGCAGTTGTTAGTAAACATAGCCACGTGTGTTCCATTAGTGTTCTTTTTGTTATTCTACTTAATATTCGTACTATAATTTCTCCGCCATTACATTATGGAAAATTGATTGCTTTTGGAAAAAATACTTCAGTTTATTCAAAGTTCGATCGGAAGTAGATTTTTAACTGAAGCTGAACAAATATTAGTGTCAAATCATCTGATTAATTCTTTACTTCCATTAGCCGAAGCAACTGAAATTTTAAATTTGTCATTTGGAAATAAATGGAAGCTCAATTCTGGATTTCTTGATCCTTTGGAGTTAGATTGTAGCACACAACAGTATGTGTTATCTTTTTTACCGTATTTATTCATTTTTATTCAATAAATATATGTGAAACTAAATATCGGCAAGCAATGGCGGCTGTATGGAATTCGAATTAAACCATGTTTATTGTAATTTCACCTTAGCCCACCAGAGGGCGAGCATTTCATTACAATCGCGGATATTATTTTTAACGATAATTTTGTAATGAAAATATTTTCTAGAATGTATTACGAAATATTCCTTGTGAAATATATTAATCAAAATAATTTTAATATGTAAGATAATTTTAACATGACATTATGACATCATGCTAATATTATTATGCCTATTAACTTAGAAGTTGATTTTTTGGTGTTGATTACTTTCCATGGGATAGTAAAATCGTTTGGGCATAGAGTTAGTTACAAGATTCTCTTGTTTGACAGAACACAGAAATGCGCTTACAAGAGGGGAAGAATTTGACTGATGTTTCTGTTTCTGTTTACGGACTGGGGTGTGTTTTAATTAGATTTCGCTGATTCGCTGGTAGGTAGAGCTAGGAGGATGTTTATTTGAAATGATGATAGCAGATGGAACTGAAATTACGTAATAACATGTGACGCATGCAAATGTGCTTAAGAAGATTTTACTTTTTCATATGTTTTTATGTCGCGATAAATTTGATAAGAGGATGTATATTTGTATTTCGCTTTTCATTTTTTTATTTATTTTAATCAGTTAACTTTTTTTTTTTGAAGTGAAAACTTCTTTAGGCGCGTTGAGCACTTTTGGGTGAAGAAAAATCTTTGAATTCCCGTCATCGTCAGCTGACGCTTTCCATTTGAAGTGAAAACTTTTGGGTGAACAAAAATCATTGAATTCGCGTCATCGAAACGCTTTCCATCCTTGTATGATACAAATAATGTATCATAAGATTAACTTGCTAATGTGAAGTATTAGTAATTATATGCTGTATATTGTTTTAAAATCTGGTGCGGCTCTACACGACTTCTCTCATCTCCGAGCACTGTCTCTATTGCAGTTATACCTCACAAAACCGTGAGAAAGCCCAAAGCTGCCATTTTTCTCAAGTTTTTACAATCAGGTGCGGCTCTACACGACTTCTCTCATCTCCGGACACTGCCTCTTAAAGATTGCAGCCGGAAACGTTGCAGTTAGACCTCACAAAACCGTGAGAAAGTCCAAAGCCGCAATTTTTCTCACGTTTTTGCAATCTGGTGCTGCTCTACACGACTTCTCTCATCTCCGGACACTGTCTCTTTTGCAGTTAGACCTCACAAAACAGTGAGAAAGGCCAAAGCCGCCATTTTTCTCACGTTTTAACAATCTGGTGCGGCTCTACACGACTTCTCTCATCTCCGGACACTGTCTCTTAAAGATTGGAGCCGGAAACGTTGCAGTTAGACCTCACAAAACCGTGAGAAGGGCCAAAGCCGCAATTTTTCTCACGTTTTTACAATCTGGTGCGGCTCTACACGACTTCTCTCATCTCCGGACAGTCTCTTTTGCAGTTAGACCTCACAAAACAGTGAGAAAGGCCAAAGCCGCCATTTTTCTTACGTTTTAACGATCTGGTGCGGCTCTACAGGACTTCTCTCATCTCCGGACACTGTCTCTTAAAGATTCCAGCCGGAAACGTTGCAGTTAGACCTCACAAAACCGTGAGAAAGGCCAAAGCCACAATTTTACTCACGTTTTTACAATCTGGTGCGGCTCTACACGACTTCTCTCATCTCCGGACACTGTCTCTTTTGCAGTTAGACCTCACAAAACAGTAAGAAAGGCCAAAGCCGCCATTTTTCTCACGTTTTAACAATCGGGTGCGGCTCTACACGACTTTACTCATCACCGGACACAGTCTCTTAAAGATTGCAGCCGGAAACGTTGCAGTTAGACTTCACAGAACCATGAGAAAGACCAAAGCCGCCATTTTTCTCACGTTTTTTAAATCTGGTGCGGCTCTACACGACTTCTCTCATTTCCGGACACTGTCTCTTATAGATTGCAGCCGGAAACGTTGCAGTTAGAGCTCACAAAACCGTGATAAAGGCCAAAGCCGCCATTTCTCTCACGTTTTTACAATCTGGTGCGGCTCTACACGACTTCTCTCATTTCCGGACACTGTCTCTATTCCAGTTAGACCTCACAAAACCGTGAGAAAGACCAAAGCCGCCATTTCTCTCACGTTTTTACAATCTGGTGCAGCTTTACACGACTTCTCTCATCTCCGGCAACAGTCTCTTAAAGATTGCAGCCGGAAACGTTGCAGTTAGACTTCACAGAACCGCGATAAAGGCCAAATCCGCCATTTTTCTCATGTTTTTGCAATCTGGTGCGGCTCTACACGACTTCTCTCATCTCCGCACACTGTCTCTATTGCAGTTAGCGCATTAAATAAAATTGTAATATAATTTTTGTAGTAGTAGTTTATATTAATGAATAAAAAAACACTTCATTTAAAAGTATTTCCTACACAATAAAATATTTCCTGACGATTCAAGAAATACACGCGTAATTGTTCACGTTTTCACTTCTGTCGGCACTCCCGAAGTGCAACTTTTTTCAACAAAAAAGCTCAAAGAAAGAGAATTGATTAAAGTTGTGTCTAAAAAGGGTGTGATATCAAATTCCCTGCGCTTTGTACAAGCGCATGCAAATGTGCTTAAGAAGATTTTACTTTTTCATATGTTTTTATGTGGCGATAAATTTGATAAGAGGATAGGATGTATATTTGTATTTCGCTTTTCATTTTTTTATTTATTTTAATCAGTTAACTTTTTTTTTTTTTTTTTTTTTTATGAGCATCCTGTGAAGGACTCTTAAAAAAAAAAAAAAAAAAAAAGCCATAAATTTAATTTCAAATTGCGTTTCACGCTTTAAACTAATTTTTTTTTAAAATTGTTATTACTTTCTTCTATCTTCAATAGAAGAAAGTATTGGATTCGTAAAAATTTTCGATTTCGGGTTTTTGATGGATTTACACGTTTTGAGAGGTGTAGAACACGATTTTACCATTTTTAGAAAATGTCTGTCTGTCTGTCTGTCTGTCTGTCTGTGTGTGTGTGTGTGACAAAATTTTGTGGCAACTGTATCTCTGGAACTACTGCACAGAATTTCATACAAATTGGTATGTAGTTGCACCTTGACATAAATTAGTGCCTATCAACTTTTGGTAAAAATCGTCTTACAGGTTGCGTTGCCATCCCGCTTTTTCTAAATTTTCAACAGGGTGATAAAGGCAAAAATTTTCAAGATGGGTATCTTTCGAAAGGTCTCGTCAGTACCTTTAAAACGAATGGTTGAACTATAAATCTGTGATAATTTAAAACAAAGTTATCGATTTTTTTACTTTTTACGAAAAAAAAACTTAGAAAAAAAAATGTTTTTTTCTTTTTTTCTCCCCTTAATTTTATCAAACTCCCACGGTTTCCGTGTTCTGACAAACTTAAACTAATTTTTGCTTTTTTCCCCTAATTTTGTCAAAGTCCTACGATTTCCGTGTCTTGACAAACTTTAACATATTTTTGCATTTTTCCCCTAATTTTGTCAAAGTTCCACGGTTTCCGTGTTTTGACAAACTTTGACAAAATTTTGGGTAAAATGTGAAAATTATTCTAAATTTGTCAAAACACAGAAACCGTGGGACTTTGACAAAATTTGGGGGAAAATGCAAAAATTTGTTTAAGTTTGTCAGAACACGGAAACCGTGGGAGTTTGATAGAATTAAGGGGAGAGGGAAAAATTGAAAAAAAAAAAAAAAAAAGTTGGACTTTGACAAAATTTTGGGTAAAATGTAAAAATTTGTTTAAGTCTCACTTTTTTTTTTTTTATTTTCCTCTCCCCTTAATTCTATCAAACTCCCACGGTTTCCGTGTTCTGACAAACTTAAACTAATTTTTGCTTTTTTCCCCTAATTTTGTCAAAGTCCCACGGTTTCCGTGTTTTGACAAACTTAGAATAATTTTCATATTTTACCCAAAATTTTGTCCCACTTTTTTTTTTTTTTTTTTTTTAATTATTGTTGCTGAGTGAATTTGTATAGGAAAAGATAGAAGAAAGTCATGTGGTGGCCACAACATACTAGTTTTTGAATAGTAGTTGCTTTTTAATCAAATAAAATTATTTTACTTTTCACATACTAAATATTTAATTCTATATAAAATGCATACATATGTTTTTATTATTAAATTATGTTTTAAATACACTAGTTAAGTTTTCTTTTTCTAAACAATGCACATAATAATAAGGTAAATTATCTTATCTTTCGTTGAATAATATTTTTAAAAGTCAATTATAACGTAATTGTTATGAAATAATTATGGCAGCATAGTTCTAATGCTATTTTTATTTATTTTATTTTTATGTAATATATTATTTGGCAGTTTAGGATTTGGAATGTTGTAACCTTTTTTAATAAAACATTTTTTTAAACAACTAACTAACATTTTTTGAATAATATAGTTTATATATTGATATTCTTTGTCACAGGAAACGGTTGGTTGGTTGGTTTTTACGTCGCACTAGTGCTGCGCAGATGGGCAATTGGCGACGGTCTGGGATTCACCCCTAGAGGTGGTCCGGACACGTGCCATCGCAATTTTAATCCTCCATGGAAGGGATCACAGGACACGGATGTATGCGTTTCGATATTATTTACAAGAAAATATGATTATATTAAGTGAAAATTACTATTCGAAAGTTTTGTTATTCAAAAACATAAATCGTATGTATACTATGTACGACACGCCTGTATAATGCATTTCTTGAAGACCCATTTTAATTAAGTAGAAATTAGAAATAGATTACAAAAATAATTGGATATTGGAATATATTACCAGAGACTGTACAAAATGAAGGAACCTATTACTCAAATGTAACTGTTTATCCCATCCCTATTCGTTACTAAGTGCAGTCGTCGACTAGAATCTGATTATTTCCTTACAAATTACTTTCTACACACAAAAATTGCAACAACTTTCATAACTTCTTTATAACTTCTTCATCATTAACATCTTTTGAAATCTCTATAACGGTAGTCATATGTAAGTGACCAAAAACCTTTGTATTTTTTGTCATTATAAATAATTTTCGTATATATTTCCAAAACGGAAAATCACAGAAAGACCAAAAAGGGAGGTGCACAACTAGATGTTATAATAAATCTGTATACCAATTTGCAACGTTCTACGTCCAACCGTTTTAGAGTTATGGAAGATACACACACACGCACACATGTACATGCAGACGTCCCGAAAGATCATGCAAAATCGTAGATATGTGTCTAAAACGGATGCTCGTGTCAAGACCAAAGCAAGAAATGCACAACTACACGTCATGACAGTCCCAAATGAAAATTTACAACATTCTACGATCATTCAATTTTGAGCTATGAGAGATATAAACTCCGAGTCGCAAATCGGGATTACTATACTTCCTTATACATTGTATAAGATAGTAAAAACAGAAAATGCATGTATATAATTTTCGTGGATATCTCCATAACGGACAGTCGTATAAGGAGTAAAAAGGAAGGTGCCCAACTAGATTTTTCAAAAAAACTTTCAACAAATTTATAACGTGCTACGTTCAACCATTCTTGAGTTATGCGAGATACACTGATACATATACATATATAATATATATACACACACACGTATACGGACGTCACGAAAAATCTTGTAAAATCTTTGATATTTCTAAAGTGGGAGGTCATATGAAGATCAATAGTAGAGGTATAAAACTAGACGTTATGACCGTCACAAATATATAGTTAAACATTCTTAGACCAATCGTTTTTGAGCTATGAGAGATACAAAATCCTTTTTGTAAAATTGGTTTTACAATACTTTCATATACCTTGTTTTAAGAAGTAAATAGTAAAATTAAATGTTGAAATCTTACCCTCTTTATCATCGCAGTATTTTCTTTCCATTGGATTGAGAACATAAGGCATGACACATCCAAAACACACCAATGACCAGTAAGCGATGCATTTATGTAAGCATATCTAAAACAAGTGCATGAGAATTACAACATTATCAGACAGGATATTTTATTACGTGAATCATATAATTTACAAAACAGCACTTAATAATTGCTTAGTAAGCTATTACTTAAAAAAAAAAAAAAGTCTGGAGTGACTCCACTCGACTTTCCGAACATTGAGTAATTAACAGTTTTGTAGATAAAGTAAAGAAAGAGGAGTTCTTAAACTAACAAAAGAGATAAAACCATAATAAAGTGTTCGAGTATTTTTCTCCATATATTACACGATGTTTTATTTAACGCTACTGAACTTTGAGCCCATAGATCATAATGATAAAGAATTTTCGTTGTGTCCCTGTAAAAAACCTATAAATGCTAGATTCACCAAAATGCTTATAGTTAGTGCAACAGTGATTTATAATATTCATATAAATTTTCAGCTCAATTGAATAAGGCGTTTAGATGCTATCGTACTTTTAACTAGTATGTTGTGGCCACCACATGATTTCTTCTATATTTTCCTATACAAATTCACTCAGTAAAAATAATTTATTAAAATTATTATTTAAAAAAATTATCTTCCATGATAATGCAGATGATTTCCATATTAGAGAAGTAGTATAACATTAAATATCCAAAAAAAGTCAATTTTATTGTCAATATTACATTTTAAAAAAATCGATAACTTCATTTTAAATTATCGCAGATCTATGGTTCAACCTTTCGTTTTAAAGGTACTGGCGAGCTCTTTTGAAAGGTACCCATCATGAAAATTTACTCCCCTCGAGGGGGAAATTCCCCCCCAGGGGGGGGGGGGAGGGAGACTCCTACACATACAAAAAATTTTTCCCAGTTGATTATCTCTATTATAAATAATTCTGGTAAATTTCATAACGATTATTAAAAAATAATTCTCTTTATGCACATTTATACAAAATTTTGTACTATACCACCATGTTAAAAATTTAGAAAAAGCGGGATGGCAACGCAACCTGTAAGACAATTTTTAACAAAAGTTGATAGGTACTAATTTATGTCAAGGTGCAACTACATACCAATTTGTATGAAATTCTGTGAAGTAGTTCCTGAGATACAGTTGCCACAAATGTTTGTCACACACATGCAGAGACTGACAGACAAACAGACAGAAATTTTCTAAAAATGGTCAATTCGTGTTCTACAGCTCTCAAAAGGTGTAAATCCATCAAAAACTAGAGGTGGAAAATTTTTACGAATCCAATACTTTCTTCTATTGAATATAGAAGAAAGTAAAAATTTGGTCCCACAGGCCATAATGATAAAGAATTTTTCTTTGTGTTCCTGTAAAAAAACTGTAAGTGGTAAATTCACCAAAATCTATACAGTTCGTGCAACTGTGACCTATAACATGTGTAAAAATTCTTTGTTCAGATTAAATAAGCCTTTAGACGCTATCGCACTTTTAAAAATTTGGCCCCGTAGACCATAATGATAAAGAATTTTTCTTTGTGCCCCTGTAAAAAAACTGTAAGTGCTAAATTCACCAAAATCTATACAGTTCGTGAAACTGTGACCTGTAACATGTGTACAATTTTTTTGTTCAGATTAAATAAGCGTTTGGACGCTATCGCACTTTTAAAAATTTGGCCCCATAGGCCATAATGATAAAGAATTTTTCTTTCTGCCCCTGTAAAAAAACTGTAAGCGCCAGATTCTCCAAAATCTATACAGATTGATTAACTGTGACCTATAATATGTGTATAAATTTTTTGCTCAATTGAAGAAGGTGTTTAGATGCTATCGCACTTTTAAGATTTTTGTCCCATAGACCATAATGATAAAGAATTTTTCTTTGTGTCCCTGTAAAAAAACTATAAGTGCTAGATTCACCAAAATCTATAGGGTTCGTACTATGGTGACTTACAATATACGCACCAACTTTCAGCTTATTCGAACAAAGCGTTTAGACGCTAGCGTGTTCACTCACAGACATACACACACACATATACACACATACATACATACATCATCGTAAAAATAGTGAAAACGGACTCAGGGGACCTCAAAACGTATAGAAACATCAAAATCTCGCATTCGGATTTTTGACATGATTACAATACTTTCGTCACTATAGTGTTCGGAAAGTAAAATTTAGATAATAACTTGTAATCAAATTCACAATTAACAGAAAATGAATTCTCACTGTTTTAACTTTTTCCAAAAAGATTGAAAATATTTATGACTTTGGTTATCTGTCTAACTGTTTTCAGTCCTCGCTTTAATCTCCGTAAATATTTTTAGAATGCCTTGAAAAACTTATTCATGTTACTATGGGTCACTATGACATATTATTAAAAATTTAGAGTGCACCAACTACAGGACTTCCATTACACACTATTACACGTGTCCCTAGCAGCATTGGCCGATTGTATTTTGCACCGCCTTTCATCGACTCCTCGAAATTTGTTCTTCGAACATTAACATATAGACATAAAGTTCAGAGCAATTTAACATCAGTTTTCGATGAGTAGTATTTCACAGAAAAAAGAAAACGAATTGATGACAAATTACGTGAAAACTCGATAAAAAACACTGAGAAAAAATCTGGAGTGACTCCACTCGACTTTCCGAACATTTAGTAATTAACAGTTTTGTAGATAAAGTAAAGAAAGAGTAGTTGTTAAACAAACAAAAGAGAGAAAACCATAATAGAGTGTTTGAGCATTTTTCTCCATCTATTACACGTTGTTTTATTTAACGCTACTGAACTTTGAGCCCATAGATCATAATGATAAAGAAATTTTCGTTGTGTCCCTGTAAAAACCTATAAATGCTAGATTCACCAAAATGCTTATAGTTAGTGCAACAGTGATTTATAATACTCATATAAATTTTCAGCTGAATTCAATAAGGCGTTTAGATGCTATCGTACTTTTTAAAATGTAGTCCCATAGGCCATAATGATAAAGAATTTTTCTTTGTGTCCCTGTAAAAACACTGTAAGTGCTAGATTCACCAAAATCTATACAGTTAGTTCAACTGTGATCTATAACATGTGTACAAATTTTTTGCTCAGATTAATAAGGCGTTTAGACGCTATCACATTTTTAAAAATTTGGCCCCATAGGCATAATGATAAAGAATTTTTCTTTGTGTCCCTGTAAAAAAACTATAAGTGCTAGATTCTCCAAAACCTATACAGATTGAGTATTTGTGATCTATAATATGTGTATAAAATTTTTGCTCAATTGAATAAGGCGTTTAGATGCTATCGCACTTTTAAGATTTTGCTCCCATAGGCCATAATGATAAAGAATTTTTCTTTGTGTCCCTGTAAAAACACTATAAGTGCTAGATTCACCAAAATCTATAGGGTTCGTACTATGGTGACTTACAATATGCGTACCAACTTTCAGGTTAATCGAACAAAGCGTTTAGACGCTAGCGTGTTCACTCACAGACATACACACATACACACATACACACACACATACATACATCATCGTAAAAATAGTGAAAACGGACTCAGGGGACCTCAAAACGTATAGAAACATCAAAATCTCGAATTCGGATTTTTGACATGATTACAATACTTTCCTCACTATAGTGTTCGGAAAGTAAAAATGGCTGATAACAAAAACGTTGAAACCATTTTAAATTGCAATTTATAGTAATTTTCAGAAACCTATTAATATTTAATATTTTTCCTTTGAAAACTGTGCGTTTTATTTATAAATAAATATTTTCTTTATATGGCAAAACGAAGTAACACTTCGTTTAAACGTGAATTATGATGACTATTTTCCTCGTTATGAAGTTGTACTAGTTTTAGAATATCATTTCAGCATAATATATATGTTACCGCTAAAGTGCAGAAATCAGTTAATCTGCAGATTAGCTAGGTAATCTGCACATTAACTAGGGTGATCCGTTAAAGTGAGGAAATTGTTTCATTTCTGAAATTACCTAGGTATTCTGTGAATTACCTAGATTATCTGCACATTACCTACATTAGCACTCGTTAAAGTGGAAATAAGATATCTGGTGTTGTAATTTTAGAGCACGCTGTGTTGTATTTTTTTTTTTTTTCATTCGGAAAAAAAAAAAAAAAGATTAGTTTTATTTTCTTTCTTCCTTTACTGATTTTAATCTGCATGTATTTTAATTTTTATGTCTTTTAAAGTTATACTTTCTTTTATTTATTTTTTATTATTTAATCTTTTTTATTCTGTCAATATAAGTTTAAAGATGCTATGCATTTTTAATATGAAATATAATATCAATAGCTTTCAATAAATTCTATTTTATAAATGAATGTTAGAATTGTAGTACAGTAACGATTTCTTTTCAAATAAAAATATTTAACCATTTAAATAATAATAATAATAATAATAATAATAAAGGTTTAATTAACAACTTATCTTGCTACTATTTTTTTTTTTTTTTTTTTAAATATGCACCAGTTTTTAATTCGCTATAGAAATATTAAATTGGACAAATCAGAAGCATTATTTAAGAAGTACTTCAAATAATTAAAATTGCTTTAGTATTTTTTAGAACGCATAAAATTTAAAATGACAGTTTTCCAATGTTTTATTAAACTATAACTTTATTAACACATTTTACGTGATAAACTACAACGAAATTATCTGAAAAAGCGAACAAAATTAAAAAATTAAATAAATAAATAAATAAAAATATAATCATGATATATAAAATGTATAAAAAAACTTGAAAGAAAAAAAAAATTATAATGAGAAATGCTAAAAAATGCACAAAAATTTCATATTAAGTATTTATTAAATAATGCCAAAATATTTTTTTGGGTTAAAAATTAATACTGTTTTTTTTTTTTTCCTGTAGCTAGTAGTAATTTAAATCAATTTAAAAATAAATTAGTTTTAAAAAGTTGTTATTTAATAGTTTTATTTCGGGAAGAAATAATTACTGTGTTGTATATTTAATATTCATAATTCAAAATGGAATTTCACGAAATAGAGCTTTTAATTAAGATTAGATTTCATTCAATAAATTGCAGAACCCTTATCAAATTTATATTGCCAGAATTAAAAAAAGAGAAGAAGTAAAATCAAAAGTAAAACAATTATAACTTATATGTTAGTACTTTAAATTTTGTGTTTGTCATAATAAGAAACCTTATCATGCATCGCGTCCTTCACGTTTTGCGTTGTGTATCATAGCGGAGCGGAAGGGGTAAAAGTTTTAGTTTATGTTTGAAGGTCATTCGCAGTCTGTATCACATGACTGTTTGACGTCATTATGAATGTAAAAAAAACTAAGACTCGAAAAGAAACATTTAAACTTTAACTATACAGAAGCCGCTAATGTGCAGATTACCTAATTAAAATGCGGAAAACTCTTGATTCCGCACTTTAAGGGGTCATTTTAGTTAATCTGTATATTAGCTAGATAATATGCACATTAACGGATTTCGAGCTTTAACGGTAACATATGCTTATATGCATATATTGCTTATTGCACTGCAAACTAAACGAAATGCTCTGGTAAGAATTACATCTAATAAATTTTTGCAAAGTAAAAAGTCTATTAACTCAAAAATTCATTGTATCTAATTTAGTAATTTCTTTTTCCATTGCAAGTAACATCCCATACAAAGACCTGTAGTTAAAAATCTGGAGTGACTCCACTCGACTTTCCGAACATTGAGTAACTAACAGTTTTGTAGATAAAATAAAGAAAGAGGAATTGCTAAACAAACAAAAGAGAGAAAACCATAATAGAGTGTTTTTTTCTCCATATATCACACGAGGTTTTATTTAACGCTACTGAACTTTGAGCCCTTAGATCATAATGATAAAGAATTTTTCGTTTTGTCCCTGTAAAAATCTATAGATGCTAGATTCACCAAAATGCTTATAGTTAGTGCAACAGTGATTTATAATATTCATACAAATTTTCAGCTCAATTGAATAAGGCGTTTAGATGCTATCGCACTTTTAAAAATTTGGTCTCATAGGCCATAATGATATAGAATTTTTCTTTGTGTCCCTGTAAAAAAACTGTAGTGCTAGATTCACCAAAATCTATACAGTTGGTGCAAATGCGACCTATAACATGTGTACAATTTTTTTGCTCAGATTAATAAGGCGTTTAGACGCTATCACACTTTTAAAAATTTGGCCCCATTGGCCTTAATGATAAAGAATTTTTCTTTGTGTCCCTGTAAAAAAACTATAAGTGCTAGATTCTCCAAAATCTATACAGATTGAGTATCTGTGACCTATAATATGGGTATAAAATTTTTGCTCAATTGAATAAGGCGTTTAGATGCTATCGCACTTTTAAGATTTTGGTCCCATAGGCCATAATGATAAAGAATTTTTCTTTGTGTCCCTGTAAAAAAACTATAAGTGCTAGATTCACCAAAATCTATAGGGTTCGTACTATGGTGACTTACAATATACGTACCAACTTTCAGGTTAATCGAACAAAGCCTTTAGACGCTAGCGTGTTCACAAACATACACACATACACACATACACACATACACACATACACACACACATACATACATCATCGTAAAAATAGTGAAAACGGACTCAGGGGACCTCAAAACGTATAGAAACATCAAAATCTCGAATTCGGATTTTTGACATGATTACAATACTTTCCTCACTATAGTGTTCGGAAAGTAAAAATTCTGTAACTGACATCTAGAATCTAAATTGTGGCTCTAGAAAAAATAGTTCCCTGTCATCCTTATAAATTCTAGTCCCCTTGGAAAGCGGGTTCTAGAAGCCCCTGTTAGAATTCTAGAGCGTTCGCCTTTATTCTCGAGTGCAAAGTTCTTTAAAAATCTCTGCAAATAAATGAGACTACAAGAGGCGGCTTTCTGCAACTATAATCTTGGTTTATTACCAAATTCTAGAAAATCAAGAGAGAATTTCTCGCAGTATAAATGATTCAGAATATTTAGAGTATTCAGAATATTGTTTCACCATCTAGAAATGTGTATACTAGAAATTCTCGATAATTTTATCTATTCAGTTTATTGGCGTGCCTTATGCGCATAGCTCGGAAATCTATATTTCTAGTTAAGGGATTTATAAAATAGACACTTATTCATTCTATAGAAAGTCGGTACATTTTTTTCCTCAGTGTAGGTGTCTTTTCATCGGATTTTCATTGGATCAGTTTCTAAAAGTCATTGGGTTCCGATCATCGGATTCAACTATCCTCGATGAGACATTTTAGATGAACTCTCCATGAGATACATTGTTCTTGTTGAGGTTCCGAGTATCCGCCGTCCACAAATTCACCGGTCGTCGATAAAAGTCCATTCAAAAGCCGATTACGTTTTGCTGCTAGGGATTACATACAAATTTAGGACATACAGCTGACCTAACAAATCAGACGGCACCTAACAATTTTCCCGTGAAAGTAAAACCGATACGCGTGTAAGACATCTAAAAAGAGTTTACATAACGAGTTTAAAAAAAAAAATGGGTAGAGTAGTTTTTGGAAATACCCATTTCCGAGATCTATAACGGACCTACGTCATCACGATGACGGTCAATTTTCTTGTAATAATCAAGGTAATACATGCGAAAGGTTATCTAAAAAAAGGCTTATGTAGCAATTTTCAAGAAAATCGTTAGAGCCGTTATCAGATACCAACACTTTCGGTCTTCTTCCAATTTTCACCAAAACTAGACAAATGCATCTGTTGACCGGAATATAATTATTGCAAACGAAAGGCTATCTAAAAGGGAGTTAATATGACGAGTTTGACCAAAAAAAAAAAAAAATTAAAATTAAATAAAAATAAGTACAACCGTTTTTATAGGAACGCACTTGTTAGACTAGACGCCTATCAATTTTCCTGAAATAATCAACTATGAAATATACAAAAGGACATGTAATAGGAAGTTTATATCGCAGCTTAGAAGAAAATCGTTAGGTCAGTTTTTGAGATACGGATTTGAGGTTCCACTTCCGGTTACAAATCTCCCCATTCTGATTTTCCGATTTTCACCAAAAGTTGAAACAATCAAGAATCGTTAGATCGAAGAAAATCGTTAGATCAGTTTTTGAGATACGGAGTTGAGGTTCCACTTCCGGTTTCCAATCTCCCCATTCCGGTTTTTCAATTTTCACTAAAAGTTGGAAAAATTACCTGTACACCAGATTTGTGTCAGTTCTAAAGTTTCGTGATCCTAAATTAATTAGTTTCGGAGATATGATAGATTTCCCCGCACACATACATACCAACACACATACATGCATACATACACAGGCACTAACCAATTGCGGAAAACCACTTTTTGGACTCTGGTGACCTTAAAGTATGTAAATCAGGTGAAAACTCCATATAGAATTTTTTGACCGAATACGACACTCCTATTATTTACGGTAGTCAGGTATAGGAAGTAAAAAATGTATAAATATTACTGTGTACAAGGACTTATAGCATAATTCACTTTATGGTTTATGAGTGGCATTTCTCTATCCAATATTTTTATATACTGCATAAAAGATAAGAAAATTAAAATGCGTTGTTTAGATGTATAGACCCACTCAGCAAATTCATATCTGTAAGATACAGTCGGCTGCAAAATTATTCGAGCACTAGCCAATAATTCCTATATTTAAAAAGTACACTTAAAACTGTTTTGCTAAGTAAATCCTTGTCGAATCATGCTCTTAGACTGATTAAGAACATAACTCGACAAGGATTTATTTAACAAAGCTGTATTAAGTGTACTTTTTTTTGGCAAGGATTATTGCTAGTGCTCGAATAATTTTGCAGCCGACTGTATCTAAAAGCTGTAAACACGAAACATTCAATACATCCATAAGACATAAAAATCCCTTTCTGGCAAGCTTAAAGGCAAAGGTAGATTTCCTTACGTTAATGTTACAAAAGTAAAGAAATATTACATATGCATTAACACATACTTAGCCAATGGCTTTGTTCGCACACATTGCATTATTTACGTCGCTATTCTATTTTTAAGGAATTTAATTATCAACTACTATTACTCATTTTATTTAAAATTTTAGGCTAGATTTATTGGTCAGTAACGGTTTAAATTTTTTAAAATCTAAGCTCATAATCCTTCAACAAATAGAAGCCATAAAGATATACAATTTGGTGACAAAACTTGCGACTACGTACATCAAATGACAAAATACGTTATTTGGCGGCAACATTTGATAGTTGACGACGAAAATTTTGACTTGGAGACGAAATTAGTCATTTGATGAAAAAATTTGGCGAGTTTGACGATGAAAAATGGCAGCTTTGGCGTCACTATATTTTCTTCCTACGCAAAAACCTCATATCTCTTCACAGACCAATACCTTGTTTCTACAAGATAAAAAGTCAAAGGAAGCTGTAACATATTACTCTCAATTTCAATCGTAAATTTAAATTCTTGCGTAAACCGGCGTTCTAAACTATTCACCATAAACGATATTTTTACCAAGACTAACGTATAGAGTTCTAACAGATGATGTCACGAGCATGTTTGCTGAGTTTGCTGTTTTCATGAGTTTGTTGACTCCACTGACCCATTTTATCATTGGGGAATAGTGTTACAAATTTATTGTAACACAGTGTTGTAAATGTATTTGTAAAAGCATAAAAAAAATTCGACTACTACGCTTCCAAAGGCATGGAAAAATTAGCGTTGTCCTTCAGCAAAGTACGGTTGCTAAGAAGAAAGTCACGTGGTTGTTAGAACTCTATTATTTTAATTTTTAATTTTTAAATGTTTAATTAAAGCTTTTACCATGGTTTTTATATTTTCAGCTATCTTTTTTATTATTGTTTGCACGTGACGTAAGCATCAGATTCTAAATTTAAGCAATTAAAGCTAAAGAAAAAGTCGGCTTCATTAAAATGACGAAAAATCACTTTTTAACTTTTAACTTTTAAGCAATCGAAGTTATCGAAAAAGTTTAAATACAAAAATTGTTATTTAGGGTAAGACGGTAATTCGCCTGATTTGAAGTATTTTCCTATTTTCAATATTAAAGAAATTATGGGCAAATGAAAACGGGGGTTTAAAAGCGAGCGAAAAAACGGCTACCTAAGGTAGCGGTGTTTTTTTTTTTACAGTGTAGTGTGTAAAGTTACAGTGTAACTTTAACTTAGATTTTGACTGATTTCAATGATTTATTTTATTTTATTTTCTTTATTTTTTGAGATATTTTTATTATCATTAATGATGTAGTATTTTGAGAATTCATTTCAATATAATGACCAGTGAAGCGGCCAAAGCCTGCTAGTATTAGATTGATTTTTTTAGAAATCGACCTATTGCAATCACTTCGTTTATCTATATCTATCTGTCTATTTATAATGAAAATTTTGTCCTCACGATAACTCCCGAAATAATACTCCAAATCGAACAAAATTTGGACAGTGAACTGATCTTATAAATATCTTGGATGGGTTTGTTAGGCAAGTTGCTCCGCCATTTTGTTTTAAAGTGGAGACCACTTGAGAATTTTAAATTCGAATTGTAAAAAGCGTATTCCGAATTTCTTTGAATTTTGATATATACATAGGCCATATAAGTTTCTCAATTAACTTTATTAATGAAATTTATCCGCCATTTTTAACAATGTGGCGGATGTCTTAAGTTAAGCGGGGCCACTTGAATTCAGGCTGCTACTTGAAAATTGAAAATTTTGTCCTCGATCACGATAACTTCCGAAATAATACTCCAAATCGAACCAAATTTCGACAGTGAACTTGTTTTATAAATTTCTTGGATGTGTTTGCTTATCAAATTGCTCCCAAATTGGCTTTCAAGGGGAGGACACTTGAAAATTTCAAATTCAAATTGTAAAAAGTGTATTCCGAATTTTTTAGAATTTTGATGTATATATAGTTTATACAAGTGTCTCAAATTTCAAATTCACACTGTAATAATCTATTTAAAAAACTTTTAAAACCCAAATTCTTAATGTATCGTATCACATAAATCTTTTCGAAGTTAGAATAAAGAAACTTTTTTGTTTATAACCAAAAAAATTGATGAAATTTGAAATACAAGTTGATCTTGTGGGGTACAGGCTGTACATTATATTTTTGTTTTCGTGAGAGAAAATTAAAAAAAAAATGTGAAAACTGCATTTTGTAATCCCACTTCAAAAACATGTGACTTAATGTGAAACAGAGTTTTTTTTTATTTCTCCTAACGGTTTCCGTACAATCATCTGCTGTTGCCACTTAAAATTCATACTTTGGTTAATTTTAAAAAATATAATTGTCCGATCGATAAGCTGTTTAATTCATCGATTCACAAAAAATTTTCCCTTTCATTTGTTACCTTATTTGTAACGATGCGACTGATATTTCTAATTTTTTTAATTTATTTTCTTCATATTAAATAAATGAACTTTTTTTTTTTTTTAATTCTTTCTGGAAAAAAATGGCAACAATTAAATTATGTTGAATTTCACAAACATACCGTAGTGAATGATAGTAAGTACATAAGAATTTGGGGAAAGGCATATTTAAGACCGGATTTGCTTGAATTTTGATGTAAATGTTACCGTTAAAGTATGAAATCCGTTATTTAATAGAATAACTAGGTATTTCATGAAATAACTAAACAAGTCAGTTAAAGTATATAATATTATTGAATTTTACGATTTAACTAGGTATTCTATAGAATAACGATTACTTGATCGTTAAAGTATGAAATGATTATGCATAATCCCCGCTAAATTTTGGGGAATGTGATTAATTATTCAATATTTACCAACCGGTTATTTTAGCAGTGCTGCAGCACAAAATTTTACATATTTTTTAGACACATGCACTTTGAGATAGGAGTACCCAGTGTGTTTTTCTTTTCATGTACGCAAAGCGTACAGACGTTCGCAATACTGGCTGCTGCAGTACAAAATTGTGCATATGTTTCAGATTCCTGCATTTTGAGATAGGGGTATCAAGTGATTTTTTTTTTTTTTTTTTCATGCACGCAAAGCGTAGAGACGTGCGTGATACTGGCTGCTGCAGTACAAATTTTTTTATATTTTTGAATTTCAGGTATTTTAAGTAATTTTTTGTAATGCAGCAGCCAGTATCATGCACGTCTGTACGCTTTGCGTACATAAAAACCAAAAAATAAATCACTGTCTCAAATAAATCACTATCTCAAAATGCATGAATCTGAAAAATATGCACAATTTTGTACTGCAGCAGCCAGTATTGTGAACGTCTGTACGCTTTGCGTACATGAAAAAAAAATCACTGGATACCCCTATCTCAAAATGCATGAATCTGAAACATATGCACAATTTTGTACTGCAGCAGCCAGTACTGCGAACGTCTGTATGCTTTGCGTACATGAATTTATGATCAATTAATTTATTAAATAACTTTGAAATTGTTTATTTTACACTTTAACGGTCTGTCATTAGTTATTTCATAGAATAACTAGGTAATGTATGAAACTTCTTATCTATTATATACTTTAACTGACTTGTCTAGTTATTTCATGAAATACCTAGTTATTCTATGAAATAACTGAATTATACGCTTTAACGATATCATATTCATAGACTATATAAGGGTCACAACCAAGTTTATTAATGAACTTTATCCACCTTTTTTAACAAAGTGCGAATGTTATAAACTAAGTGAGACAACTCGAAATTAGGCTACCACTTGAAAATTTATAAACTTGATAACTTTTTAAATTCTGATTCAATTCGAACCAAAGTTGGACGGTGATATTATCATAAAATTATCTTGGATATGTTCACTAGGTAACTTGTTACAACAATTGTTTCGAAGTTGCGGTCACTTGAAATCACTCTGTCACTTGAAAATATGCCATGACAATAACTTTTAAAATACTAAACAAAAGTTGGATAGGGAACTTATGATTCAAATATCTTGGATCAGTTCACTTGGTGACTTGATTCGCAATTTTATTTCCAAGTGTTGGCCACTTGAAAATGTAACCTTGTAATACTACTGAATCAATTAGCATCAAATTTGGGTAGTGGATTTATCATTCAAATATCTCAGATAAGTTCGCTGGGCATCTCACTCCGCTTTTTTTTCCCAAGTGGTGACCGCTTGAAATTACGGTGCCATTTGAAAATTTCCTATCATGATAATTTTGGAAATACTGATTTTATTTGAACTAAAACTGGACAATAAACTTATCAAACAAATATATTGAATGATTTCGCTCGGCAAGTTGTTTCGCCATTTTTTTTTTCAAGTTGCAGCCACTTAGACTGCCGCTTGAAAATTTTCAATAACAAAAACTTTTGAAACACTGCACTGATTCAAACCAATGTTGGACAGTGAACCTATTCTTGAAATATCTTGGATGAGTTTGCTAGGCAACTTGCTCTGTTATATTGTTTCCAAGTAGCGGCCACTTGAAAATTTGTTATCACGGTAAATTTTAAAATACTTAATCAATTCAAATCAAAGTTGAAAAATGGATTTATCATTCAAGCAACTATGATTTCGGTGTGCAAGTTTGTTTCCAAATTGCGCCCACTTGAACGCTGCCACCTGAGACTTTGCTATCGCGATAACTTTTGAAATACTGAATTCATTCGAACCAAAGTTGGACAACGGACTTATCTTACAAATATCTTGGATTATTTCACTGAGTAAATTTCTCCACCATTTTGATCCAAGTGACGGCCACTTAATTTTTCAACTCGATGACTTTTGAGATTCTGAATTAATTCGAACTAAATTTGTAGTAGACATATCTCACAAATGCATTTGATATATTTGTTTGCCAAACTGGCCGGACACCTTGTTTCCAAGTGCTGGCCACTTGAAAGTTTTAAATTCTCCTAAAAAGGTATTTATGAACCGATTTGCTTAAAAATCCATATGTACATAGCCTACATCGATATTTCTACAAAGTCAATTAATAATTTTTAGCTGCTATTTTAAAGAAACGAACCGACTCTTCTGAATGAGCCGGAAGGACTTGTTTTTTATTTCCTTGTGGAGCTCAAGAATGAGATGCACTTAAACTTTTACATTTTAAAACTAAAAATTATAAACTAAAATTTTGAATAAGTTGATTTGCCAATAAAGTAACATGGACTTTGCAGTAATAGAGAGTCCTTAATTCCATGTCATTGATCAGTTCCCGTAATTAACTAAAATGAAGTGACGAATGAATTACTTTGAAATGCACTTTTTCAGACCATTTCAACATCCAGTTTATGCTGGCCTTTATTAGTCTATCACAACCTTAGCTTCAGGGGAATTTTTGTTAATTTAAAATCATGGTATAAGCAGTTAATACAAGATATTACTGGCTTTTTGTGCAAATTGTACAATGATCCTACTACTGAGGATCATCATAAAATGCACGGATTTTGTATTAACTGTTTGCCGTTAATTTAAATTAACAAAGGTTGCTTTAAAGCTAACACAGATTGCAGCTAACACAAGTTTTCTTTAAAGTTAATAACTTAGAGTAAATTTCCACTAAAAATCTTTATTCAACTAGGTTAAAAAATCTTTAAATTATTCAAAATAGTTATTCTGTATGGCTCAGATGTAAGCAGGAGAGGTGAGGGTTGTAGGAAAGCTCAAGCTCCCGCCAGATCTTAGGAAACAAAAATTGAAACTGTGGACGATTTATCTCTCTGTTAATAACATGCTCCTATTGTATGGATTAACCGATATAATTTAATGATATTCTAGAAGGAAGCCAGCTCTATCAGTCAATTTCAGTGCCCCAGAAACTAGCAATGCACTCTACGGCTATTTTTCATGCATATTAAGATCGAGAAATTAATTTTTTACTTTTTTTTTCACACTTTTTTTGTGCTATCCGGGAGCACATATATTCCCCAATCCTGAAGGGTACTTTGCTCCCACTTGCTCTGATAACCAAAATTCTACAGGGACTTTGTTCCTTTACTCTAGATATTCATAAATAGCTGTATTAAAATTTATACCGAAATGTTATTATAATTAATAAAAATCACAACTACAGTTTCTATTCGGCTATAAATTTTTTCAATTTTAAATGACTTAAGCGTAACTATATAGTAGAACTTTATTATAAACAGATACATTGGTGAAACAGTGGTTGTTCATTAATGTTTCAATGTTCCATAAACTCACACACATTTCATAATTATCCATTTCCATAAATGATGAAAGTAATCGTTCTTTTCCATTTTATTTATTCACTTCACAAAAAACATATAACATAACACGGATTCACAATAAAAACATAAATAAACATTTAATCAACGCTATATTTTTAAACGGTCAAGCATGACCGAATCCTTTCAGATCACATTTTTAACTACTCAGTAATCATACATCGGCGCGTCGAAAATGACGACTAGTAGCGCCGCCTGAGAGGATGCAAAGACAATTCAATTTGCAACATCCTCCCGCCCCGAAAGGTAAGTTAAGTTTAATACAAATTTTAAACAAATCCAAATAAAATAAAATTCAAGAATTACAACCAATAAAAAATCATAGTACATAATAATAAATTTCACAACCACATAATACTGAAAATAGAAATTATATCAAATACAAAAATCAATGTTACCTGGATACAATTGAAAAATGAAAACAATATTAATATTACCTTACAGGTGAACAGTTGGTTTAATTAAGGTAAGTCCCCTTGGACTTCCAAGTTACAAAGAAGTTGAATGGGTCTCTTTAACATTCCTGATGAAGTTTTTAAGGTTACAGCTCTTACCTTATTGTCACGTCCTACATGTGTCTCGATTACCTTTCCTAACCTCCAAATTTGTCTTGGGGCCTTGTCATCACCTATTAGGACTATATCACCTACATTAAAATTAGAAATTGGATTAACAGGTTTTACAACATTAGCATTTCTCAACTGCAAAATATATTCAAATTTCCAGCGCTTCCAGAATTGGTTAAGAAGTCTCTCACGATATAAGTATCTTTTAATTAACAGTTTTTGAGAACTAGATTGACTTGCAATCACTAAACGGCCACTTTGTGGTGGCAATGCAGTTGATCTTTTTCCTATTAAGAAATGGGCTGGGGTGAGAGGGAATGGCTCCACAGGGTCATTATATACATAAGTTAAAGGTCGAGAGTTAATAATAGATTCAATTTCTGCAAGTATAGTTTGCAGTTCTTCAAATGTAACCAATGCCCTACCAAGAATTTTCCTCAAAATGACCTTTGTCATACGAACCATTCGCTCCCAATAACCCCCCCACCATGAGGCTCTTTCTACTATATATTTCCATTTGATACCCTTATTACCAAAATAGTTCTGTATTTCAAAGTTCTTAATGTTCGTATAAAGTTTCTTTAGTTCCTTTCCACTACTTTTAAAAGTCAGAGCGTTATCGGAATTCACAACCTTGCACACACCTCTTCTGGAGATGAAACGTCTGAATGCAAGTAGAAAATGTTCAGAACTGAGACTGGATACTATCTCCAAGTGCACTGCTCGAGTGACTGCACACGTGAATAATGCAATGTAAGATTTGTTATTGTCTCTTGTGAATAAGGGTCCAGCAAAATCGATTCCGACGACTTCAAAAGGTTGAGCCTCACTAGTTCTTGATATGGGAAGCGGAGCTGTTACTTGCTGTCCTTGTTTGGCCTTAAACCGTCTGCATAGAAAACATTTGTTCAAGCAGGATTTCACAGCTTGCCTGCCCTTAATGATCCAAAAGCGTTCTCTTAATTGAGTGAGTGTGTCAGATATACCAGAATGACCTAAATTTTCGTGTTCCTTCATGATCAAAAGATTAGTAAATCGAGCCTTCTTCGGCAAAATAATTGGATGCTTAGATTCATCAGAAAAATTAGAACCTTGAATTCTTCCCTTTAATACTATTAGACCTTCTGTTGTCAAAATGGGATTCAAATTATATAACTTAAAATCAGGAGAAACTGAATTTTTTGCCTTTAATGTAGTATGTTCTTTGTTAAATTCACTTTGCTGCACAAATAGAAGCCAATAATTTTCTGCTGCAGATATTTCATTTGTTGTCAGCGCTCCTGAACGTTTTTCAGACCTAGATTTGATGTTATTTAGAAATCTAAAAACATAGGCGGTTGTTCTTAAAACTCTATTCAAACTACTGTAATTCTCCAGATTCAATAATGGCATTGCAGCTTCTACGTTAACCTGGAGTGTTGTAGCTCCATGTCTTTCTTCAACCACACTGTCCATGTCACAGGAAAATTCCACTAGAGAGTCATACGGTATACTTAATTCTGACAACCAAGCTGGTCCTTGACTCCATACTTTGTCATTCATTAAGGAATTTGCTTTCACACCTCTCGTCAATTTATCCGCCGGATTGACCTTGCCTTTGCAAAAGTGCCATTTTTTAGGATCAGTTTTTTCCCTGATTTCTATCACTCGGTTTTTCACAAACTGCTTATAATCGTTAGCTGAATTTTTTATCCAATGAAGGCAAATCTGAGAGTCAGTCCAATAAAAAATATTTCTGGGGTCCAGCATAGGAAAAACAGATTTAAGATATGATCCTAATCTTGCTGAGACTAAAGTGCCAAGTAATTCAAGTCTCGGTAATGTAATCTTCTTCAAAGGGGCTAGTCGAGACTTAGAAATTATAAAACTTGTTTTGCATTCTTCAGAATTCGTAAATCGAAAATAAGCCACTGAACCATAACATTTTGGGCTAGCATCAGAAAATATGTGTACCTCTACTGTGTTCCAGCAAAGTTCGTTAAAGTACAGCCTAGGAATTCCAGTGAACTTAAAATTTCTAGCTTCATTTAGCCATTCTAAAAACAACATTTCAGTTTCATGTGGAACAGGTTCGTCCCACTGGTTACCATTTTCACATACTGATTGTAATATAATTTTTATGCGAATCAAAAATGGATTCATGATCCCTAATGGATCAAATAACATTCCGCAAACAGCCAAAATATATCGCTTTGTTATAAATCTGTCCTCCGGTAATTTGTTAAATTGTGAAGTGTCAATCAGTAATACGTCATTCGTATTATCCCAAATAATCCCTAATATTTTTAGTTCAACATTGGATTCCTCCGGATCTTCTCGACATTCGAAATTGTCTGTCTTCCATAACTGATTAAGCTTAGAAGAATTAGAAATCCAAGCCCTGAGATTCATGCTAGCTTCACCTAAAATATACATCATTTCCTTAGACAATTGTAATGCCTTGTTCACATCATCAGTGCCAGAGATGAGATCATCCACGTAGAGAGATCGTAACATTTCTGTTGCTTCCGGGTAGTCATTCTCAAATTTTTTCAAATGAAGCCTGATTGTTGCCGATAATAGAAAAGGGGAACATTTCACCCCAAAGGGAACTCTGCAGAATTGTAATGTCCTAATTCGTTTAGCAGCATCGGAATGGAGATCGGGCCCCTCCCCATCATTCCATAAAAATTTCAAAAAATTCCTATCCTCATCCGCGATTCCTACTTCTAGAAAAGCTCGTTGAATGTCTGCGCAAAACGCTACAGGGTGTAACCTAAACCTCAAAATTATCCTGAGTAAATCTGGATTTAAATTAGGACCGCTCTCTAAACAATCGTTAAGAGATAATTCATCCCTGCCCTTACATGAACCGTCAAAAACTATCCTAACCTTAGAACTTTTCTTTTGCTCGCGTACTACTGCATGATGCGGCATGTAATAGCCTGTACCCGTATTGTCATTTAAATCCGACGCTACTTCCTCTATGATGCCCTCCTTTAAATGTTCCTCAATAATTTCCTTATATTTAAAATATAAGTCCGGATTCCTACCAAAAACAGTGTTCAAATGAGATAGACGTCGTCTTGCTATCCCATAATTACTGTCCAATTTTTTAACATTGTTTTTCCACAACAATCGCGTTTCATATCTTTTATTTCTATAAGTAGTGGTTTGCCTAAATAACTCTAAAATTTCATCATCTGATTTAGAATGTTCTTTGTCCGGATTAATTCCAATTGCCTCTAATTCCCATAAATTTTTAACCCTTTGATGGTCCAATTCCTCCTTAACAACATGTAAATGATTAACGCGCACTTTCTGACAATTCTTAAGTGCTTTAGGGTCCCTTTCCTTTCCTTGTATCACAAATCCAAATAAGGTATCTGTTGCCATTAATCGTTTAGAAATTCTCACGTTCCTTTCTCCAAGAATTTCCCCAATGTAATCCGATCCAATAAGTACATGAATTTTACTTAAATTACTGTTATCTGCCAATTCAATGCCCTTTTCTAGTGCGATATTACGCACCCATTGTGAAGGAATTTTAATTTCCCCAAATGTAATTGAATCAATAACCACAGCCCTTAATTTAATTTTCTTATTAGTTTCTCTTACATTATGTAATACTATTTCTACAATATTATAAGTTTTCCTTTCAGTATTTTCATTGCCAAAAGTATAAATTAAAAGGGTTTCCCTTCCGATTGTTTTTAATCCCAATAAATTGCACACTTCGCGCAATACAAATGTCCTAGAACTTCCATTGTCAATAAGACACCTCAATAAATGGCATTTGGTTTGAACATTAAATACACTTGCCGTTACAGTCTGCAACAACACCGAATCACTCGGCGTGTCCTCAAGCTCTTTATTCTTATTACAAACCAAATTTAAAGAACTTTCTGACTGTATTTGTTTTTTATCCTCAACTGAGCGGGATTCATTTCTTTCTGTATTACATATTAATGAGTTATGCCAGGGAGACGCGCAATACTTGCACTTATGATCTTTACGAGAACAAAATTTACTCAAATGATTTGAAAAACATATAAAACATAATCCCTTGGCCATTAGAGCCTTTTTCTTTTCATAAACATTTGAAGAACAATCATGATTCATATGTGCCGAGGAACAAAACAAACAGCCCTGAACTCCAGTATTTTGAGAAAACGAACTCGTATTTCTTTTGTTATTAAATTTAGGCCTATTATTATCATAAGAATACCTATTATGATAACCAGATAAATTTCTTTCCGCCTGAGTCGCTAAAACGGAAGCTGATGATTTAGGGGGATGATATTCGCTCCTTTTAGAATTTAAGTAAGGTTTATTGTGGCCTGTCATTTTGTTCCGAAAATTATTTTCATTTGCGCTATTATTTCTGGGATTCGCTAAAATTATCGATGCTTCTCGTATTTCTAATTCTTTACGTATAAAATCAACTAATTTAGAAATATCAAACAATTCATCTGAATTACGCTGTCTATTATAACTTAAATTTAATTCTTCCGGTAGTTTTTGTAATATTACAGGGCATAACAGATTACTGTAAGTGCCTGTTGCCACATTTAATGATTGTAACGAACGAATTTGTACCTCAATCGCGTCGTACTTTCTCCTTAATTCAGTAACATTCGCGCATGATTTCACCGGCTCTATTAATAGTAACTTATGCATGTGGGACGATATAATTACGTCACTTCGTCCAAAACGTTCCTTAAGTAATTGTACTGATGCATCGTAATTCGATTCTGTCAATGAAAACCCAGATACAGCGCTCAAGGCGATACCTCCTAAGAAAGATTTCAAATACGTAAATTTCTCAATTTTGCTTAAAGAATTATTATTATGTATCGCTACCTCGTAAGAGTTCCAGAAGTCCAACCATGAACTACAGTCACCAAGAAAATGTACAACTTGTAATTTCGGAAGTTTAACTGTACTTCTGGTTTCAGTTCTAACTGTTAGGTTCTCTGAACCAATTCCTGTTTGATCACTTGATCTAGCGATCTGACCAGGCAACGGCCTGTCATTTAAATTATCCACTAGCCTTTCTAATTTTGTTTTTACATCGATCCCTTTTTCCCTGTATTCCTCGCAGCCTGCTACATCTTCAGCTATATCTTTAACTTTAATTTTTATTTGTATTTCATAATCGATGTTTACGAGTTCTGCTTGTTTGTCCAGGAGCTGAGCCTTTAATCTAAGAAGCTCCTCAATTTTCATTAATTTCGTGTACTCCTCCGTAATTTCGGAGTTCAGAACTTTTTCGATTTTCCCCAAATATTTCGTAAATGAGGTTCTTAAACCTCTTCTTTTTTCCTTCAATCTTTCTAGATCCATTTTAAACCCAATATCATAACAAGAGAACAAAAATAAAAATTATGAAACCTTCTAATTGCTTAATAATAACCCCTATCCATATATTTATTAAATAAAAATAAACATGTATTGTCTATATATCGAAAAATGTAAACATCATCTTTAAATATCATTTAAGAACAAAAAAAATAAATATCGTTAAAACAGAAGTAAATCAATTTAAAATAGCCTTTAATGAAACCAAAACTAAATAAATAATTTTGTATTAAACCAGAAGTAACTCTATTTTAATAGCATTGCAAGAAACAAAAAATAATTAAATAATATTCCATTAAAAAAAAAAACAATTTCGTTTTCAAAGAAACAAAAAGAAACACCATTTAAACAACATTTTATGAAACGAAAGTAATTTTTCAATTATTTAAATGTTGAATGAAACCATTTATATTCAAAAACCCAAACTATTTTTTAATTATTCAAATTTTGAAACCATTTATTTCATATATCAGCAAAATTTTATAAATTATAAATAATATTATATATAAACCAAATGAATTCGATGTCCTCACAGACTGCAACTATTTCATAACAAAAACTACGCTTTTCTTTTAAAACCGAAACCATAACTTTTAACTCCCAAATTCAAACCAAAATAATGAAATAATAAGGGAAAAGCCTACCTCCCATATCCGATGCATGCTTAGATGATTTTTTACATCATTAATCCAAAAAATGCAGTTCATCACGTCCGGGTCACCAGAATGTTCATTAATCTTTCAATGTTCCATAAACTCACACACATTTCATAATTATCCATTTCCATAAATGATGAAAGTAATCGTTCTTTTCCATTTTATTTATTCACTTCACAAAAAACATATAACATAACACGGATTCACAATAAAAACATAAATAAACATTTAATCAACGCTATATTTTTAAACGGTCAAGTCCTTTCAGATCACATTTTTAACTACTCAGTAATCATACATCGGCGCGTCGAAAATGACGACTAGTAGCGCCGCCTGAGAGGATGCAAAGACAATTCAATTTGCAACAGTGGTTTTAAATTATCAAAGAAGTTTCATTATTTTCTCTAAGCAGATACATGGGCAATAATACATCATTACACTGATGCAATGATTCAACACCAAATCGTAAACCATGTGCGAATGACAGCAGTATAAACTACCCTAACAGAATTGATTCAATACTGGGTTGTGAAACATGGACAGAAAGATGCAGTCTAAATTCCCCAATGGTGAAATAATTCAACACTTACTCGAAATATGTGATGAAAGGAGTCTTCTTTCCTTCTGCAATCTTCAAGTACGAAACTACACTACAATTCAGCAACATCTGGTAGTCATATGGCAGACTGAAGTAGAAAAATGACTAAGTAAACTATTTTGATGTAAGGTATTATCTGCTGTCAAAAAAGTATTAAGCCTATACCAGGAATCAAAACGTGTATGGCTGTGGGTTAAGCTTCCCTTGGGTTAGTTGGTAGCTCAATAGAAACATAGAAACAAAATTTAATCATTTTTTAACAATTTTTACCCTCAAAATTTATTTGATTATTTGTATTATTTTTTTTCCAAGACCTATATACTGTTTGATTTTTTTAAAACTAAGTCTTATTCAAATGCACCATTCATCATTGACACCTTATTTCTTATTTCACAGTTAAACTAGTATGTTGTGGCCACCACAAGACTTTCTTCTATATTTTCCTATACAAATTCACTCAGTAACAAAAAAAAATTACAATTTTTTTCAAAGTATTTTTTTCGTTAAAAGTAAAAAAAAAATCGATAACTTTGCTTTAAATTATCACATATTTATAGTTCAACCATTTGTTTTGACGAGACCTTTCGAAAGATACCCATCTTGAAAATTTACCGCCCCTCCCAGGTGGGGAAGCAATGCCCCCACATGCACAAAATTTTTTTCCTAATTAACTACTACTATTATCAATAATTCATATTAATTTTATATTCACAGGTTAAGAATAACTCTCATTATATACATTTATACAAAATTTTGCCCTATACTGCCATATTAAAAATTTAGAAAAAATACGATCACAGCGCCACCTGTTGAGCTATTGATCCCCAAATCTAATCAGCACCAGTTTATGTCAGGGGCCAACTAAATACCAAGTTTGGTTAAATTTTGTTAAAAAAAAAAAAATATATATATATATTTTTTTTTTCTGAGTTTTTTTTTTTTTTTTTTTGTTAAAATTAAAAAAAATTCGATAACTTTGTTTTAAATTATCACAGATTTATAGTTCAACCATTCGATTTAAAGGTATTGGCGAGACCTTTCGAAAGATACCCATCTTGAAAATTTACTCTCCTCGAGGGGGGACTTCCACCCCAGGGGGGGGGGGGGGCGAGGCTCTTACACACACAAAAAATTTTTCCCAGTTGACTAGCTCTATTATAAATAATTCTTGTAAATCTCATAATGATTACTAAAAAATAACTCTCTTTATGCACATTTATACAAAATTTTGTTCTATATCACCATGTTAAAAATTTAGAAAAAGTGGGATGGCAACGCAACCTGTAAAACAATTTTTACCAAAAGTTGATAGGCACTAATTTATGTCAAGGTGCAACTGCATACCAATTTGTATGAAATTCTGTGCAGTACCCAAGCAGCACAGAAACGTTCTCTGAACGTTCAAAAATTGTTCTGCAAACACGTTCTAAGAACGTTCACTTTGAACGTGTTATAGCAACACCTCCTGTAATAATGCCTACGAGCTGAGTTCTACGTCATGGAAGATCGGCCGATTTTATCCAATCAACACTTCCTATTATACATGTTGGATCGTGGGGATTGGATAAAATCGGCCGAACTTCCGTGACGTAGAGCTGAGCTCGGAGGCATTATTACAGGTGGTGTTGGTTATAGACGTCTATTTGTCCATCTTGAAGCAGTACAATAGTACGGTTCAGAGAACGTTCAATGAACGTGTAGCAATCACCATCGGTGTTATAGAAACGTCCTGAGAACGTTCTACGTATACGGTCTCAGAACGTTCTAAACGTTTTCAAAACGTTATACACATTTTCAGAACGTTCTAGAAAACGTACTGTAAACGTTTTAAAATAGTGTAGTCAAAAAAAAAAAAAAAAGTGACGTCATTATAAAAAATCCCCTCAGTACGGGCGTTTAGAAGTAAAATGTACATAGCTGATGACGAATAATGATACAACACATGAACAGGGATATGAATTACTTTTTTTTTTTTTTTTCAATTCAAATAATGTTTGAGAAATTTTAACATACTTGCTATTCCTTTAATTTTAACGTATATGCATGAAAAATTCTATATTCTATGACAGTTTTCCCCCAAAAATGTCATAACGTCTTTTTATCCCTTAAAAAATTTCTTAAATCTTTGCATTTTTTAAAAATTTCTTTTTTCCCCTAATCTGAAGATAATGAAGTTATAGTATTAATTAAAAAACTTTGAATAAACACAATGAAATGCAAGAACTCGCACCAACTGTTTCGCGTCAAAAGAAGACACAACCCTTCATCAGGCGAGCAATGTAGGCGCGAGAACTGCAAACAAGCACGTTGAGTGTGTTGAATGCGTTGCCGCTTTGTTTATAGCAGCCGTCCTTTGTTTGTAGCAGTCGCGAGTTCTTGCATTTTACGGTGTTTATTCAAAGTTTCGTAATTAATACTATAACGTCATTATCTTCAGATTAGGGGAAAAAAGAAATTTTTTAAAAATGCAAAAATTTAAGGAATTTTTTAAGGGATATAGAGACGTTATGACACTTTTTGGAAATTACTGTCATAAAATATGGAATTTTTCATACATATACGTTGAAATTAAAGGAATAGTAAGTATGTTAAATTTTCTCAAACATTATTTGAATTAAAAAAAAAAAAAAAAAGTAATTTATATCCCCGTTGCTGTGTTGTATCATTATTCTTCATCTGCTATGTACAACTAAACTCTTGAATTATTTTGCTTGTTTTAATCCTTGTGATTCCGAATGCGTCATCCTATGATTAATGTTTGTTTTTCATGGTTGTTTTCTGTTTGATTCTCTGATTCCTTGAACTTAATAATTTATTCCAATTTATTCTTCATGTTTAACTTCAATTAATTTCTCGTACGATAGGGTGCCCGCTAGCAATTTGCTATTATAGCTGCTAACGAACGAAATCGTACATTGGTGCTCAACGACGAAAAAGGTCACTACTGACGAGTTTTTTTTTCTACGGTTCTAAGCTTTTCCTTAAAAAAATTTTTTTCAAAATGATGTCTTAATTTTTTATTTCCTCGTTGCTTGTTTGTATCTTTTGATTTGAGTTTCATGTGGTTTTTAGCACCGGCAAAATTATTAAAATTGCAATTTACAATATAGGAATAAATTTATGATTAGACTGAAGTTAAATAAAATAAAAATAAATAAATAAATAATAAATGCTTCAATAAATCACAATCAGTCTCCCCAGGTTATTTAAATTTCTTGTAATTTCCTTCTCATTGTTCTATGTGGTTTCAGTGATCTTATATCTGCTGCTTGGCTTTAACTAAGATTAAAAATTCATTTATACTATTTTTTTTTTTTTTTTTTTTTTTAAATACAGGGTGCAAAGCATAGTCACGAGAATACCTTTATCTCCGCAACTATTGGTCGCAAATATATAGTTTCAGTTACAAAATGTTTTAAAAAATATGAGCACTTACTTTTTGCTTACTTTTTTTTTTTGTAAATACATTTTCTTATTGGAGGACATCTGAGACCAATTGTTGCGCAAATAAAGGCCTGCTCTCGACTTTGCACCCTGTATATTCTAAACATTTCTGGGTACTACTTTGTAAGTCCATGGATAGTTTATAAATATATTTGAATGCTGAAGTTCATAGAAAGTTTTAATATTCCAACATAAAAAATAATTTCGAAAATGAATGTACCAATACACCGCTAAAATAATATATAATTGAGTTTAGAATATATTGTTAATTTATATTTATAATAATAAGAAATTGAAACGAAAAATTAAAAATTAGTTAGAAGGAAGAAATTTAAAAAATTTCCAAATACTTAAATATATAAATATTTTTTTAATCAAAATATTTTTCTAAAATATTTAACATACTTCATATTTTTAAATTTCAGTGCAAGTGTGTATACATATTTTCAGTTTACAGCAGCAGTTTACAAAAATGATGTTTGCAGGTATTTAAATTCATTCCACATGGCAATGTAATTGGTATTCTTTAAATGTTTAAATTTCTTTAAATTGAGTCAACGCAATTTTTACTCATTTGATGTAATTATGCTATCATGGCATATTAAATAATTAATAAATGTAAATATTATTATTAATAAATAATATAGTAAGTATATTATTTATAATTAATATATTATTTCTTAGTATATCATTTATTTACTTATTAATATCGTTTTTTTTTTTTTTTTTTTTTTTTTTTTTTTTTTTTAAGCAGAATATGTTTTTTTTCTTTTTATAAAGATGTGGAATAAAATTGAATTGAATCTTTGTTTTAGTATGCAGTTAAACAAGTTGATATATTTTATTTGATAAATTACAGTAAAGAGATATTTAAAATTATAAGTCGGTGAAACTTAGGATATTATTTTAAAAATATGCAATTTGCATAAACTAGATTATATATATGATCATATAAACATTAAATAAATACTTCAGAATTTAAAAAGAAAAAAAAAAAAAAGAATTACAAACCTTAATTTTCTTCATAAACCTTACAAACCTTTCTTCAAACTTTCTTAATTTTCTTTCAAGAAAACACCCTTGCAACTAGCATTTTAAAATACACAATGACCAGTCTGCAAGGGCATTCACTTAAAATTTACTCTCATCTTTTAAACTCTTTATGTTACTTCATTCAGAAACATAATAACCAAAAATAGTCATTTTAACAATTTCCATCTCAGAAGACTAAATTAATAAAATGAATCCATAATTTCTAAGCGGTTTTCTGTAACTGGAGCAGTTTTTTTCTGCGATAAAACGCTGCTTACAAGTTTCAAAAGTTAGTCTTAAGAACTTACGCAGATATGAAAATGATTGTTTAATTGATATTAAAATAAGACTTTAATAAATAGAACATAGAGAATATTACAGGTTAAAAATATTACATTTTTACCTTTTCTAAAGCTTATCCAAGTCATTATAACGCGAAAACTGAACAAAACAGATTACATGTTTTAAAATTACCGCTTCACATAACGACACGACATTCCCAAGACCTGGCGTTGGCGTTTGTTTCACTTTGCACGGTCAGCGAGAATTAAATAAATGCAATCCACAGCTGTCAATTTCATCTGCTCTTCCCTTCTTACATCCGGAATAATCATGTTTCAAAGTTCAACATTTGAAACAGAAATTTATTAAGCATTTATAGCTGTAGAAAACATATAGTTTTTTTTTTCTTTCTTTTTAGGAAAAATGGAGCTGAGTTAAACAATTATTTAAATTTTTATAAAGTATTTGAAAAACTTATGAGATCACTTTATTTTTCCATTTTAAAATCTCGAATTAAACGGAAAAGTATATTTTGTTTTAGTGTATATTTTAGTATTGAACAAAATATTCAGTGAAAGGATCAGAAATGGCATACACTTTATTTTTTCTGTATACATAAAAAGAACGCAATGGATGCATGGAAATTTTCGGGGTTTTAACACTCCTTGAGACGTCCTCGATAGGATTCGACAATTTTTAGAACTTGTTTGCGCATCTTAATAAAATTTTGTGGAAATTGCATCTGAAGAATCAGTGGACAGAATTTAACCTAACTTGATATTTAGTCGAACTTTTATTTGAACTAGCCCCGATTAATTTTTGGAATATATGACCTAATAGGTGCTCAGCTATTATGTAATGCCCCCCCCCCTCCATGTAACGGAGGGCAGTATCTCAGTTTCTATTGAATAAAACGGCACCAAACTTGATATGTGAGATAGATATTATGTTAAACTATGGTGATCTAATTTGAGCATATATTGATTGAGAGGTGGCACTAATGTGCTGTAACTCAATGCCGTTTAAAGGAAAGCAATATCTCAGATTATTATTATTATTATTAAAAATTCACTAACATGAGTATGTGAAATATATATTATGAAAAACTATGATAATTCAGTTTGGGTATATATCGGCCGATATAGTACTCTATATTATGCAATTTTTCCAGATAGCTATACCTCAGCATGTGTTAGGGAAATCTGCAACAAATTTAATATGTAAAATTTTAATTTTGAGATACAGTGTTTATTAAATTTTTGTTCATGTTAACTGGTTAAGTGGCGCTGTTATATAGAATGTTACAGAATAAAGTAGTGCGATGGGTAGAAGATTTCTTTTAAACAGTTTAATTAAAAGAGAATGGCTACGTAAAATGTTCATCTATTAAGAAAATACTTTTTGAAATATACATTAAATAATTTTCTTTTATTAAAATTTATTAAATAAAATTTGGATTTAAAAAAAATAAATAAATAAAATAAGAACAATTAAAGAGATTAATGATTTAAAAACATTATCAATATTGATAATTTACAGTAACATTCAAACCTAAATAGAATCATAAATAAAATATAATAAAAGTTTAAAATTATGCTTAAAGAAAGAAAAAAAACTCATTTCTGTAACTTCCCGATGAGTATTAGTGACCGCGAGGTTCTACTCCCGAACCTTACAGACGGGAAGTGTTGGTTTCGATTCCTGGTCGCGCTCGTCGACTTAGGTTTTCGGAGTTTTCCGTGATTTTCTTTGAAACTCGCATAAATAAGGGTTAGGCATTCTTAGAATGATTTCCACGGAGGACACACCATCCAGACCTAGGACCCTCGTGTAGTTAGTTTGTTTTAATCCTAACATCAACATTCTATTACGAAATCAAAACTGAATCTGGACATTTTGTCCTATTCGTAATAATCTCACTGAGACGGAACGTTTTATGACGGTGTTACGTTTAAACGTTTTGTATAGAAATGAAATTGTACGTTTTATGGAAAGTACAATGCACACTTTTTTTGAACGTTCTAAATAATACAATTTTTGAACGTCTAATGGAACGTTCTTTTGACACGAAACACGGTGTTTGAACTATTGTAACCGTTATTAGACGTACAAAGAACGTTCCGGTGCTACTTGGGTAGTTCCTGAGATACAGTTGCCACAAAATTTTGTCACACACACACAGACAGACTGACAGACAGACAGAGATTTTCTAAAAATGGTCAAATCGTGTTCTACAGCTCTTAAAACGTGTCAATCCGTCAAAAACCCGAGGTCGAAAATTTTTACGAATCCAATACTTTCTTCTATTGAATATAGAAGAAAGTAAAAAAAAAAACATTTGCACTCCGGGAGTGCCGACAGAAGTGAAAACGTGAACAATTACGTGTGTATTTCTTGAATCGTCAGGAAATATTTTTATTGTGCAGGAAATACTTTTAAATAAAGTGTTTTTTTATTAATATAAACTACTACTGCAAAAATTACATTACAATTTTATTTATTGCGCTAACTGCAATAGAGACAGTGTCCGGAGATGAGAGAAGTCGTGTAGAGCCGCACCAGATTGTAAAAACGTGAGAAAAATGGCGGCTTTGGCCTTTCTTACTTTTTTGTGAGGTCTAACTGCAACGTTTCCGGTTGCAATCTTTAAGAAACAGTGTCCGGAGATGAGCGAAGTGATGTAGAGCCGCACCAGATTATAAAAACGTGAGAAAAATGGCGGCTTTGGCCTTTCTCACTGTTTTGTGAGGTCTAACTGGAACGTTTCCGGCTGCAATCTTTAAGAGACAGTGTCCAGAGATGAGAGAAGTCGTGTAGAGCCGCACCAGATTGTAAAAACGTGAGAAAAATGGCGGCTTTGACCTTTCTCACGGTTTTGTGAGGTCTAACTGCAACGTTTCCGGTTGCAATCTTTAAGAAACAGTGTCCGGAGATGAGAGAAGTCGTGTAGAGCCGCACCAGATTGTAAAAATGTGAAAAAAATTGCGGCTTTGGCCTTTCTCACGGTTTTGTGAGGTCTAACTGCAACGTTTCCGGTTGCAATCTTTAAGAAACAGTGTCCGGAGATGAGGGAAGTCGTGTAGAGCCGCACCAGATTGTAAAAATGTGAGAAAAATTGCGGCTTTGGCCTTTCTCACGGTTTTGTGAGGTCTAACTGCAATAGAGACAGTGTCCGAAGATGAGAGAAGTCGTATAGAGCCGCACCAGATTGTAGAAACGTGAGAAAAATGGCAGCTTTGGGCTTTCTCACGGTTTTGTGAGGTCTAACTGCAATAGAGACAGTGCCCCGAGATGAGAGAAGTCGTGTAGAGCCGCACCAGATTTTATAACAATATACAGTATATAATTATTAACACTTCACATGAGCAAGTTAATTGTATGATACATTATTGTATCATACAAGGATGGAAAGCGTTTGCTGATGATGACGTGAATTCAATGATTTTTGTTCACCCAAAACTTTTCACTTCAAATGGAAAGCGTCAGCTGACGATGACGGGAATTCAAAGATTTTTGTTCACCCAAAACTTTTCACTTCAAATGGAAAGCGTCAGCTGACGATGACGGGAATTCAAAGATTTTTGTTCACCCAAAAGTGCTCAACGCGCCTAAAGAAGTTTTCACTTCAAAAAAATAAATAAATAAATAAATAAATAAATAAATAAAATAAATTATGAATGCATTTTTTTTTTTAAACTTAGATGCAAGAGTATGAATATACATATATTCACTGCATATGCATTTATATGCCTGTGGTGTGTATTTTTGCTCATTTTCTTCCCTTACAGCACAACATCAACAAAATGAAACATTAAAGGTAATCTTGACATGTAACAATAGACATCAACTGTTCACTAAAAATTGGCAAACGTGAAAGGAAATCCGCATTTCCTTGTTCTTCGGACTTCGTGTAACGGATGTCGAATTGGAAGTTTTGTAAAAATAATGCATAATATAAAAGGCGTGTTGCACACAGTCCTGGAAGTTTTGATTTCTTACCGAAAATGTGGAGTAAAGGTTGATGATCTGTATATAATGTGAATTTACGACCGATCAAATAAAAATGAAATTTTTCTACACCCCATTTAATTGCCAATGCTTCTTTATCAATTTGACTATAGTTCTTTTCACTGGAACGCGAAGCAAACGTGAAGCAAAAGCAATTTCATTGTACGTGAAGCAAAAGCAATGGGGAAGTTGCACACTGAAGGAAAAACAATTTCTTTTAATTGTAATCGATAAAATCAATCTTGAGAATCCGAAAAATCCAATTAAAATCGTTAAATTATTTCAAATTAACTTTTAATTAACGTTTTAAAATCGCTAAAAACCAAAACAAAACCACGTGATCCGAAAACGCTCCGTGAGGGGGTTGACGTCAAAGTACACGAACTGTGAATGTTTACACTCTTTTACCGCTTGCTTTTCTTTTTGTTCGCTCTATTCTAATCTGTATTTTATAGTTTATTCTTAAAATTTTTACCTTTTGTAAGAAATAACTTAAACCTTCCATAACTATACTATATCTTATATCTTATATATATATATTTCTATTTTTATTTGTATAATGTCGATTTTGGATTTGTAAAAGAGCAATCGGATAATGTTCCGAAAATAGATGCTCTTTCCATATTCTCATTTTTGAGAAGAAACCTCGATTTTATTAGCGCATAAATATAAGAGTAGCTAAAGCTAAACGATCTAGATTTGTTCTGTATTCATATTTTGAAAATTATAAACGTCTTCATAATAGAATTTTAACATTGCTTTAATATATTAGTAGTATTTTTTTTACATTTCTCTAATTTTTTAGATGCTTGTATGTGAGAATATTTCTTTTTTCATAATGTATGCTTAAAGATTTAATTATAATTAAAATATTCATTAAAATTTCATAGTACATAAAAATATATTTTACTGATTATTTTATTATTATTTTTTTTAACCAGAATTTTTTAATTATGTTATTTTATAAATTATATATGATTATTTTATAGAGCAGCTATTAATTATGTATTTAATATTTACTTCATGTTTTTGCAACGAAAAAAAAAATGTTATTTTCAAATTGCATCATTTATTTATTATTTATTATTTTATTTTATTAAAAAAAAAAAAAAAAAAAAAAAAAAGTTTACTTTTTATAATTTTTTAAGTAATTTATATATATATATATTTCAATTTTATCCATTTAATTTTCCATTTAATTTTCTTAAATTTATTTGAATTATATTGTTCTACGTTGTTTACATTAGCAACGGCTGTTACACAACTATTTATTTATTTAATTAATTCATTTCAAAAGGAAAATATAATTAAATGTTTTTATCGGGAAAATGTTAATATCGCATAAAGAATTAGTCTTATTAAAATTTAAGTTTAATAAAAACTTATTTATTATTTATTTAATGCCTTTGAAAGGAAAATCTTTTGTTATTTATTTATTTATTGTACTAATCGAAAGGAAATGGTAATATAGCAGAAAAAGTGATTGCAATAAAGTACATGGTGCCAAAATTAAAGTATATTTAATAGATGCTGAGATACAGCTATCCTTAAAGTCTTAGTTTTTGAATAATAGCAGCTTTCGCCTCCTGATATGTACACAAATTGAAGTGCCCACGAAAGATATTGCTGCGGGCAATAAGAACCCAGATCCAAAAAAGCAGGGTACACTGGAGGGAAAGAAGTTGCCGCAGGCTGCGAATAACCAAGACGATGTTAAGAGCGATTTCAATGAATTTATTTTTTAATTATCTATTTATTTATTTTTTGTTTATAGAATGATATAAAAGAAATAAAAGTTTTTTTTTTTTTTTTTTTTTTTTGTTAATTTATTAAATTTAGCGACCAGCGAAGCAGGTGAAGACCGTCAGTTATAGTTTTTGCAAGGGTTGTTCCAGGTTTACTTTTGGGGCTCATTTTTGTGAAAAACATATTTTTTTTTTTTTTTTTTTTTTTTTTTTTTTGTGAAAAACAAAATAATTTTGTGAAAATTTATTTCTTTTTGTGATAAAAAGAATTATCACACGAAACCTTTCACTTAAGAAGTTACTCTATCTAATGTCCATTATCAAGTTAACAGCATATTACTGAGCCAAGTATACACACTCATTAAAAATAATATTGTTAACGTGGAAAACTTTTACAAAATCATCATCTTTTTAAAAATAAATCTTGAGAAAGGCCTGTTGTTATGAATCTGAATTTTGTGAAGAGACCTATTTTATGGATTTGTATTTTCTAAAGGGGCCCATTTTAGATATTTGGATTTTGTGAAGGGGAAACAAATGGGTCCCAGCTTTTACCTGGATCGACCCCTGATATATTCTAAACATATCTGGATTTTACATTAAGGCTTCATTGATAAATGAATTTAATCTATATATATAAAAGAGCAGAGTCTGTCTGTGTGTGTGTGTGTGTGTGTGTCCGCTATGGAATCCTAGGCCGTTTCACCGAGCGGGACCAAATTTGGCACGGTTAATGGTTACGACCCGAGAAAGACAACGCCGCAAGCGATTTTACAAAATTCGCCCCCCAAGGGGGGGAGGGGGCAAAACGTAATTTCACAAAATCCTTCATATCTCAAACAAAAAAAACAGATATCCGTAAAATTTTTGCTTTTAAATATAGCTAATACAAATGTCTAAAAATCGGTATCTGGAATTTTTGAAATTTGGTCCCCAAGGGGGGCGGGGGGGCAAAACGTGATTTCACATGCCTAAAACGTGATTTCGCATGATCCTATATATCTCAAACAAAAAAAATAGATATACGTGAAATTTTTGCTATAAAATATAGGTAATGCAACTATCTAAAAACCAATTTCTGGAATTTTAGAAATTCAGCCCCCAGGTGGGGCAGCAAGGGGGGGGGGGCTATGGGGCAAAAACAAATAGAAATACAGTTAGGCCGTTCAGAATTGGTGCAGATAGGTTTAAGAGGCCTGCAAGTCGAATGGGGATATTTTTGATTGTGTAAAGTTATTAGGAGGGGCAAGAAGGGGGGGGAGGGGGGGCAAAAAAATAAAAATAGTGTCAGATCGTTCAAAATTGGTACGTAGAGGTTTTCGATACTTACAAATCGATTGCGGATATTTTTGAATTTGTAAAATTATTAGGAGGGGTGGGTAGGGGGAGTGGGGCGGTAAGGGGGGGCAATGGGGCAAAAACAAATAGAAATACAGTTAGGCCGTTCAAAATTGGTACAGATAGGTTTAAGAGGCCTGCAAGTTGCATGGGGATATTTTCGAAAGTGCAAAGTTATTAGGAGGGGCGAGAAAGGGGGGAGGGGAGAGGGGGGGTGCAAAAAAATAAAAAAAACAGTTAGATCGTTCAAAATTGGTATATAAAGGTTTTCGATACTTACAAATCGATTGCGGATATTTTCGAATTTGTAAAATTATTAGGAGGGGCGGTAAGGGGGGGCTATGGGCAAAAGCAAATAGAAATACAGTTAGGCCATTCAAAATTGGTACAGATAGGTTTTAAAGACCTGCAAGTCGAATGGGGATATTTTCGAAAGTGTAAAGTTATTAGGAGGGGCGAGAAGGAGGGAGGGGATGGGGGGGAGGGCAAAAAATAAAAATAGAGTTAGATCGTTCAAAATTGGTACACAAATGGTTTTCGATACTTAAAATCGAATGCGGATATTTTTGAATTTGTAAAATTATTAGGAGGGGGCGGTAAGGGGGGGGGGCTATGGACAAAAACAAATAGAAATGCAGTTAGGCCGTTTAAAATTGGTACAGATTGGTTTTAGAGGCCTGCAAGTCGAATGGGATATATTTTCGAAAGTGTAATGTTATTAGAAGGGCCGGGAAAAGGGGGGGAGGACAGAGGGGAAAAAAAATATAGATCATTCAAAATTGGTACATGGAGGTTTTCGAGACCTACAAATCGATTGCGGATATTTTTGAATTTTTAAAATTATTGGGAGGGGCGGGAAGGGGGGAGGAAGCGGAAGGGCAAAAAAATAAAAATAGAGATAGATCGTTCAAAACTGGTGCATTGAGGTTTTTGATACTTACAAATCGATTGCGGATATTTTCGAATTTGTAAAATTATTAGGGCGCTCATATATATGCATTCGCGCGTGCGCATCGCGCACGTGTCTACGCTGCCGAAGGCAGTGGGGCCCCGGTGCGACATTTTTCCCGATCAGAGTTTTTTTTTCTTTTTCTTTTTTTTTTTTTTTTTTTTTTCACATGATAAAAATTAATGCAATTTTGAGAATTCATTAATTATAATGATTCATTTAAAAATAGTGACCAGCGAAGCGAGCGTAGCCTGCTAGTATATATATATATATTATATTATATATATATACACTGGTGGACAATTGCTAAGGACGGATGACAATAGCTTAGTTATTGTCATCCGACCTTAGAAATTGTCCACCAGTTTATATATTGCGTTTGATTGCTGAAATTTTCTGCAAATTTTTAATTAATTATTTAATACCATTCATATTTATAACTAGATCATGTATAACTTATAAGGTATTATTACATTTAACATATATTTCATGTGTTTATTTTATTTAAAGTACTTTATATCTTTCCTATTTCTAAATGTTGTTATTATTATTACTTTCTATTTCTATTAATCTTTTCTTTCTATTTTTAAATTTTTCCAAATAAAAAAGTAATTACATTATAAAAATAACTAAACGCGTTTCTATATATATATACATATATAAATAATATTAATATTTTTGTACGGAGACCTTCTTTTAATTTTATTTATTTATCTTATACTATTAAGTGAGCAATATTTGTATGTATATTTCACTGATCTCGAAAACGGTAGCTCGGACAGTCACGAGATTTAACACAAAGGTGCATCCCGAAGGGTCATTGTGCACATCGAAGTCAGATTTTCGAATTTTTTATTAGTTTTTTCTTAATTAATTAAAATGTGAAAATCATAACCTTCTAATTTCTGATAAAAAAAAAAGCCATTTAAATTTTAACATTTTATCCATAATTTAATTGTTGCCAGTTTTTTTTTTCGACAAAATAATTCTTATAATATTAAGTGAGCAATATTTGTATATTTCACTGATCTCGAAAACGATAGCTCGGACAGTCACGAGATTTAACACAAAGGTGCATCCCGAAGGGTCATTGTGCTCATCGAAGTCAGATTTTCGAATTTTTGATTAGTTTTTTCTTAATTAATTAAAATGTGAAAATCATAACCTTCTAATTTCTGATAAAAAAAGCCATTTAAATTTTAACATTTTATCCATACTTTAATTGTTGCCAATTTTTTTTTTCGACAAAATAATAATAATAATTTAGAAAAAAACGTACATTTATTTAAAATGAGGAAAATAAATCAGAAAGATTAGAAAATAGATTAGAAATATCACTCGCATCGTTACAAATAAGACACCAAATGAAAGGGAAAATTTTTGTAAATCCGATGCATTAAACAGCTTATCAATCCGCGATTGTAATGAAATGCTCGCCCTCTGGTGGGCTAAGGTGATATTATCACACCACTGATAGCTTTCACGCTGAAACAATGATAGAACAACAAGAAAACCCAATAATAAATACACGTGGCAATATTTACTAACAACTGCAGTTGAGAAAGCGTCATCTATCGATCATTACAAACGCGGATCGGATGATTAGTTTTTTCTTAATTAATTAAAATGTGAAAATAAAAACCTTCTAATTTCTGATAAATAAGACATTTAAATTTTAAAATTTTATCCATAATTTAATTGTTGCCATTTTTTTCGACAAAATAATAATAATAATAATAATAATAATAATAATAATAAACAACCGTACACTTATTTAAAATTAGGAAAATAAATCAGAAAGATTAGAAAATAAATTAGAAATATCAGTCGCATCGTTACAAATAAGATAGCAAATGAAAGGGAAAATTTTTTTTAATCCGATACATTAAACAGCTTACCAATCGGACAATTAGATTTTTTAAAATTAACTAAAGTATGAATTTTAGGTGGCAACAGCAGAAGATTGTATGGAAACCGTTAGGAGAAAAAAAATGAAAAATCTGCTTCACATTAAGTCACATGATTTTTAAAAGGGATTAAAAATTGCAGTTTTCAAATTCTTTTAAATTTTCTCTCACGAACACAAAAATATAATATACAGCCTGTACCCCCACAACACCAACTTGCATTTCAAATTTCATCAATTATTTTGGTTAATAAACAAAAGTTATTTTTTTTTTTCAAATTAAGTTTTATTCTATTTTCGAAAAGATTTATGTGATCATAGATATAATAATATATATAGATCTATCATCCCCATATTATCGTGCAAAGATTTTTGATGCCGAAAAAAAAGCTTTGGAATCAGCCATTAAGTGGTATTGAAGGGAAAAAAAAAAGAAGAATGAATTTGAAACTATATCTGGGGCTTTTCATTCACCTTTAGTAAATAAATTATTCATGAATTTTATTTTCTAAAACATTCGTGCATATTCCCGTGTGTATTCACTCGGGGAAAGACTGCCATATTTTGGTAGAATCGCCGTTTTTTCCCGAGTGAAAAGGAATCACTTTTTTGTCCCCAATGATCAATCTATATATTATTACTATATCAATGTATGTGATACGATAGATTAATAATTTGGGTTTAAAAAAAATTTAAATAGATTATTTAAACTCTATGAACCATACTTTTACTTTATCAGCTTCATTAACAGATCCTGCTGGGCGATTTTTTAAATTTTGGTGTTGAAGTACACCGAACGTTTTTCGACAAGAAGTTTAATATAGCAACAGCCATTTTAATCTAAGTAGCGCATCAAATATATAAAAACATTAATGATTTATTTTTACACAAAATTTACAGAAAAAATGCAGTTTTAAAGATAGGAAATTTATTTCAACAAGCACTATTTTAAACGTAAAAAGCATTAAAAATATAAGCAGAATAAAAAGGATTCTTATGTATAAACAAAAAAGAGTCTGATAAAATTATTAGCAAAATAGTCTTCCCCTTTTCATACAAAAAAAAAAAAAAAAAAAAAAAAAAATCCATCGCTAATATGGCGACAAAAATTCAAAAGCCGCCAATGGAGCGACATAATAAAGTTGTGTAACACGATAATGTTTACCTATTTATTTATTTTTTTATATAATAATCACTATGCTAATTTATCATACAAACAAATCGACCTCTGTGTGTTACTGCACTCTCACGCTGTCGAACAGAAATATTTGAAAAATTCAAATTAATATTTAAATAAATAAATAAATAAAAATATGTTTAATGGGAAATATATATAACCATAAAAAGATTAGTTGTCTAAAATACGGCAGAAATAGCGCTCATAGCATATTGTTACAAGGGATTAAGTCTTATTGTTACAATGGATTAAGTCTAAAATGGTGACAAAAATTCAAAAGCCGCTAAAGAGAACTATATTAAGGCTGTACTATCAGGTTTACAACCCATGAATTATATATAAACACAAAAAATTAATTGTCTCATGCGACAGACGTAGCCGGTCACAGCATATTGTAATATTTGGCGTGAAATTGCTGTCATTTAATGGTTGATTGGATAAAAAAAAAAAAAAAAAACATATGAAATAACGTAAAAGCAAATATTATGTTGTCTAAACCCAGTTACGTTTGAGTCCAGTCCGAGTTACATGTGCACAACTCGTATAGTGTTGTTCACATGTAACTGGGATTCAAATATAAAAGGGAAACTCCAATTTTTTCGATACTATCTATTTCGAAACTGTTATATAATAAGCACCTAAATGGAAGCTCATTGGTAAACTATTGTCGCAGGTAATAGGGACAAGCGCCCGAGTTGCAGTTGATGACCAAATCGCTGCTGAATGCAGCAGGGACCTGGAGCGAGCTTTTGAACAATTTCAGTAATTTATTTTAATTTATTTTTATAAAGCTATATAGAAACGAGTTTCCTTTAAATTTAGTGGCCAGCGAAGCGGGCAAAGCTTACTAGTTCAGAATGATAAGCGCATGTAATTTTCCTTAAATACTTTTCAATTTCTCAAACTGCATCACTATAATGCGTTTTTAATTATTCTCAATCTTCAGCTGCTATTTTAATAGAAATATTGTTAAGTTATAATATTGAAATGCATTAAAAAAGTTATATATATATATATATCTGTATATATATATAAATTACGTGTCACGATGTTTGTCCGGGGTAAACTCCTAAACTAAGGAACCGATTTTAATGAAATTTTGCACACTGTGTGCAGTTTGGTCCAACTTGAGAGATAGGATAGTTTTTATCTCAATTTATTGTCACAATATTGTTTTATTGCAATTATTTGTTAATTATAGACCTTTATTAAAGTTGCTCCAAAATATCTGTGAGTTCCATTAATTTAATTGTTGCCAAAAAAAAAATACGAGTTCATTTTCTTTCGACATAAAAATAAATACATTTAATCAAACGTGAACGTTAAAAAATTATAAAAAGTTAAATTATGCATCTCACGAAAATTGACGTCATAATCAATTTAAAGATTTTATACACATTGATAAAGTGCTAATGTAGTTCTATCATAGATATAGTAATATATATAGATCTTTCATCCCCATGTTATCGTACAAAGATTTTTGATGCCGAAAAAAAAAAATAAAAAATAAATAAAAGCTTTGGAAACAGCCATTAAGTGGTATTGAAAAAAAAAAAAAAAAAAAGAAAGAAATATGAATTTGAAACTGTATCTGGAGTCTTCCATTCCCCTTTAGCAAACAAATTATTCATAAATTTTATTTGCTAAAATATTAGTATGTATTCCCGTGTGTATTCACTCGGGGAAAGACGGCCATATTTTGGTAAAAACGTCGTCTTTTCCCAAATGAAAAGGAATAACTTTTTTCTCCCCAATGATCACTCTATTCTATATATGCTATACTATATCTATGAGTTCTATACGCAAGCGAAGTTTGACTCACTGACCGTCTGTGCAGCCAAGAAAAAGATTTCCTATGTTAATTGCCCACTGGATTTTTTGTAAGAAATTATTAAAAATCGAGGAAATTTATTTCCCGATTTTAATCCTTATATTTGGGTATAGATATGTATTAGTTATCGCGGGTGTTAGATGGAATTATTTTGCTGTCAAATTGACAAAATTTTAATTTTAAATTTCAAAACTCTGTCGTCCTTGGCGTTTTTTTTTTTTTTTTTTTTTTTTTTTTTGTATTTGGCGATCAAAAGCGTAACACGAAAATATACATGCCAGATGTATGTATTGTACGAAATGTAATATGTATTATTCATTGTACGTATGTATGACATGTAATATGTATTGTACGAAGTATTGTTTCATATTATTCATTACTCTTTTAATATAAGTTGTTAAAATAACCATGATATTTGAAAGGAATTAAATATTTTCGCCAGATAATTTGGCGATATTCTTTTTTTTTCGCCAAGGATGACAGAAATGAAATCTATTCCGCTGCAAAATATTAGTATCTTACATCAGATATTTTATTTAGACATTTGAAAACAAATTTGACTTCAAACTATGATAGAATATTTATCATTTTCCTTTTAATTAGTACATTATTAGTATATTAAAATTTAAAAGCATGGTATATAAAAAGTTTTTTTTTTTTTTTTTTTTTTTTTTAATCTTATAATTATTCTTGTTTTAATCCTCAATGTTTCCCATCTTTATTAACTTGAATTTACTATTAAAATTTTAACATACTCAAAAACTTCTCATCACTTCGTTAAAATACACTAAACTTTTCCAAAATCTTTTTCTATTTAAAATGATACATGTTGTCGGGAATTCCCGCTCATTCTTCTGCTTTCAGAACAAGTGCCTTTCCAGACAGACGGGCGCCTGTTTTTCGTGACTGCATCTCTTTTTCGACTCGAAAATGAGAAGTATTCGAGAAAGTTGCTTTTTAGAATCAGAAGCAGAACAGTAAAGGACCTTGAAAGAGAAGGGGCTACGTTAAGAGCGTTGTGTTTACAGACGCCCCGGTCCTAAAACAGAACTAGAAAAATCTTCAGAATTTTAATTAAGAATGAACATTTATCAGAACTATTTAATTATTTAAGTACTTTAATTTAATATTTAATTGTAAATACTGTAGATAATTACGGTTTTCGTTTTCATTTTAAGTGTATGCTAACAAAGCATTAAAATTCTGTTTTCATCTAAGAAGTGCTACATTCATCAAGTTTTGTTTCTTTAATGGATGATAGTTGCCCCATCCACACCCGGACTTTTGGATTAGAAGATTTCAGGTGAGACCCATCCATATCTTATTATTTTGAAGAATAAATATTTTATTAGAAAATTTAAGTAGTAACTGTAAGAAAAGAGTTAAGATTTGAAATATGCTGTATCGGGTCAGTAACAAGAATAAGTTTTAGATCAGAAATCTGGTACAGCCATATTTTTTGGCATCCCATACACGGGATGTGGGCAGCTATATCCATTATTTACAATTGAAAAGATAGATAATATTATAAAATTTTAAATTTTGTATTTATTATGGCTAATTTAGTAATAGCTAAAAAAGAAAGAGCTGTCATAAGAGACAGTATAAATAAATTTATAGAGAAATTAAAAACTTTATGTGATGATATAGATCCAGATACTGTAGATTTAGAAGAAACTATTGAATTATTAAATGAAACTACTATAGAGTTAAAGATTAAAGATGCAGAGATTAAAACTTTAACTCAAGAGCTCCAATTAGAAGCCGAATTAGAAGCGGCTAATGAATATCGTGAAAAAATAATTACTTGGAGATTTCGAGCCAATAGAAAATTAAAAGAACTAAAGAAAAGTGAAACAAGCGTTTCATCAATAGAAAACGAAAGAAGACCTATTTCTAAAGAAGTAATGCACATTAAACTCCCACAGCTAGATCCAGTTAAATTTAACGGGAATGCAGCTGAATGGCTGACTTTTTGGTCGTCATTCGAAACGGCTATTCATAACAATGAAAATTTAGATCCTGTAGATAAATTTAATTATTTGAAATCATTTTTAGCACCTGACCCCTTAAAATGTATAGAAGGATTCTCTGTTACCGCGAGTAATTACATAAAAGTAGTAGATATTTTAAAAGAAAGATATGGCAAACAAGACCTATTAGTGAATGTACATTTGAATAAATTATTAAATATTGCCCCACTAAAACATTCAAGTGACATTAAATCGCTCAGGAAAATTTACGATGAAATCCAAACTAACATTAGAAGTTTAGAATCATTAGATGTTTCTTTGGATAGCTACGGCAGTTTATTGTCACCGATATTACTAAAAATATTACCTAAAGATTTAGCATTACAATTTAATATGGAATTTCACGGTGTTAATTATGGCGTGAAAGATATATTATCTTTCTTAAATAAACAACTTGTATCGCGCGAATGCTTAATAACTACCAGACAAGAGGATAGCGGCGCCAGTCATTTCTCCCCCCGAGCTCAAAGATTAGATAATCAAAATCGTAGAGATGTTTTTCCCCCCCGCGTTAATAAATTTGATACTCAGAACCGGAAATTGCATACTGCTTGTGATTTATTAAATGAAGATAAAAGTGATAGGTGCAATTTTTGCTCAGAATCGCATTTAAGTAACAAATGTGTCAAAACTCGTAATTTACCATTTGATGAAAGAGTTAATCTATTGCGTAAGAAAGGATTGTGTTATTTATGCCTTCAACCATCGCATTTAGCTAGACACTGTATATCAAAAAGTTTATGCAAGTTATGTAATCGTAGACATTCAGACATAATGTGTAATGGAAATAAAGATTTGAAACAGGAAATAAGTAATTACGAAAGAAATGATCCATCTAAATTGGCGTTATCGAATCATAATTTACAAGCGAATGTTTATTTGCAGACGTTAATAGTAGCAATTTCTAACAGAGATGATAGTAAATCATCATATATTCGGTTAATTATTGACTCCGGATCTCATAATAGTTACATCAGTAAGTTTGCAGCTGATAAATTAAAATTAAAAAGAATGAATAAAGAAACAATAAGACATGGACTTTTTGGGGGCATGGAAATGTCAGCTGAACATAATCGTTATGAATTTACGATCGGGAGTTTAGATAATAAGTTTAAGTGTAAAATACAAGCACTAGATCAAGAAAAAATATGCACAGGCGTGAATTTATGTCGCGATGATAAATTAGTAAAACTCTTAGAAAAGGAAGGTGTATATTTATCAGATATCCCTAGAAATAATAAATCCTGTTTATACCAGAAAAATCCAGATGAAGTACATATACTTTTGGGAGCCGATATGTCCGCTAAACTGTTCACAGACGACATAAAATATTTTCCAAAATTGGGATTAACTACATTTAGAACTAAATTGGGTTGGACCATTTTGGGCAAGACAGAGGGTCACAAAAGTGAGCAGGGCAATTCTTTGGCGGGTCTATCGTTGTCATTACACGTGTCAAACGCCAGTTTATCAGATTTATGGCGCCTTGATACTCTAGGAATTACTAATGAAGATAACAAATCGAAACAGGATTTAGAACAAGAAACTAAGAATCATTTTCTAGAAACTGTTAAACGAGATAAAAGCGGTCGATATGAAGTCAATTTACCATGGACAGTTGACCATTCGATTTTATCAGATAATTACTCGTTGGCAGAAAAGTGCCTGTACAAGACGGAAAATAAATTAATCAAATCTGATAGGAAAAAGGAATATGGGGAAATTTTTGATTTCTGGGAAAACAATCAGATTATAGAAGAGGTATTGGACCAGAAAAGGGAAAAGGTACATTATTTAGCACACAGACCTGTGGTTAAGGAATCTAGTGAAACCACTAAAATTCGCCCAGTATTCAATGCCTCAGCACACACTAGAAACAGTCCCTCCCTTAATGATTGTTTAACAAAAGGACCAAATCTTGTAGAAATTATACCTAGCATTTTGAATAGATTTCGCAGATACAAGATAGGAATTTCGTCCGATATAGAGAAAGCATTCCTGCAAATTAAAATAACAGAGAAAGATCGCGACTTTTTGAGATTTTTTTGGTTTAATAGCGAAAATAAATTAAAAATTTATAGACATTGTCGCGTGGTTTTCGGCCTAACTTCAAGCCCTTTTTTGCTTATGGCAACATTAAATCACCTTTTAGAAAATGTTCCCGAACAATGGCGAGAGACAGCTAGGCTCTTACGAGATTCCTTTTATTTAGATAATTCCCTCCTCAGCCTGAATTCAATTCAAGAAACAGAAAAATTCATATCAGAATCTCAAGGAATTTTGGCTTCGGCACATTTCAACTTGAGATGCTGGCGATCGAATTGGCCCCAGGCTATGATCGACAAAACTGAAGATGAAACGAGGTTTGCTCCCGTGTTAGGATTACTCTGGGATTTGAAAAATGACAGTTTAGTTTGTAAAATCGAAGAACCCCTAAAGATAAGTGAACCCCTTACAAAAAGAAAACTTTTATCAGTTACCCAAAGAATTTTTGATCCTGTGGGATTCACAGCACCTGTCAGTTTAGTTCCCAGACTAATCCTTCAAGAAACGTGGATTCAGAAGGTGAAGTGGGACGAAGAGCTCCCTGAAACTTTAAAACAACAATCTTCTAATTGGCTGAAAGGAATAAACTTTTTATCCCAAATTAAAATACCTCGGTGGCTTAACATTTGCCCAGAGAAAGAAAAGAAAACATCATTACATGTTTTTTCTGATGCAAGCAAGCGAGCATATGCCACTTGCGTATTCATAAGAGTAGAGACCTCAGAAGGAATAAAGATCCAGTTAATCAATGCTAAAAGTAGAGTTGCACCTATTAAGGAATTGACCATACCCCGCCTTGAACTGTTATCTTGTCTTATTGGCGCTAGGTTGGCCAAAAATGTACAGAACGATTTAAACTTACATGTAAATACCATGTTTTGGTCGGATTCAACCACTGCTTTAGGTTGGATTAGAAGAAAACAAGAATGGGGTACATTTGTACATAACCGAGTGTTAGAAATACGAAATCTGACTGAAGTTTGCAATTGGAGACACGTACCCGGAAATTTGAATCCTGCGGACCTCCCGTCTAGAGGATGTTCCTTTGAACAACTACAGAAATCGAGATGGTGGGAGGGTCCGAGTTGGCTTTATTTACATGAAAATGAATGGCCTCAAATAGAAGAAGACCCAAACGAAGAAATCATAAACAGCGAAAAAAGGAAGACAATCCTAAATCTTTTAGATAAAAAAGAAGATAATTTCAATCGATTTTATCAGTATTTTTCCTCTTACAAGAAAACAGTTAGAACCATTGCCTGGATATATAGATTTTATCATAATTCGAAGACTACAGAGAAAATATCCGAATTGGATATTTCAGTTGAAGAATTTTCAAAAGCAGAAAATGTACTTCTACGATTAGTACAACAAGAATCTTTTTCAGGGAGAACAGATCCAAAATTAAGAAATTTAAGGCCTGTCGAAGATAAAGCTGGTCTCTTAAGAATAAAGACCAATATAATTCAAAGAAACGACAGTGAAAACTTCAGATATCCTGTAATCTTACCTTACAAGCATCCCGTCGTCCAAAGATTGATATTCGAGAAGCATTTAGAAAATCAGCACGCTGGAGTCGGCACTCTAATGACACTACTTAGAGAAAATTTCTGGATAATGAAGTCTAGAAAATCCATTAGAAATTCAATAAGAAAATGTGTGATTTGCAGAAAACTTCAGACTTCCAAAATAGATGTTGAACCTGGAGTACCACCCGAAGACAGAGTACGAGAAGCAGCCATCTTTGAAGTGGTAGGCGTAGATCTAGCCGGTCCTCTTCATCTTTCTGATGGATCAAAAGCATGGATAGCCTTATTTACTTGCGCTGTCTACCGAGCCATACATCTTGAAGCCATTACGTCTCTGTCTACAGAAAGTTTTATCCAGTCTCTGAGAAGGTTCATAGCAAGGCGAGGCAGACCCTACATCATCTATTCGGACAACGGGAAGAACTTCCTAGGAACCAGCAATGCTCTCTCGAGTGTAGATTGGGAAACCATCTGCAAGGTAGCTTCCACCCAGAAGATCATTTGGAAATTCAACCCTCCTGCCGCACCGTGGTGGGGAGGTTGGTGGGAGAGGCTTGTTGGAATGGTTAAAGGAATCCTGAAAAGAAACTTAGGTCGTGCATCTTTGAATTACGAAGAACTTTACACCATGCTATGTGACTGTGAACAAGTGATTAATTCACGGCCCCTAACCTATGTTTCCGAAGATAACACAGATCCCTTACCTTTAACTCCAATGATGTTCCTAAGAGAACTACCAACATCAGGAGTACCTGACCTAGATGCTTTAGATTCTAAAGATCTTAACCGCAGAGCCAGATATAGGCAAATAATCAGAGAAAACCTAAGAAACAGATTCAGAGCTGAATATTTAGGACAATTACGACAACATGCATCTAAGACCAAAAGATTCAAACAATTGAAAGTCGGCGATGTTGTCCTATTAGAAGATTTCAATAAGAAACGTGTTCACTGGCCTTTGGCAAGAGTGATCGAGATTTACCCAGGCAAAGATAATGTCATACGCCTAGCTAAGGTGAAGACCGAAAATGGACTTTTTCTGCGTCCATTGCAAATATTGTTTCCTTTAGAAATTGACAGTACCGAACTTAAGAATCACCCCACTTTACATAAATCTCTCCAAGAAAATTTAAGTCCTTCGACTTCCGAAAACAAGAACCTCTCACAGAAACCGATACTCAATACCAGAGAAAAGGAACCTGTGAAAGACCCTCCAGAACCTACCAGTTTCAGAACCAGTAAAAATAAGTCCACAACAGATGATCCCACTTCCAAACCCCCGGTGGTCTCCCGAACTGGCCGTGTGGTGAAACCCCCTCAACGACTTCAACTTGGATTGTTGAGTTCCTCCGATTAGTCGCAACTCAAGGTGGGAGGATGTCGGGAATTCCCGCTCATTCTTCTGCTTTCAGAACAAGTGCCTTTCCAGACAGACGGGCGCCTGTTTTTCGTGACTGCATCTCTTTTTCGACTCGAAAATGAGAAGTATTCGAGAAAGTTGCTTTTTAGAATCAGAAGCAGAACAGTAAAGGACCTTGAAAGAGATGGGGCTACGTTAAGAGCGTTGTGTTTACAGACGCCCCGGTCCTAAAACAGAACTAGAAAAATCTTCAGAATTTTAATTAAGAATGAACATTTATCAGAACTATTTAATTATTTAAGTACTTTAATTTAATATTTAATTGTAAATACTGTAGATAATTACGGTTTTCGTTTTCATTTTAAGTGTATGCTAACAAAGCATTAAAATTCTGTTTTCATCTAAGAAGTGCTACATTCATCAAGTTTTGTTTCTTTAATGGATGATAGTTGCCCCATCCACACCCGGACTTTTGGATTAGAAGATTTCAGGTGAGACCCATCCATATCTTATTATTTTGAAGAATAAATATTTTATTAGAAAATTTAAGTAGTAACTGTAAGAAAAGAGTTAAGATTTGAAATATGCTGTATCGGGTCAGTAACAAGAATAAGTTTTAGATCAGAAATCTGGTACAGCCATACATGTATTTACTTTAAATGTCCAATATTTCATAAGATTTCCAATTTTAAAGTTTTAAAATATTTATCAAATTTACTTATTTTTCTGGTTTAGCCTTATTGTTTTCCTTTTTATAACTACAGCTGTTGCCCTCTTTAAAATATTTAAAATGATGAGGTCATTTTATAGTAAGATTATCCATTATAGCATATATTATATTTCACTCCTCCATAAAAATTGATTTTAAATTTGTATATATATATATACAAATATACTGGCATCTCATAATTATAAAAGTAATCTTATTTAGGTTAATTTAGCATAAACTTTCTAGATTATTTAAGCAATGAAAATATGCATATTATTCAGTTAAATATTATTACTCAATCCCAATATTTTATTTCTGTACTCAGTCTATAATAATAATAAAATAATAATAAATCTATAAAACATAATAAAATGAAACAAAACAAGTATTTAAAAGATACTTCTTTGGCATAGCATACTAAAAACATTCTTTAAGAAAATTCTATTGATCAACTATTATTTCGATTATAGTTTAATTTGGATTAATAACAGCAGGCGAGTACAAAAAAATATCATTGAAACTTGGTGTCATTTATAGAATGAAGTGATGTTTAATGAGTTCAAATAGTTTTAATATTTTTTTTTTTTTTTTTTTTTTTTAAGAAAGAATACAAAATTTCGCTGAATGCACGATTTTTCTTTACAATACAAGAGGGAGAAATTCAGCCAGCAGTTCATTTCATGGATAGTGACGTCACGATAGGTTTTATCACGTGACGCAGCGTTTTCCCGCCAACATGAGAACTACGTTTTTTAAAGTTAATTTATTAAAGCATCCGGTTTTCAAATATGCATAAAAATGGTATCAAAATGTTTGTATTTTCATGCTCTATCATTTACAAGTAAAAATGAACTAGTATGTTGTGGCCACCACAAGACTTTCTTCTATATTTTCCTATACATATTCAATCAGTAACAATATTAAAAAAAAAAAAAAAAAAAAAAAAAAAAAAAAAAGATTTTTTTTTTTTCTTTTTCTTTTTCTTTTTTTTTTTTTGTGAAAATTAATACATATTCAATCACTAACAATAATAAGAAAAAAAAAAAAAAAAAATCGAATTTTTTTTCTGTTTTTTTTTGTTAAAAGTAAAAAAAATCGATAACTTTGGTTTAAATTATCACAGTTTTATCGTTCAACCATTCGTTTTAAAGGTATTGACGAGATCTTTCGAAAGATACCCATCTTGAAATTTTGCCCCCCCGGGTGGGAACTTCCCCCCCCGGTGGGGGGGCAACCGATGCCCCCACATGCACAAAAATTTTTTCCAAGTTAACTATTACTATTATCAACGAGACCTTTCGAAAGATACCCATCTTGAAAATTTACTTCCCCGGGGGGGGGATTTTCCCCCCCAGGGGGGGAACCGATGCCCCCCCATGCACAATTTTTTTTTCCTAGTTAACTACTACTATCATCAATAATTCAAATTAATTTTACAATCACAAGTTTAAAATAACTCTCATTATGCCCATTTATACGGAATTTTGTCCTATGCTGCCATGTTAAAAATTTGCATAAAATGCGATTACAGCGCCACCTGTTGAGCTATTGATCCCCAAATCTAATGGGCACCAGTTCATGTCAGGGTGCAACTAAATACCAAGTTTGGTTAAATTTCATTCATATGTTCGTGAGATACAGCGTCCACAAAAAAATGATACAGACACACAGACAGACAGACAGACAGACAGACACACAGACAGACACACAGACAGACACACAGACAGACATTTTTTAAAAACTATCAATTCGTGTTCAGGACATCCCAAAACGTGTAGATCCGTCAAAAAACGGAGGTCGAAAATTTTCGCGAATCCAATACTTTCTCTATATTACATATAGAAGAAAGTAAAAATGTGCAATTTCCCCATTGGCCGTTCTAAACCATTTTCAAAGCTATGTGAGATTACAGCTCCCAGTTCTAACGGTCCAGCATCCATTGCTAAGATTACTGGTTTTTCCGGATCATAATGTGTAAGGATTCTGTCTGATGCAATTTCTGCCTTAATTTCAATAAAACTTCTTTCACTTTCTTCTGACCATTTAAATATTGAAGTCTTTCTTCTTAGATTGTAAAGGGGTGCTGCAACAGAAGCTAGATGTGGAAAAAAATTAGCATAAAATGTAACCATGCCTAAAAAAGATTTAAGTTCTTTAATATTACGAGACGTTGGAAAATCAGAAATTGCTTTCAACTTTAACTGAGACTTCTTGATTTCCTGTGCTAAAACTATATAGCGTAGGTAATCTTCTTCTTTAACCAAAAATTTGCACTTGCTAAGGTTTAAATATAACCCATTTTCTTGTAATAGTGGAAAAACTTTTCTTAGTTTTTTAGTAGTTCTTCTTCACTTTCTGCTGGTATGAGAATGTTATAAAAACAAGAAAGAAAAATTATGCAGTACGCATTGATTAGAAACACTTTCCAACTGTATGTAATTGTTGTATCGAATAACTTTTAATATTGTTTTCGTACGTTATCACACAACAGACAGAAGGACTGAAAAATGTACAGATAGACTAATTGATTTTAAAATTACTCTTAGGCATTTTGAAAAGTGTTAAAAAGGGTTAACGCAAAATAAAATGCCATTAGATTATAATAACAGCTTTTGATCTCTCTGAATATTTTTGTGTAGCTCTGTAAATCAGAAAGTTAATCATATCATATTCTATACAAAACATTATTTTAGAATATTAATAATACATTTCAATATTTTTATGATTTTTACAGTAGAAAGACTTTTAAATATAACTTAAAAAAAATTATGTCATAAAACGTAATACATTGGCTTTTTTTTTTTTTTTTTGTTATTGTTGTTGTTGTCTCTGTAAACAAACTAGTTGTACAGGACCTATTAATGTCATTTTAAATGGGGAACATTCTATAGGGAAAATATTTATAAAAATAACACTCATAGAACACAATGCTTTCGAATGCTTTTGGGTGTCCCTGTACAGAAAACCAGAAGAGATATTCACTCCATTTTCAATGTGGAACATCCAATAGTGATCATCAATAAAATATATCCGTTTCGAGAAATTCCATGAATATTTACTGAAGTTAGAGCGCGGGCAGACAGACAGATGCACAGATACACAAACTGAAATCATATTCATACTTAAAAATGATAGAAAGTGTTAAAAACGCTTAATGTAAACGAAAGTACAATTCTAGCAAATTTTTATTAAGTGCTCTTAATATAAATGGATATTTTGGTGTCACCATGTAAATCTAGCGCTAATCATGCTATATTCTATGCAAAGCATTTTTTTTTTTTTTTTTGTGCATATAAATAACATATTTCAATTTCCTAAAACTTCGTGGAAAGTAAAGTTATTAAAATTTGATTTATAGAAATATCTCTCATAGAACGCATTGCTTTGGAATACTTTTGAGTGTCCCTGTATATAAATCGGTGGTGGAATTTCCTCCATTTTATACAGGAAGCATCCAATAGGGAATTTGAATAACATATTTCAATTTCATTAAGATATGTCTGCTGTAAAGGTATGAAAATACGGTTTATAGAAATACCTCTCATAGAACACAATGCTTTGAAATACTTTCGGGTGTCCCTGTACACAAACCAGTAGAGGTATAAACTCCATTTTCATTAGGGAACATCCGATAGTGAACTTGAGTAACATATTTCAATTTCATTAATATATGCTTACAGTAAAGGTATGGAAATATGGTTTAAAGAAATATCTCTAATAGAACACAATGCTTTGAAATACTTTCGGGTGTCCCTATACACAAACCAGTAGAGGTATAAACTCTATTTTCAATAGGAAACGTCCGATAGTGAATTTGAATAACATATATAAATTTAAAGAAATTCCATAAATATTTACGGGAGTTATAGCGCGGACAGACAGACGGACAGACAGACAGACAAACAAACCGAAGTCATAAACAATTTTCAACCTTGTTGGAAAGTGTTAAAAATACACAGATGTCATCTTCTTGAACTGCCATACGTAAAACTTTATCAATGTACTTTTGCCAAATTGCTGGTTCAGCACTAATACTATACATTAGTCTAAGAGGCTGAAATAAACGTTAGCGTTAGCAACTTGGATGTAGACTCTGTTACTGGTATATTTAAATAAGCAGTTCTTATGTCCAGTTTTGCAAATATCTTCCCTTTAGATAATTTTGAAAATAAATTTTCAATTCTGGGAACAGGATACTGGGGTACTAGAATCTGTGGTTTTAAGGTTTGGGAATAATCAGCACAAATTCGCATTTTTCCATCTGATTTTGGAACTGATACTATCCGTGCGGCATAATCTGAATAATCAACTCTTTTAAGAACACCTACTTTTTCTAAACGTTCAAACTCTTTTTCCACTAGTAGTTGCAAAGCGTAGGGTACAGGGCGTGCTTTTTTAATATAGCAGTTGTATTATCCTTAAGTGTAATTTCAGCAGTAAAACGTGCAACTTTTTCAGATTTTTATGAGAATATGTCTTTAAATTCATTTATAATTTTGAGTAATTTTGAATTAGTAGCTTCAGTTACAATTTGTAATTCCTTTATATCATTCCATTTAATTTTAAGAGATTTAATCCAATCTCTACCTAATATAGGCGAAATGTTATTATTTACTATATACAATTGAAGTGTTACTTCTTTCGTGCCGTACACAACTGTTACACCAACTATCCCTAAAGGTGCCAAAACTGATTTATCGTAAGTGCGGAATTTTACACTCGTGTTATTTAATTTCTTATTTGAAATATTATGAAATGTATTGTAATTTAGAACTGATTTTGCACTTCCAGTATGAATTTCCATTTCAACTTGCATCCCTTCAATTTGAATTAGATCTGTAAATGGTTCATCATTATATGCAAAAGTATTTAAGGGAAATGTATTATCAACTACAATAGAATGCATTTTTGGCTTAGCTTTGCATATTTCCTTAACATGGTTACTTTTTTTTACAATTCGAACAATATAAATTTGTTCTTTTGCATTCTGGAGCTTTATGTTTATATTCACCACAGCGGAAGCATTTTTCGATTTGTTCTGTTGTGACAATTTACCTTTATCAACATTAATTTTCTTTCCTGTAGCATTTTTCTCCACTTTAATTTCGTTTATGTTGTTGGTAACTTTATTATGCAAAATTTTTTGAGTTCTGTTTTGAGCTTTTTCAATAGCTAGAGCAATTTGATAAACTTTATCTAAATTTGCATCATCCTCTTCAAAGAGGCGATCTAGCATAGTTTTATCATGTAAACCAATAACGAAAACATCTCGCGGCATAATTTTTAACTGCTCTTCAGGATAATTGCAAGGAATTGCTAAATTACGAAATGTTGACATAAAATTCGGAATTACAAGTGGTTTTAATTTCAAATGTTTAATAAGAACATTTTTAATTTCATCGTACGCACTAGTATTAAAAGTTTTAGGATGCAACAAATTCTTAAGTAAGGTAAATATATTAGAAGGCAATAATGTCACCAACGTTGCAATTTTCTTTTGGTTTGAAAAATTATGTATTTCAACTAAAACATCGTATCTCCTTATATTATTAAAATCTGTGCGCATCTGTCTGTCTGTCTGTGAGAAATGCCTTGTCATCGCTAAAGCTCCGGCGCTAATGGTCGCATCGACTCGAAACCGGTGTCAACAGACGCAGAATTTCTTCATCTCGACATCGCAATAATTTGCTAAGCGATGCGACCCTAATTAGCGGAGATATTAATTAAAATGTCGACCCATATCTACTGAAAAATGACCCAGAATTCATGATTAAATGCTTAAAAAGAGACATTTTTACGGAAAAAATGGAAAATAAATTAGAAATATCAGTCGCATTGTTACAAACAAGATACCATTGGAAAGGGCTTTTTTTTCTCAATCCGATGATTTAAACGGCTTATCGATCGGACAATTAGATTTTTTAAAATTAACTAAACTATAAAAAAATGTTGGCAACAAATCACAAGAATCTTAGCTTTGCAGACGATAGTCTACAGTCTTGAACGGAAAGAAACACATCTGGTATTTAGTGAGGTCACGTGTTTTTGTACAGCGATTAAAAATTGCAATTTTCTATTTTCTTCAATTTTTCAAAATTCGCACATTTCAATTAGTATACAATCTTAACACCACAAAACAAACTTGCAGTTCAAATTTCATTGATTTTGGTCAATAAACAAAAGATTTCCATTTTAATTGCAAATTAAATTTTATCTTTACACGCCTGTCATTTTATCTGTTGAAAGAGGATGCCAGTTTCAAAACGACACAAATACACTTAAGGTAAAAATATTTCTTTTTCTATTTACTTCCATTAACCGACTACCGTAGATAATGGAATTCGAAATTTCACCTGACTTACACGTTTTGAGGTCTCATGGCGCTGTAATAATTTAAAATTTCAATATTTAAAATTCTAATTATGTTTAATTTTTTTTTTTAATATGTCATTCGATACACATTTTAAAGTACGGTTACATTATCGAAAGGGGAATTCGAGATTTCACCCGATTTACACGTTTTGAGGTCTCCTGATTAGGTTTTCTTTTGCATCGCAATCGTGGAATTCGAGATTTCAGCTTATTTACACGTTTTGAGGTCTCCTGAATGGGTTTTCTTTTGTATCTCAGCTACTAATTAAAGTGTCGAAAGTGGAATTAGAGATTTCACCTGATTTACACGTTTTGAGGTTTCCTGAATGGGTTTTCTTTTGTATCTCAGCTGCTAATTAAAATAATTTCATAAGTAATACATCATTTGAAAGCCTTCTTAATTTGGAATTGAATAGTAGATTACAGAAATTCGATATTTCGACATTTCTCCTGATTTAAACGTTTTGAGGTGTCCTGAATGGGTTTCTCTTTTGTCTCAGTTACTAATTAAAAAAATTTCATAAGTAATACATCATTTGAAAGCTTTGTTGAGTTGGAATCTAACAGTAGATAACAGAAATTTCTACCGCCAGATGGCGCTGTAATATTTTTAAATTACAATATTTCTATTTCTAATCATGATTAAATTTTTGAAGTGAAAACTTCTTTAGGCGCGTTGAGCACTTTTAGGTGAACAAAAATCATGAAACTCGCATCATCGTCAGCTAACGCTTTGAATGAAATTCTGCAGGCGTTCGTTACCATGACAACCCAGTCACAGAGAATCTGATCGGAAATAACCATATTTTTTGCCAATTGACATCACGTGTTTTTCAACTAGGAATAAAAGTTGCAAATTTCAAAATGCTTCAATTTTCTTCTAAATTCTTTGAAACTTACTGTGCGCCATTAACAGCACACGGGATAGTTGCAGTTCAAATTTCATCGATTTTGGAAAAAAAATTACATTTTAATTAAAATTAATTTTTTTTCTAAGACGCGTATTTCAAATTCTAATTATGATTAAATTATTTTTAATAGATCATTCGAAAGATATTTTAAAGTACTTTTATATTATCGAAAGTGGAATGCGAGATTTCACTAGATTTACACGTTTTGAGGTGTCCTGAATCGGTTTTCTTTTGTATCTCAGCTACTAATTAAAATAATTTCATAAGTAATACATCATTAGAAAGCTTTGTTGATTTGAAATCGAACAGTAGATTACATAAATTTCTACCGCCAGATGGCGCTATAATATTTTAAAATTCGAATATTTCAAATTCTAATTATGATTAAATTATTTTTAACGCATCATTCGAAAGATATTTTAAAGTACTTTTATATTATCGAAAGTGGAATTCGAGATTTCACTTGACTTACACGTTTTGGGGTGTCCTGAATCGGTTTTCTTTTTTATCTCAGCTACTAATTAAAATAATTTCATAAGTAATCAATATTTTTACCTAACATAAGGCTTAGTTCATTTAATTTGGGTAGCTACAAATATCGTGCCGAATCATATAATACAGATCATAAACACTTCTTTACAAACCAAAAATAATTCGAAAATAATAATCTAATAGCTCGACGATACAATTCACAAGTTACTTAGTTTCACTTCTATCGGCAGTCCCCAAACACTACTTTTAGTTTTTTTTAATGCGTCATTCGATACACATTTTAAAGTACTTTTACATTATCGAAAATGGAATTCAAGATTTCACCAGATTTACACGTTTTGAGGTCTCCTGAATCAGTTTTCCTTTGTATCTCAACTACTAATTAAAATAATTTTATAAGTAATACATCATTAGAAAGCTTTGTTGATTTGGGATCGAACAGTGGAATACAGAAATTTCTACCGCCAGATGGCGCTATAATATTTTCAAATTTCTATATTCCAATTTCTAATCATGATTAAATTATTTTTAATACATCATTCGAAAGATATTTTAAAGTTCTTTTATATTATCGAAAGTTTTCAGCAGATTTACATGTTTTGAGGCGTCCTGATTAGGTGTTCTTTTGCAACTCAGCTAATTGAGTAAGACCGTTCAAAATTGGTATACGTAGGTTAATTAGAAGGGGTTGAAAGGGTGGAGTAGAAATAGGCGTGCACCGCGCGCGTATCTGTTGTGAAAAAAAACAATTTCCACATATGTTAAATTTGCAGAGTTAGCAGTGCAGTGAAATGATAGTTGCTCAGCTCTAATAAGCTATAAAAAAGATAAATATATGTGGCATTCATTGAAGACAAAAGTTCAATTAAAACAGTTTATTAAAGTTGAAACAAAAAGATGAATAACATTAAACCAGCTGAAACAATTGTAGAATCTTGCTGACGAAAGGTTAAATACCCTTAAAATACTGCCATACTGAGTTCAAATAAAAAACGACTTTTCGCTGTGACATAACTAGATACACTAAACGTATCACTGAAAATATCAAGTCACAAAAACGTAATTTACAATCATAATAAAACTAAACAGTTTATAATTATATTGAAATACCAGCTCATGACTTTGAGCTAAACTGAAAAAACATAAAAGCTTAAGAAATTAAGAGCTTCAGAAATTAAGCGCCATATTTCATATTCCCTACCTCATTTTATAGCCGCAAAAGGATTCAAAGAAACAGCTACTTGATGCTGCACAGACGGCAACGCCTCCCATAACTATAGCAACACGACGCTGCGAGTCTCCTGCCATCTATGGGCTAAGCAAAAAGACTCTGCAGTTGAAAAAATATAACATCTCCTTGCTAGGTAGCGAAATGAACAATCCGTAAAAGGATTTAAATATATTTTCTTTAAGTTAATTTTACAAAATATGCTTTTAAATATGAGGCATGTAATTAAAGTTATTTCAAATGACTTAAACATAAATATACTAATAAGGAATATAACTTTTAACTAAAAGTAATTATCATTAAGTTTTTTAATTTTAATATATCTTCAACTCAATGGCAGTATCAAAAAGATAATAGCACTAAACGCTATAATTCATTTAATTAATAATTTAAACTTTAAAGATTATAAAGTAAATTATTTAAATTATATTTAAGTAGAGAATGAATTTAAATTTAAATTTGAGAATCAACACGGAAAGGGTACAAATTTTACAACAAGGCCCCCCACCGTGTTGATTCGACAAACACAAACGTCAGCAATTACAATATAAACTTTATTGGAAAAGAAATAAAAAAAAATTCCTTGAATATTTAGTGACTTGACGAGAGATTCACGTATGTCTTCTACAGAATATACTTCACACAAAGCTAGAAGGTTTGTCAATCTTGTAAATCATAAGATAAGTCCAATAGTCCAACTCACAATTTCAAAAAAAGTAGCATTATCAGTATACTATACACATCTACTAAAAGAAAGAACAAGATATTAATACAGAGCAAATATGCACAGCATTTCAAGGAAACTCTTTTTTTCCCCCATTCCCCATTGTCAAAATAAGAAAACGATGATATTCACAAATATATGAAACATTTATATAACATACACATAACCAATTACACGTGGCGCCACGAATTTCTCTCATACAAAAGTTAAACTAAACCATACATCACTACACAATGGAAAACGCAGGAAAAATCCACCAAGAAAAGGCATACATATCCCTCTAAAAAACATTTTTCAATTTAAAAAAATTTCAATATATATTATACGTTCAAAAATATTTTAAATTTACCCTATGTACATTTACTTAATAAATACCTTATTTACAAATTTAGCCATATCACCTTTAGTAAGGGGCTTTGTGAAGGGGTCGGCAAAGTTATCTTTAGTATTTACATATTTTAAATCAAACCGTTCCTCAAATAACCATTCACGGATGAAAAATAACTTTACATTAATATGTTTGGATTTGTTATTCTCTATAGGAGATCTCGTAAAATTAATAGCCGCTTGGTTATCAGAAAAAAGTATTGGTGGTTCATATGAAATAGAAATTAATTTAAAATCAATACAATCTCGTAATATATTATCAAACCACATTAATTCTTTAACTCCATCACACATGGAAACAAATTCGCTTTCCATGGTTGAAAGGCAAACACTTTTTTGCTTAAAAGTTTTCCAAGAAATAGGGCTATTATCCAAAAATAAAATTTGTCCCCCCATTGATACAAAGTCATCTCTATTCATCGCGAAATCAGCGTCAGAGAAAGCAGTTAAACATGGATTAAAACAATTCAAATTTAATTTCAAATCTGGAGTACACGAAACATACACAAGTATTTTAATTAACCCATTCCAATGATTAAACCCCGGTGAATTTTGAAATTGACTGAATATATTAACTGCGTAGGCAATATCAGGTCGTGTCCTGTTTGCAATGAAAGATAAACATCCTAAGATATTCCGATATGGAAATTTAGACATTTCATCAATTTCATTTTGATTAGTAGGACAATCTTTTTTCGAATACTTAATGCCTTTTACAATAGGTAATGAGCAATAAGGAATATTATAAGATTTAAACCTGTCATAAACTTCATTAATATATAATTCCTGGAAAATTTGTACTGAATCATTTTCATAATTAAATTCTACACCAAGTAATTTCTTGGTTTTACCTAAAATTTTTATATCAAATTTACATTTTAATAAATTAAGAATTTTGTCTATTTGAAATTGATTTTTACCAAACAAAACTAAATCATCTACATAAACTAATAAAACAATATAATTTTCAAAATAATATGAACAATTACACCAGTTAAATTTATTAAACCCTAAATCTAATAGTACTTTATTTAACTCATAATACCAGAGCCGACCACTTTGATGAAGGCCATATAACGCTTTGTCTAGTTTACAAACAAGATTTTCCCCTCCCTTTACAACATATCCTTTTGGCTGAGACATATAAATTTCTTCTTTTAAAGGTGCATAAAGATAAGCACATTTTATATCGCATTGAACATTATGCCATTTATAACATGAGACCAATAATGAAAAAAAGAAACGTATTACTGAGAAATTAACGACGGGTGAAAACGTCGCGTCATAAGTGTCCCCCTTTATCTGATGAAAGCCCTGGGCCACGAGCCTCGCTTTAAAGCGGGCAACGTTTCCTAGCTCATCTCTTTTAATGGCGTATACCCATCTATTTCCCAAAACTTTTTTCCCCTCCGGTAAATTAACCAGATGCCAAACTTTACGGGTTTTCATATTATTTATCTCATCATCCATGGCATTTTTCCATTCATCACATTCTGAAGATTTAACGGCCTGATTATATGTTTTAGGTACAGGGATAACTAGTCATGATTTTTTATGAGTTAAACTTGAAGTTGGATTATTCGAGTTTTGCTGATCAACTACCCCCTCGAACTTATTACTACTAGAGAAATAAAAAAAATTAGAGTCAAAAATTAAATTATTTTTATCACAATATTGTTTGACATCGTTCATCGATCTCAACCTAGTTTTAGTGTTATCCGGGTAATAGAAGATGTCAACTCTATCACTCATTTTTCTGGGTACGGGTTTTCTATTCCAAGTAATTGAAGAAAGAGGTTTAAGAGAAGATTTATCTACAGGAGTTTCATCGACGGACTCGTCACTAGAATCATCGGGCCCACTTCCGAAAACAATGTCAACAGGAGCGGAAGCTTGACAATCAACTGGACTTTCCGGAAGTAAGTCCAATTCCTCCAGTGAGGTGCCCATCACCGCTCCACTGCATTTACTAAATAGCTGATCAGAGAACGTTACGTTTATAGTTTCAACTATTTTATCCTCATCCTCCAACCAAATTTTATACCCCTTAGTCCTTAGTGAATAACCTATCAGTACTCCCTTTTTAGCCTTAGGTTCAAGCTTATGGTTTCTATGCTGTTTTGGGATCCCTACATACGAAATTAACCCAAACGGCTTCAGGTGTCTTACGGATGGTTTAAACCCAGTATATAACTCAAAAGGAGTCTTAGTTTGTCCCCTGTGGATTAAACGGTTCCAAGTGTACGCGAAATACAACACTGCATCGGGCCAAAAAGAAAACGGTAAACCACTATCCGTGATAATAGCTCTAACACAATTTAAAGAAGTTTGATTAAACTGCTCACTTAACCCATTTTGCTCAGGTGTGAACGTGTTAGTTAACTCATGAACAACTCCATTTTTACTACAAAATGATTTGAAATTGTCATTTACAAATTCGGAACCATTATCCGTACGAATAGCTTTCAATTTTTTATTCAAACTACGTTCTGCCCGTGCAATGCGTCTCTCGAATACACCAAAAACCTGAGACTTATCCTTTAAAGGATAAACAGCAACCCTTTTAGAAAATCCATCAATAATGGACAAAAAGAACCTCTCCCCATTTTTACCAGTTACCTTAATTGGGCCCCAGACGTCCATAAATACTTTCTCTAACGGTGATTTAACGCCATGAACATCGGATGATTTAAAAGACACACGGTTTTGTTTACTAATCCTACAAGGTTCACAAAAAAATTTCTTAAACTTAAGTTTAGGAAGACCCCTTACTCCGTTCTTCTTGCTAGTATTTACAATAGTATTAGGACTTACATGCCCAAAACGAGCATGCCAATACCCAATTTCATTAACTTTTGCAAGAGAAGCTGAAGGATTTTCTGAGTGCCCCCCATTCACTTTACTCCCCTTTTTAACTTTAGTAACATTAGGATATAAATAGTAAACACCGTCTTTAATTTTAGCAGTAAAAATATGTTTTTTATCTTTACCGAATACCGACACTCGACCTTTACCGCCAGTGTATGTGGCACCGTTCACATCTAATTTAGGACCTGATATTAAATTTTTCCGTAACTTTGGGGAATATAACACATCTTTCAAATACAATACATTTTTACCAAAATTCAACTTAACAGTTCCTTTAGCAGTAATAGGAAAACTAATACCATCGATCGCGACAAAAAGCTCCTCTCCCTCAACAGAAGTATAATGCTCAAAAAGCTCTAAATTTTTTAGAAAATGATTTGAAGCAGCGGTATCAAAAATAAAGCTGTCATCATCACTTAAATTACTAAAATTAGCTTGAGCTATGTAGTAGGAGGGGGGAGATTTGCATTTGTCACGACCGTTGGAGTTATACTTTAAATTTCTAGGTTTAAATTTAACATTACTATTCAAAAAACAGTTTTTCTTTAAGTGACCAATACGGCCACACTTAAAACAAGTTAAAGGTTTTTTACCTTTGTGCAGGACGTTCTGTATCTGAACACTGTTATTGGCATCTTTCTTAATATCACCTTCTCGAAGCTGTAGACGCGATTCCTCCGCTGTTAACTCGGACACAATACTCTGGAACTTGAACTGGTCGTTTTTCCAACGCAACAAATATTGCACTGCAGATTCAAACTTGGATGGTAGGTGTTGCAAGAGCTGGAAACAGCAGTACACATCCTCCATAGCATGACCAATTTCACGCAGCTGGTCCAGTATTCTTGATAACCGGGTTACAAAAGAATTCACCGTTTCATTCTCAGACATTCTACAATTAATGAACTCTGTAAATAGTCCCATATGATGAGCTCTTGAGTCTGATATAAAGGTCTTCTTCAAAGTCTCCCAGGCATCAATAGCACAATCACAATTTTCAATAATGCTTCTGACTTCAGGCGATGTATTCAGATAAATAGTTGATAATGCAACTCGACTACGTGATTTAAAATCTTCCACTTGTTTTGAAGTTATTCCAGCCTCAGCGTCTTCAACAGGCAGTTTTTCTTTTTTACATATTATATTCCAGCAGTTTCTTTCAATTAAAATAAATTTAATGTCCTTGACCCACGTAGTATAATTATTCATCCGTAATTTTTCAATCGTGGGGTTTAAACTCACTACCATTTCAATTTCTTATCTTCAAACAATTAGAATGCCATAAAAACTATTATCAAAATTTTAAATGCTATGAGCTGACAACGAGCCAAATGGCCCATAACCACTTGTTGTGAAAAAAAACAATTTCCACATATGTTAAATTTGCAGAGTTAGCAGTGCAGTGAAATGATAGTTGCTCAGCTCTAATAAGCTATAAAAAAGATAAATATATGTGGCATTCATTGAAGACAAAAGTTCAATTAAAACAGTTTATTAAAGTTGAAACAAAAAGATGAATAACATTAAACCAGCTGAAACAATTGTAGAATCTTGCTGACGAAAGGTTAAATACCCTTAAAATACTGCCATACTGAGTTCAAATAGAAAACGACTTTTCGCTGTGACATAACTAGATACACTAAACGTATCACTGAAAATATCAAGTCACAAAAACGTAATTTACAATCATAATAAAACTAAACAGTTTATAATTATATTGAAATACCAGCTCATGACTTTGAGCTAAACTGAAAAAAACATAAAAGCTTAAGAAATTAAGAGCTTCAGAAATTAAGCGCCATATTTCATATTCCCTACCTCATTTTATAGCCGCAAAAGGATTCAAAGAAACAGCTACTTGATGCTGCACAGACGGCAACGCCTCCCATAAGTATAGCAACACGACGCTGCGAGTCTCCTGCCATCTATGGGCTAAGCAAAAAGACTCTGCAGTTGAAAAAATATAAAATCTCCTTGCTAGGTAGCGAAATGAACAATCCGTAAAAGGATTTAAATATATTTTCTTTAAGTTAATTTTACAAAATATGCTTTTAAATATGAGGCAAGTAATTAAAGTTATTTCAAATGACTTAAACATAAATATACTAATAAGGAATATAACTTTTAACTAAAAGTAATTATCATTAAGTTTTTTAATTTTAATATATCTTCAACTCAATGGCAGTATCAAAAGATAATAGCACTAAACGCTATAATTCATTTAATTAATAATTTAAACTTTAAAGATTATAAAGTAAATTATTTAAATTATATTTAAGTAGAGAATGAATTTAAATTTAAATTTGAGAATCAACACGGAAAGGGTACAAATTTTACAACAGTATCCCCTAACTTGTGCGCGCGCAGCGCGCACGGTACTGCGCTGCCGAAGGCAGTGGGGACCCGGTCCGACTTTTTAACCGATGAGAAATAATTTTTTTAATTTTCTTTTCTTAAGAATAAAAATTTGATTTGAGAAGGAATACGTGCGCGCAGCGTGCGTATACCTTCACACTGGGTCTGCGCTGCCAAAGGCAGTGGGGACCCGGTGTGAGTTTTTACCCTATCAGAAATGATTTTTTTTTGGGGGGGGGTACGAAGGGTCAGGGAAGGAATACGCGCGCGCAGCGCGTGTATCCCTTAACTTGTGCACGCGCAGCGCACACGGGACTGCGCTGCCGAAGGCAGTGGGGACCCGGGACGACATTTTACCCGATCAGAAATGATTTTTTTTTTTTTTAATTTCTTTTCTTAAGACTAAAAGTTACTGTTAGTGATTCATTAATTATAGTGATTCATTTGAAAATACTGACCCGCTAGCGGGCGAAGCTCGCTAGTTTATCAATAAAATCTGCAATGTCCTCACCTTCTATGTACTTTTTGAAATGAGGTGTAAAATTATTGGTGGATCTTCCAAGCACTTGTAACAGTTATTGTTGCTGTAGTTTTGCATTTTGCCGTAAAAGCTCTTGGACGTCTGCCATTGTTTAGAACGTAGTTGTTCTCGTATTGAAAATGAACGTAAAACTTGAAGAAATCTGGCTGGTTCGTTTAACCCTGTCGTCTGCGCCATATGTAATGTATGTATATTGTATAAGTTAAAGAATGCTCACAACTTATTATATAATTAATAGCTTCTGTATTACGAGACATCACAAGATAATACTACATCGAACATAAACAAAACATACCGCCTTACCGCTGAACAGATGGTTGCCAGATTCCGATATTAAAAGTACAGTACATGGGAGATAGAAAGTTTGTAATAAGTTCCCAAAAAGTAAATACCAAACAAATATTTATAGAAGAATGAAAAATATGAATACAAACAAGCAAACTAGATATTCTTTGGTTATACGGTTACGGTCTCGGTTAAAACGTCGTCCATAGTTCATGTGGTACAACTATAGTATTTCCCCACAACTGGATTTGGCGATTTTTCTTTGGCGCCGTTTTGAATGATAACGATGTTCTGGATTCTTTGCAATATAATATGGCAGCCTGCATGCTGCTTATTTTGTATGGCCATAGCAATCAGCATTCTGTTGTATTTTTATTACCATGGCAACCAGCATAGCAATTAATTGTAAAGTAATAATTATTCATTATTCTATTCTATTCTATTTCAGCTGGTGAAGTACCATTATATTTAACGGTGGTATTTTTATTCTTTATCATTAATTTATTTTGTTTATTTAATTCATTATTATTTTGTTTTGTTTACGTATGGTATCTAGTAGCAGTGAATCAGGAATTTTTGCGCGAATTACTTAGAGAGACAGATTTTTTTTTTTTTTTTAATCAAGTGAATTAATTAAACGAAGCATGTAGTAACACGTATTTAGCTACATGTGTATTATAGTTAAAATTAAACACTACTGTAAGTTTAAAATTAGAAAGCGTTTCACATATACACATAGTATATAAAAAGTATAAAATCACTTTTAAAAACACGTAGATAAATTGTTTTTATTAAAACCAGACACAAAGCTTTTCGCTATCCGCGTTTGTAATGATCGATAGATGGCGCTCTCTGAACTGCAGTTGTTAGTACATATAATAGCCACGTGTATTTATATTGTTCTTTCTCCGCCATTACATCATGGAAAATCGATTGCATAATATGATGATATGCAGTGGTGTGGTAATTTCACCTTAGCCCAGCAGAGGGCGAGCATTTCATTACAATCGCGGATTATCAAAATAGCATCATCAGGTGTACTTAAGTAACACAGTAGCGAGCAACGAGATATATAAATTAGAGTGCTGATTCAATGACTAGACGGTGGCGGGCCCTCCAAACTCTCATCCAGGGTCCAAATCAGTATCCAATCGTGTACGACTTTACATATCTGATGAGTGAAAGAATCAGACGAAGCGTTAGACTAGTGATTGTCCTGAGATGAATGTAAACAAAACAAGAATGTATTTGGATGAAAATCTTTTTACTGACGGTCTGAACGCAACGTAATATAAAAGAAAATAATCCGTAATATAATAAGATAATTAATCCCAAAATCCGGTACCCCCCTTCAACATTAAAGAATTTAAGGAACAGCTTTACTATACGGCACCCATTGCTTAATTGCCGTTGCCGATGTTTTGATCACGTGGTATGATTCGGTTTGTGAGTCGGTACTGCGAATCGTTTCACAACGTCGTGAATCGAATCAAAATGTCATGAAACAATACTTTTCATTATTATGAAATTTTTTTTATGTTTCACTATGTTTACTGCTGTTTGCTCGCTTCGCGAGCATTAAAACAAAATAAAACATCACTGGACGCCCCTAATTCGTGAAGCATGAATCAGTAAAAGCATGAAAATTCATGGAGCAGCGGTCACTATGTTTTTTGCTGTTTGCTCGCTTCGCGAGCATTAAAACCAAAAAAAAAACATCACTGGACGCCCCTAATTCGTGGAGCATGAATCAGTAAAAGCATGAAAATTCATGGAGCAGCGCTCACTATGTTTTCTGCTCTTTGCTCGCTTCGCGAGCATTAAAACAAAAAACAACATCAAAGGACGCCCCTAATTCGTGGAGCATGAATCAGTAAAAGCATGAAAATTCATGGAGCAGCGCTCACTATGTTTTCTGCTGTTTGCTCGTTTCGCGAGCATTAAAACCAAAAAAAAACATCACTGGACGCCCCTAATTCGTGGAGCATGAATCAGTAAAAGCATGAAAATTCATGGAGCAGCGGTCACTATGCTTTCTGCTGTTTGCTCGCTTCGCGAGCATTAAAACAAAAAAAAAACATCACTGGACGCCCCTAATTCGTGGAGCATGAATCAGTAAAAGCATGAAAATTCATGGAGCAGCGGTCACTATGTCCTCTGCTGTTTGCTCGCTTCGCGAGCATTAAAACCGAAAAAAAAAAACATCACTGGACGCCCCTAATTCGTGGAGCATGAATCAGTAAAAGAATGAAAATTCATGGAGCAGCGGTCACTATGTTTTTTGCTGTTTGCTCGCTTCGCAAGCATTAAAACCAAAAAAAACATCACTGGACGCCCCTAATTCGTGGAGCATGAATCAGTAAAAGCATGAAAATTCATGTAGCAGCGGTCACTATGTTTTCTGCTGTTTGTTCGCTTCGCGAGCATTAAAACCAAAGAAAAACATCACTGGATACCCCTAATTAGCGATGCATGAATCAGTAAATGTTACGCTTTGTTACGTTTCGATACAACAGAAAAAAGTATCGATACTCTGATTCGGGTCTCGAATCACCATCATATCCATATCACGCAACCAAAACATCGGCAACGGCAATAAGCAATGGGTGCCGTATAGTAAAGCTTAGCCGAAAAATAAATGCCCTCCTAGCAATATTTTGAGTACAAAATGTAATAGCAATTTTTTTTTCTTTGAAAGTTAAAAAATAGTCCATTCTCTCTCTCTCTAGTAATTAATAATGTATTTCTCTGCATATATTTTTAAAATCACGTTTCTATTTATACTATTCGCATTTCTTTAAATTTAAAAGAGTTTATGACATTTATTTATTTGTAAATGCTATTTTTAAAGCACTTACATATCTTCTATATTAACGTATATACACATGTATTAAAAAAAAAAAATAATTTAAAATATTTAGCTTATCTTCTCTGAACACAAGATTGAATAGTGCATCTTTTTTTTTTTTTTTAAGTTAGTGCCAAAATAAGCACTAGGACTAAAATAAAATACACAAATATAAAATAAAATCATAAAACTAATCAACAAATATAAATAAACTAGCTGGCTTCGCCCGCTAGCGGGTCAGTATTTTCAAATGAATCACTAAAATTAATGAATCACTAACAGAAACTTTTAGTGTTAAGAAAAGAAATTTAAAAAAAAAAATCATTTCTGATTGGGTAAAAAGTCGGGCCGGGTCCCCACGCGCTGCGCGCGCGTATTCCTTCCCTGACCCAACGTGCCCCTTAAAAAAAATCATTTCTGATCGGGTAAAAACTCGCACCGGGTCCCCACTGCCTTCAGCAGCGCAGTACCGTGCGCGCTGCGCGGGCACAACTTAAGGGATACACGCGCTGCGCGCGCGCATTCCTTCCCTGACCCTTCGTGCTCCCTAAAACGAAAATTATTTCTGATCGGGTAAAAACTCGCACTGGGTCCCCACTGCCTTCGGCAGCGCAGTCCCGTGCGCGCTGAGCACACAACTTCAGGGATACACGCGCTGCGCGCGCGTATTCCTTCCCTGAGCCTTCGTGCCCCCTAAAAAAAAAATCATTTCTGATCGGGTAAAAACTCGCACCGGGTCCCCACTGCCTTCGGCAGCGCAGTCGCGTGCGCGCTGCGCGCGCACAAGTTAAGGAATACGCGCGCGGTGCACGCCTATTTCTTCTTCACCCTTTCAGGCCCTCTTAATTAACATACGTATACCAATTTTGAACGATCTAACTCATTTCGCTGAGATGCAAAAGAAAACGTAATCAGGATACCTCAAAACGTGTAAATCTGGTGAAAACTTTCGATAATATAAAAGAACTTTAAAATATCTTTCGAATGAAGTATTAAAAAAAAATTAATCATAATTAGAAATTGAAATATTGAAATTTGAAAATAATACAGCACCATAAGAGAAAACTGATTCAGGACACTTCAAAACGCGTAAATCTCGTGAAAACTTTCGATAATTTAAAAAAACTTTAAAATATCTTTCGAGTGATGCATTAAAAATAATTTAATTATAATTAGAAATTGAAATATTGAAATTTGAAAAAATTACAGCGCCATCTGGCGGTAGAAATTTCTGTATTCCACTGTTCGATTCCAAATCAAAAAAGCTTTCTAATGATGTATTACTTATGAAATTATTATAATTAGTATCTGAGATACAAAAGAAAACTCATTCGGGAGACCTCAAAACGTGTAAATCTGGTGAAAACTTTCGATAATATAAAAGAACTTTAAAATATCTGTCGAATGATGTATTAAAAATAATTTAATCATAATTAGAAATTGAAATATTGAAATTTGAAAATATTACAGCGCCATGAAAGAACACTGATTCAGGAGACCTCAAAACGTGTAAATCTGTTGAAAACTTTGAATTATGTAAAAGAACTTTAAAATATCTTTCGTATGATGTATAAAAAATAAATCAATCGTAATTAGAAATTGAAATACGCGTATTAGAATATTGCAAAAATGTCCGGCGTGTAAAGATAAAATTTAATTTGCAATTAAAATGTAAATCTTTTGTTTATTGACGAAAATCGATGAAATTTGAAATGCAAGTTTGTTTTGTGGTGTAAATATTATATACTAAATAAAATGTGTAAAATTTGAAAAATTGAAGAAAATAGAAAATTGTAATTTTTAATCGCACTACGAAACACGTGACTCCATTAAATACCAGATGTGTTTTCTGTTGAAGACTGCTGTAGACTTAATGTCTGCAAAGATAACATTCTTGTGATTCGTTGCCAACATTTTTTTATAGTTTAGTTAATTTTAAAAAATCTAATTGTCCGATCGATAAGCCGTTTAAACCATCGGATTGAGAAAAAAAAGCCCTTTCCAATGGTATCTTGTTTGTAACGATACGACTGATATTTCTAATTTATTTTCCACTTTTTCCGTAAAAATGTCGCTTTTTAAGCATTAAATCATGAATTCTGGGTCATTTTTCGGTAGACAATGGTCAACGTTTTAATTAATATCTCCGCTAATTAGGGTCGCATCGTTTAGCAAATTAGATAACCCTGATCTGCGATAAATTCTCTGTCCGACGGTACCTGTTCGAAGTCCGTGCGACCTTTAGCGGCGGAGCCTTAGCTGCGTCAAGCCGTTTCTCATAGACACACAGACACACAGATACACACACACACGCGTACAGATTTTAATAATATAAGGAGACTAGCTGGCTTCGCCCGCTAGCGGGTCAGTATTTTCAAATGAATCACTAAAATTAATGAATCACTAACAGTAATTTTTAGTCTTAAGAAAAGAAATTGAAAAAAAAAAATTGTGATTGGGTAAAAAGGCGGCCCGGGTCCCCACTGCCTTCGGCAGCGTAGTCCCGTGCGCGCTGCGCGCGCACAGCTTAAGGAATACACGCGCTGCGCGCGCGTATTCCTTCCCTCAATCTTCGTGGCTCCTAAAAAAAAAAAAAAATCGGATCGGGTAAAAACTCCCATCGGGTCCCCACTGCCTCCGGCAGCGCAGACCCATGCGCGCTGCGCACGCACGTGTGGAGGTATACGTGCGCTGCGCGCACATATTGCTTCTCAAGTCAAAATTTTATTCTTAAGATAATTTAAAAAATCATTTCTCATCGGGTAAAAATTCGGACCGGGTCCCCACTGCCTTCCGCAGCGCAGTCTTGTGCGCGCGCAGCGCGCACGACCTAAGGGATACGCGCGCTGCGCGCGCGTATTCCTTCCCTGACCCTTTGTGCCTGAAAAAAAAAATCTGATCGGGAAAAAACTCCCACCGGGTCCCCACTGCCTCCGGCAGCGCAGACCAATGCGCGCTGCGCGCGCACGTGTGAAGGTATATGTGCGCTGCGCGCACATATACCTTCTCAAGTCAAAATTTTATTCTTAAGAAAATTAAAAATCATTTCTCATTGGATACAAATTCGGACGGGGTCCCCACTGCCTTCGGCAGCGCAGTCCCGTGCGTTCTGCGCGCGCACAAGTTAGTTGATACGCGCGCGGTGCACGCCTATTTCTTCCCCCACCCTTTCATGCCCTCTTAATTAACCTACGTATACCAATTTTGAACGATCTAACTCAATTGGCTAAGATGCAAAAGAAAACGTATTCAGGACACCTCAAAACGTGTAAATCTGGTGAAAACTTTCGATAATATAAAAGTACTTTAAAATATCTTTCGAATGATGTATTAAAAATAATTTAATCATAATTAGAAATTGAAATATTGAAATTTTAAAATATTACAGCGCCATCTGGCGGTAGAAATTTCTGTATTCCACTGTACGATTCCAAATCAAAAAAGCTTTCTAATGATGTATTACTTATGAAATTATTTTAATTAGTAGCTGAGAAACAAAAGAAAATGTAATCAGGACACCTCAAAACGTGTAAATCTGGTGAAAACTTTCGATAATTTAAAAGAACTTTAAAATATCTTTCGAATGATGCATTAAAAATAATTGAATCATAATTAGAAATTGAAATATTGAAATTTGAAAATATTACAGCGCCATCTGGCGGTACAAATTTCTGTATTCCACTGTTCGATTCCAATTCAAAAAAGCTTTCTAATGATGTATTACTTATTAAATTATTTTAGTTAGTAGCTGAGATAAAAAGGGAACTAATTCAGGACACCTCAAAACGTGTAAATCTGTTGAAAACTTTGAATAATATAAAAGAACTTTAAAATATCTTTCGAATGATGTATAAAAAATAAATTAATCGTAATTAGAAATTGAAATACGCGTATTAAAATATTGCAATTTTTAATCGCAGTACCAAAAACACGTGATCTCGTTAAATACCAGATGTTTATCGCTTTTTTTTTTTTTTTTTGCTTCCGCGGAGCTCGAGAAATGCTCTCTCGGAACTGGTTGCCATAGTGATGAAAACCGACAGCTGCTTCATGTGCTTCATTTGACAGGATTCAATCTGGAATGAAATTCGCGATTTCCAATGCTTTAAAGGCTAAAATTAAAAAAATTATAACTCATTCAGTTTTTGAAATTTTGGCTCAATCTTTTGGGAATTTAAATGTTTAAGCGAGATCTATATACAAAAAAAAAAAGAAATGATTTATCTTTAAACGCTTTTGAGTTATAAAATGTTTTTTGAAAAAATCGATGTTTCGTAAAATCTAAAAATATGGATCGCTAATCCGTATTTTGTAAAAATGTTTATATGGTTCGAAAGAGGATTAAATGGCCTTTTTTTGTATACCAGTTTTTAAGAAATGGAAGAGTTACTCGGTCGCACAGGGCGTTTCGAAAAAGACAATCGCGAGAAAGAAAAATTTTCGACCCTTTTTAAAACTTTTTTTAAAAATATAATAAATCCGTATTTTTTAAAAAAAATTGTACCGTAAGAATCGGTAATAAATGCTCTTTCTCGTGGTACAGGTGTATTTTCGATATCTCCAACAGATCGGCAGCGATGGGTTTAGAAAAACCCACGAAATTTCCTCTTTCTGCTTCTTTTTTCAAGGTAAGCGGTAGCCGGCGAAAATGGCGGACGCCTCCGATTTCGAATCGTTTTTTCGTTAAACAATGGTCGACATTTTAATTAATATCTCCGCTAATTAGGGTCGCATCGTTTAGCAAATTAGATAACCCTGATCTGCGATAAATTCTCTGTCCATCGGTACCTTTTCGAAGTCCGTGCGACCGTTAGCGGCCGAGCTTTTGCTGCGTCAAGCCGTTTCTCACAGACAGACACACACACACACACACACACACACGCGTACAGATTTTAATAATATAAGGAGACTAGCTGGCTTCGCCCGCTAGCGGGTCAGTATTTTCAAATGAATCACTAAAAATAATGAATCACTAACAGAAACTTTTAGTGTTAAGAAAAGAAATTTAAAAAAAAATCATTTCTGATTGGGTAAAAAGTCGGGCCGGATCCCCACGCGCTGCGCGCGCGTATTCCTTACCTGACCCTACGTGCCCCCTAAAAAAATCTTTTCTGATCGGGTAAAAACTCGCACCGGGTCCCCACTGCCTTCGGCAGCGCAGTACCGTGCACGCTGCGCGCGCACAACTTAAGGGATACTGTTGTAAAATTTATACCCTTTCCGTGTTGATTCTCAAATTTAAATTTAAATTCATGCACTACTTAAATATAATTTAAATTCACTTTATAACCTTTAAAGTTTAAGTTATTAATTAAATGAATTATAGCGTTTAGTGCTATTTTCTCTTTTGATGCTGCCATTTGAGTTAAAGATATATTAAAATTAAAAAAACTTAATGATAATTACTTTTAGTTAAAAATTATATTCCTTATTAATATATTTATGTTTAAGTCTTTTGAAATAACTTTAATTACTTACCTCATATTTAAAAGCATATTTTATTAAAATTAACTTAAAGAAAAATATGTTTAAATCCTTTTACGGATTGTTCATTTCGCTACTTAGCGAGGAGATGTAATATTTTTTCAACTGCAGAGTCTCTTTGCTAAGCCCATAGATGGCGGCTGACTCGCAGCGTCGTGTTGCTATAGTTATGGGAGGCGTTCCTATTCTACAGCATCTAGTAGCTGTTACTTTGAATCCGTTTCGTGACTATAAAAGGGGGTAGGAAATATGTAATCACTCTCTTAAGCTCTGAAGCCCTTAATCTTTTAAGCTTTTATGTTTTTTCAGTTTAGCTCAAAGTCATGAGCTGGTATTTCGATATAATTATAAACTGTTTAGTTTTATTATGATTGTAAATTACGTTTTTGTGACTTGTTCGTTTAGTGTATCTAGTTATTTCACAATGAAAAGTAGCTTTCTATTTGAACTCAGTATGGCAGTATTTTTAAGGGTATTTAACCTTTCGTCAGCAACCTTTCTAAAATTGTTTCAGCTGATTTAATGTTATTCATCATTTTGTTTCAACTTTAATAAACTGTTTTAATTGAACTTTTGTCTTCAATGAATGCCACATATATTTATCTTCTTTATAGCTTTTTAGAGCTGAGCAACTATCATTTCACTGCACTGCTAACTCTGCTAACTTGATATATGTGGAAATTGTTTTTTTCATAAGAAGTGGTTATGGGCAATTTGGCTCGTTGTCAGCTCATAGCATTAAAATTTTGATAATAGTTTTTATGGCATTCTAAGTGTTTGAAGATAAGAAATTGAAATGGCAGTAAGTTTAAACCCCACGATTGAAAAATTACGGATGAATAATTATACTACGTGGGTCAAGGATATTAAATTTATTTTAATTGAAAGAAACTGCTGGAATATAATATGTAAGAACGAAATACTGCCTGTTGAAGATGCTGAGGCCGGAATAACTTCAAAACAAGTGGAAGATTTTAAATCTCGTAGTCGAGTTGCATTATCAACAATTTATCTGAATACATCGCCTGAAGTCAGAAGCATTATTGAAAATTGTGATTGTGCTATTGATGCCTGGGAGACTTTGAAGAAGACCTTTATATCAGACTCAAGAGCTCATCATATGGGACTGTTTACAGAGTTCATTAATTGTAGAATGTCTGAGAATGAAACGGTGAATTCTTTTGTAACCCGGTTATCAAGAATACTGGACCAGCTGCGTGAAATTGGTCATGCTATGGAGGATGTGTACTGCTGTTTTCAGCTCTTGCAACACCTACCATCCAAGTTTGAATCTGCAGTGCAATATTTGTTGCGTTGGAAGAACGACCAGTTCAAGTTCCAGAATATTGTGTCCGAGTTAACAGCGGAGGAATCGCGTCTACAGCTTCGTGAGGGTGATATTAAGAAAGATGCCAATAACAGTGTTCAGATACAGAACATCCAGCAAAAAGGTAAAAAGCCTTTAACTTGTTTTAAGTGTGGCCGTATTGGCCACTTTAAGAAAAACTGTTTTTTGAATAGTAATGTTAAATTTAAACCTAGAAATTTAAAGTATAACTCCAACGGTCGTGACAAATGCAAATCTCCCCCCTCCTACTACATAGCTCAAGCTAACTTTAGTAATTTAAGTGATGAGGACAGCTTTATTTTTGATACTGCTGCTTCAAATCATTTTCTAAGAAATTTAGATCTTTTTGAGCATTATACTCCTGTGGAGGGAGAGGAGCTTTTTGTCGCGATCGATGGTATTAGTTTTCCTATTACTGCTAAAGGAACTGTTAAGTTGGATTTTGGTAAAAATGTATTGTATTTAAAAGATGTGTTATATTCCCCAAAGTTACGGAAAAATTTAATATCAGGTCCTAAATTAGATGTGAACGGTGCCACATACACTGGCGGTAAGGGTCGAGTGTCGGTGTTCGGTAAAGATAAAAGACATATTTTTACTGCTAAAATTAAAGACGGTGTTTACTATTTATATCCTAATGTTTCTAAAGTGAAAAAGGGGAGTAAAGTGAATGGGGGGCACCCAGAAAATCCTTCAGCTTCTCTTGCAAAAGTTAATGAAATTGGGTATTGGCATGCTCGTTTTGGGCATGTAAGTCCTGATACTATTGTAAATACTAGCAAGAAGAACGGGGTGAGGGGCCTTCCTAAACTTAAGTTTAAGAAATTTTTTTGTGAACCTTGTAGGATTAGTAAACAAAACCGTGTGTCTTTTAAGTCATCCGATGTTCATGGCGTTAAGTCACCGTTAGAGAAAGTATTTATAGACGTTTGGGGCCCAATTAAGGTAACTGGTAAAAATGGGGAAAGGTTCTTTTTGTCCATTATTGATGGATTTTCTAAAAGGGTTGCTGTTTATCCTTTAAAGGATAAGTCTCAGGTTTTTGGTGTATTCGAGAGACACATTGCACGGGCAGAACGTAGTTTGAATAAAAAATTGAAAGCTATTCGTACGGATAATGGTTCCGAATTTGTAAATGACAATTTCAAATCATTTTGTAGTAAAAATGGAGTTGTTCATGAGTTAACTAACACGTTCACACCTGAGCAAAATGGGTTAAGTGAGCGGTTTAATCAAACTTCTTTAAATTGTGTTAGAGCTATTATCACGGATAGTGGTTTGCCTTTTTCTTTCTGGCCCGATGCAATGTTGTATTTCGCGTACACTTGGAACCGTTTAATCCACAGGGGACAAACTAAGACTCCTTTTGAGTTATATACTGGGTTTAAACCATCCGTAAGACACCTGAAGCCGTTTGGATTAATTTCGTATGTTGGGATCCCAAAACAGCATAGAGACCATAAGCTTGAACCTAAGGCTAAAAAGGGAGTACTAATAGGTTATTCATTAAAGACTAAGGGGTATAAAATTTGGTTGGAGGATGAGGATAAAATAGTTGAAACTATAAACGTAACGTTCTCTGATCAGCTATTTAGTAAATGCAGTGGAGCGGTGATGGGCACCTCACTGGAGGAATTGGACTTACTTCCGGAAAGTACAGTTGATTGTCAAGCTTCCGATCCTGTTGACATTGTTTTCGGAGGTGAGCCCGATGATTCTAGTGACGAGCACGTCGATGAAACTCCTGTAGATAAATCTTCTCTTAAACCTCTTTCTTCAATTACTTGGAATAGAAAACCCGTACCCAGAAAAATGAGTGACAGAGTTGACATCTTCTATTACCCGGACAACACTAAAACTAGATTGAGATCAATGAACGATGTCAAGCAATATTGTGATAAAAATAATTTAATTTTTGACTCTAATTTTTTGATTTCTCTAGTAGTAATAAGTTCGAGGGGGTGGTTGATCAGCAAAACTCAGATAACCCAACTTCAAGTTTAACTCATAAAAAATCATGACTAGTTATCCCTATACCTAAAACATATAATCAGGCAGTTAAATCTTCAGAATGTATTGAATGGAAAAATGCCATGGATGATGAGATAAATAATATGAAAACTCGTAAAGTCTGGCATCTGGTTAATTTACCGGAGGGGAAAAAAGTTTTGGGAAATAGATGGGTATACGCCGTTAAAAGAGATGAGCTAGGAAACGTTGCCCGCTTTAAAGCGAGGCTCGTGGCCCAGGGCTTTCATCAGATAAAGGGGGACACTTATGACGAGACGTTTTCACCCGTCGTTAATTTCTCAGTAATACGTTTCTTTTTTTCATTATTGGTCTCATGTTATAAATGGCATAATGTTCAATGCGATATAAAATGTGCTTATCTTTATGCACCTTTAAAAGAAGAAATTTATATGTCTCAGCCAAAAGGATATGTTGTAAAGGGGGGGGGGGAAATCTTGTTTGTAAACTAGACAAAGCGTTATATGGCCTTCATCAAAGTGGTCGGCTCTGGTATTATGAGTTAAATAAAGTACTATTAGATTTAGGGTTTAATAAATTTAACTGGTGTAATTGCTCATATTATTTTGAAAATTATATTGTTTTATTAGTTTATGTAGATGATTTAGTTTTGTTTGGTAAAAATCAATTTCAAATAGACAAAATTCTTAATTTATTAAAATGTAAATTTGATATAAAAATTTTAGGTAAAACCAAGAAATTACTTGGTGTAGAATTTAATTATGAAAATGATTCAGTACAAATTTTTCAGGAATTATATATTAATGAAGTGTATGACAGGTTTAAGTCGTTTAACATCCCTTTCTGCTCATTACCTATTGTAAAAGGCATTAAGTATTCGAAAAAAGATTGTCCTACTAATCAAAATGAAATTGATGAAATGTCTAAATTTCCATATCGGAATATCTTAGGATGTTTATCTTTCATTGCAAACAGGACACGACCTGATATTGCCTACGCAGTTAATATATTCAGTCAATTTCAAAATTCACCGGGGTTTAATCATTGGAATGGGTTAATTAAATTACTTGGGTATGTTTCGTGTACTCGAGATTTGAAATTAAATTTGAATTGTTTTAATCCATGTTTAACTGCTTTCTCTGACGCTGATTTCGCGATGAATAGAGATGACTTCGTATCAATGGGGGGACAAATTTTATTTTTGGATAATAGCCCTATTTCTTGGAAAACCTTTAAGCAAAAAAGTGTTTGCCTTTCAACCATGGAAAGTGAATTTGTATCCATGTGTGACGGGGTTAAAGAATTAATGTGGTTTGATAATATATTACGAGATTGTATTGATTTTAAATTAATTGCTATTTCATATGAACCACCAATACTTTTTGCTGATAACCAAGCAGCTATTAATTTTACGAGGTCTCCTATAGAGAATAACAAATCTAAACATATTAATGTAAAATTATTTTTCATCCGTGAATGGCTATTTGAGGAACGGTTTGATTTAAAATATGTAAATACTAAAAATAACTTTGCCGATCCCTTCACAAAGCCCCTTACTAAAGGTGATATGTCTAAGTTTGTAAATAAGGTATTTATTAAGTAAATGTATATAGAGTAAATTTAAATTTTTTTTGAACGTATAATATATATTTAAATTTTTTTTGAAACTGAAAATGTTTTTTAGAGGGATATGTATGCATTTTCTTGGTGGATTTTTCCTACGTTTTCCATTGTGTAGTGATGTATGGTTTAGTTTAACTTTTGTATGAGAGAAATTCGTAGCGCTACGTGTAATTGGTTATGTGTATGTTATATAAATGTTTCATATATTTGTGAATATCATCGTTTTCTTTTTTTGACAATGGGGAATGGGGGAAAAAAAAAAGGTTTCCTTGAAATGCTGTACATATTTGCTCTATATTAATATCTTGTTCTTTCTTTTAGTAGATGTGTATAGTATATTGATAGTGCTACTGTTTTTTTGAAAGTGTGAGTTGGACTTGTGGACTCTTGATTTAATGATTTACGAGATTGACAAACCTTGTAGCTTTGTGTGAAGTATATTCTGTAGAAGACATATGTGAATCTCTCATCAAGTCACTAAATATTCAAGGAATTTTTTTATTTCTTTTCTAATAAAGTTTATATTGTAATTGCTGACGTTTGTGTTTGTCGAATCAACACGGTGGGGGGCCTTGTTGTAAAATTTATACCCTTTCCGTGTTGATTCTCAAATTTAAATTTAAATTCATGCACTACTTAAATATAATTTAAATTCACTTTATAACCTTTAAAGTTTAAGTTATTAATTAAATGAATTATAGCGTTTAGTGCTATTTTCTCTTTTGATGCTGCCATTTGAGTTAAAGATATATTAAAATTAAAAAAACTTAATGATAATTACTTTTAGTTAAAAATTATATTCCTTATTAATATATTTATGTTTAAGTCTTTTGAAATAACTTTAATTACTTACCTCATATTTAAAAGCATATTTTATTAAAATTAACTTAAAGAAAAATATGTTTAAATCCTTTTACGGATTGTTCATTTCGCTACTTAGCGAGGAGATGTAATATTTTTTCAACTGCAGAGTCTCTTTGCTAAGCCCATAGATGGCGGCTGACTCGCAGCGTCGTGTTGCTATAGTTATGGGAGGCGTTCCTATTCTACAGCATCTAGTAGCTGTTACTTTGAATCCGTTTCGTGACTATAAAAGGGGGTAGGAAATATGTAATCACTCTCTTAAGCTCTGAAGCCCTTAATCTTTTAAGCTTTTATGTTTTTTCAGTTTAGCTCAAAGTCATGAGCTGGTATTTCGATATAATTATAAACTGTTTAGTTTTATTATGATTGTAAATTACGTTTTTGTGACTTGTTCGTTTAGTGTATCTAGTTATTTCACAATGAAAAGTAGCTTTCTATTTGAACTCAGTATGGCAGTATTTTTAAGGGTATTTAACCTTTCGTCAGCAACCTTTCTAAAAGATACACGCGCTGCGCGCGCGTATTCCTTCCCTGCCCCTTCGTGCTCCCTAAAAAAAAATCATTTCTGATCGGGTAAAAACTCGCACCGGGTCCCCACTGCCTTCGGCAGCGCAGTACCGTGCGCGCTGCGCGCGCACAACTTAAGGGATACACGCGCTGCGCGCGCGTATTCCTTCCCTGACCCTTCGTGCCCCCTAAAAAAAAATCATTTCTGATTGGGTAAAAACTCGCACCGGGTCCCCACTGCCTACGGCAGCGGAGTACCGTGCGCGCTGCGCGCGCACAACTTAAGGGATACACGCGCTGCGCGCGCGTATTCCTTCCCTGACCCTTCGTGCCCCCTGAAAAAAAAATCATTTCTGATCGGGTAAAAACTCGAACCGGGTCCCCACTGCCTTCGGTAGCGCATTCCCGTGCGGCGCGCACAACTTCGGGGATACACGCACTGAGCGCGCGTATTCCTTCCCTGAGCCTTCGTGCCCCCTAAAAAAAATCATTTGTGATCGGGAAAAAATTCGCACCGGGTCCCCACTGCCTTCGGCAGCGCAGTCGCGTGCGCGCTGCGCGCGCACAAGTTAAGGGATACGCGCGCGGTGCACGCCTATTTCTTCTCCATCCTTTCAGACCCTCTTAATTAACCTACGTATACCAATTTTGAACGATCTAACTCATTTGGCTGAGATGCAAAAGAAAACGTAATCACGACACCTCAAAACGTGTAAATCTGGTGAAAACTTTCGATAATTTAAAAGAACTTTAAAATATCTTTCGAATGATGTATTAAAAATAATTGAATCATAATTAGAAATTCAAATATTGAAATTTGAAAATATTACAGTGCCATCTGGTGGTACAAATTTCTGTATTCCACTGTTCGATTCCAATTCAAAAAAGCTTTCTAATGATGTATTGCTTATGAAATTATTTTAATTAGTAGCTGAGTTACAGAAGAAAATTAATTCAGGACACCTCAAAACGTGTGAATCTGTTGAAAACTTTAAGTAAAAAAAAGAACTTTAAAATATCTTTCCAATGATGTATTAAAAATAATTTAATCATAATTAGAAATTGAAATATTGAAATTTGAAAATATTACAGCGCCATAAAAGAAAATTGATTCAGGAGACCTCAAAACGTATAAATCTGGTGAAAATTTTCGATAATTTAAAAGAACTTCAAAATATCTTTCGAATGATGCATTAAAAATAATTTTACCATAATTAGAAATTGAAATATTTAAATTTGAAAATATTACAGCGCCATCTGTCGGTACAAATTTCTGTATTCCACTGTTCGATTCCAATTCAAAAAAGCTTTCTAATGATGTATTACTTATGAAATTATTTTAATTAGTAGCTGAGATACAGAAGAAAATGAATTCAGGACACCTCAAAACGTGGAAATCTGTTGAAAACTTTAAGTAAAAAAAAGAAGTTTAAAATATCTTTCCAATGATGGAGAAAAAATAAATTAATCGTAATTAGAAATTGAAATACGCGCATCAGAATGTTGCAATTTTTAATAGCAGAACCAATACATGTGACTTCGCTGTTTTTTTTTTTTTTTTTTTTTCTTAGCTTCCGTGGAGAAATGAACCTCTTTGAACAGGTTGCCATGGTGATCTACATTATTTGATTACGGTTTTCATTTCCGAATGAAGTAAAGCATTTGCAATGGTTTTTTCATCGAAGACTGCCGCGATACTGAAAATTAAAAAATTTATAACTCATTTAGTTTTTGAAATTTTCTCTCAATCTTTTGGGAGTTAAATTATAAAAGCGAGATGTATATACAAAAAAAAAAAAAGAAATGATTTATCTCTAAACGCTTTTGAGTTATAAAATATTTTGCGAAAAAATCGATGTTTCGTAAAATCTAAAAATATGGATCGGTAATCAGTATTTTGTAAAAATGTTTATATGGTTCGAATGAGGATTAAATGGCCTTTCTTTATATACCAGTTGTTAAGAAATGGAATTGTTACCCTGTCGTACAGGGCGTTTCAAAAAAGACGACCGCGAAAAAACGAAATTTTCGACCCTTTTTAAAACTTTTTTTAAAAATATAAAAAATCCGTATTTTTTAAAAAAAATAGTACTGTAAGAATCGGTAATAAATGCTCTTTCTCGTGGTATAGGTGTATTTTCGATATCTCCACCTGATCGGCAGCGATGGATTAAGAAAAACCCACGAAATTTCCTCTTTCTGCTTCTTCTTTAAAGGTAAGCGGTAGCGGGCGAAAATGGCGGACGCCTCCGATTTCGAATCGTTTTTTCGTTAGACAATGGTCGACATTTTAATTAATATCTCAGCTAATTAGGGTCGCATCGTTTAGCAAATTAGATAACCCAGATCTGCGATAAATTCTCTGTCCATCGGTACCTGTTCGAAGTCCGTGCGACCGTTAGCCGCGGAGTTTTTGCTGCGTCAAGCCGTTTCTCACAGACAGACACACACACACACGCGTACAGATTTTAATAATATAAGGAGATAATTTTTAATAATATAAGGAGATAATCGACGTCATTGCGAAATCTGCCACAGAAAAACCACTAGTCTATCTAACGCTTCGTCTGACTGGTTCCCTTAGAAGGTATAGAAGATCGCACGCGATTGGATACTAGATTGGACCCTGGATAAGAGTTTGGAGGCCCGCCACCGTCTACAGATTCAATGGATGAAGGATTAGCTTTCCGTGGTTCAAGATGAATCACATGACATGCTCCAATAGGTTTCTGTGTTTGGCCCTTTATCGCTATTTTGGCATTTAAAATATCAGTTCGACAAATTATCGTTATTATTAGGTAACATGACAGTCCTATGACAAAAATAAATTTTTTAAAGTAATTTTACAGATATTTCACATTTTAATAAATAATAAAATACATTTTTTTCATCGTTTCCCAACAAAGTTTAAAAGTGTTTATAAAAGAAAATTTAAACTTTTAAAGAGCTACATTTAACATCAAATAATAATTTTTCAACTATTTTTAAGCATTTTGTCGGCTAAAGTTCAGCTACAAGAAGTAACTAGTATGTTGTGGCCACCACAAGACTTTCTTCTATATTTACCTATACATATTCAATCAGTAACAATATTTAAAAAAAAAAAAAAAAAAAAAGTACGATTTTTTTTTTTTTTTTTTTTTGTTAAAAGTAAAAAAAATCGATAACTTTGTTTTAAACTATCACAGATTTATAGTTCAACCATTCGTTTTAAAGTTATTGACGAGACCTTTCGAAATATACCCATCTTGAAAATTTATCCCCCCGGGGGGTACTTACCCCCAGGGGGGGAAGCGATGCCCCCCCCATGCAGAAAATTTTTTTCCTAGTTACATACTACTATTATCAATAATTCATATTAATTTTACAATCACAAGTTTAAAACAACTCTTATTATGCACATTTATACGAATTTTTGCGCTATACTGCCATGTTAAAAATTTAGATAAAATGCTATCACAGCGCCACCTGTTGAGCTATTGATCCCTAAACATAATCAGCACCAGTTAATGTCGGGGACAAACTAAATACCAAGTTTGGTTAAATTTCGTTAAAAAAAAAAAATAAATAAAAATTGCGATTTTTTTGTTAAAAGTAAAAAAAATCGATAACATTGGTTTAAATTATCACAGATTTATGGTTCAACCATTCGTTTTAAAGGTATTGACGAGACCTTTCGAAAGATACCCATCTTGAAAATTTATCCCCCCGGGGGGTACTTACCCCCAGGGGGGGAAGCGATGCCCCCCCCATGCAGAAAATTTTTTTCCTAGTTACATACTACTATTATCAATAATTCATATTAATTTTACAATCACAAGTTTAAAACAACTCTTATTATGCACATTTATACGAATTTTTGCGCTATACTGCCATGTTAAAAATTTAGATAAAATGCTATCACAGCGCCACCTGTTGAGCTATTGATCCCTAAACATAATCAGCACCAGTTAATGTCGGGGACAAACTAAATACCAAGTTTGGTTAAATTTCGTTAAAAAAAAAAAAATAAATAAAAATTGCGATTTTTTTGTTAAAAGTAAAAAAAATCGATAACATTGGTTTAAATTATCACAGATTTATGGTTCAACCATTCGTTTTAAAGGTATTGACGAGACCTTTCGAAAGATACCCATCTTGAAACTTTGCCCCCCCGGTGGGGGGGGAACCGATGCCCCCACATGCATAAAAATTTTTTCCTAGTTAACTACTACTATTATCAACCTGATCTTTCGAAAGATACTCATTGTGAAAATTTACCCCCCCTGGGGGGGAAGAGATGCCCCCCATGCAGGAATTTTTTTTCCTAGTTACATACTACTATTATCAATAATTCATATTAATTTTACAATCACAAGTTTAAAACAACTCTTATTATGCACATTTATACGAATTTTTGTCCTATGCTGCCATGTTAAAAATTTAGATAAAATGCTATCACAGCGCCACCTGTTGAGCTATTGATCCCCATACATAATCAGCACCAGTTTATGTCGGGGACCAACTAAATACCAAGTTTGGTTAAATTTCGTTAAAAAAAAAAAAAAAAAAACTAGTATGTTGTGGCCACCACAAGACTTTCTTCTATATTTTCCTATACATATTCAATCAGTAACAATATTAAAAAAAAAAAAAAAAATGTGTTGCATGCTCTCCTTGTTCCTGCGTATTCGGTGGTTCCCTTGGTAACAGCTCATTTTCAGTAAATTTCTATGGCAACGGTTTGGAGATTGTTCTTCGCATAACTCACAACCGCCAATATTTTTGTTTACTTACGTAGTTTAATATTCTTTTGTTCTAAATCATTTTGATTTTGATTTTACTTCTTTTTTACTTTCTTCTATATGTAATATAGAGAAAGTATTGGATTCGCGAAAATTTTCGAAGTCCACTTTTTGATGGATTTACATGTTTTGGGATATGGAGAACACGAATTAATAGTTTTTAGAAAATGTCTGTCTGTCTGTCTGTCTGTATCATTTTTTTGTGGACGCTGTATCTCACGAACCAATGAATGAAATTTAACCAAACTTGGTATTTAGTTGCACCCTGACATAAACTGGTGCTGATTAGATTTTGGGATCACTCACTCAATAGGTGGCGTTGTGATCGCATTTTATGCAAATTTTTAACATGGCAGCATAGGACAAAATTCCGTATAAATGGGCATAAAGAGAGTTATTTTACACTTGTGATTGTAAAATTAATAGGAATTATTGATAATAGTAGTAGTTAGCTAGGAAAAAAATTTTGTGCATGGGGGGGCATCGGTTCCCCCCCTGGGGGGGAAAATCCCCCCCCGGGGAAGTAAATTTTCAAGATGGGTATCTTTCGAAAGGTCTCGTTGATAATAGTAATAGTTAACTTGGAAAAAATTTTTGTGCATGTGGGGGCATCGGTTGCCCCCCCACCGGGGGGGGAAGTTCCCACCCGGGGGGGCAAAATTTCAAGATGGGTATCTTTCGAAAGATCTCGTCAATACCTTTAAAACGAATGGTTGAACGATAAAACTGTGATAATTTAAACCAAAGTTATCGATTTTTTTTACTTTTAACAAAAAAAAACAGAAAAATATCGCAATTTTTTTTTTTTTTTTTTAACGAAATTTAACCAAACTTGGTATTTAGTTGGTCCCCGACATAAACTGGTGCTGATTATGTTTGGGGATCAATAGCTCAACAGGTGGCGCTGTGATACCATTTTATCTAAATTTTTAACATGGCAGCATAGGACAAAAATTCGTATAAATGTGCATAATTAGAGTTGTTTTAAACTTGTGATTGTAAAATTAATATGAATTATTGATAATAGTAGTATGTAACTAGGAAAAAAAAATTTCTGCATGGGGGGGCATCGCTTCCCCCCCCTGGGGGGATAAATTTTCAAGATGGGTATCTTTCGAAAGGTCTCGTCAATACCTTTAAAACGAATGGTTGAACTATAAATCTGTGATAATTTAAAACAAAGTTATCGATTTTTTTCACTTTTAACAAAAAAAAAAAAAAAAAAAAAAAAAAAAAAAAAAAACTTAGAAAAAAAAAAAATCGTACTTTTTTTTTTTTTTTTTTTTTAATATTGTTACTGATTGAATATGTATAGGTAAATATAGAAGAAAGTCTTGTGGTGGCCACAACATACTAGTTTTTTTTTGTTAAAAGTAAAAAAAAATCGATAACTTTGTTTTAAATTATCACAGATTTATGGTTCAACCATTCGTTTTAAAGGTATTGACGAGATCTTTCGAATGATACCCATCTTCAAAATTCAACCCCCCTGGGGGGGTACTTCCCTCCCAGGGGGGGAACCGATGCCCCCCCATGCACAAATTTTTTTTCCTAGTTAACTACTACTATTATCAATAATTCATAGTAATTTTACAATCACAAGTTTAAAACAACTCTCATTATGCCCATTTATACGGAATTTTGTCCTATAAAATGCGATCACAGCGCCACCTGTTGAGCTATTGATCCCCAAATCTAATGGGCACCAGTTCATGTCAGGGTGCAACTAAATACCAAGTTTGGTTAAATTTCATTCATTGGTTCGTGAGATACAGCGTCCACAAAAAAATGATACAGACACACAGACAGACAGACAGACACACAGACAGACAGACAGACACACAGACAGACATTTTTTAAAAACTATCAATTCGTGTTCAGGACATCCCAAAACGTGTAGATCCGTCAAAAAACGGAGGTCGAAAATTTTCGCGAATCCAATACTTTCTCTATATTACATATAGAAGAAAGTAAAAATGTGCAATTTCCCCATTGGCCGTTCTAAACCATTTTCAAAGCTATGTGAGATTACAGCTCCCAGTTCTAACGGTCCAGCATCCATTGCTAAGATTACTGGTTTTTCCGGATCATAATGTGTAAGGATTCTGTCTGATGCAATTTCTGCCTTAATTTCAATAAAACTTCTTTCACTTTCTTCTGACCATTTAAATATTGAAGTCTTTCTTCTTAGATTGTAAAGGGGTGCTGCAACAGAAGCTAGATGTGGAAAAAAATTAGCATAAAATGTAACCATGCCTAAAAAAGATTTAAGTTCTTTAATATTACGAGACGTTGGAAAATCAGAAATTGCTTTCAACTTTAACTGAGACTTCTTGATTTCCTGTGCTAAAACTATATAGCCTAGGTAATCTTCTTCTTTAACCAAAAATTTGCACTTGCTAAGGTTTAAATATAACCCATTTTCTTGTAATAGTGGAAAAACTTTTCTTAGTTTTTTAGTAGTTCTTCTTCACTTTCTGCTGGTATGAGAATGTTATAAAAACAAGAAAGAAAAATTATGCAGTACGCATTGATTAGAAACACTTTCCAACTGTATGTAATTGTTGTATCGAATAACTTTTAATATTGTTTTCGTACGTTATCACACAACAGACAGAAGGACTGAAAAATGTACAGATAGACTAATTGATTTTAAAATTACTCTTAGGCATTTTGAAAAGTGTTAAAAAGGGTTAACGCAAAATAAAATGCCATTAGATTATAATAACAGCTTTTGATCTCTCTGAATATTTTTGTGTAGCTCTGTAAATCAGAAAGTTAATCATATCATATTCTATACAAAACATTATTTTAGAATATTAATAATACATTTCAATATTTTTATGATTTTTACAGTAGAAAGACTTTTAAATATAACTTAAAAAAAATTATGTCATAAAACGTAATACATTGGCTTTTTTTTTTTTTTTTGTTATTGTTGTTGTTGTCTCTGTAAACAAACTAGTTGTACAGGACCTATTAATGTCATTTTAAATGGGGAACATTCTATAGGGAAAATATTTATAAAAATAACACTCATAGAACACAATGCTTTCGAATGCTTTTGGGTGTCCCTGTACAGAAAACCAGAAGAGATATTCACTCCATTTTCAATGTGGAACATCCAATAGTGATCATCAATAAAATATATCCGTTTCGAGAAATTCCATGAATATTTACTGAAGTTAGAGCGCGGGCAGACAGACAGATGCACAGATACACAAACTGAAATCATATTCATACTTAAAAATGATAGAAAGTGTTAAAAACGCTTAATGTAAACGAAAGTACAATTCTAGCAAATTTTTATTAAGTGCTCTTAATATAAATGGATATTTTGGTGTCACCATGTAAATCTAGCGCTAATCATGCTATATTCTATGCAAAGCATTTTTTTTTTTTTTTTGTGCATATAAATAACATATTTCAATTTCCTAAAACTTCGTGGAAAGTAAAGTTATTAAAATTTGATTTATAGAAATATCTCTCATAGAACGCATTGCTTTGGAATACTTTTGAGTGTCCCTGTATATAAATCGGTGGTGGAATTTCCTCCATTTTATACAGGAAGCATCCAATAGGGAATTTGAATAACATATTTCAATTTCATTAAGATATGTCTGCTGTAAAGGTATGAAAATACGGTTTATAGAAATACCTCTCATAGAACACAATGCTTTGAAATACTTTCGGGTGTCCCTGTACACAAACCAGTAGAGGTATAAACTCCATTTTCATTAGGGAACATCCGATAGTGAACTTGAGTAACATATTTCAATTTCATTAATATATGCTTACAGTAAAGGTATGGAAATATGGTTTAAAGAAATATCTCTAATAGAACACAATGCTTTGAAATACTTTCGGGTGTCCCTATACACAAACCAGTAGAGGTATAAACTCTATTTTCAATAGGAAACGTCCGATAGTGAATTTGAATAACATATATAAATTTAAAGAAATTCCATAAATATTTACGGGAGTTATAGCGCGGACAGACAGACGGACAGACAGACAGACAAACAAACCGAAGTCATAAACAATTTTCAACCTTGTTGGAAAGTGTTAAAAATACAATCCAATAGTTTCTCTATATTACATATAGAAGAAAGTAAAAATTGCGATTTTTTTGTTTTGTTTTGTTAAAAGTAAAAAAAATCGATAACTTTGGTTTAAATTATCACAGATTTATGGTTTAACCATTCGTTTTAAAGGTATTGACGAGACCTTTCGAAAGATACCCATCTTGAAACTTTGCCCCCCCGGGTGGGTACTTCCCCCCCGGTGTGGGGGGGAAACCGATGCCCCCACATGCACAAAAATTTTTTCCTAGTTAACTACTACTATTATCAACCTGATCTTTCGAAAGATACTCATTGTGAAAATTTACCCCCCTGGGGGGGGGGGAAGAGATGCCCCCCATGCAGGAAATTTTTTTCCTAGTTACATACTACTATTATCAATAATTCATATTAATTTTACAATCACAAGTTTAAAACAACTCTTATTATGCACATTTATACGAATTTTTGTCCTATGCTGCCATGTTAAAAATTTAGATAAAATGCTGTCACAGCGCCACCCGTTGAGCTATTGATCCCCATACATAATCAGCACCAGTTTATGTCGGAGACCAACTAAATACCAAGTTTGGTTAAATTTCGTTAAAAAAAAAAAAAAAATTGCGATTTTTTTGTTTTGTTTTGTTAAAAGTAAAAAAAATCGATAACTTTTGTTTAAATTATCACAGATTTATGGTTTAACCATTCGTTTTAAAGGTATTGACGAGACCTTTCGAAAGATACCCATCTTGAAACTTTGTCTCCCCGGGTGGGTACTTCCCCCCCGGTGTGGGGGGGAAACCGATGCCCCCACATGCACAAAAATTTTTTCCCAGTTAACTATTACTATTATCAACGAGACCTTTCGAAAGATACCCATCTTGAAAATTTACTTCCCCGGGGGGTACTTTTCCCCCAGGGGGGGGAACCGATGCCCCCACATGCACAAAATTTTTTTCCTAGCTAACTACTACTATTATCAATAATTCATATTAATTTTACAATCACAAGTGTAAAATAACTCTCTTTATGCCCATTTATACGGAATTTTGTCCTATTCTGCCATGTTAAAAATTTGCATAAAATGCGATTACAACGCCACCTATTGAGCGATTGATCCCAAAATCTAATCAGCACCAGTTTATGTCAGGGTGCAACTAAATACCAAGTTTGGTTAAATTTCATTCATTGGTTCGTGAGATACAGCGTCCACAAAAAAATGATACAGACAGACAGACAGACAGACAGACAGACATTTTCTAAAAACTATTAATTCGTGTTCTCCACATCCCAAAACATGTAAATCCATCAAAAAGTGGACTTCGAAAATTTTCGCGAATCCAATACTTTCTCTATATTACATATAGAAGAAAGTAAAAAAGAAGTAAAATCAAAATCAAAATGATTTAGAACAAAAGAATATTAAACTACGTAAGTAAACAAAAATATTGGCGGTTGTGAGTTATGCGAAGAACAATCTCCAAACCGTTGCCATAGAAATTTACTGAAAATGAGCTGTTACCAAGGGAACCACCGAATACGCAGGAACAAGGAGAGCATGTCACATGACTCATCTTGGACCTTCTCAAGGGTTACCATTTATCACTCTACTTTATATCTCGTTGGTAGCGAGCATAGAATAATAATAAAGGAAGAAGGAGCATAAGTGTTTCTAATAAGCTGTTGTGTTGCCACAACAAACAGCGATATTATTATTACTTTCTTCTATCTTCAATAGAAGAAAGTATTGGATTCGTAAAAATTTTCGATTTCGGGTTTTTGATGGATTTACACGTTTTGAGAGGTGTAGAACACGATTTTACCATTTTTAGAAAATGTCTGTCTGTCTGTCTGTCTGTCTGTCTGTCTGTCTGTCTGTGTGTGTGTGTGTGTGACAAAATTTTGTGGCAACTGTATCTCTGGAACTACTGCACAGAATTTCATACAAATTGGTATGTAGTTGCACCTTGACATAAATTAGTGCCTATCAACTTTTGGTAAAAATCGTCTTACATGTTGCGTTGCCATCCCGCTTTTTCTAAATTTTCAACAGGGTGATAAAGGCAAAAATTTTCAAGATGGGTATCTTTCGAAAGGTCTCGTCAGTACCTTTAAAACGAATGGTTGAACTATAAATCTGCACACAGAAAAATAAATTGGTCACAGTGACCTGCCAAAATGCTCAGCTGACAATACAGAATTGACTAACCAAAATAACTGACTAGCCAAAAAGTGTACTTGCTGAACTAGTCTCCAAAACTGAAAAGTGTACTTGCTGAACTAGTCACCGCAACTGAAAAGTGTACTTGCTGAACTAGTCTTCAAAACTAAAAAGTGTACTTGCTGAACTAGTCACCAAAACTGAAAAGTGTACTTGTTGAACTAGTCACCAAAACTGAAAAGTGTACTTGCTAAACTAGTCACCAAAACACTACTCCAGACTAGGAAGGTTAATATTATTAGACAAAGAAGGCTAGTCGATAATCATAATTATCTGACCAGGAAGGTTAGTCAACAACCGCAGTTGCCAGACAAGGCAAGTTAGTCAGAATCTGCACTTGATTAAGACGGTTAGTCAGCAGCCAACAGGTATCTTACGAAGCAAGCTAGTCAATTTTCAATGAATATCTGAAGAGGCAGGATAGTCAAGACTATTTACCTGACTAATCTGTCTGGTAATATTTGAAAAGGAAAACTAGTCTCTATTTGACTAAGCTGCCTCATAATATTTGTGGAGAAATTTTAGCCCGAAAAAAAAAATATATATATTTGACTAGCCTGTCTCATAATATTTGAGAGAGATTAATCAAAAAAATTTAATAGATTAAAATCCCTCATATTTCATGAGGAAGTGGCCTCATACTTGTTTGCAGGGGCTTTTGAAAAAGCATTGATGTTAGTCTTAACCTCATTACTTTTGTAATCGTTTAATTTTTTTCACCGTTCAAGATGTTCAACATTGGAAAGACATTTAAAGAACTTTTCTGAAAAAGATTACTTGTCCATCATTTGGAATAAAATACTCATAGCTGCCAACTTTTTCAATTTATTACGGAATGCTTCGCCCTTTTCTTCGTACCATATTCTTTCTACAGTAATTTTCATTAGCATGTAATTACAATTAAATATGAAGGCAATTACTCTTCAAATATGATTTGAAAAAAGGGCGGTACTAACAAAATTCCTGAATCAATTAAAATAGTTAGCAGCTATGAATACTGGAAATTTAACAAACCTAGTGAAACAAAGAATTCGCTGGTTTAAAACTTCCTACATTTATTTTAGTTCCTTCCCTACATTTATTTATCATTAACACATGCATTTATCTCGCACACATGTTCAAGAAATGAAAGTTCGGGGATCAATTGTGTGTTGGTGTTGCATATTAAGGCCGATTGACATCACGAGAGTCCTAGGCCTATTGGAGCGTTGCCCTCCGTGAGGGGGGGGTCTTTCTAAGTGGTCCTACTCCGTATTTTACGCAAGTTTCAGAGAAAACCACGGAAAACACCGAACGACTGGGTCGGCGTACGCCTCCTGGAATCCCACTTTCCGTCTACCAACTTAGAACGCAGAGCCTTATGGCTGACGTCATCACAGACAGGCGAACATTATCATCACCGGCTGTGAGCGTTTTGTTTGGTGTCAGCTGCGATTTTTTTCCCTTTCCTCTTCATAAAAATAAAAATTGAATGTAGTAACAGAAGCAAATTTTCGCAACTACAATATTGAACTTGCTTTATTTAAAATCATTTGAATAATTTAGGGATGATTGGATTTAGCAAAAATTTCTGAATTTAAAACCAGTTAAAAAACAAACAAGAATACCGTTCCATTTACAAATGAAAATAACTTATTTTCTAAAAGAGATTATAAAGATGCTTTCTTACTCGCCCCCCCCCCCCCTTAAAAAAAAAAGTTTGAAATGTTATATTTTTTAAAACTGAATTTTTCAAGTTTTCCGATATTTACGAACAGAATTCTTCCCATATTTAATTTCAGTGGACAATGATAAAATAATAAATAACTATGTAATATTAAGAGGCATATCTAATATAGTTAAAAAATAAAATAAAAAGCAAATAAAATAATCATGTAAAAAAATATCCAAATAACGGGAAATAAATTATTGGAATAAAAAACTTTAAAAGTTAATATTATTTTACATGCACAAGAACAAAGTACTGGATTCCTGAAATTTTTGAACACCAGTTTTTGATGAACTTATCTGGATACTGTATCTTTCGAATCGATGAACATGATTTAATTCAACTTGATATTTAGTTTGACCTTGACCTATATTGTGCTGATTACATTTGGGGATCAACAACTAAACATGTGGTGGTGTCATCGCGTTTTTGCGGAATTTTTTAATAGGTAGTATAGGAAAAAATTTCGCATGAGTTTACATAATGGAAATTATTTTTGACTTTTTAATATGAAATTAAATAAATATGTTTATAGTAGCAAGAGTCAACCAGCTAAACAAATTGTATATGTAAGCGCATCGCTTCCGCCCTCTTGTAAGAGTAAATTTTTAGTATGGGTATCTTTCAAAAGAACTCGTCAATACCTTTAAAACTAATGGTTGAACATAGATCTATGATAATTTTAAAAATATATATGTATCAATCTCCCCCCCCCCCAATTTAAAAAATAAAATAAATAAATAAAATTGAGAAAAGTAAAGCACATATACATATAGAGAGAGAAATTTAAGATTTTTATTTTGAACAAAACAGAATTTATTAAAAATAGAAACTTCCCAAAAATTTATTTGCTGTTAAATTTTCATTTAGGTTCCTATGACCATTATTAAGATTAAAAAAAAAAAAAAAAAATCATGCTTTAGTGCTTTTTAAAAAAAATTATTATTCAATTGTATAATATGAAATTCCTGCTCATAATCCATAAAAGTTTCTTAAAATTACTGGGTCTTGAATTTTACAGTCTCCAAATTTGTTAACAGATTACTTTATGACATTCAAAAATTTACATTATGACATAAATACTTAAATGGTATCTAACCATAAAGGTTATGATATACCAATATTGTTGCAGTTAAGTAAAATATAGTTTCCACTAAATAAATAAACAATAATTAAAATAGTTTTTATCTATTAATTTATTTTTGTTGGATTAAATAATAAATAGTCTTAAATTATATATAATGTGTATATTTACTCTTTTGACAGACAACACACAATTTTGGGGTGAAAAGTTATCCTTTATGTATAACAGAGAACTGAGATTTTTGATACAGCTGAAATTCTTTGCAGTATATAAAATATGAGCTGGCGTGACTAAGCATAATTTTTGTTTATAGACTGTTTCTTAACATGTGTAAAAAGGGGTACTTATTTATAAATTTTACTACAGTACTCAAATTCTCACATCTCTCCAAAATTTTAATTGCTTAATATCACTACAATATTATAAAGCTAAAAACACTACAATAAATTCACACACATACGCGCACGCGCAAACACACACACACGAAAAAAAAAAAAAAACAATTTACATAAAGCAAGTTTATTAAGCATCAATCTTGATTATATGAAAAATTATAAAACTACATTTTAACACATCATAAAATAAACAAATTTAACAGATAATATTTATAATTATGAAATGATCTTTCACGATCTTCAATTTGAAAATTATCTTTCACGATCATCCCTTGAAATATGCTTTTCAGTAGGACTCACTCTTGATATTGTCTTGCGAGGACAAATTAATAGACAATCCAGAAAAATACATGGGATAGCACCATGCTTTCAAACACGGACGATGTAAAGGAACACAAAATTTCTTTTCATCATAGGAAAAAGTTTCATATTCTACATCCGATTTCTTGAAATGTTTCTCAGAAACCTGTTAAAAAAAAAAAAAAAAGACTGTAGCATGTATTATGTTACTACCTTAGTAAATACGAGGACTTTTTGCAACTTTACAATAAAGTTGCGTATATATATATAAATCCAGTTTAATAAACATAATGCTTCAAAATAACCTTTTCATATATTAAGTTTAGATCTATTGTACGCAATACAACCTGAGATGTAGCTTTCCCTTAAATTGCGAATATCGCTGTATAGCAGCGACACCTTTTGAGCGATTGATGTAAAAAGTTGGCATAAACTAATTTATGTTAAGGTGCATCTACATATAATTTTATATGCAATTCTGTGCTGTTCCTGAGATATAGCCTTTCCTGAATTTGAGAAAATCAATATATAGTAGCGTCACCTGCTCTGTAATGGTACCAAAAGTTGATAGGCACTAACATATGACAAGGTGCATCTGCATATAAATTTACATGCAATTTCGTCCAGTGGTTCCTGAGATACAGTCACCACAAAATTTTTGTCACACACAGATGGACAGACATTTTCTAAAAATGATCAAAACGTGTAAATCCATCAAAAACCGGAAATTGAAAATTTTTCTGCATTCAATACTTTCTTCTACTGAATACAAAAAAAAAAAAAAAGAAAGAAACTAAAGAATAGCATGTATGTTGCTTTAATGCAAAGTAATTTTAAAATAAGAAAATAATAGAAGTTTAAGCATAATTTTAGATTTAAAAACAATTAATATGAAATGATTGTGTTTCTATAAACAACAATATAAGAACAACAGAAGTTTTAATTAATTGCTAAAATTAAAATTGTTATGTGAAAACAAAATTTAAGACGCAAAAAAAACCCAACTCATTCAAAAAATTTATGTTTAATCACTCACAGCTAATTGCTCAAATACTTTTTCTTCTTCTTCCTTTTTTTTTTTTTTTTTTTTTTTTTTTTTTTAACTTTCTTCTATATTCAATAGAAAAAAGTATTGGATTCATAAAAATTTTCGACTTCCGGTTTTCGACAGATTTTCACGTTTTGAGAGGTCTGGAACAAGATTTGACTATTTTTAAAAAATATCTGTGTGTATGACAAAAATTTTGCGGCAACTGTATCTTCGGAACTACTGTTCAGAATTGGATATAAATTGACATGTAGATGCACCTTGAGCTAAATTAATGCCTATCAACTTTTGGTGCCAACCGCTCAACAGGTGGCGCTTCTATACAGCGATTTCTACAATTTAAGGAGAAGATATATCTCAAATTCTATTGCGTATGAGCAATGAAAACTTGATATAAGAGAAGGCCCTTAGGAGACATTATGCTGATTCAATATGAATGCTTATGATCGACAGGTGGCGCTGCTATACGATTCCCGCAATTTCAGGGAAAGCTATATCTCAGGAACTACTGCGCAAAATTGCATATAAATTTATGTTAATGCACCTTAACCTAAATGAGTGTCTGTCAACTTTTAGTGTCAACCACTCCCCAGGTGGTGCTGCTATATAGCGATTTTTTTTTTTTTCAAATTCGCCATATTAACTCCCTTTTAAATACCCTTTTTTATATAATTAATGTTTTCCGGTCAATAATTGAGCATGCCAAAGTTTTGGTAAAAGTTGGTATCTCAAAAGCGGCTCTAACGACTTTCTTGAAGTTTGTTACATAAATTCCTTTTTGATACCCTTTATCATGTATTATGTGGTTATTACAGGAAAATTAAGGTTATTCTGATTAGGTCACAGTTTTAGATCTCGGAAATTGGTGTTTAAAAATATAATTCATAATTTTTCTTAATTTTTATTTTTAACTCGCTAAGGAAACTCGGTTTTATGTCTTTACACTTCTATCAAGTTTCTCTTACTTGAAAATTCCTAAAAAATGAATATAATATCTCTAAAAAGTTCATATAATGCGTGTAATAGTGGGTAATGGAAGTCTTGTGGTTGTTTCACACTAGATTTTTTTTTACTTTCCGAACACTATAGTGAGGAAAGTATTGTAATCATGTCAAAAATCCGAATTCGAGATTTTGATGTTTCTATACGTTTTGAGGTCCCCTGAGTCCGTTTTCACTATTTTTACGATGATGTATGTATGTGTGTGTGTATGTGTGTATGTCTGTGAACACGCTAGCGTCTAAAGGCTTTGTTCGATTAACCTGAAAGTTGGTACGTATATTGTAAGTTACCATAGTACGAACCCTATAGATTTTGGTGAATCTAGCACTTATAGTTTTTTTACAGGGACACAAAGAAAAATTCTTTATCATTATGGCCTATGGGACCAAAATCTTAAAAGTGCGATAGCATCTAAACGCCTTATTCAATTGAGCAAAAATTTTATACCCATATTATAGGTCACAGATACTCAATCTGTATAGATTTTGGAGAATCTAGCACTTATAGTTTTTTTACAGGGACACAAAGAAAAATTCTTTATCATTAAGGCCTATGAGACCAAATTTTTAAAAGTGCGATAGCATCTAAACGCCTTATTCAATTGAGCTGAAAATTTGTATGAATATTATAAATCACTGTTGCACTAACTATAAGCATTTTGGTGAATCTAGCATCTATAGATTTTTACAGGGACAAAACGAAAAATTCTTTATCATTATGATCTAAGGGCTCAAAGTTCAGTAGCGTTAAATAAAACCTCGTGTGATATATGGAGAAAAAAACACTCTATTATGGTTTTCTCTCTTTTGTTTGTTTAGCAATTCCTCTTTCTTTATTTTATCTACAAAACTGTTAGTTACTCAATGTTCGGAAAGTCGAGTGGAGTCACTCCAGATTTTTTTTTTTTTTTTTTTTTCATGATAAAAGTTTTTTAGACGAATGAAATTTTAGTGTACTCTTTGTCTCTGGTATGTGCAACCTCGAATTTTTAATACAAGGAAGCACAAAAATGCTCTTAATATTGGAAAGTCTGGTAATCTATGATATGTTTATGATTTTACATTTTTGTTTAAATATGAATAATCTTGTATCAAAATGTATGTATGTAAAAAAATCTGGTGTGAAACAACCACACGACTTCCATTACCCACTATTACAGATATTATATGCATTTTTTAGAAATAATGTGATCAGAAGACATAAAATCGGCCTAATGCAGAAGACACCTGACAAATTTTCCATAAGAGACAGCTGATAATATATATATATAAACATCTGAAACAGAGCCTACATAGTGAGTTAAAAAACAAGAAAAAAGTGATAGAGTTATTTTTTGACACACCAATTTTCGAGATCTAATAAAACTGACCTACCTAATCAGGATGACATTTAATTTTCCTGTAATAACCACGTAAACATGAGAAAGGATATCTAAAATGGATTTATGTAACAATTTTCAAGAAAATCATTAGAACCGTTTTTGAGATAACAACTTTTACCGAAACTTGGCATACTCAATTATTGACAGAAAAACAATAATTACATATAAAAGTATACTTAAAAGGGAGTTAATATGGCGAGTTTGAAAAAAATCCATACAGCCGTTTTTAAAGGAATGTACTTGCGAGACCTGAAATTGAGTTATTTATACTGGGCACCTATCAATTTCTTGAACTAACCAACTATGTCATTCGACAGGACATCTAATATAGTGTCTTTTTGAGATACGGACCTACGGTCCCACTTCCGGTTTTCCAATTTTCACCAAAATTTGGAAAACGCATCTGTACACTTGTCCTGTCTCAATTCCAATGTTTCGTAGTTCTATCATTATTAGTTTCGGAGATATGGTAGCCAGACGATTCCACACATACATACACACACACACTGACCAATTGACAAAAACTACTTTTTTTTGACTGATGAGACCTGAAAACGTGTAAATCAGGAAAAACTCGATATCGAATTTTTCGACCGAATATAACGCTTCCATTACTTACAGTAGTAGGGTAATGGAGTAAAAATGCGATTAGCAGATATTAATGTGAATAAAATAAATTGAAGGAAATTTTAACAAGAAATTAATAATTTTAGCAGAAGAACAATGATGTTAATTATTATTTTCTAATTCTATTAGTAATACAATTTACTAAGGTATTTAAAATCCTTTCAAGAAATATTTTTTCGCAGTTAATTGTAAAATTTTATTTAAAGGTAATTCAATAATATATTTCAATTATTATTATAGAAAACTATGTGACATTGATACAAATTAATACATTGTAGAGAAAACAATTTAAATGTATTAATAATATGGTAATACAAACATAATAAAAATACAAGACACATAATAATAATCATGATGGTAATCAGGCCCTGATTAACGCCAGGGCATGCGGGGCAGTTCAGAGCCCAGTTTACCCATTTAAGGGCCCGGGGCTGTGATAATAGCGGAGCCCCCCCCCCCCACACACACACACATTTTTCTTTTTCTTTAATATGAATGTTTATCATTAGATAAAATTTTACAATGGTCATGTTAGAATAAGATTCTCATTACATTTAAATAAACTCTGAAACTGTTTGCAAAAAGATTAATTAAAACAGAAAAAAAAAATATTAACAACAAAAGAATCTAACTCACCAACCAAAGGAAAAGTTATTGCATCAAAAACTTTAATGAATATACTTTGCAGAATAAAAAAATGAAATTGGCTTCTTCCTAGCCTTTGCCGCGCTGAAAATTTCAATTACATCTTTAAAATCCAGGTTGCTTGTTAAATCGTGCTCTGAGCACAGCATAGCCAAACATTGCAGCTTATTCAGCTGCATTTTTGTTCTTCGAAGAGATAGAACTCTCTCTAATTTGGAGTTTGCTCTCTCGCCTTCGCAATTTGATATTGGTAGAGTTAAATAAATACTTAATGCAATAAACATATTTGGAAAAATCTCATTTAACTCGTTTTTAAACATATGATCATAAATATGTATCGGTGAATTTTTAATCATATTTATTGAAAATTTATTTTTCCAACTGAGTGAAAATGCCTGGACCGGGAGTCAAACCCCGGATCTTTGATTTTCACTCAGTTGGAAAAATAAATTTTCAATAAATATGATTTTTTTCCCCAATCTGTTGATTGTGTGATATTAATAAATGTATTTATTCCTCCCATTGTTTAATGTTGTTTTCCATTACCTGCGGCTTATTCTGTCGAGCTATCTACATGATAGACCAGTTGCTCTGCCTAAAGGTTGTCTGAGTGAGTAATGCCCATTTAATTGTCGGCCTAGATAGCTCAATTGGTAGAGCTTTGACCTTGTAAGTCAAAGATTCGGGGTTCGACTTCCGGGCCAGGCATTATTTTCACTCAGTTGGAAAAATAATTTTTCAATAAATATGATTTTCTTCCCAATTTGTTGATTGTGTGATATTAATAAATATATTGTTCTCCCGCCCCCCCCCCTCATCTCTTGAATGACTTTTGAAATTTTCAAATGTTAATACATTTTTAAAAAATACTTAAAATTTATTTTTTTTTTTTTTAAGTTTAAGTACTAAAAGAAATTTTCAAAAATTTGTCTTTTTAAAATATTTTTACATAACAGTATCAAGGATTTAATTTTTGACTGTAAAAACAGAATTAAAAAAAAAAAAAAAAACTTGTTTCTATTTACTGGGTTTTTTTGCCCCTATCTAGGGCCCCCTTGGTCATTGGGCCCGGGGCTGCAGCCCCCTCTTTAACTGGGCTCTTGGGCAGTTCCCTTGGGCCCCTTTCTGGAATGGGCCCCCCAACAGGCATAAGCAGAAATTTTGCAACCTAAAGACCTCTTGTCACTGCAAGCCCCCCCCCCCCCCCAAGAATAAGCTTGTGCCGGAACTCGAGGTAGCCCTGATGGTAATAACTATCAACTGAAAAAGAATTTTTAATTGAAAGAAATGTTTATTGTAAACTTTATTCAAGGATATTTAAGCACTATTTACTAGAAAATGTTCACAAAACTGTCACGCAAAAAATAAATATATCTATATTAAAGCAATATAAGAAATACTCACACGTAGATATTTTTGGAATGGCTTTTATCCAAGCTTTCTTTCTATCATCAACTTGAGGCAATCTGTACAGTTACAATCTTCATCATAATTACTTCTACAGGCATATTGCACCACTTATAAATAAAAAACATAAAATGAAAAATTAGTATATAATAGTGTATATTAGTACTATATAATAAAAACTAGAATGTTGTGGCCACCACATGACTTTTTTCTATATTTTCCCATGCAAATTCACTCAGTAAAAATAATTTATTAAAATCATTATTTAATAAAATGATCTTCCATGAAAATGCAATACGATTTCCTTATTAGAGAAGTAGTACTAAATATCCAAAAAAAGTTCATTATTGTTCTCGATATAACATTAAAAAAAATAAAAAATATTTTGTTTGTTAAAAATGAAAAAAAAAAAAAATCTATAACTTTATTTTAAATTATCGCAGATCGATTGTTCAACCATTCATTTTAAAAGTATTGGCGAGCTCTTTTGAAAGATACCCATCATGAAAAATTATTCTCCTCGAGAGGTGACTTCCCCCCCCAGGGGGAAGGTGATGCTCCCACATATACAATTTTTTTCCCAGTTGACTATCTGTATTATAAATAATTCTTGTAAATTTCATGATTATTAAAAAATAATTCTCTTTATGCACATATACAAAATTTTGTCTTATACCACCATGTTAAAAATTCAGAAAAAGCGGGATGGCAACGCAACCTGTCGAGACAATTTTTACCATAAGTTGATAGGCACTTATTTATGTCACACACACACACAGATAGACATTTTCTAAAAATGGTCAAATCGTGTTCTACACCTCTCAAAACGTTTAAATCCATCAAAAAGCGGAGGTCAAAAATTTTTACGAATCCAATACTTTCTTCTATTCAATATAAAAGAAAGTAAAAACAAAATGAAAAATTAGTAAATAAAATAATATTTTATGACTTCTAAGCTGCATTTATTTATTAGCTATTGTTTTAAATTAATATTTACAGAATATTAAAAGCAACGTGTTAAATTATTATGTGACATTCGCATGCATAATTAAATATACCTAAATGTAAACACTTTTAAAATATTAATCGCAATAAGGTGAATATTAAAGTATAAATTATTACTTTCTTCTATATGTATAAATAGAGAAAGTATTGGATTCGTGAAAATTTTCGAACTCCAGTTTTCGATGGATTTACACGTTTTCGGATATCCTGAACACGATTCGACTGTTTATAGAAAATGTCTGTCTGTGTGTGTGTGTATCAGAAATTTTGTGGACGCTGTATCTCACGAACCAATGGACGAAATTTAACCAAACTTGGTATTTAGTTAGACCCTGACATAAACTGTTGCTGATTCGATGTGGGGATCAATCGCTCAACAGGTGGTGCTGTCATCGCATTTTTTCTAAACTTTTAACCCTTGTTTTTATTTAACATGGCAGTATAGGTCAAAATTTGGTATAAATGTACATAATGAGAATTATTTTAATCGTGTGGTTGTAAAATTAATATGAGTTATTGATAATAGTAGTAGTTAACTAGGAAACTACTATTGACTAAATTTTGTGTAAAACTATATAGATTATAGAAGAAAGTCATGTGGTGGCCACATCATACTAGTTTTTATACATAGATATAGTAATAAGACATAGATTAATCAGCGAGAGGGAAAAGTGATACCTTTTTTTTTCGGGAAAAGTCACTCTAATGGCTGCCTTTCCCCGAGTAAATCACACACAGGGATACACACGGATAATTTTGTAAATAAAAGTTATGAATAATTTATTTACTAAAGGTAAATGAACAACTCCAGATACAGTTTCAAATTCATTTTTCTTTTTTTCAATACTCTCTAATGGCTGATTTTAGAACTTTTTTTCGGCATCAAAATTTGTTGCTCGATAACATGGGGATGATACATCTATATACAGGGCCCGATTAAGCTCTGAAGCTAGGGGAAGCTCAGCATCATTTCGGGGCCCCCTTTCATTTCGGAAAGTCTGGTTTTCCTGTTACATATTATAATATAAAAAGGCTATAGACCAAAAAAAAAAAATGTGTGTTTGTTATTATTATTATTATTATTATTTTCATACATCTGGGTGATTTCTGCACAGAACATCAAAATCATACAACTTTTTAATTAAGAACATTCAGATTTTTGAGGTTAAATAATAGATTTTTCCCGAAATAGTGAGTGTTTTGTCTTGTTTTAGGTAACCTTTCTCAGAAAAAATTCAATCTCAGTGTGAAAATATGAAACAAAAAATTCAAGACCCTGTTTTTAATCCTTATGGGGCCCCCTCTTAAATTTTAGAGAGGAAGCTCGTGCTTCCTGAGCCTCAACTTTTTGAAGAAACGTTCATGAAATAAAAGCCAAATCTTAAAATTATATTCTCACTTTAGCATATTTAAATACAGAGGGGCGGTACTAACAATCTGCCGGATTTGGTTGGCAGCTCTGTAAATATAATTATGAATTAACATACGTAAAAATGCATGTTATGTTCTATATATATATATATATATATATATGGCTTTTTCTTTATACAGACATGGTGCAAGCTTACAGAAAAAAAGGCTGAACTTTTCACGACCCCCCCCCCCCTCTCAAAAGTGGTATCAGGCAACTGACACAATATAAATTTTTCAATAATAAAAATAATGATAAATCTGATTGCATACATGTACACACAATAAACAAATCAGAACAATAAATCTTATATTGAATATCTATAGAAGCATTGTTTGCTGGGGCAATTGATTAGTAAAATAATGTAGTTCAAGTTCATTAGGAAGATGCAGTTGAAGTGCTATTTCTTTTTTATTTTCTCCAAGTTTGAATTTGAGATTTCTTGAAAACCAATCACATAGAAATTTCTAATATATTGCACAAATTCAGGCTGACCCCCCCCCCCCCCCCCCTACACACGTCCAAAAAGTTTGAATGCGGATTTGCATTAATCCCAAGAATAATAATTTTCAAGCTTAAAAAGGTTGAATTCAGCCTTAAGAGGCCTCTCCACTTATCGTTCTCAGAAGCCAGAGCCAATGTTATTCTATGGAGAATTTCGCCCCATTATAACTTATTAGCTAATATATATTTTTAAATTCAGTTTTCACATTCAGAAACTTTTTAACTATTAAACAGTTTATCGCTTTCTAAAAATTATTATTTTTTATTTTTATATTTTATTTTGAGGTTGTAAAATACGAATTTTCGCAACGTGAAATTTTTCGTTTTTGAGCTTAGAAATGAAATCTTAAAAAAAAAAAAAAAAAAAAAAAAAAAATCCAATTTTTAGAAAGCGATAAATTGTTTAATAGTTGTGAATTTTCGGAAAGTGAAAACGGAATTTAAAAATATGTATTAGTTAACGAATTATAATGGGACAAAATTTCCCATAGAATGACATTGGCTTCGGCTTTCGGGGATGATAGGTAGAGAGTCCCTTTAAGGCTGAAACGTAACATGTCTGTTTATATTATAAGCTAGTTTACTTATTTTTACTTGCGAATTTTTAAAAATAAATTCAAGCAGAATATGCGATTACAATCAAAACATTTAAAATAAATAAAAAGCTTTATATACAAATAAAGTGAAATTACTAAAATATGCTTAATATCACGAGTACAGATATTTTGATTCCAATTCATACACTTATTTGACTACAGATAAAAGTATAATAAACTATCATTAACGTTACATTATCAGTATTGATGTTATGTACAGATTATTCTAATATTAATACCTTATAAAAATATTCAGAACTCACCCTTATATTTTCTTGAATTACTTCATAACCTTTGACTTTCATAGACGCAGCCGACGAATCTATCATTTTTCGCTGTCGCACGTCGCAAGACGGGAAGAAAAGAGAAGTGCATGCAATGCAATGGCTTTTCTTCTCGTGTTTACAGGTTTACACGCATGTCCACGAAGAAACCAATCGCCTGCTAAGCTGACGTCATCAGATTTTTTAGAATCCGAGGCTCACTCATTCGTTGGCAACGGCCGACGCCGAACCTGATAAAAAAAATTTCATCAACCCGGAAACCGACCCGAACCCGCAATAGAGAATTTTTGCGACCCGAACCCGCTTTCTTTACACCCGAACCTGACTTTTCATACCCGAACCCGACTCGGAAAACGAAAACTAAATGAACATTACTTATTCATCTAAAAATCATGCAAAACAAGGTAACGTCATATAACATCATATAAAATAAAGTAAATTTCCATTGTCACACAGTCGATAAATTATTTTAAAAATCTGGCGTGAAACAATACGACTTCCATCGCCCTCTATTACACGTATTATATACACTTTTAACCTTTTGGAGATAATGTGATCAGAAGACACAGAATTGAGCTAATGAAATAGATAACTAAAAAATTTTCCAGTAAGAGAAAGTTAATACACGTTTTCGGTAAACGCATGAAAACATAAAGACATAAAATAGAGTTTACATAACAAGCGGGGAAAAAAAAGTTTTTTTTTTTTTTTTTTTCTTTTTCTATACACTAATTTCCGAGATCTAAAACTGATCTATCTGATCAGGATGGCTATTAATTTTCCTGTAATAACCACGTAAAACATGAGAAAGAGTATTTAAAATGGGTTTATGTAACAATTTTCAAGAAAATCGTTAGAACCGTTTTTGAGACACCGATTTTTTCAAAATTTGGCGTATTTAGATGTTGACCGCAAAACAACAATTACATACAAAAAGATATTTAAAAGAGGGTTAATATGGCAAGTTTGAAAAAAAAAAAAAAATCCATACAGCCGTTTTGAAAAGAATTCACTCGCAGTACCTGAAAGTCTGCTATTTATGCAGAATTCCTATCAATTTTCCTGAACTAACCATATCATTCGAGAGAACATCTAATAGAATATTTATACAGCAACTTGGAAGAAAATCGTTAGAGCCGTTTTTTGAGATGTGGACCACCGCACTTTAGAATTAAAAAAAAAAACGAGGAAAGAATGGCTAAAAATCCATAGAAAAACCATGGGATGAAAACGAAAAAAACTCAGAATGTCAAGTATGGAAAAAAAAAAAAGCCTATACCGGAAGAAATAATGCGGCAAAACTGACTAGAAAAAGACATTGACCGAGCGGGAGGGTGGGTTGGGGCATTAAAGCTATAGTCGGGGGTTTAATACGACTCGCCTAGAATGTGGCTCGGCAGTGGCCTTTTATCACTTCCGATTTCGGATGTCCCACTTCCGCTTTTCCAATTTTCACCAAAATTTGGAAAATTCATCTGTACACACCAGTTCTGTCTTAATTCTGAAGTTTCATAGCTGAATCTTTATAAGTTTCGGAAATATGATAGTCAGAAGATTCCCCACACACATACACACAGTCTGACAAATTGCCAAAAACCATCTTTTTGGACTCAGGAGACCTTAAAACATGTAAATCAGGTGAAATCTCGATATCGAATTTTTGGACCGAATACAATACTTCCATTACCTACGGTTAGTCGGGAAATGGAAATAAAAAAATTCAAAATGTAATTACTTATTGTATAAAGTTAAAAATTAAAAAAAAAAAAAAAAAAATCTGAAAAGTGGATTAATAATAATAATGTTTAACCATTTATGCGAGTTGTGGAATTCAAGAACACAAAAATATGCATCAAGTTCAGTATTACAGTAGTTCATTGTTTAATTCTTATATTCTTAAAAAAATTAATATATCAATAAAAATAAAATAAAGTAAAAAGTGTATATTTATTTATTGCTTTCGTTCGATGTGAATGTTTACTTTAGTGTAATGTAATAATCTAGATAGCACGGATATGATTCATAGATAACATTTGCTTTCCCACGGATCACTTTAAATTCAAATGGTCAGCAAATTACATTCCTCCAGTTCCAATTAATGCATTGTTTATTTGTTCTAGAGTAAACGATAAAGAATATTATCTGCCTTGATGAAATCTGCTTCCTAAATGTCTTCATTTTACATTACTTTTTACTTTCATCTATATTCAATTGAAGAAAGTATTGGATTCGTAAAAATTTTCGACTTCCGTTTTTCGATGTATTTAGACGTTTTCAGTTTGCATATAAATTTGTATGCAGATGTACCTTGACCTATATTAGCACCAATCAACTTTTGGTGCCAATTGTTCAACAGGTGGCACTGCTAACAGTTTTTTCCCCAGTTTCAGGGAAGGTAATATCTCAAGAACTACCGCGCAAAGTTGCATATAAACTTATATGAGGATGCACCTTGTTTTTAATTAGTGACTGTCAACTTTTGGTGTCAATTTCTCAACAGGTGGCGCTGATATACCGCGATTTTCAAAATTTCAGGGAAGACTTTACCTCAGGAACTACTGCACAAATTTGCATATAAATTTATATGCAGATGCAACTGAAACATAATTTAGTGCTTACCATATTTTGTTGCTAATTGATCAACAGGTGGGGCTACTATACAACGATTTTCCCAATTTAAGGGAAGGCTATATCTCGGGAACTACTACACAGAATTGCATATAAATTTATCATTAGATGCAACTCGTCATAAATTAGTGTTTAACTAACAACTTTTGATGCCAATATCTCAGCAGTTGGCTCTGCTATAGTCGATTTCCGCAATTTCAGGGAAGGCTATATCTCAGGTTTTATTGTTTATAATCAAACAAAACTGGCATGTAAGAAGGCCATTATATGACATTATGCTGATTTAATTTGGATGCATATCAGCCTATAAGTGACGCTGCTATACTGCATATTTACCTGAGAATGGGATGGCTATATCTCATCTTCTATGGCATATAACTGTACGGAACTTGATATATGAGGAAAAAATTATAAATACGCATTTTTTAAGACTTTACTTATCAAGAATTAAACTTTCTTTTCTTATATTTAGTGCTAGTTTTTTCTAAAATGAAAATCATCTGCATTTACTATGGTAGATAATTTTACTAAAAACGAGTTTTAATAAAATATTTTTACTGAGTGAATTTCTATAGGAAAATATAGAAGAAAGTCTTGTGATGGCCACAATATACCAGTTTTGAAATGAAGTTTCAACAAGTATTTCCTCTATATTTTCTGTATATACAAGTATAAATGGAAAAAAAAATTTCAAAATTTCGTTCACATAAAAGCGAAAATTAAAATTCACTAAAAATAAAGATATATATATATAATAGTATGTTGTGGCTACCAAAAGACTTTCTTCTATGTTTTCTAATACAAATTCACTCAGTACAAATAATTTATTAAAACTATTTATTATTCATTAAAATTAACTACCATAATGATGAATGCAGACGATTTTTATCTTAAAACTTACACAAAATTTATAAAAAAAGACAATTTTATATTTTATAAATATTATATTATAAAATGCGTTTTCATAAAGGCTATCTCAACTATCTCTCAAATTTTGTACAATTACACAACATAGAAGTCGAGATATAGCTTTCCCGTTCTGGGGGAAAAAGGCAGTAAAGCAGCGCCACCTATTGGTCGATATGCATCCAAATTGAATCAGCATAATGTTTCATAATTGTCTTTTCACATACCAAATTTTTTTCATTATGCGTAATAGAACCTGAGATATCCCTTTCTCTTAAACTGTGGAAATCGCTGTATAGCAACGTCACCTGTTGAGTTTTTGGCACCAAAAGTGAACAGACAATAATTTATGTCAAGATGCATCCACATATAAATTCATGTGCAAACTTGTTCAGTAATTTTTGAGATATACAGCTTTCTCTTAAATTGTGGAAATCGCTGTATAGCAAAGCCATCTGTTGAGCGATGGACACCAAAAGTCGATACGCATTAATTTTAATCAAAGTGCATTTACGTATAAATTTATATGCAAATATGGGCAGTAGTTCCAGATATACAGTTGCCACAAAATTTTCGTCACACACACACAGAGACAGACTGATATTTTCTAAAAATAATCAAATCTAGTTCTGGAGCTCTCAAAGTGGGAAAATCTATCAAAATCCGAAAGTCGAAAATTTTTACGAATCGAATACTTTCTTCTATTGAATATAGAAGAAAGTTAAAGAAAAAAAAAGTGAATTGTGAATTTTTTTTAATTTCTAAAACGTAAATGCGAGGTTATACAGTGAAAAAGATTTAGGATTTTCTAATTTTCGCACAGTTTGTACAAAAGATACGTATTAGTTTCGTTAAAGAAAAGAAAACGGATCCAGATATAAATACGGATCTATTTTTCTGGTGGATATCCGCGGATACGGATACGAATATATACGGAGCTCCGATACACAGTATGTTTAAATCTGTTTTATAGTTATAAATATGCCTACAACATTATGTTTAAAATTATAAGAAATATTTTGAAAGATGTTCTCAAGTCGATCAGACTTGTTGAAAACTAAACCTGAACGCGACCAGCAAGAGAAATAATTTTGTCAACCCGACCCGACGGGTAAAATCGTGTTACCCGACCCGATGCAGGTCATCCGATAATAAAATAAGTTTAAGAATTGAGAACAAGTTTTCGGAACAAGAATTTGGAATTAGTGAAACATTTAGAAAATTAATTAATTAAAAATTAATTAGGGAGCTGTCGGTGGATTAGTGGGAGATAGAATCATTTAAGTGTGTAAAATGAGGCTTTAATTTTAATGGAGCTTTTAATTATATTACATATATATATATATATATATATATATATATAAGTAATCAGAAAACATATAATATATATAATCATATTAATTTCACTTCTAAAATAATTTGTTGAAAAGCATAATGCGATGTAATAATTACGAAGTGAAAACTTCTTTAGGTGCAATTTACACATTAATTTATTCAGAGTGATTCCTTTTGGCCTTATGTTAAAATAACTTTACTCGTTTTATAAAGTCGTGATATCAATTTACATTTTATAGTGACCAGCGAAGCGGGCGTAGCCGGCTATTTTATAATAAAGAGCACATAATAATAAAAAAAAAAACAGTTCTCTGATTCATCCTGGCGACAGATTTCCGTCTACTACATGATGCAATCTCTTTCGATGTTTCGATTGTACTTGAGTATAGATTTTTTTTTTATCTTTTTTTTTCTTCTACATATTAGTTTTAAAATATTTTAATGTTAGTTTCCTTGAACTTTGTGTGGTTTTTAAAAATATATTTTTTTTTTAAATACATTGGAACAAATTTTGCCGCTTAGTGTCATTTCTCAGTGGAAAGATATTTCTATTTAAGTTTTCGTGCAGGGAATACAGATTTCAGTCTTTTAATTTTAGTTGGGGTAAAAAATTAAATGTCTGTTTTCAAAAAAAAAAAAAAAAAAAAAAAAAAAAAAACCTCTTTTTCTATCTGTTATTAAAAATTGCCGAGCTCCTTTGCTATAGTTTCATGTCATACTTAGAAAATTATTTATTAGATTTAAAAATACAAAAACTGGAATTAGCATGACACAAAGTTCTTATAAAAAATATGCGTTTCCCAAATAACTTTAAGCGTAATTTTCTTTTTCAGAATTAATGAAACTGACACTATCCCGCGAAATTCGATGGGTTTATTTTTCGATTTCGGTTGACTAACTCAAGTTGTCAGAAGGAGACAAAAAATAAATAAACAAATAAAAAAAGAAAAATTAAAGAAAAAAAAATAATAATGCTGAGCTTTTGGACTAGCCAAACAAATCTTCTTAGTCAATTGACAAAATAGGAATAATTTATTTTTATTCTCTCATCTGACTAACCGGTCAAATTTGAGGAAAATGAAAACTGTACCTGGGAAATTAGTCATCTGACAAGTTTTAGAGCCAAAACGGATCATCAGACGAAACACATTAAAGATACATGGTAAAATAAAACGACTTTTGTGTCTCATGACTAAATAGGATTGTCAGGTAGTGTTTTGATTGTTTAAAATTTTGCGTAATTTTGTGCAAACTTGTCAATGTACTTGACAAACGTTTAGTGTCACAAAGATGGCACGTCTCTTGACAAGTTTCGATTTTTCATTTTTCTGTGTGTGTGATAATTTAAAACAAAGTTATCGATTTTTTTACTTTTTACGAAAAAAAAACTTAGAAATTTTTTTTTTTTTTCTCCCCTTAATTTTATCAAACTCCCACGGTTTCCGTGTTCTGACAAACTTAAACTAATTTTTGCTTTTTTCCCCTAATTTTGTCAAAGTCCTACGGTTTCCGTGTCTTGACAAACTTTAACATATTTTTGCATTTTCCCCCTAATTTTGTCAAAGTTCCACGGTTTCCGTGTTTTGACAAACTTTGACAAAATTTTGGGTAAAATGTGAAAATTATTCTAAATTTGTCAAAACACGGAAACCGTGGGACTTTGACAAAATTGGGGAGGAAATGCAAAAATTTGTTTAAGTTTGTCAGAACACGGAAACCGTGGAAGTTTGATAGAATTAAGGGGAGAGGAAAAAAAAAAAAAGTGGGACTTTGACAAAATTTTGGGTAAAATGTAAAAATTTGTCAAAGTCCACTTTTTTTTTCCCTCTCCCCTTAATTCTATCAAACTCCCACGGTTTCCGTGTTCTGACAAACTTAAACTAACTTTTGCTTTTTTCCCCTAATTTTGTCAGTCCCACGGTTTCCGTGTTTTGACAAACTTAGAATAATTTTCATATTTTACCCAAAATTTTGTCAAAGTCCCACTTTTTTTTTTTTTTTTTTTTTTTTTTTTTTTTTTAATTATTGTTGCTGAGTGAATTTGTATAGGAAAAGATAGAAGAAAGTCATGTGGTGGCCACAACATACTAGTTTTTCTATGGCCCTACTTTAAGGTTTTGAGTAGCAAAAGTAGCTTTCGCTGGCATTTCACTAGAAGGGGTTTGTAAGCATTAAGAGTATTGCCATGCTCCTTCTTCTTATTATTATTCTATGGTAGCGAGCAATATATAATTGAGAAGTTCAATACGGTTAAAGTTAAAAAAGATCAGTCCACAAAAGGTCGCACAGGAACAAAACGGCAAAAAACTTGAAAAAAAGGATTTTAACACAATTTTCAATAATCTTACGAGCATAACGTGCGCCATATTTTATGTAGAGATGCAGCATTCTTGGAATTAATAACTTTATTGTACTTGATAATATTTATTGCTTCTGTCATTAGAAGGTCTTGAAAGTCACGAGGGGCTGAAATTACTTCTCTTTAATTACGTTATGCTCGTAAGATTATTGAAAATTGTGTTGAAATCCTTTTTTTTTTTTTTTAAGTTTTTTGCCATGTAGTTCCTGTGAGACCTTTTGTGGACTGAACTTTTTTTAAACTTTAATCGTATTGAACTTCTCAATTATATATTGCTGGCTCTGGCTACTATGTTACTTAAGTACACCTGATGATGCTATTTTGATAATAGCGAAAAGCTTTGTGTCTGGTTTTAATAAAAAAATTTTATCTGCGTGTTTTTAAAAGTGATTTTATACTTTTTATATAACATGTGTATTACTTATCGGAAAGTTATGTTTTCCTTTCATGCTACGTAAAGACGCCTATTTTTAAAAATGTGTTTTAAAAACAATTAAAAGAAATGGTAAACAGAATTCTAATTTATATAATCGTATTTTACCGTTAAGTGTAGGATATTTGATCTGTATAAATAATGAACGGGAAGCATAGATTTATATATTTATGCACATTAGTAAGATTTGAAGTAGCGAAAATTTAGGAAGATCTTCTATGATGAATACAGAGGTAAGTCAATTTTAAATATGTATTTGCTTTATTATTATTAAAAATATGCTTAAATAATTTTGGTAATGACGCCATTTTGAATAACGCATTTTACTTTTGTTTACGCTTGGGATCTGTGGCAACCACTTCCAAAAATGACATTTCGCCATATTCGCCAAAGAAAGATCGCCAAATCCAGTTGTGGGGAAATACTATAGTTGTTCCTTTCCATTAGATGTCGAAAAGTATACATCCATGAGACATCTAAACTGTGATAACTATAAGATGTATTTTAGATGTTATAGATATATGTAATAGATATCTAAAGGAATGATGTCTAATAGACATCCATCTCTTTAATGCTATATACATCTAAAAGATGTTCTGGATGTTACAGATACATTTCAGTGTTAAATAGATGTTTTAGATATTTTGTGTTATGTGGGGAAGCATGACTTCTATAGGATACTGTATGTTTAGAATTAACAATATTGGTTTAAAGGGTCACAGAAAAATATTCAGATATATTTTGGTATACAAGTTGAAATTGCTCGATCTACATCTTTGATTGTGTTAAGCGTACACACAATCCGACAAACCTAAGTTAAGTTTATGACCTCAGTACGTCTATTTCTGTCGCATCGTGTCATTTCACATTCTCATTTCTGTAAGTATTTTTGTAGTGACATTCGAAGTTGATGTAGATTATTCAAATACAAGCATGAAGTTTCCTGTAATATATTATATAAATAATACTAATGATTTGTGTAAAGGGCAGGGACTTAAAAAGGAATTCGAATACATTGCAATTTATGAAAGATACAATAAAGCAGGGGTACTCAACCTTTTCAAACCTACCATCCATTTTTGTTAGTAGTAACATTTTTTAACCGCCCACTGGTTCTACGAAAATGGGGATTTATAAAGTAGGGAAGTAATTTTACTTTATAAAATTTATAAAACAGAGTTAAAGCATATAATAATAAAGCATTTATCTATTTCAATGTTTTTAGAAAAATCAATTAAACTTTAAAAAGTGTAAGTGTTTCAGTATCAGTGAAAACCCCTATCACCCATCATAAAATCTGGAATGCCCACTAGTGGGCGGCAGGGACCGACTTGACTACCACTGCTATAAAGCATATTTTAGTAATTTGTTTTTCGTAAAAATGAGAAGATTTATTGTTAAAGTCGAGAAAAAACGCCCCAGTGTCATTTTAACTCTAATTGACGTAGAAATTATGTAACTGGTGTTTATTGCAATATAAACACCCTTTTAGACGTCCTTTCGTACGTATTAGTTGGTTGATTCCGGAAAATTGATAGACGGCCTGTATAAATAGATCAATTTTATGTGTCGCAAATGCGTTCTTTAAAAGAATGCTGCACGAATTTTCTTCAAACTCGTCATATTAACTTCCTTATAGATATCCTTTCGTATGTAATTGTTAGTTTCCGGTGAGCAGATGAGATATGTTTGAAAAGTTTTGGTAAAAATGGCAATGGGACCGAAAGTTGGTACCGCAAAAACGGCTCTAACGATTTTCTTCGAATTTGCATTTATAACCCCCCCCTTTTTTTTATAGATTTTCTGTAGCAAGTATTACTTGCTTACTGCAGGAAAATTGACAGGTGTTCTGATTAGGTATTTGGTTACAGATCTCGGAAATAAGTGTTTCGAAAAGTCTCTAACAATTCTTCTTCTTATTATTATTTTAGCTCGTTATATAAATTCTCTTTTATATGTCTTGACGACGTATGTATCAGTTTGCTCTTACAGAAAATTTTAGGTGTCTAATTTGTTAAATAATCTGTTTTAAGTCTTCTGAACACACTATTTCCCCCTGCCCCCCCCCCCCCCACACACACACGCATACACAAATGAAGTCGTATGGGTATTACACACCAGATTTTTTCTCTTTTACATGGAAATAAATAGTTCAGTTAAACTTACTTTTTTGGAGCGTGGTCCAGAACGTCCGTTTTTCTCCCACAATTCCGTATAATCTACACAGTCAGTATCATAAGGTCTCTTCTCTAAAACTTTTTCCTCCTGTTTTCCATATATAAATTAATAAATTGTATATAAATAAATTATATGTAATTATAAATACAAAAACATCAAAAGGAAAATTTTCTTTGGTGTTATTTTAAAAAGACATCAAATTTAAATTTTGAAGCGAAGTATAAAGCATTAACAGGCTTTATTCTTTTCGCTGATCAATATATAGGGTAACTGCATTAGTAGAGGACACTTTAAGGACATTTTCCAGTTATATTTTGTGCACTGTTCTTAATTTTTAAAACTGTAAAATAAACCTGTGTTCATACTTCAATTAACTCTTCCTTTACACGACTCTACTGAGAAAGTTGCTAATTGCAAGATGCATTAACTTGCCCCCCCCCCCCCCATCACTTTCGAGTTTTTAAATTTCAAATTACATCAAGTATTAGCTCTAATTTGCTCTCTATTATTAGAATTTGCTCTGGGTTAGGAATCGATAGATAACAAAATTAAAGGTGGGGGAGGGGAGAGGGGGGCAAGTTAACACTAGCCCCCCACACTTTCGAAATTTTAAATTTGGAGTACATTAGGAATTAGCTCTAAGTTAGCTCTCATTTTCTCTCTAATATTAGAATTTGCTCCGGCTTTGTTAATAAGATATTTCACTTTAAAGGAAAGGGGCGAAAGAAAAACTGCAAATATCGAAACTTCAGATATGACAAAAATTAGCTATCAATTAGCTGTAATTTGCTCATGCTCTCTAATATTAGACTTCACTCTGGGTTAAGTAACGAGATATAACAGTTTTATTGTGGGGTGGGGTGGGGCTAAGTTAATGCTAGTCCACCCGACGCCCTCCTAGTCACCTCCTAGTCCCCTATTTCATATAACAAAATTTCAGAGGTGCCAATATTTATCACTCAGTTAGCTATAATTTGTTGTCTAATATTACAATTTGCTCCGGCTTCGTTAACGAGATATTTCAATTTAAAGGAAAGAGGAGAAGGAAGGGGGTAATGCAAAATTGCAAACATCGAAATTCGAAAAATGCCAAAATTTAGCTCACAATTAACTCTAATTTGCTCTCTAATATCAGAATTCGCTCTGATTTAGTTATCCAGATATATCAGTTTTATTGTAAGGTTGGGGGGGGGGGGGAGGAGGGTAAGTTAATCCTAGTCCCATCGGGCCTCCTATTTCGAATAACGAAATTTCGGAAGAGCCAATATTAAACTATCAAATAACTCTAATTTACTCTCTAATATTAGAATTTGCTCCAGCTTCGTTAACAATATTTCAATTTTCAAGATACTTCAAATTAAATCGAAAAAAGTGAGAACAAAATTGCAAATATCGAAATTTCACGAATGCAAAAATCAAAACTTAGCTCATATTTGTATATTAGAATTTGCTCTGGGTTAGGTATCGAGATATATCGGTTTTATTGTCAGGTGGGGGTGGGGGGGCTGAGTTAACGTTAGACCCACCCGACCCCCCCTACTTCGAATAACAAAATTTTAGTTTTAAAGGTGTGTGGGAGAACGTTAATGCTACTCCCCTCCCTCTCTTCAACGCACTCACACAAAATTCGAATTTTTAAATTTCAAATACGTGAGGAGCCATTTAGATTGATTTTCTGAGAAATAATAATATGAAGCAAATATTATCATTAATTAAAAAATAGAGTGTTAATTAAACACTTCAGTTGTATTAACATCTTAATTATTACAAGTTCGCTGCTTGTACGTATTAGAAAGATATTAGCTATTTGTACCTTTCAGTTATTTGTATATTAAAATAGAAACTGAAAACTGTGTGAAACAAAGGAAAAATCCAAAAGGAAAAAAAAAAAAAAAAAAAAAAAACAGAAATAACATAACATATGAAGATTAATCCAAAGTAATTTTGAAAATAGGTGACACATTTGAAATAATTTGAAACACTTTTTTTTCTGTCAGCAAATATTTGCAGGAGGAGAAAAAATACTAAGATATTTCGAAAATATCAATGCTTTCAAAATATCACTATTAATTCGCAGATATCTTAAAAAAATCATCTATAAGAGGCAAACAAAAATAATTAACAACATAATAATGAAAAGACATCGCAAAATTTCAGGAAGAAATATGAAAATTAAATATGCAATAATTATTATCAGTAAACAGGAATAAAAGTAGTTTTCGATTTTGAAACGTTTAAAAAACGAGGAAATAATTAACATAAATTTATTAATACGATTAATCATTATTCTTAACCAAATCAATAGATAATGTATTAAATAAACTAATCTATAACTTTCATAAAAACTAATGTTAACATTTTGTTTTAGTTGCTTTTTTCTATTAAATTACACTAAAATTTAAGTGGGAAATACATTGCTTTTAAAACAGCGCTACCTGTTGTGCAATTTTCACCCAAATTGTGAAAATGGATTTATTTTTTATCACAATATCAGCTAAATAAATTTTACACATTTAATTTCGCTCTTTATTATCCGTTGCGAATACTTAAACACGAATTTAGACAACAGGGCATTTTCCAACTAAAAAATAAAGTAAAGGAAAAAAAAAAAAAAATAATAATCTAGAATCACTGCATTCGACTTTCAAAATGTTGCCAGGCACTTAAACAAATTGTATAACTGATCATTTCATTAAATTAAAAGTATGAAAATCGTAATAGAGTGTACGACTATTTCTCACTCAGTATCTATAATTGTGCAATGCACGCACTATAATGCAACCAAATTCTTTTGTTCGTCACTGTAAAAGAATTATGTATTGTAAGTATGAAATAAGACAGTTTTTGCCATATTCTTTCTTATAAAAACAATTAAAGTATCAATCTAAATTGCTATTAAAACCAATGTTCCTTTTAAATTTAATGATTTAAAAATCGCAAAATTGTGATCAGCATGCAAGATTTAAATTTTTAATGAGATATGAATCACATTTATAATAAAATGAAACACACCATTCAATATTCTCTGTCTGAATGAATTTTTAAAATAATTATAAGATAAAAAACTTAAAACCATGTTTTTAAATTTTCTGTTGAATCGTAGCTATAGAACTAACTACATTAGCACTTTATCTATGTATTGTTAAGAAATTGTAAATAATTGTATTTATTTTTGTATCAGTTCTTTCAAAGACGCATAGTAAGTCGATAAAATGTCGATTTTATGAATTTTCAGCTCTTTTTCGCGTTAAAATAGCTTAATCTTCCCTTTAAAACGCATTAAAAAGATCCAATAGGCAGATAATGGATTTGGCGCCAAAGTTGGCGACTTTTTGCCCTTGGCAACTTTTTTGGCGACTTTTGGCGAGAAAATCCTTATTATCGATATTCCAAAGATGGACGTTCTAATGTGATTGGTTAAAGAGTTACGAGAAATTTGAATTGAAAAAAAAAAAGTTGGTTTTAAAAATAAAATATTAATCTTTTACGAACAACATATGTTTGCATCATGAACTACATTATGAACTACATTAGCACTTCACCAATGTGTAGAATATCTTTAAAGTGATAATGACGTCAATTTTTGCCAGATGCATAATTAACTTTTTACAATTTTTTAACACTCACGTTTAATTAAATGTATTTATTTTTATGTCGAAAGAAAATTAACTCGTAAATTTTTTTTTTTTTTTTTGGCAACAATTAAATTATAGCTAATACTTTAATGACTATTTTTATTGCTATTAGGAACTTATTATTTTCATATTTTAATTAATTAGAAGAAAACTATTCGAAAATTCGAAAATCTGACTTCGAAGTATTGTTTTGTCACCGGGTTCTGAGCTACTGTGAAAGTTTCAAATGTCTAGCTAGTAGGAAAGTTAGTTAAAAATAGATTGCAAGATTTGTACCGGACAAACAAACAAGAATAGAATGTTATAAAAACATGGTAAAAATAAAACTTACACATACTATAAAATGATAATAATAAAATAATTTATTTTTCTTTAAATATGCAATAATTAGGTGAATAAGACAGCCGACAATACGAAATTTTATTATGAACAATAAGGTTTTGTAGCCATCTGGCAACACTGCCGATAGTTAAAAAGACTTTACGCATCTGGCAACATTGCCGATAGTTAAAAAGACTTTACGCATCTGGCAACAAGAAACATTGTGTTTTCCGAGATCGAACTTTCATGGAACAATGTTTACTTTGTCGCTGAGCTAGAATATTTGTAATAATGCTTGCTTATATTTTTATACACTCTACTGCAATAATTAATTCATCCTGTGTATCATTTAGATTGTAAATAGTATGTGAATAATATTAGTTTTATAATTTGGAGTCTTATTTATGCAAACTACACGCACCTATAGTTTTATACGCATTAATGTCTACATCATTTAGTAGGAAAAAAAAATCCATATCTAATATCTATTTTCTAATGATTTATAATCTGATGAGAAACAGCTTCATGTGACATTCCATTAGTTATGAGTAGTATGATAATTTCGAAAATGGCCTGTACTTTGCACATACACATTATTACAAATCCTTTTACTTTTTCAGCATTTTTGTCTTTTACCATTCAATAATTTGTGATTGGGAAAAAAAAAAAAAAACTATTTTTAGCAATTATTAGCAGGTTTTACCGCTTCGCTGGTGACTAATTTAAATAAGCAATAATAATGAAAAAGAATCACTTTATAAATAAATTCTTAAAAAACAAAAATCCATAGAAATCGCTCAAAAACTTGCTTCGGGTTCCAGCTGTCTTCAGTTGCAAATTCTTCACCCACAATATTTCGAGTTCTTGTCACTATTGCCTAAGACAACTAAAGCTTTGGACTTTAATTTGGATGTTTATAAGACGACTGTTTTGAAACGGACAATATATATGTATGGTAGCAAGAGTATGACTGATTCAATTACTTAGTTCAAATACTTTTTCCTGTGTGAAATCCTGTTTCGCAGTGATGAAGCAAGCGAACGACCTTGGCTAAGGCTCCTATATATACGAGTTGGCGCATCAGGTATTTTGTTGCTTTAGGGTTGCCACATGTACCCAGCGTTTTCGTAGATAAACAAACGGCAGCCATTATATTCTATCGTTTTGTATTACTTTGGAGTTACTTTTTTAATCATTTTAATAATTTTAGCTCGGTAAATTATCATATGGGAGATTGTTTAGTGATAAATTGCTATAATCACTCAAGAAAAGAGCATAAAATGTTCAGATTTCTATAAGATAATTTAGGAAGAATAAAATGATTTAACTTTTATTTATCTATATATATAAAAATGAATTGCTGTTCGTTAGTCTCACTAAAACTCGAGAACGGCTGAACGGATTTATCTTATCTTAGTCTTGAAATGTTCGTGGAGGTCTAGGGAAGGTTTAAAAGGCGAGAAAAAATCGAATAATTTCCGGGAAAACCCTAAAAACAGCCCTTTTCTATTTCCCATACAATGTTTCCCATACTGCTTATTGAATATAATATAGATATTTCCTCTACAATAAAGTTTAAAAAAAAAATATTTTAATTTTTAATTGTTGCCAAAAAAAATTTCGAGTTGATTTATTTTACTACATATCTATCTATATAAAAATGAATTGCTGTTCGTTAGTCTCACTAAAACTCGAGAACGGCTGAACGGATTTATCTTATCTTAGTCTTGAAATGTTCGTGGAGGTCTAGGGAAGGTTTAAAAGGCGAGAAAAAATCGAATAATTTCCGGGAAAACCCTAAAAACAGCCCTTTTCTATTTCCCATACAAACGTTTCCCATACTGCTTATTGAATATAATATAGATATTTCCTCTACAATAAAGTTTAAAAAATAATTATTTTAATTTTTAATTGTTGCCAAAAAAAATTTCGAGTTGATTAATTTTACTACATATAATAAAATATATTTTCACGCGAATAGTAAAAGAAATATTAAATAATATCTATATATATAAAAATGAATTGCTGTTCGTTAGTCTCACTAAAACTCGAGAACGGCTGAACGGATTTATCTTATCTTAGTCTTGAAATGTTCGTGGAGGTCTAGGGAAGGTTTAAAAGGCGAGAAAAAATCGAATAATTTCCGGGAAAACCCTAAAAACAGCCCTTTTCTATTTCCCATACAATGTTTCCCATACTGCTTATTGAATATAATATAGATATTTCCTCTACAATAAAGTTTAAAAAAAAAATATTTTAATTTTTAATTGTTGCCAAAAAAAATTTCGAGTTGATTTATTTTACTACATATCTATCTATATAAAAATGAATTGCTGTTCGTTAGTCTCACTAAAACTCGAGAACGGCTGAACGGATTTATCTTATCTTAGTCTTGAAATGTTCGTGGAGGTCTAGGGAAGGTTTAAAAGGCGAGAAAAAATCGAATAATTTCCGGGAAAACCCTAAAAACAGCCCTTTTCTATTTCCCATACAAACGTTTCCCATACTGCTTTTTGAATATAATATAGATATTTCCTCTACAATAAAGTTTAAAAAATAATTATTTTAATTTTTAATTGTTGCCAAAAAAAATTTCGAGTTGATTAATTTTACTACATATAATAAAATATATTTTCACGCGAATAGTAAAAGAAATATTAAATAATAAATTTGCTTAGGCTATGACAAAATGACGTCATTTTCAAAATTAAATAATAATATTAAAAATCCAACATATTTCTTCAAATTTTGTTTCATAATATTTTTTAACATACCTCAATTTTAGATTTCTTTTTAATAGTGTTTTTATTTATTTATTTATTGGCACGTATAATACGTTTGGTATGAAAGCTAATTCAGCATTATATTAAGATTTGCTTATTCATAATGCAGGGTAATTTTTTAAAATTTTGATGCTGAAGCAGATGCGACATTTTTCGCCAAGGAGTCTACTTTCGTGATAGCCAGTTTAAGCCAAGTAGCCCATAAAGCATATAAACATATAAATTATAAAATATTGAGAGAGAAAAAAAAAAAGGTATAAAGAAAGAAAGAAACGGAAATAATAATCTCATAAATTATGTATTATTATTATTATTATTTTTTTTAATGGTGACAAAAATTCAAAAGTCACCAAGGGGAGCTATAATAAGCCTGTACCACGATAAGGTTAAATATTTATTTATTTTTCTATATACCAACCACTGTTAACTAACTATGAAATACATATAGCCACAAAAAGTTAGTTGTCTCACAGCATATTGTAATATTATATTTGATGTGAACTTGCTGTCTTTTTATGGTCGACCGGAAAAATCAAATAAATATAGACAATAACGTAAAAGTAAATATTATGTACAGTACGTACAGTGTTGTTCATAAGTAATTAAAATTCAGATATAAAACAGCTACTTCAATGTTTTCGATACTATCTGTTTCGAAATTGTCATTAGATAAGCACAAAAGTGGAAGCCCACTGGTATGGCATTGACGCATGCAATACGCAAGTGAAGTGTGACGCCACTGACCGTCCGTGGATGCAAGAAAATGATTTCCTATGTTAATCACCCATTCGATTTTTTGTAAAAAATTATTAAAAATCAAGGAAAATTATTTCCCGATTTTAATCCCCATATTTGAGTATATATATATATATATATATATATATATATATATATATATATATATATATATATATGCATTAGTTATCATGTGCATGTGTTAGATTGAGTTATTTTGCTATCAAATTGATAAAATTTTAATTTTAAATTTCAAAACTCTGTTGTCTTTGGCGTTTTTGTATTTGGCGATCAAAAACGTAACACGAAAATATACATGCCAGATGTATATTTTCGTAATAGGTATTGTACGACATATTAGTTCATATTATTCATTACTCTCTTAATATAAGTTGTTAAAATAACCATGATTTTTGAAAGGAATTAAATTATGTTCGCCAGATAATTTGGCGATATTTTTTTTTCTTTTTCTGCCAAGGATGACAGATATCAAATCTATTCCGCTGCAACAAATTAGTATCTTATATCAGATACTTTATTTAGACATTTGACTTCAAATTATGATAGAACATTTATCATTTTTCTTTTAATTAGTATATTAGTTGCATATTTATTGTGTAAATATCATCCTTTGGAATCAACCGAGCATGGAAGTTTGCCATTTTCTTTTTCTAGAGTTTTGAAATTTAAAATTCAAATTTTATCAAATTTTCAACCAAAACAAATTAATATAACGCATGCACATTATAACTAATACATATATATACCTAAATATGCGGATTAAAATCGGGAAATAATTTTCCTCGATTTTTAATAATTTTTTACAAAAAATCCAATAGGCGTGTTTAACAAAGGAAAATTTTTTCTTGCATCCACGAACGGACAGTGACATAATCACTTCGCTTGCGTATAGCGACACACACCGGAAGAAAGTTTTTGAGCAATTTCAATGAATTATATTTTTATTTTTTATCTATAAAGCGATATAGAAAAGTATTTTTGTAAAATATAGTAACCAGCCAAGCGGGTAAAATTTGTCCGAAGACATCCATAGGAGCTGAGGCCACAATTTTTAGTGTGGGGCTTATTCACGTCTATCCAACACCTATTGCAACGGGATATTGAGAATTTCCCCCATTTTCCTCCTTAAGGAAGGGAGAGCAATAAAGACGTTTCCAAGCATAACTTTGCTTAAAATTATCACAGTAAGATTAATTTTTATGTATGGTTTGGTTATGCGTTCTCAACACGCACTATCAAGGAATTTTACGAAATTTTCCTCTGCCTACCTCCTTTAAGGGCGGAGTTGGGGAAAAAACACATTTTTAAGAGTAACTCTGTTCCAAAGTACCTCAGAAAAGCGTTTTTTTGATAGTCGGTTGGTTGTGCGTACTCAACACACACACACTACAAAGGGGTTTTGCGAAATTCCACCCTACCGTTCTTGGGAGGTGGGGACAAAAGCATGTAATCATGTGTAACCCTTCACTAAATTATATTAGAACGGAGATTTTTGATGTGTCGGTCAGTTATATGTATCTAACTCATAGTAATAAAGATATTTTGCAAAATTCTCTCTCCTGTCCGTTCTATATGAGCAGGAGGGGGGGGGGGGGTAAAAGCATGTTTTAAAACATAATTTTGCTTATCTCGATTTTTTTTTTTTTTTTTTTTCGTGTCTGGTTAGGTATGTGTATGCGAATCGCACTATAAAGAGATTTCGCGAAATTACCCCCCCCCCCTCTTCTGGGCTGGTGGGGCAAAAAACACATTTTGAAGCTTAAATATACTCCAGATTACCTTAGAATGAGGAATTTTGATGACTGGGTGTTGATTAAGTGTACGGAATACGCACATTGATGGGAGGAAATTTTGCAAAACTTTCAACATTACCCGTATGGGAAGGGGAGTAAAAAATAGGTAAGGTACTGCTGAAGGAATCGGGGCTCCAGATTCAAAAAGTGAGGGGAGCAGGAAAACCGCTGCTGAAGGTAGCGGGAACTTTAACTTACATTTTGACTGATTTCTTTCTTTCTTTCTTTTTTTTTTCAGATTTTTTTTTCTTTATTATTAATGATATGAAATATTGAGATTTCATTTCGATATAATGACCAGCGAAGCGGGCAAAGCCTGCTAGTCTATATATATAAAAATGAATTGCTGTTCGTTAGTCTCACTAAAACTCGAGAACGGCTGAACGGATTTATCTTATCTTAGTCTTGAAATGTTCGTGGAGGTCTAGGGAAGGTTTAAAAGGCGAGAAAAAATCGAATAATTTCCGGGAAAACCCTAAAAACAGCCCTTTTCTATTTCCCATACAAACGTTTTCTAGAGTCAATTTGAACTTGAAGTTTAGGTGTGTTCCTAACGGCTGATGGCTGAGCTACAAAAATTTGCATGTTGATTCGTAATGACCTCCCCTGATGCACCTCGAATCCGGATTTTCGAATTTTTTTTAGTTTTCTTTTAATTAATTAAAATGTTAAAATAAAAACCTTCTAATAACTGATAAATTGGCCATTTAATTTTAATCCTTAATTTAATTGTTGCCAAAAAAAATTATTCTTTTTTGGACAGAAAAAAAGAAAAAAAAACGTGAACAATAAAAATTACATTTATTTAAAATATTTAATTTTATTCCTTAATTTAATTGTTGCCAAAAAAATTATCATTATTTTTTCGACGGAAAAAAAAAAAAAAAAAAAAAAAAAAACGTGAACAATAAAAATTACATGTATTTAAAATGAGGAAAGTAAATTAAAAAAATTAGAAATATCAGTCGTATCGTTACAAATAAGATACCAAATGAAAGATGCAATTTTTGTGAATCGAACGGATTAAACAGCTCATCGATCGGACAATTAGATTTTTTAAAATTAACTAATGTATGTATTTTATAAATTTTCTTTCACAAACACAAACGTGTAGTATACAGCCTGTACAACACTAGACCAAACTGAAGTTCAAATTTCATCAATATTTAAATAAATAAATGAAAATAAAAATATGCTTAATGGGAAATATATATAACCGTTAAAAGTTTAGTTGTCTAAAATATGTCAGAAATAGCGCTCATAGCATATTGTTACAAGGTATTAAGTCTTATTTTTACAAGGGATAAAATCTAAAATGGTGACAAAAATTCAAAAGTCGCCAAAGAGAGCTATATTAAGGCGGTACTATGATCATGCTTACAAACCATGAATACTAATAACCACAAAAAATTAATTGTCTCATGCAACAGACGTAGCCGGTCATAGCATATTATAATATTTAGCGTGAAATTGTTATCATTTTTATGGTTGATCGGGGATAAACAAAATAAACATAGGAAATAACGTAAAAGCAAATATTATGTGCACCACGTATAGTGTTGTTCATATGTAACTGGGATTCAAATATAAAGGGGATACTTCATTTTTTTTTTTTCGATACTATCTATTTCGAAACTGTTATCTAATAAGGACTTAATGCAAGCCTATTGGTAAACCATTGTCTCAGGTAATAGGGACAAGCGCCCGAGTTTTAGCGGATGACCAAATCGCTACCGGAGGCAGCAGGGATCCGAAGCGAGCTTTTGAGCAATTTTAGTATTTTATTTTATTTTTATAAAGCTATATAGAAAAGAGTTTCCTTTAAATTTAGTGACCAGCGAAGCGGGCAAAGCCTGCTAGTTTACTTATATTTTTCTCTGTGTTTTTCACATGTTCAAACGTAAAAATACAAAGAATGTGCTATTTTAATCATAATATTTATGTTAATAACCATGAATTAATTAAAGAAGACTTTTTATTACTGTGAGTTTGAGTTTTGGCGACATTTTCTGGGGTCGCCAAAGTTGTTTCTTTTCGGTGTCGTAATTACAATTTATTTTAAGTTTCGTTTAAATGAATAGTATATGCTAGAAATAGCAGAAAAAGTAAGTAAATAAATAAAGATTTTCCACATTTAAACAGTAAGTTTTCTTTTTCAAAAAGTTATGATTTGTATTTCAAACAGACAGAAATAGTCCTAACAACACATCTTACCCCCAGTACATCCACACAATATCTTGAGGATGAAAAACATACCAGGAATGTACTGTGTATAAATGTGTTGTTATTGGGCTTATATAGCAGAGCACGCAATAAATGTTGCATATTGATTAGTCCATATTTAAACAAAAGACTTTTAATTAGACGATCACATTAGACGATTACACACAGAGAAACAAATATTCAACGGGTACATGAAAGGTGCGCCGTACAGTTCATGAGGTGGCGCGCCAGTCGTTATTAGAATGATCTATTTTACAGTGAGGGAGGGTAAATACAAGAGGCATTGGTAATAGAAAAAAAATGTAACCTAACAGCTGTTAGGGATATTACTTGTTGCTTATTGCTCTTGACCAATCGTAGCTTCAGATCAAGATTTCTTAAAATTGCTAGTCAAGCGGTAAGGACGCAAAGCGGGAATGCTGCCCTCATCCAAGGCAAAAAAAATGGCGGCGATGCGTTGGCCTATATGTTTTATTTAAGGGGTTCTAACCTTGGCGATTGATGATGAAACGTGACGTAGCTATTACGTCAGGAAGACGCCACCACTCTAGCCCCACCTCTTGCGCACATATTCCACTGGACGGAATCTTCGAGAAAAGACGTGAATCGGGTCAGACGGAGTTTTGTTTTCGACTTCGACGAGGCAGTGTTTCAGCTCTTCCGTCTGCTCTTTTACAAAATGGTAAAAGACGTAACGAAAGTGATTTTTTTTTATGAAGAGATACTTTCTAGTTGTGCCAAATATTATATCGACGAGCAACAGTAGGTGAACTGTTGCATAGTCTACTTTGACGAAGAGCAATAGACGAATGCTCTTAAACGGACGAAATATCAAATATAATCTGCTTAGATAATTATGCTGATTGAAAGTTTTTTGAACTAGTGCTGCATATAAACTGTGTAACTGTTTTGTTTTACAATGACTCTCACATAATAGTACGAGCTGGCTTTAACTTAAACGGACGTTAATACCCATTTTCATCCTGTACATACACTGTACATATTTACTTTTTATTAAATTTAAATGGCTAATATCAAGAGTTAGATTAATTAATTATAAATGTCCACGTGAGCTTATATATATATATATATATATATTTAAATTTAAATCGAAGTACCTTTTTCAGATTTAAATTGCGATTGCATTGAACAATACTATACAGACTATACATAGTATTTACTATCAAGTAATTTTTTATATTTAATTTAATTTACCCAGTTGACTATAAAATAATAGCCTTTCCACTCCATATCAAGTACTACAATAGGTTATAAAGTTTAGTTTAATGTCAAAAAAAAAAAAAAAAAAAAATCGTTCCATTAGCAAACGCATGTTATTTTATTGTACCTTATAGCGCATTCAGTCAGCAAACAGCAGAATCTTAGGTTTTTTCCCTCGGAGGGTGAAAGGGAACGTCTCGCGGCGATAAACTTCGCAGATTGAAGGAACAGTAGAATCTTCGGTTTTACACCTTGGAGTGTGAAAGGAAAGGTCTCGCGAAAACCTCGATAGTTAGGCACATTTTAATTAATAAATTACTTCCTAATAAAAATTTTAAAAATTTGGTTTTGAGATGCACACAGAGACATTGCAGACTAAGTGTGCGCTAAATTTCACCTCTGTAAGTGCGGAAAAGTATTTTCTGGAGGCATTTGACAGAGAGAAAGGGAGACGCTATTTCGGTTTTATTAAAAAACTATTAAAATAAACTAAATATCCATTCACATTAGTGGACAGCGATACTATAAGACCTCGTTGGAGAGCTTTGAAATTTAAACAATAACTTAAACGTTTCTCGCCAATGTCTTTGTTTGTGCAATTGTGATAGCTATTAGGTTGATTTCTTTAGAAATCGACCTATCGCAATCACTTCGTTTATCTATCTATCTATCTATCTATCTATGTATGTATCTATAATGAATATTTTGTCATCACGATAACTCCCGAAATAATACTGCATATCGAACCAAATTTGGACAGTTAAGTGATCCTACAAATATCTTGGATGAGTTCTTTAACCAAGTTGCTCCGACTTTTGTTTTCAAGTGGCAGCCACTTGAAAATTTCGAACCACATTGTAAAAAGCATATTTAAAGCAAGATTTGTTTGAATTTTGTTGTAAATACAGGCCACATAAGGGCCTCAATGAAATTTATTAATGACGTGTATCCGCCATTTTCAATAAAGGGGCAGATATATTAAGTTAAGCGGAACCACTTGAAATCAGGCAACCACTTGAAAATATAAAATCACTATAACTTCCGAAATAGTACTCCAAATCGAACCAAATTTAGACAGTGTCTTAACTTATCTTATAAATATCTTAGATGAGTTTATTAACCAAGTTGCTCCGCCATTTTGTTTTCAAGTGTAATCCACTTGAAAATTTCAAATCCAAATTGTAAAAAGCGCATTTCGAATTTGTTTGAAATTTGATGTAAATATAGACCACATAAGGGTCTGAATAAAGTTTATTAATGAAATTTATCCGTCATTTTTAATAAAGTGGTAAATATATTAAGTTAAGCGGGGCCAATTGAAACCACGCTACCACTTGAAAATTTAAAATCACAATAACTTCTGAAATAATACTCCAAATCGAACCAAATTTGGAGAGTGTCTTAACTTATTTTATAAATAACTTAGATGATTTTTTTAACCAATTTGCTCCGCCATTTTGTTTTCAAGTTTAGACCACTTGAAAATTTCAAATTCAAATTGCAAAAAGCGTATTCCGAATTTTTTTTAGTTTTGATGTATACATAGATTATACAAGTGTCTCAAATAACTTTATTAACGAACTTTATTCGCCATTTTTAATAAAGTGGCGGATATCTTAAGTTAAGCGGGACCACGTGAAATCAGGCTACCACTTGAAAATTTAAAACCATGATAACTTCCGAAATAATACTCCAAATGGAACCAAATTTGAACAGTGTCTTAACTTATCTTATAAATATCTTAGATGAGTTCGTTAACCAAATTGCTCCGCCATTTGGTTTTCAAGTGGAGACCACTTGAAAATTTCAAATTTAATAATCGTATTCCGGCATTGTTTGAATTTTGATGTAAATACAGACCACATAAGGATCTGAATGAAGTTTATTAATAAACTATATCCGCCATTTTTAATAAAGTGGCAGATATCTTAAGTTAAGCGGGGCTACTTGATAAGGAAAAAGAAATCAACCTTCCCTTCTGAATAAGCCGGAAGGACTTGTTTTTTTTTTCTCTTTCTTTTTTCATCGCCAAAATGACAAAAGATATTAAATTCACCAAGAAATGCCTATACTAAAGCTGTAACCATATTACTTTCTGAAGCATAAAATTATAATAATAATTAAAATAATCTGGTGTGTCACACACACGACATTCTCTTACCCTGAAATTTAATAGTACCCGTTGGAGATTAAGGTTCAAGATAACGAACACTGTTATGTAAATCTATGACAAAACAATTCAATTTACACTTCGGAACAGCTTTATTTGAAAAATAATTCTATGTGAGTGGGACTACCGCTCCCCTCAACCCCCCGTTTCATTATTGCACCTACGATTACATAGAATTTAAATCTGTTATTAAGATTAAAAGTTCACTAAATATTATTCAGACAACTTTCACACGCAACATTCCTTGAAACTTATCAGTCTTGATCAATCTTATCCAGCAACAAACTTGTATGAATTCGAAAATAAAACTGTCAGAAGTTCTGAAATTATTTGTTTTTTACTCTAACAGGCACAGACAAAGATCAAACATTAAAAAAAAAAACTTGACTTCGGTAATCAGGAAGCCTCAAAGCTTGTAAATATACAAAGAACAAGCGATGAATATTTAGTTTAAAAACATATAATATTTATGATATGTCTATGAGGAATCCATTTCAGTTCCTGAGTACCTTTCCTGGACATGGTAAAATATTAGAGTAAAGCACTTCCACTAATAATAAAAAAGAATGCTATCGTTTAAATATTTGCAGCCCTGTATATCTTTTGAAGATTATGAACAAACCACATAGTGCACCTAAATATAATCCTATAGTAATGATACACGGCACAAGCTGAAATACACTTCCATCAATTTTCAGCTTTTGTCGCAATATAATCGTTCTTTTGTGTAGCCCTGTAAATGAACAGTAAATGATATCTCTACCATATTCTATATGAGACTTGTTTTTACGCATATACAAAATATGTATTAATTTTATTTGGTTTAGTGCAGTCTATAGGTGTTAAACTCTACTTACCTGCAATTTCCCCCATAGACGTAATGTATTTGAATACTCTTGGGTGTCCCTGTACACGAACCATTTGCTTCATCTCAACGAACAGCTTAGTGTAGCATCCCTATGTCATACACATTTAGAATACCAAGTTTGGACTTTCTGCTGATATTTTTTCTTCGAGATGAAGAGAGAGCTTTCGACAGTGAAAGAAGTAATAAAGAATAAGTTATCAGATACGGAAAACAGCATAGATGGAATAGTAGAGAAAGTTATGAAGATAGAGGAGAATTTTGAAGAGAAAGTCAAAGAAAATTTTGATCTTGAGGTGAAAGGAAGGTTTTCAGAAATCGGAAGTAAATTTAAGAGACTGGAAGAAGATCTTGAAAGAAAAATAAAAGAAGAATGCAACAGGGAAGCGATAGGAAATTAATTGCAAACGAAGATCCGTAGTCTGGAAGAGTAGTTAGCAGTCATGCCCAGGAAGAAATAGACAAAAGAATCAAGAATCAAGAATCTATTAAGCTATCCACCTATGATGGCAGTTCTTCCTGGCAGGTGTATAAGACACAATTTTCCATCGTCGCTGAAGCTAAGGCTGGGACTCTGCTGCCAAGACAGTCCACTGAGCAGCAGCGCTACGACGCGATGCAGCCGATATACTGAGAACTATTTCGAAGGAAGAACGGCACGATTTTGAGGCTCTGACCAGAGCACTGGAGCTACGTTTCGGAGAAAACTGTTCTAAGGACTATAGCATTCTCCAGCTAAAATCCCTTTACCAAAAAGCAGGTGAAAGTTTTCAAGAGCTGGCAGAGGATATTCAGAGACTGATTCAGAGACTGTCGCACCTAGAATTTTCCGACTGCCATACTGGCACTCGAAACGACTTGGTCCTTCAGTACTTTATCGATGCCGTTCGAGATCCAGAAATTCAAAAAGCACTTAGACTCTCGAAAATCAGGCATGTTGAATCAGCTTTAGGCTACGCACTGAAGATAGAGGCAGCTGAACAAGCCTCCCGTAAAGATCGCCATACCATCAGAGCAATCTTATTAGATGATGCACCAGCTGATGCAAATAAAATCAAGAGAAATCTTGAGGAGATTGTGCAGTCAGGAAAATGATAAAGAAGTAAAGGATCCGAAGATGAAATGCTGGGCTGCGGAAGAGATGGACATGTGAAGAGAAACTGCCCTCTACGACGAACTAAAAATAACCCAGCTTCACAATCACTACAGAGAAACTAAGAAAAGTTAATCTCGCGGGGCGGAGGTTACCCGAAATAAGAGAGCCCCAATTTTCAGTGTTTCATGTTTCTGCAGTGAGTGTTGGCGATAATGCACTTTATGTTTATGGTCCACTTAACAACACCACCTGCCGTATGATTCTGGATACCGGAGCCAATGTAACCCTCACTAGAACGGATTTGGCTCAAGAACTGAAAGAGAAGATCACCTGGACGCCGCCCTGCGTTAAACTCCAGACAGCGACCGGAGATGAAACCAATATATATGGAAAAATGAAATTGACTGTCACATTTGGGAATTCCAGTTACCATCATATGGCATATGTGGCTGATATAAGAGATCCTCTAATCCTTGGAATTGATTTCCTGAGAAAGTTAAACTTTAAATTGAACTTGAAGAAAAAAGGAATTGCAACAAGTTCCGAAGACATAGCTGTGTTTAACACTGAAATCCCAGACATTTAGCTAATTTGTCAGATAACGGCCAAGTCTGAAATTTCCATCCCTCCCCACACAGAGACAATAGTTTCCGGAACACCTCCTAACAAGAAATACTTCCGATATAAACTGATTGAATAGCCGAAGATAGACAATAGCACGAGAGGAGTTCTGGTGGCTTCATCTCTGGTTGACCTGACAAAAAGCATTATTCCTGTGAGAGTATCCAACATAAGAGATAAAATAAGAACAGTGAAAAAGAATGAGGTGTTAGTAAACTGTACTCCTGTTACATGCATCAACCGGTCAACGCAATCAACCGAGTCCAAGTCTTCCGAATTTTCAGAAACGGAATTACTCAATAATGAAGAATTAAGAAATGAGCAAAGACGTGATGCGGAGAAGCTACTCTATGAATTTAAGGATCTCTTTTCTCGAGCACCTGAAGACGTGGGAAGGACTACTATCACCCAGCACCGAATTGACACAGGAAATAATCCTCCAATTAAACAACATCCAAAAAGACTTCTATTTGATAAACAGGAATAGGTGACTGAACTTCTAAATGAAATACAGCGTAATGAAATCATCGAATCATCAATGAGTTCTTGGACCTCTCCCATAGCACTGGTGCGAAAGAAGGATGATTCAACAAGATTTTGCGTGGATTATCGTCATTTGAATGACATCACGAAGAAAGACAGTTACCCTCTTCCTAGAATTGACGACACATTGGATACACTTGCTGGCAATAAATGGTTCTCGACTTTGGATCTGAAGAGCGGTTACTGGCAAGTAGAATTACATCCTGACGATCGAGAGAAGACTACATTCACCACGGGACAAGGACTATGGCAGTTTAAAGTTATGCCGTTTGGATTATGTAATGCACCTGTCACCTTCGAGCGCCTGATGCAGACAGTGCTTTCCTATGAAACCTGTCTGGTGTATTTGGATGATATTATCATTGTGGGGCGCACCTTTGAAGATCATCTAAGAAACATCCATAACGTGCTAGAAAAACTCAGGATGGCTAAACTGAAATTGAATCCTATCAAGTGCAACTCTTTCCGTCGTGAAGTGAGTTATCTCGGTCCTATCATCTCGGCTAAAGGTGTGAGAACTGATCTGAGAAGATCTCTGAAGTCGAGAACTGGAGTCGCCCTGACAATGTACACCAACTCTAAAGTTTTCTGGGATTATACACTTACTACAGAAAGTTCGTGAAGGGTTTCTCGAATATAGCCAGACCACTCCACAAGCTAACGGAAGCCAAACAGAAGTTCCTGGGGACAGATGAACGTGAAAAAGCGTTCAAGAGACGTAAAGAGTCTTTAACATCCTCCCCTATTTTGACGTATTCGCAGCCCGGTAAACAGTTCATACTTGATACAGATATCGGCCATGAAAGTGTCGGTGCTGTTCTGTTTTCAGTAAGTTGAAGGTCAAGAATGTGTCATTGCCTATCGGAGTAAATGCCTGTCTAAACAAGAGCGAAATCACTGTACCACCAATAAATCGCCCTCGTAAAAGTTATAGAACATTTCCATCATTACCTCTATGGCAAGAGATTCCTGCTCTGGACTGACCACGCATCTTTAACGTGGTTGGTCCAGTTCAAGAACCTGAAAGGCCAGATTGTCAGGTTGATACAACGTCTCCAGGAATATGACTTACCAGTAGAGTGACCAGGAAGTTAAACAAGCCCAGTTGAAAGATCCTGATGTAAAGCCAATATTACAGCTGAAGGAGACGACAAGCAACAGACCTACCTGGCTGGATATTTCCAGATTTAGCCCTATTACGAAAAGTTATTGGGCACTCTGGGACTCTCTGCATGCTAAAAATGGCGTATTGTGAAGAAAATGGTAATCCGATGATGGACGGAACTTCAGATGGAAAATTTTGCTACCAAGATCGAAGATTCCAGATATTCTATACAGCTGTATAGTAGTCCTACCGGAGGCCATTTCGGGGTGAGAAAGACTCTACAGAAAGTTATAGAAAGCTTATACCGGTGCAAGGCAAGGGAGGACGTGGAGAAATGGTGTAAATCCTGTGATGCTTGTGCAGCACATAAAGGCCCAAAGAAACTAAGCCGAAGAAGACTACAACGATATAACGTAGGATCACCATTTGAACGGATTGCACTCAACATCTTGGGTCCTTTGCCACGGACCTCAAGTGGAAATGAGTACATTCTTGTCGTGATGAACTATTTCAGCAAGGGGCCTAAGGCATATCCCATTCCCGATCAAGAGGCATGCACAGTCGCAGAGTTTCTAGTGCAGAAATGGGTGTCCATGTGTCCACGCCCCTCTAATTTCATTCCGACCAAGGTACGAACTTTACCTCTTGCGTTTTCAAGGGACTGTGTTAGTTACTCGGCGTAGACAAAACCCAGACAACATCCTTACATCCCCAGTCGGACGGCATGGTTGAGAGGTTTAACCACCCCGTCCTGAACAACCTCTCTCTTCCAGTATCAAGGAACCAGTAAAATTGGGACTTGAGGATATCGTTGTTCCTACTAGCTTATCGAAGAGCTGTCTATGAAACCACCTGCTATACTCCAGCTCAGATGCTGTTTGGACGCGAACTTCGTCTCTAATGTGATCTCCTGTTTGGTTGTCCACCAGATGCGCCTTCATTGCCAGAGGTGTATATCCAAGACCTCCAGGCACGATTTGAAGACGTATACAACTTTGCTTGGGAGCGGATTCACATGGAAACGGAGAAGATGAAGACAAGATATACGATCTAAATGCTACACAACATGAGTTCAAGGAAGGAGACAAAGTTTGGTTGCGGAATCCTGTTCCACGCAAAGGACTCTCTCCCAAGCTACAGTGTAACTGGGACGGACCCTACACAGTCTTAAAAAGACTGAATGATGTAGTTGTAAGGATTACTAAAACACCTTCATCAAAACCGAAGGTGGTCCACTATGATCGGCTAGCCAAGTACCACACGTAACGGTAATAATCAAATTTAAAATGTAAATATTCGTTAAATTTGTGCATATGTAGTATAAATATTTGTATATAAATATTTGTACTTCTTTGTAAATTTTGTAAATAATTCTCACTTAATTTTGCAAGGTGTATTTTTATTTTATTGATATGTGCAAATTAGTTTTTGTATTTTAGATTGTTTAGTTTGTTTAGTTTCGCCTCCTGACCAAGGGTTGCACTGCCCGGGACGTGCAGTCTTTGGGAGAGGGGTAGTGTTACGAAATTGTAAATAATTGTATTTGTTTTTGTATAAATCCTTTCAAACAGGCTTAGTAAGTTGATAAAATGTCAATTTTCTGCATTTCCAGCTCTTTTTCGCGTTAAAATAGCTTAATTTTCCCTTTAAAACACATTAAAAAGCTCCAATGAGACAGGTAATTGATTTGGCGACATTTTCCCTCCTTGGCGACTTTTTTTGCGACCTTGGCGAGAAAATCCTTATTATCAATATATTAAATATGGAAGCTGTAAACTGATTTGATGACCAATTTCTGGATTTTTCACGAACATTCTGGGTTCGACAGAGAGGTATAAAAGGAGTTCCAGTGTGCCAAATCACGATCAGTTCTCAGTCAGTTTCGCCAGTGCTTGCATTGCTATTGAAGGAGTTCTGAGCCTCTTTGGATGAGATTTGGTTTATGTGTTATTGCTATACAGTTTGTACTGTGGATTTGATGATGACGGCTGTTAGTTAATCTATGTTTATTGGTGGAATTGAAGTTGATACCTGATTTATAGACCTGAATTTTTGCAAGTTTCGACTGTCATTCTCGGACAACTTCCTTAACAACACACTTGTCCACAATACATCCTGTAGATGTCCATCGGATGTCCATAGACATCCTTTTCATCCACAGGACATCTAGAGGATGTCATTTGGAAAAGATGTGCTGTTAGGGTTACGAACACCAAGTATGCAACAATACTATAAATACAGATTGGAGATTAAGGTATAAGATAACTAGTACTGTTATGCAAACCTATGTTTAAAACAATTCAAATTAGGCTTCGGAAAAGCTTTATTTGACAAGTAATTCTGTGTGAGAGGGGCTACTGCCCCCTTCAACCCCCCGTTTTATTACTGTACCTACATTTATATAGAATTGAAATCTGCTATTAAATTCAAATGTTCATTTTAAATTATTCAGGCAACTTTCTCACTAATATTCCTTGAACCTTATCAGCCTTGATCGAATTTTTCTGCTAACACACATATTAACTTTAAAATACATTTGGATTGCCTGAAATTATTATTTGTTTTTAATTTACTGTAACAAACACAGACAAAGAGCAAACGTTAAAAACTTGACTTCGGTATTCAGGAAACCTGGAATTGCGTAAATATACAAAAAACCAAGCGATGAATATTTAGCTTTAAAAAATACATTATTTATCATATGGCTATGAGAAATTAATTTTGATTCCTGAGCAACTTTACTGGACACAGTAAAATATTACAGTAAAGCAATTCATCTACTACTAAGCAATCTACGTACAGCAATTCTACTAAGAATAAAAAAAAAATATTTTGACTTAAATATTGGCAGCTCTGTATATCTTCTGAAAGTTATGTACACATCAAATGTTGAACATAAATATTATCCTATATTAATAACACACGACACAACCTGAACTATACTTCCATCAATTTTCAAGTATTATCGCACGCACTGTAAGCTAGTTCTTTTGTATAGCCCTGTAAACGAACGTGAATTATTTCTATACCATATTCTACATGAAACATGTTTTTGCATATATAAAATACAGTATGTCTATAAAAGAATGTTCCAGTTATAAATTTTAATAGTATCAACTATAAGCGTTGTAGAGTGTTGGTTCAAGGTCACAATTAAAGAGTTACTTAAACAGTTTTAGATATGCGCATGCGCGAAGCGAGAGCGCTGCTTTGTTGTTTTGTCGCTTGCAGCCCCACATACGTAAAAATGTCGACTCCACAGTGCAAAGCGTTTTGTGTTCCGCAATTTGCTAAAAGTCATAGTCATTCTGTAATTTCAGTTCAAGGTGCGTTTCGTTTAAAGTTTAAATGTGATCCCCTATGTGGCAAAAACGTCCGTCGATGATATAGGCGATTCAAAATGACCGGATGTTTTTGTAAAGGAAGAAGCACGGGACGACCAAAGTGTGGGAAGAATTGGATTATAAGTTGGATGTGTGCCGTATAACTAAAGGTGCACATATTGAACATTTGTAAGAAAAACTAGGTTAGTTTACCTTCAATTTCATGTATGATTTGTTGTAAATAGTCTGAATTAAACTATTATAATATACCATTGAAACTGGGACATTTTTTTACGGACACCCTGTATATATATTCGTTTCGTTTCGTTTGGTGTAGTCTATAGATGTTAAACTCTACTTACCTGCAATTTCCCCCATAGACGAAATGTATCTGAATTCTCTTGGGTGTCCCTGTACACGAACAATTTGCTTGATCTCAACGAAAATTTCAGTGTAGCATCCCTATGTCATACACATTTAGAATACCAATTTTCGACATTCTGCTATAATTTGTTTTTTAGATATGTTGATAATAGACAAGCACACAGACCAACCGTTAAAAACATGATTTTTGGATTCAGGAACCTCAAAACGTGTAAATATAACAAAAACCCAATTTCAAAAATTTGACTGAAAAACAATACTTTCTCTTTCTTATGGGCAAGAGAATGTAAAAGAGAATGTTACTGTTTAAATATTTGCAGCCCTGTATATCTTTTGAAGATTATGTTACAGACCACATGGTGCACCAAAATATAATCCTATAGTAATAATAATCGGCCCAGCCTGAAATACACTTCCACTAATTTGGTTTAGTGCAGTCTATAAATGTTAAACTCTACTTGCCTGCAATTTCCCCCATAGGTGCAATATATTTGAATTCTCTTGTGTGTCCCTGCCCACGAACCATTTGCTTGATCTGAACGAAACCATATTGGTAAAAGAAAGTAAGTATATATTCATTTCATTTGGTTTAGTGCAGTCTATAGATGTTGAAGTTAAGAAACCGAAATCATATGACGTTATCCGCAAGTTGAGTTACTTCTGAAGTCTATGGATGATTGCGTGGGAAAAATATTTTTGACTTTTTAGCTAGTTCATTATATATATACGAAGACAATATAGCTGAGTTCAACTGTACTTCGCTAAATTATGAAAAAAGGAAGCAGAATTCTGCACAAACTTCTACTCGCTGCCTCTATTTTTTAAAGTTATAGTCTCTTTCAATATTTTCAATGCAGAGTTACAAGCCTTGCCAAGCTGCATAGCAAAACTTTTACGAGAATTATTATTGCTGTTTCAAGACTTGAAAATGTTCGTGCTTTAGCATTTATTACGCGCAAAACAATTAAGAGATTGTTAGGGTTCTATTTTTGCATGTATATGTTTATAGCAAAATTGAAATTTGTCTCGAAAAACAAAGGCTTTTTGCATTTTTACTTTCTTCTATATTCAATAGAAGAAAGTATTGGATTCGTAAAAATTTTCAACTTCCGTTTTTCGATCCGGAGAGATTCGGAACACGATTTGACCATTTTTAGAAAATGTCTGTCTGCCTGTCTATCTGTCTCTCTGTGTGTGTGCGTGACAAAATTTTGTGGCCAATGCATCTCCGGTACTGCTGTTCATAACTGTATATAATTTTTTATGTATCTGCACCTTAACCTAAATTAGTGCCTATCAACTTTTGGTGTCAACCGCTCAACAGGTGGCGCTACTATGCAGCGATTTCCATTATTTAAGGGATGGCTATATCTCAGGAACTACTGCATAAAAATGTATATAACTTCACATATAGATACAGCATGATATAAATTAGTGCATATCGACTTTTGGTGTCAAACATCCAACAGGTGGCACTGCTATGCAGCGATTTCCTTAATTTAAGGTAAGGCTATATCTCAGGAACTACTGCGCAGAATTGCATAAAAATTTATAAGTTGATGCACCTTGATATAAGTTAGTGCGTGAGCTTTTGGTACTATTTGCTCAACAGGTGGCGCTGCTATTCAGCGATTTCCTCAGTTTAAGGGAAGACTATATTTCAGGTTGTAATGCGTATAATCAAACAGCACTCGATATGTGAGAAAACCTTTATGAGGCATTATGCCGATTCAGTTTGAACGTATATCTACCAATAGACTGCGCTGCTGTAGTGCAATATTTCCCTAGAACGGGAATGCTATATTTTAACTTCTATGGCGTTTAACTGTACGAAACTTGATATATGAGATAACCATTATGAAAACACATTTTTTAAGATGTTAGTTAAACTGTGTTTCTTTAGATATTTAATGTTAGTTTTCTGTAGGATTAAAATCGTGTGCATTCATCATGGTAGATAATTTTAATAAATAATAATTTTCGTAAATTATTTGAACTGAGTGAATATTTATAGGAAAATGTAGAAGAAAGTCTTGTGGTGGACACAACATATTAGTTTCTTTTGTTTCAAACATTTTGAAAGCATATAAAAATCGACATTTTTCGTGCAACTTATCACCAAAAAAGAACATTTTAACACGTTGAGTGCCACGTCAGCCATCGGTGGCTGACACTGAACTTACCGTTTAGGCCGCGTGAACCACCGGTGGCTGACAGTATAAAATATGATATAAAACTTAAAAAAAAAAAAAAAAAATACATTGGTTTAAGTAATTGCTGAAAATTTATTTAATATTTACTTAATTTTTATTTATTTCAGGATTATATCATTAAGGCATTTTAATAGATTTTATTGAAACACGGTAAACATAAAAACGCATTGCTATACAGCAATAATAGCGCTTCTAAGCAGCGCTCGTGGCCTGTCGGGGATATCCTTAAGAACTAGCATGGCGCTCAACGTGTTAAATACCTTCATTGATTGCTTTATTATTCTTTAATTCGAAAACGTCTGGTCTGTTTTCCTCACCTTAATAAGATATTTATCCCTTACCATAGAAACATAGATCACATAAGCTCTCCCAGGTTTCAGGAATATGCCAACCTTAAAAGGATTCGCAGCTTCGAACGGCGAATGAACTGCGAACAATACGCCAGCTGTGTCACCTGGCAGGAACATTTCGTCAGCTTTGACTTGAAAAGTAAGGGTATTAACAGGTGATTTACCTAAAACATAAAATAGTTTTAATTATATAACATAAAATAAATAAATAAATAAAACGAAATTTTTGAGGTAGTTTTGAGAATTTATGCAAAATAATGGAACATATCTCTTTACGTAACAAAACAGAATTATGACAGCTCTGCGTCACTATTACTGTTATGAAAATTCATGCGCTTTGTTCTTTCTTGACTTTACAAAAATTGTTATATGAATATATCGGTTGTTCCAAAAATGACTCTAGTACGTAAGAAAAAATAAATCCTCTAAAAGTCTTAAAAAAAAAAAATAAATAAATAAATAATAATAATAAAAGAACTATGCTACTTAAGAATTTTTCGCTCTTTACCCAAAATTTAATTTTAATTTACCAAAAGAATTAAGTCAGAAAATTATTTGATATCATTCGAAGAATCTGCTCCTCTGTATGAATACAGAGGGGTAATGATTTACATTGATACATCTCCTTATATTATTAAAATCTGTACGTGTGTGTGTGTGTGTGTGTGTGTGTGTGTCTGTCTGTGAGAAACGGCTTGACGCAGCAAAAGCTCGGCCACTAACGGTCGCACGGACTTCGAACAGGTACCGATGGACAGAGAATTTATCGCAAATCTGGGTTATCTAATTTGCTAAACGATGCGACCCTAATTAGCGAAGATATTAATTAAAATGGTGACCCATGTCAAATCAAAAAACGATTCGAAATCGGAGGTGACCGCCATTTTGTTACGGAACAGCCTACCTCGAAAGAAAAAGCAAAGAGAGAAAATTTCGGGGTTTTTTGTAAAGCGATCGTGTTTGAACGGTTCGACGTATGGAAAATACACTTGTACCAAAGGAAAGAGCATTTATTACCGATTCTTACGGTACAATTTTTAAAAAAAAATACGGATTTTTTATATTTTTAAAAAAAGTTTTAAAAAGGGTCGAAAATTTCTCTTTTTCGCGGTCGTTTTTTTTTTAAACGACCTGTACGACCCAGTATTCCTTCCATTTCTTAACAGCTGGTATATAAAGAAAGACCATTTAATCCTCTTTCGAACCACATAAACATTTTTACAAAATACGGGTTAGCGATTCACATTTTTAGATTTTACGAAACATCGATTTTTTCGTAAAATATTTTATAACTCAAAAGCGTTTAGAGATAAATCATTTTTTTTTTTTTTTTTTTTTTTTTGTACATAGACCTCGCATTCATAATTTAATTCCTAAAAGATTGAGAGAAAATTTCAAAAACTGAATGAGTTATAAATTTTTTAATTTCACGCTTTAAACCCATTGAAACAGAATACCGACCTTCCTTCCGTCAAATGAAGCATTGCAAAATGAAATAATGCAGACGTCCATTGCGTCACCATAGCAACCCGTTCAATTTCTCGACGAAAGCGAAAAAAAAAAAAAAAAAAAAAAAAATAATAATAATAATAATAATAATAACAGCTGGCACTGATTGAGAATCGGAGGTATTTTGAGTAAGATAAAAAGTACATTTTAATTGCACATTAAAATGTCGCTTTAATATTTTAAAATTTCAATATTTCAGTTTCTAATTAAGATTAAACTATTTTTAATACATCATTTGAAAGATATTTTAATGTTCTTTGATATTATCGAAAGTTTTCACCTGATTTACACGTTTTGAGGTCTCCTGATTAGGTTTTCTTTTGCATCTCAGCTAATTGAGTTAGAACGTTCAAAATTGGTATACGTAGGTTAATTAGGAGAGGCTGAAAGGGTGGGGAAGAAATAGGTGTGCACCGCGCGAGATTTTACCCGATTTACACGTTTTGAGGTGTCTTGATTAGGTTTTCTTTTGTATTTCAGCTACTAATTAAAATAATTTCATAAGTAATACATCATTAGAACGCTTTTTGGATTTGGAATCGAACAGTGGAATACAGAAATTCGAACCGCCAGATGGCGCTGTAATATTTTCAAATTTCAATATTTCAATTTCTAATTATGATTAAATTATTTTTAAAACATCATTCGAAAAATATTTTAAAGTTCTTTTGAATTATCGAAAGTTTTCACCAGATTTACACGTTTTGAGGTGCCCTGAATTAATTTTCTTTTGCATCTCAGCTACTAATTAAAATAATTTCATAAGTAAGACATCATTAGAAAGCTTTTTTGAATTGGAATCAAACAGTGGAATACAGAAATTTGTACCGCCAGATGGCGCTGTAATATTTTCAATATTTCAATTTCTAATTATGATTCAATTATTTTTTAATACATCATTCGAAATATATTTTAAAGTTCTTTTAAATTATCGAAAGTTTTCACCAGATTTGCACGTTTTGAGGTGTCCTGATTACGTTTTCTTTTGTATCTCAGCCAAATGAGTTAGATCGCTCAAACTTGGTATACGTAGGTTAATTAAGAGGGCCTGAAAGTGTGGAGAAGAAATAGGCATGCACCGCGCGCGTATCCCTTAACTTGTGCGCGCGCAGAAGGCACGGGACTGCGATGCCGAAGGCAGTGGGGACCCGGTGCGAGTATTTACCCGATCAGAAATGATTTTTTTTAAGAGGCACGAAGGGTCAGGGAAGGAATACGCGCGCGCAGCGCGTGTATTCCTGAAGTTGTGCGCGCGCACGCGATTGTGCTGCCGAAGGCAGTTGGGACCCGGTGCGAGTTTTTACCCGATGAGAAAGGATTTTTTTTTATGGGGCACGAAGGGTCAGGGAAGGGATACGCGCGCGCAGCGCGTGTACTCTAAAGTTGTGCGCGCGCAGCGCGCACGGGACTGCGCTGCCGAAGGCAGTGGGGACCCGGTGCGAGGGGACCCGGGCCGACTTTTTACCCAATCACAAATGATTTTTTTAAAATTTATTTTCTTAACACTAAAAGTTACTGTTACTGATTCATTAATTATAGTGATTCATTTGAAAATACTGACCCGCTAGCGGGCGAAGCCCGCTAGTTTCCTTATATTATTAAAATCTGTACGCGTGTGTGTTTTTGTCTGTCTGTGTGTCTGTGAGAAACGGCTTGAAACGGATAAGGCTCCGCCGCTAACGGTCGCACGGACTTCGAACAGGTACCGTCGGACAGAGAATTTATCGCAGATGTACGATATGTAATTTGCTAAACGATGTGACCCTAATTAGAGGAAATATTAATTAAAATGTCGACCATTGTCTAAGGAAAAAATGATTCGAAATCGGAGGCGACCGCCATTTTCTACCACCACCGCTTACCTTGAAAGAAAAAGGAAAGAGGGAAAATTTCGTGGGTTTTTGAAAAGTGATCGCTTCCGATCTGTTGGAAATATCGAAAATACACCTGTACGACGAGAAAGAGCATTTATTACCGATTCTTACGGTACAATTTTTTTTTTTTAAATACGGATTTTTTATATTTTTAAAAAAAAATTTAAAAAGGGTCGAAAATTTCGTTTTTTCGCGATCGTCTTTTTTGAAACGCCCTGTACGACAGGGTAACAATTCCATTTCTTAACAACTGGTATATAAAGAAAGGCCATTTAATCCTCTTTCGAACCATATAAACATTTTTACAAAATACGGATTACCGATCCATATTTTTAGATTTTACGAAACATCGATTTTTTCGTAAAACATTTTATAACTCAAAAGCGTTTAGAGATAAATAATTTCTTTTTTTTTTTTTTTTTTTTGTATATACATCTCGCTTTCATAATTTAACTCCCAAAAGATTGAGAGAAAATTTCAAAAACTGAATGAGTTATAAATTTTTTAATTTTCAGTATCGCGGCAGTCTTCGGTGAAATTCTGAGTCTCTAAACCATTGCAAATGCTTTACTTCATTCGGAAACGAAAACCGTAATCAAATAATGTAGATCACCATGGCAACCTGTTCAAAGAGGTTCATTTCTCCACGGAAGCTAAGAAAAAAAAGAAAAAAAAAAAAAAAAAAACAGCGAGGTCACATGTATTGGTTTTGCGATTAAAAATTGCAAAATTCTAATGCGCGTATTTCAATTTCTAATTACGATTAATTTATTTTTTATACATCATTGGAAAGATATTTTAAAGTTCTTTTTTTTACTTAAAGTTTTCAACAGATTTACACGTTTTGAGGTCTCCTGAATTAATTTTCTTCTGTATCTCAGCTACTAATTAAAATAATTTCATAAGTAATACATCATTAGAAAGCTTTTTTGAATTGGAATCGAACAGTGGAATACAGAAATTTGTACCGCCAGATGGCGCTGTAATATTTTCGAATTTAAATATTTCAATTTCTAATTATGATTAAATTATTTTTAATGCATCATTCGAAAGATATTTTAAAGTTCTTTTAAATTATCGAAAATTTTCACCAGATTTATACGTTTTGAGGTCTCCTGAATCATATTTCTTTTATGGCGCTGTAATATTTTCAAATTTCAATATTTCAATATTTCAATTTCTAATTATGATTAAATTATTTTTAATACATCATTCGAAAGATATTTTAAAGTTCTTTTAAATTATCGAAAGTTTTCACCAGATTTACACGTTTTGAGGTGTCCTGAATTAGTTTTCTTTACATCTCAGCTGCTAATTAAAATAATTTCATAAGTAAGACATCATTAGAAAGCTTTTTTGAATTGAAATCAAACAGTGGAACACAGAAATTTGTACCGCCAGATGGCGTTGTAATATTTTCAAATTTCAATATTTGAATTTCTAATTATGATTCAATTATTTTTAATACATCATTCGAAAGATATTTTAAAGTTCTTTTAAATTATCGAAAGTTTTAACCAGATTTACACGTTTTGAGGTGTCCTGATTACGTTTTCCTTTGGATCTCAGCCAAATGAGTTAGATCGTTCAAAATTGGTATACGTAGGTTAATTAAGAGGGCCTGAAAGGGTGGAGAAGAAATAGGCGTGCACCGCGCGCGTATCCCTTAACTTGTGCGCGCGCAGCGCGCACGAGACTGCGCTGCCGAAGGCAGTGGTGACCCGGTGCGAATTTTTTTCCGATCAGAAATGATTTTTTTTTTAGGGGGCACGAAGGCTCAGGGAAGGAATACGCGTGCGCAGCGCGTGTATCCCCGAAGTTGCGCGCGCGCAGCGCGCACGGGACTGCGCTGCCGAAGGCAGTGGGGTCCCGGTGCGAGTTTTTACCCGATCAGAAAAGATTTTTTTTTTTAGGGGGCACGAAGGGTCAGGGAAGGAATACGCGCGCGCAGCGCGTGTATCCCTTAAGTTGTGCGCGCGCAGCGCGCACGGTACTGCGCTGCCGAAGGCAGTGGGGACCCGGTGCGCATTTTTACCCGATCAGAAATGATTTTTTTCTAGGGGGCACGTAGGGCCAGGGAAGAAATACGCGCGTAGCGCGTGGGGACCCGGCCCGACTTTTTACCCAATCAGAAATTATTTTTTTTTTAAATTTCTTTTCTTAACACTAAAAGTTTCTGTTAGTGATTCATTATTTTTAGTGATTCATTTGAAAATACTGACCCGCTAGCGGGCGAAGCCAGCTAGTTGATAATAAAATCTGTAAGAAATAAAGTGTTTCTTCAATTCATTACTAGTATTTCAAAACAAGCAACACACATTTCAAATATACAGTCAATGTATACATAATATATAAACTCAGAAATTGAGAGGAGGAGTCTTCTAAAATGAAAACTAAATATATCTTTAAAAATTCTTCTGAATGTTGTGGTATTTCAGAATCCTTCAATTACGTTGTAATATACAACACTAATTGACTGTGCCCTCTAAATTTCTGAATTTTTTTAGGTTGATTTCTTTAGAAATCGACCTATTGCAATCACTTCGTTTATCTATCTATCTATCTATCTCTCTCTCTCTCTATATATATATATATATCTTTCTATCTATAATGAAAATTTTGTCATCACGATAACTCCCGAAATAATACTCGAAATGGAACCAAATTTGGACAGTGAACTGATCTTATAAATATCTTGGATGAGTTCGTTAACCAAGTTGCTCCGACGTTTTGTTTTCAAGTGGCTGCCACTTGAAAATTTCAAACTGACATTATAAACAAGTCCTTCCGGCTTATTCGGAAGGGTAGGTTGATTTCTTTTTCCTTATCAAGTAGACGTCATTTTGTTTCAAAATGGCGGCTACAAATTATTAACGAATTAGTAGAAATATTGATGTAGGCTATCTACATATGGAGTTTTAAGCAAATCGGTTCATAAATACCTTTTTATGTAAATTTAAAATTTTCAAGTGGCCGGCTCATGGAAACAAGATGGTGCGCCAAGTTGACAAATATATCAAATGCATTTGTGAGATAAGATTACTGTACAAATATAGTTGGAATTAATTCAGAATCTCAAAAGTCATCGTGTTGAAAAAATGAAGTGGCTGCCACTTGGATCAAAATGGCAGAGAAAGTTGCTGAGTGAACTAATTAATCTAAGATATTGTTGCAAATTTGAAAATAATTCAATTTTTTTTTTTTTTTTTTTTTTTGTAGAAATTCTTTCAAAGAGGCTTAGTAAGTTCGATAAATGTTAATTTTCTGCATTTATAGTTTGTTTTAACGTTAAAATAGTCTAATTTTTCCTTAAAACGCATTAAAAAGCTCCAATATGGTAGGTAATGGATTTGGCGCCAAATTTGGCGACTTTTTTGGCGAGAAAATCCATAGTTCATTAATAAACTTCATTGAGAGACTTATATAGTCTATGTATACATCTAAATTTAAACAAATTCGGAATACGCTTTTACAATCTGAATTTGAAAATTTCAAGTGGTTCCACTTGAAAACAAAATGGTGGAGTAACATGGTTAAAGAACTCATCCAAGATATTCATAACACAAGTTAAGACGCTGTCCAAATTTGGTTCAATTTGGAGTATTATTTCGGAAGTTATCGTGATTTTAAATTTTCAAGCGGTAGTCTGATTTCAAGTGGTCCCGCTTAACTTAAGATATCCGCCACTTTATTAAAAATGGCGGATATAGTTCATTAATAAAGTTCTTTGAGACACTTGTATAAACTATGTATACATAAAAAAAAAAAAAAAAAAATCGGAATACGCTTTTTACAATTTGAAATTTTCAAGAGATCTCCACTTGAAAACAAAATGGCGGAGCAACTTGGTTAACAAACTCATCTAAGATATTTATAAAATAAATTAAGACACTGTCCAAATTTGGTTCGATTTGGAGTATTATTTCGGAAGTTATGGTGGTTTTAAATTTTCAAGTGGTAGCCTAATTTCAAATGGCCGCGCTTAACTTAAAATATCTGCCACTTTATTAAAAATGGCGGATAAACTTCATTAATAAGCTTCATTGAGACCTTTATGTGGCCTGTATTTACATCAAAATTCAAGCAAATCTTGCTTTAAATCTGCTTTTTACATTTTGGGTTTGAAATTTTCAAGTGGCTGCCACTTGAAAACAAAACGTCGGAGCAACTTGGTTAACAAACTCATCCAAGATATTTATAAGATCAGTTCACTGTCCAAATTTGGTTCGATTTGGAATATTATTTCGGGAGTTATCGTGATGACAAAATTTTCATTATAGATAGATAGATATATATATATATATATAGATAAACGAAGTGATTGCAATAGGTCGATTTCTAAAGAAATCAACCTAAAAACATATTTAAAGCAAGATTTGCTTGAATTTTGTTGTAAATACAGGCCATATAAGGGTCTCAATGAAATTTATTAATGAAGTTTGTCCGCCATTTTTAATAAAGTGACAGATATTTTAAGTTAAGTGGGACCACTTGAAATCAGGCTACCACTTGAAAATTTAAAATCACTTTAACTTCCGAAATAATGCTCCAAATCGAACCAAATTTAGACAGTGTCTTAACTTATCTTATAAATATCTTAGATGAGTTTATTAACCAAGTTTCTCCGCCATTTTGATTTCAAGTGGAGACCACTTGAAAATTTCAAATTCAAACTGTAAAAAGCGTATTCCGAATTTGTTTGAAATTTGATGTAAATATAGACCACATAAGTGTCTCAATGAAGTTTATTAATGAAATTTATTCGTCATTTTTAATAAAGTGGTAGATATCTTAAGCTAAGCGGGGCCACTTGAAATCACTCTACCACTTGAAAATTTAAAATCACAATAACTTCTGAAATAATACTCCAAATCGAACCAAATTTGGATAGTGTCTTAACTTATCTTGTAAATAACTTAGATGAATTTGTTAACCAAGTTGCTCCGCCACTTTGTTTTCAAGTGGAGACCACTTGAAAATTTCAAATTCAAATTGTAAAAAGCATATTCCGAATTTTTTTTTTAATTTTAATGCATACATAGATTATACAAGTGTCTCAAATAACTTTATGAATGAACTTTATCCGCCATTTTTAATAAAGTGACTATCTTAAGTTAAGCGGGACCACTTGAAATCAGGCTACCACTTGAAAATTTAACACCATGATAACTTCCGAAATAATACTCCAAAGGGAACGAAATTTGAACAGTGTCTTAACTTATCTTGTAAATAACTTAGATGAATTTGTTAACCAAGCTGCTCCGCTATTTTGTTTTCAAGTGGAGACCACTTGAAAATTGCAAATTTAAATTGTAAAAAGCGTATTCCGAAATTGTTTGAATTTTGATGTAAATGCAGACCACATAAGGATCTCAATGAAGTTTATTAGTAAACTATATCCGCCATTCGGTCAATTTGGCACTCCATCAAGCCTTTGGACTCATCCTCACTGCTAGTCTTAGGGAACGTGGTTACACTATACTGAGGCCTGTCCTGGATTTCCTTCTGCAAAACCATTTGTCCTGTTGAAGATTCTGACTTTTTGTATTTCATTTATTTCGTTTTTGCAACTTATTTAAATAGTCTTTGCTCCACCGGTTCCAAAACTGCATTCTCATCTTTTGTAATTGGGTCCATCTAGAGGAGAGCGGTAAAATATCTGAAACAGCATTAATATCAGGAATGTTGAAGAGTGGTCCCCGACCAGAAAATGCCCTAGTGTCATTAGGATCTTTTGATAAAGGGGACAAGGGGGCGCAATCTCTGCAATGCGAGATCGAAACTATACTTTTATCTATAGTCTTTGTTGGCTTAGGGTCTAATTGATAGCAAATGGATCTATTATGCTTCCTCTGACAAACGTCATATTTTTCCTTACTTAAACAATCTTAATGCGGTGTTTACCTTGAAGGCATAAGAAACGACGCCCCTCCCTTTCTCTTTTTTCCTATCTATACTGGCAAACGTGCACATTTTAGGATTATGTTCGTTACTTTTACAATAAAAACATGGCTTATAAGTAGCTTCCATCAACTCATTTGCGGAAATAATGTTATTACATTTACCATTCTAATTTAATCATTAATTACTTTAAAATTTATTTTCTTTTTTTTCATTGTTATTGCGCCGATCTTTTGCTTTCGATGTTACATATCGTGTAAGCTCTTTCTCGACTTTCAGTTTCATTTTTCATAAATTCTAACATATTATTAACGGAACTATTTTCAGTTTTATTTTGAATTCTGGTAAATTGTAATCTTAGCTCTGGAGGAATTGGAAACAGCATGGAATTTTATGAAAATTAAAATTGGAAACTAACCTTAATAGAATTAATCAGCAGATTAGGATAATGTAAATGTATTGAAACGGAGGTATGGTAGCGTGGTGGGTGGGTAATTTCAACTCGTACCATGTCGAGTGAACGGACGAGTTCATTTCTCTTAACATGACCCTAGACTAATACGCCCTATAGTCGAAATTCACGAGAACAAACAAATGATGGGGAATTGAACAGAGTCCATTCATGGCAACTAGTATTTAAGTATACACTGTGTAAAAAAGTAAAAGGACAGTCGATTTTTGTAAATTATTTTCTATATTTTTATCCTGGCTATTAGATTTTTAAACAGATTTTGTTTAACAAAGTGTTCTTTAATTTCACGTAGAAATGAAATCTCTACTACTAATGCTAATTTATGTATTGTAGAAAAACTAGTATTCATTATTTCGAGAGTGTAAAAATAGTAGACGGACACCTTCCAAAATTTGTTATTTGGCGGACTCTGCCCGAATAAAAGAGTAAATATTGAATTTTCTTTAGCTGCTTTTGTTGAGGAAAACGTATTTCGTTAAAAATTGCATTGTTATTTTCTTTTTAGACTGCCTAGAAGAATACCTTTAAATTATTTCCAAAAGGAGCAAATTGTTACATTTAAAATTAATGGTAAAGGTTTTAACAGATTATTCGCATACTGCACGTCCTTCTCAATACAGTTTCCAACTTTATCAGAAAGCCAGATAGAAATAGGAAAAGAAAGAAGATTGGTAGGCCTTAAAAATTAACTCCTTACGATAGAGGAAAACTTGCTCGTGAGCTTAAAAAGAGCAGTAGAAATATCGCAAAGGTAAAGAATCAATCAGGACTTACTCATGTGTCAATACAAACAGTTTACAACTACATAACAAGATCCAAATAATTAATTTTCAAAAAGCGGAAGCTTCATCCAAAGTGGGAAAAAACACAGATTGATTACCGATTATCATGGGCCAAGGAAAAAATGTTATGGACCTCAGATGGGACTTCTATAATATTTTTAGACGAGAATAAGTTTAATTTAGACGATTTAGAGGGTTACCAATAACACTGGCATTATCTGAGTAATGCAGAAGAATTTTATTCAACTCGACAAATGGGAGGGGAGGGGGGGATGATGGATTTTTAAGCAATTGGATATATGGGAGAAGAACAAGTCTAGTCTTTTTCAGTAGTAGGCAGAAATATACAGACTATATTGAAGTGCTGAACTATGAGTTTCTTCCTTATGGCTCTGAATTAGGAGGAGAAGAGTGGATGTTTAAACAAGATAAAGCCTCAGTTCACACCTATAAGGGAGTTAAAACTTGGTTCTCTGCAAATAATGTACAGGTTTTAGCAAAGTCAGCTAAAAGCCCTGATCTTAACAATGTGGAAAACATCTGACCAATGCTTGTTCGTCAAGTATACGCTGGTGGAAAAAAATTTTAATTCCTTACTGAACTTCGAGAAGCTTTGAATGGCTCATAGGCTAATTTTTGCCACACAGGAATCCAATCTTTGTATGATTCACTGCCAAATATACTATTCGAAGTAAAAAAGGGCTAATGAGAAGAGTATTACTCACGAATATCGCTTATATTTTATATTTTGTATTACTGTCCTTCCGCATTTTTTACAGAGTTTAAAAACGTAGATACTATTATTGTTGTCTTTAATAATTTATTTTTGAAAATCATGATAATGATACTGATATTTTCATGTTAAATTATCTTTAAAATGTTACACATAAAAATAATTTCATTAAAAATAAAAGATTCCCTTTTTTTCTAAAATATCTACTGTCCTTCTACTTTTTTTACACAGAGTAATATTTAAGTATATAATGACAACTAGAACATCGTAACTTTGCTTTTCATACATTTTGAAAAACATTAAGAGAAAAATTAACTTACTTATAGGATTATTATAGGAAGTGAGAGGAAGTAATGCGTTATTTACTCTATCGTTTAAGCTGTAACATAGATAATACTGTCCCCAGTCTCTTGATCTTGAATCTGGTCCTATTACAGTCTCATTCCTGTATCCAGAAGAAAAATGATGCATCGGGGCACCACATGGCTTCCTTGTACACCTTTAGAAATATATACATAATGTTAACAAACATTGTCATTGGACCCGAGACAGTTGGCTAAAAATATTTTAAAAAATGCATTATCACCGTGCTCTGAGTTTTTCTTAAAGTTTCAAATGTCTAGCTAGTTGGGAAGTTAGTTAAAAATCGATTGCAAAATTTGTACTGGTAGCGCTAACGAAGGCAGCAGGGATCCGAAACAATTGGCTAAAAATATTTAAAAAATGCATTATCACCGTCTTCAGAGCTTTTCTGAAAGTTTCAAATGTCTAGCTAGTCGGAAAATTAGTTAAAAATCAATTGCAAGATTTGTACTGATAACGCTGCCGAAGGCTGCAGGGACCCGAAGCAGTTGGCTAAACATATTAAAAAAATGCATTTTCATCGTGTTCTGAACTACGAGGGCTGTTTTTTTTTCAACCTCCGATCGCATGGTATGAAGGCCAGACATGCAGCAGGTGACTGTTGTGCGCAGTATGTGACTGCGCATCTCCTCTTCTACACGCTCTGTCACTGCCGAGTGCAACACGCTAATTCGTTTTCAGCTGCAGTCACGTAAACATGGCTGTCTTTATTGATTCTCCCGCCAAGTGTGAATTGCGTAGTGTTATTCGTTTCTTGCAGGCAGAAGGGAATAGTGCAGCGGAAATTTATCGAAGAATGAGTCGAGTGTATGGAGACAGCTTTATGAGTAAGGGTTCGTGAATGGTGTCGAAAATTTAAAGATGGCCGAACTGATGTGCATGATGAAGGAGGTCAAGGACGCAAGTCTGTCGCTACAGACGATCTTGTTCAACGAGTTGACCGAGTGGTTAAGGAAAGGTGTAGGTTCACCATAAGTGAAATATCGATGAAATTTCCGGAAGTTTCAAGATCTGCTTTGAGTACTGAAGAGTTGCGCTACAGAAAAATTTGTTCTCGCTGGGTTCCAAAGATGTTAACGGACAACCACAAAACTTGCCGAATGGCAGCAGCTTTGTCTTTTCCTGACCGTTACAATATTAGTGGAGAAATTTTTTTTTAAATCCATTGTGACCGGTGATGAGACATGAATTCAATATGACACGCCCGAAACGAAACGACAATCTCAGCAATGGATGCACACAAATTCTTCAAACAGACCTAAAAAATGCAAACAAACCTTCAACAACCGTAAAATTATGGCAACTGCTTTTTGGGACCAAAAAGGTGTGTTGCTTGTGGAGTTTATGCAGCCGTTGACAACAATTACTGCAGATTCTTATTGTGAGACTTTGAGACGCTTAGGGAGGGCTATTCAAGACAAAAGAAGAAGCTTGCTAACTTCCGGAAATGTTCTGATCCATGGCAATGCCCGTCCTCACAGTGCTCGTATAACCCAACAGCTCCTTGAGCATTTTAAATGGGACATTTTCGAACACCCACCATATAGTCCCGACCTAGGTCCCAGTGATTACCATCTTTTCCCGGAACTAAAGAAGTGGTTTGGAGGGCAACGCTTCCAAACTGACGAGGAGCTCAAAGAAACCGTCATAACTCACCTCAAGTCACTGGCGGCAACATTTTATGAAGAGGGTATTTCAAAGCTTGTTCACAGATATGACAAATGCCTCAATGGTCAAGGTGATTATGTAGAGAAGTAACTTTTAATCTACATTACTTTTGGCAATAAAATAATTTTTTGATATTTACCCGTTTTTCCTTTATAGCCTATCGGAGGTTGAAAAAAATAGCCCTCGTATTATGAAAGTTTCAAATGTCTAGCTAGTCGGGAAGTTAGTTAAATAAATTTTCTGTTGAATCATATAAACGCTGCTGAAGGCAGCAGGTATCCGAAACAGTTGGCTAAAAATTAAAAAATGCATTGTCAACGTGTTCTCAGCTTTTCTGAAAGTTTCAAATGTTTAGCTAGTCGGGAAGTCAGTTAAAAATCGATTGCAAGATTTGTACTGGTAACGCTACCGAAGGCAGCAGGGACCCGAAACAATTGGCTAAAAGGATTAAAAAAATGCATTTTTACCGTGTTCTGAACTATTCTGAAAGTTTCAAATGTCTAGCTAGTCGGGAAATTGGTTAAATAAGTTTTCTGTCGAATCATATAAACGCTGCCGAAGGCAGTAGGGACCTGAAACAATTTGCTAAAAATATTTAAAAAATGCATTATCACCGTGTTCTGAGCTTTTCTGGAAGTTTCAAATGCCTAGCTAGTCGGGAAGTTAGTTAAAAAACGATTGCAAGATTTGTACAGGTAACGCTGCCGAAGTCATCAGGGATCCGAAACAGTTGTCAAAACGTATTAAAAAAAATGCATTTTCACCGTGTTCTGATCTATTCTGAAAGTTTCAAATGTCTAGCTATTCGGGAAGTTAGTTAAAAATAGATTGCAAGATTTGTCCAAACGGTTTTTGAGTTGAATCATATAAACGCTGCTGAAGGCAGCAGGTATCCGAAACAGTTGGCTAAAAATATTACAAAAATGCATTGTCAACGTGTTCTCAGATTTTCTGAGAGTTTCAAACGTCTAGCTATTCGGGAAGTCAGTTAAAAATCGATTGCAAGATTTGTTCAAACGGTTTTTGAGTTATTAACGTTTTTTGATAATGGCCTACCATGTTTTTATTAACTTCTATTCTTGTTTGTTTGTGGGTTTGTTTGTCCGGTACAAATCTTGCAATCGATTTTTAACTAAGTTACTAGCTAGACATTTGAAACTTTCACTGTAGCTCAGATCCCGGTGACAACACAATACTTCGAAGACAGATTTTCGAAATTTCGAATAGTTTTCATTTAATTAATTAAAATATGAAAATGATAAGCTCCTAATAGCAATAAAAATAGTCATTAAAATATTAGCTATAATTAACTGTTGCCAAAAAAAAATTACGAGTTTATTTTCTTTCGACATAAAAATAAATACATTTAATTAAACGTGAGCGTTATAAAATTGTAAAAAGTTAAATTATGCATCTGGATGATAATTTAAAGAGGCAGTGGGAATTATCTTTAGATAGTGATTTTTTTCCCACCTATGATGAATTTATTTTGTTTCTTGAAAAACAAGCAAGAAGCTTGCAAGATATTGCTGATAGTACTTATTCTAAATCTGAAAGTAAACAAAAAGTAGTATTTAAAAAATCTGTTTCTAATGCTGTAATATCTAATTCAGATATAAAATCCAATAATTCTATCTGTTCAGAATTTTCGGAATCTCATGCACTTTTCAAGTGCCCACACTTTCTTAGCTGTTGAAGATAGATGGAATACTGTGAAGGGTAAAAAACTATGCATAAATTCTTTACATGGTAATCATTTCATTAATAAATGCTTGATTTCAACAAAATGTCGACAGTGTAATGCTAAGCATCATACACTTCTCCATTTCGAGAAAAATAAAGTTCATTCTCCACCTGTTATTGAAAATACTAAACTCAACATTGAAAGTCCATCCTTTGTCAACTCTAGTTGTTTAACCAGTGCCCAAGAGAGTTGTCAAACTTTGTTATCGACAGCTATGGTTCTTGTAAAATCAAATACTGGAAGGTTTGCGTCATGTAGATTCATGGTGGATTCAGGAAGTCAAAAATCATTAATTTCCAGCTCTTGTGTTAAAAAATTAGGGTTACCTATGAAAACCACAAATCATAGAATCTCAGGTGTAAATAATATTGTTGCAGAAACTGCTCTTTTTGAAGTTAATATTATTTTAAAGTCGTATTATAGTAATGAAATCTTTGATGTGAATGCTTTAATAGTAAATAATGTTACGGTAAATCTTCCTAATTTTGTTGTTCGAAAATCTTCATGGCCTCATTTGGAAGGTCTACCTTTAGCGGATACCAAATTTTATATTTCGAGTCTAGTTGAAATTTTGGTTGATGCAGATTTATTTCCCTTAATAATTTTAGGGCAATCTATTCTGGATCCTAAAGGTGCTCCAAGTGCGTTAAATTCCAAATTGGGATGGTTACTCTCGGGAGTCATATATTGAAACAATTTTCAACATAAACTGAAACTGTCCTTAGTTGCCATGCTACAGTTCAGTTGATCTTCAGAAATTTTGGGAAATTGAGTCCCTTCCTGATGCAACACTAATTCACAGTTCTGAAGAAAAATACACTAAAACTGTTAGAAGAATTCAGTCTGGTAGGTACATGGTGGATCTTCGCTTTAAAGACGCTCAGAATTGAGGTGACGCACAATAAAATGCTTTAAAACGGTTTTATTTGTTACAATTCAAACTTAATAAAAATCATGAGCTTACCCAGACAACGCAATTAAATATATATTACATCTATATGACGTAAATTACATCCATAAACTATATCTAGAATTCATCCAGTATAGTAACTATTACATAGAATCAACGTAGATATAACCATCAGATGTCTCTCCAAGTACATCAGATATACATCTATATTACATCTAGAATGACCAAAAATTGACTTTACTAGAAATGTATGTTCATCTATATCATGTAGTGTACATAACATCTATATATTATTAACGTAGATGTATGTAATATAGATGTAGATGTACATCACATCAATGTATTGTATATGTAAATAAACATCAAATCTATGTATTGTATATGTAAATAAACATCAAATCTATGTATTGTATATGTAGATAAACATCAAATCTATGTACATATTATGTATGTATATATGCATCATACCTACGTAATATATACAGGGCTGCCACAGAGGACTTTTTTTTATTATTTTCATACCCCTATATCCAAAACATAAAATGTATAATAAATTTATGCAGGCAAAGTGCAAATTCACCTGCATAAATATATCATGCATTTTATTTTTTGGAAACAGAGGTACGAAAAGAATATTAAAAAAAAAAAGTCACCTTTGACAGCATCTGTATGTATGTCTATTATACACACATTCATGGCCTTAGCCCTTTTTGGCTACCAGAAAATTCTAATAAAAATTTTCTATACATTTCTACAACAAAAATTAAATTAAAATAAAATTTCTATTAAAATTTTACAATAGGCAAAAAGTGTTAAGTTGGCAACTATGCATGCAGCAGTCACAGCGTTCCTGTATTTTTATGTGCGTTTTGTTATTTTGTCATCGCCAATATTAAAAAGAAATTTTTCTTGGAGGATTTAATGCTATAGTATAAAAATTACTCTTCTGAAATAGTGGTGATAAAATGTACGAAAAAATATTATCCCTGCACTGCACATGCCAATGAATACAATGAAAAAATTATTCATAATCTAATACAGTAGAACCGCAATCCATCTTTTTTCATGGGGTGCGTGAAGAAAAACGATAAAAGTGGGAAAACGATGAATGCGAGTTAAAGCCAAAACACACATAAAACAATGTTTATTAAATAATACACGCAATATATATAGTATACTACTTTTAAAAACTAATTTGTTACTCTCCAAACTGTCAGAAAAAATTAATCAAAGTTGTAGAACATTAAGTGATGTTAATTTTTAAAAATCAGTAATTTTATGTTGGATTTTTTGTTCATTTTATAAATTAAAGAGGATTTTCCAGATTTGCAACATTTTCTTGTCCTTTTCTGCAATTTCATGTGCATTTAAAAAAAAGTTTGTGCATTTTTAAATACTGTAATTACGGCAGACACACTTAGCACTGGCGTAGGCTCAGCCTCAGGAATGTGAAAAAATGTAGTAGCTGGCCATACTGGATGCATCCATTCTCCTCTTTACACAAAGTAAAATAACTTATTCTCCAAGCAACAACACACGATCTGTATTCATAATTGATTGATAACACATATACATAAGATTTATATACTTGACTTGTAGTCCGCTTGTAAATTTTCATCAGATAAAGGCAGATAGCATATGACAGAATTACAATACGAAGAAATGGAAAGACACCTAGGGCCAGCGCGGGAATAGAACCCGCTCTTCTACGCTCGAAGGCGATTAACAGTGTTGTGACATAACCACTCGGCCACGGAGGGCCCTTTGCATTCTGTAATCCATAGACACATGTTACAATATCTGCACAATCCCTGTTCTTCACCTAAAGCAGCATAAGTTTAAGTAGTTGAGGTTGGTTGGGTTTTGCATCGCACTAGTGCTACAATATGGGCAAATGGCGACGGTCTGGAACTTACATTTGAGGATGGTCTGGAGATATGCTATCAGAATTTTGATCTTCCGTGGAGGAGGAAAAGAGTTGTTTTAAAATGAAAGTAATTCCAGTTTAATTGCCATATGGATTCGATTTTCAATTTCATTTTGGTCAGAAGAAAAATTTTACAACGATGAATGCGGGAAAACGACTTTTTGAAGAACGATATATGCGAGTTCCGTTAACATTATTTAAATACAGTTTGTGCAGGGATCATAGAAATAAAACGATCAATGTTCGAAAACGATGGATACAGGAACGATAGATTGGTGTTTCACTGTATATATATTTTTGATTATGTTTCCTTATTCAGAAAATTAATCTTTAAAGGATGAGGATCAATAGGGGATTTTTCGTTCCTGAAATTGAGAAAAATACCAGATTGATCACAAGTGTGAAATTTTTGCATTTAATTATAGATAAATAAATAAATACACTCTACCAATTTTATTTTAATTTCTTTTCCTTAAAAAAAAAAATAAATAAAAAATAAAAACCTATGTAAATTCTGTTTTATGTTTTTACAAGTATATTAACTTTCTCTTGCCGGAAAGTTTTTAGGTTTCTACTTCATTAGGTCAATTCTATGTCTTCTGATAACATTATCTCCAAAAAGTGCATATAATACATGAAATAGTGGGTAATGGAAGTCGTGTAGTTGTTTCACACCAGATTTTTAGATTTAAACTCTTTTTTTTACATGAGCGCCAAAAAACAACACTTATTGAAATAGATTATGAAGTACACTATGACGTAAATTATACATAAAAGTGTTGTGTCATTGTGTTCATATAAAAAAAAAAAAAAATAAACTGAAAGAAAAATATAACATTGATTACAGAGAAAACATTGTATATACCACTACTTCTCACTGGTTTGAAAGAGATATTACTGATGAAATGGAATCTATCTAATCAAATTTGACTTTTGTTACACATTAATATTCTTTAAAAGTAAGTGAGGTTCAAAAAAAAAAAAAAAAAAGAAAGAAAGAAACTTAAGTACTTATAAGAAAGTGTTAATATAGTTTAAGATATAAACTGGCTTAGCCAGTTTATATCTTATATTAACACTTTCAATGTTGGAAAATCGAATCTGTGTTGGTTGGTTGTTGGGTTAAGGACTACTGACTACACTAGGGTCCTGGTTTTAAAGAAAAACAGGGAAAACTCCAAATTGCTAGGCCGATGACTGCGACCAGGAATAAAACCCGACACTTCCTGCCAAATCTGCAACATTTGGAACCCCGTCATTTCTTTTGCAATCTATATGCTAAAATATTTCTTAAAAATATACCAATATTCATCTTTGTGCATTTTTTATTTATAGTGGTCTAACCATTCATGTAATAAAAAGGAGGGTTCCCTACCCATAAAAAAAATATATATATATATATATATATTTTTTTTTTTTTGGGGGGGGGGAATAAAAATATGAAAAGAATTTTAAATTATCCTAGATTCATACTCAATTTCCTTCAAATTCTTCCCAAGTAATTTATCCCGTAACAATTAAATAATAATTAAAAAAAATCTTTTATTGGAATTTTTATGTTTTTAGCATATTTTTTATTGAAATTAATAAAACTACATACAGGAAGATTGTTTATAATTAATTTCTTTTTTATACAAAAGAACCACTGATCAGAATAACCACGGCCCACTGACACCGGCTGAGGAAGCTCTCGGATGACGTCACAAATGCCGTCTGAACTCTTCAAAAAACGAGAGCAAGAAGATCTTTCATAGAATTTAATTAATATGTAATATTTATTTAATATGCAGAAATAGTGGCAATATTAAAATAAACCTTTGTTCTGAGGAATATATGCGGTGTTTATGGTAATTTAAATTGATAATCGAAAAATAAATTCAAAACTAAGATAATTCAGTGAATAATCATTAAACAAAATTGCGATAAAATTAGGCATCACTTTATTATTATTATTATTATTATTTTTTTTTTTTTGTAGATCGTTTTCATTTTTATGAAAATAAATTACCAGGATTTAAAATGTAATCAGGACAAATAATTCTGATTTATTAACTTTCTTACTTTAAATTATATACAGTATATTAAAAAAAAATAAAAAAAGATTTGAAATACATATGTATATATTTATATCTTATATAGAAGCATATTTTATGATAGTAATTAAAAAAGTAAATAAATAAATAAATATTTGATTTAAATTGGTTTAAAAAAAAATATTTTTTAAAGAGACTTCACAATTGTTCATAATAATAAGATCTATTATAGTAATGTAATAACTGATATATATCTAAATATTTAGTTTCCTTTATACAAGAATTTTTTTTCTTAAATAAGCTTAAATTTTAACACAAATGCATTACAAATTCAATTCAACATGGTAGAACAGAAATAATATTTTTGTAATACAGATAACATAATCAAATTTAACTTAAAATTGTGAAATCTCTTAATTTTAAATTCTGAAAATAAAGAAACAAGATCATGTGATCAAATGTGTGTATTAAATTAAGTAGATAATAATTTAATTATTTTAATAATTTTTCATTTTTATATGAAGTGTACAAACTTTTCAACTAACTATTTAGTAAAACCAAACGTTCAATTCATTACTAAAAGATAAAATTTTTCACTTCAACCAAATCTCTTTATTGAAAATTTCCAAATATGAAAGTGTAAACATTGTACATATTTCAAAATAAACATTCATAAGATATCACAGAAAAAGCATTTTGCCAGTGAAATTCATGACAAATATTAACATTATTGAAAAAGCAACATAAAATTGTCAAATATTAACTATAATACCACTGCATAATACTACATACAATTTTTTTTTTTTTTTTTTTTGGTTTATAGTTTAAAATTATTCGAAAACATTTAAAATTTACATACAATTCTACAAATTTTTAAAAGAATGAATGTAGTTAGTACATGCAAACATTCAAAACTGAAGATTTCAAAAGATAAATAAAAACCTTTCACACTATAATTTAATAAATAATATTACAAATAAACAATATTCTTCTAAGATTTGTCTAAAACTTTTTATTAAAGCTAATAGTAAAACTAACTTTGTTTACATATATACACATTAGTTTAGAAATAATTTAAGAAATAGTAGATTAAATAACTAAACTTACATTATTAGGAAAAATATTATCTTGTGGTTTTAAATCCTCACTTTTTAAATTTCTTTATTTTTCTCTCTTCATTCTTTTCATGCATTTTTGATGATATATTTTTTACATAATTATTCAAACAAATATTAATGAAACATTTCACTGCTTTCATAATTATAATTTCAAGTGGGCAATCACACTGGGAACACATATCGCAAAAATAATCAACATTGTTTGTTCTAAAATAACTCTCAGTTAATTTTGTGAGTACTTTGTGTTGCTTTTCACTTGAATGAAAGAATTGCTTTTCATATTTGTCTGTAATTATGTTTTCAAAAATTAAATAAGTTAATGTTACGTACAATACCAGGTTTTCTGTTGGATATTTCAATCCACCACGGTCGATTATCTCTATGTAGGCATACATAGTATCTGACAAATCTCCATCAAAGTTTTGAACAAGAAAATCTCTATCTGTAAGACAAAAATCCAAACATCCTCTACAAGAGATTTTTAAACTACTCGCACAATATCCAGCAATATATGTTAATATGTCTGTATCAGTTTCGCATACATCTGTTAAGTTCAGTTCCGTTGAAATTATCTCTGAAAAAGGCGACAAGTCAACTTCATTAAGCATCAGTTTTTCAGTGTCAGAAAACTCTGTTATAAAATTTTTCAAGGCAATTGTGCCATATTCATTAGAATGAAGCTGTAGAATAGATTTTAATTTAATTTTTCTCTCACTTTCAAGTATTTGTTGAACAAGAAACTTGATAATTGCTTCCAGACATCTGTCAATATTGAGGAAATCTTCGCTCAAGTGTATCAGTTTGAAATTTTGTTGTCGAAATAGGTTTAGAGCCATTTTCCAGGAGGTTTCGAATGACATCAATGATAGCAGAAGTTGTCTGGGATAGTGCAAAAAATGTATCTTCACTAAGGCATCCACACCGAGACTTCTGATTCATATTTTTCCACCGCTGAAACCAAACACTGAAATTTTGCAAAAATGAGAACCTATTCATGAGTTTTATCACAATTAGACTTGCATCCAGGTACGCAACATCGATCCGGCATATTTAAATGTGTAATTAACGAAAGAAATAGAATTAAAACATAGCGAAACACAGAAATTAATAACTAAGTTCAGATGAGCAGCACGTGTAGTTTAAAGTTAAAGTTTAAAAAAAATTATGGCACTCGTAGTTTAAAAAGCCTATCCACCACGACAAGGTGGTGCCATATTGGATAGGAAAAGCCCGTTTTTAATTGTCCTTTGGTCAAATACCATAGAGAAAGCAACAAGATTCGTGTTTTTTAGCTGTCCTTTTGCCAAAAACCACATAAAAAAAGCAATTACTAAATTGTTTCGCTAAAAACCAGATAAAAAGTAACTACAAGTAAAACTGAAAATTTAAATTTTGATCAATACTATTTAATACAGTAGCAGATATTAAGTAGATATAAAAATTTCTTTTATTGCTGGTTGTCTTTGGTATGGCGAAGAGGAAATATATTATATACAATACATCCTCTTTAAAGAAACTATGCATTCATTCTTCACACATTTCAATGGCCAAGTCAAAAGAGGGCTTAATAAAGAAGCTTTGTATATGCCTAATAATGATGATTTGCAAGGTGTAACATATAAAGTAGAAACATTTTCCCAATAAGAATTTCTCCACTTTCATTTTCTTGCATTAATTTAATAAAATTTGAAACATCACAATACTTCCATCTGATAAGCAGCATACCTTATTAGGAGGCTTCAATGTGAGCATAAATTTGGGAAAATTTGTAACCTGAAATTGAATTTCATGAGGGAAAAGTTTGGGGCCATTATAATGCTGTTTTGAAAGAATAGTTTGAACAGTACTACTTAAAGTACTTGTTGAAGATTCAGCACAATCAGAAATTAACATATCATGAGTATCTTCAACAGGCATTGTAGGAAATCTGGAATTTGAAGGTCCGGTATCGGTGGAATTAACAATTGATCCTAAACCACTAGCATAAAAAATGGCATCCATTCTGTTTTGAATCGTTTTATTTAAATTTCGTGATTGCTGGCGTTTAGAAATAATTTGATTAGTTTTACGAAACATAATTAAATCCTTACTTTGATAAACATAAAAAACAATCCAGTATTAATATCTTATTCGTAAGAAAAGCAGAAGTTTATTTACGTTGCATGTGTAAACAATTCTGGTAAATCTCGATCGAGATCGATGTTGCCAAAAAGAAGTAAACATGAACAACATTTGAAAAATAAATTCCAACTTACCTCCATGTTATGTTAGTTAATAAACTGTTAGTATATAAACGTCATCCAGAGGTAGTTTATTTGACAATTCATTTTATGTTTCAAAATAAATATTATTTATACGTCCATACTATGTTTATCCATATTATGTTCGTATATAAACGTCTGATAGATGTCATATTTTGGATCATCTAGTTAATGTTTTTAAATGAGCATTGATTTAATGTACATGAATGTATTCTAGATGTAAATCGGATTTAATGGATCAAATATCTACGTATGTGCTGTGTGGGTAAAGAGCAATACCATGCCTTTATGCAAGAATATATTGACTTACATCATATGGAACCCGTCCCAAATTCTGAAATTGATTATAAAGATTGTTTTTACATGCTTCATCATGGGGTTTTGAAAGAAAATAGTACAACTAGTAAATTGAGGGTGGTATTTGATGCCTCGGATGAAGGTACATCAGGACACTCTTTAAATGACTTTCTTGAAATAGGTCCAAAGTTGCAACCAGATTTGTTTAAATTTCTTCTTAAGTTTAGAACATGTTCAATAGCTTTAACCGGAGACATCGCCGAAATGTACAGACAGATAATGGTAAACCCCAAACATGTTGACTTTCAGCGAATCTTTTGGCGATTCCAGCCACATGAATCTATTGCGAGTTTCAGATTGTTGACTGTAACATATGGCACAACCTGTGCCCCATTCCTGGCTATAAGGACATTGCACGAACTAGCCAAAGATTATAGTTCAGAATTTCCTATTGCTGCGCAGTCAATTTTCGAGAACTTTTATGTGGACGATTATCTTGGTGGGTCGCATTCAACTGATGCAGCAAAACAATTGGTCAAAGACCTAAATCACGTTTTAAGTCAAGGAGGTTTTACACTTAGAAAGTGGGCTTCCAATATACCCGCAGTCATTGAAAATCTACCAGAAGATCTTAAATCCACTTGGCAAAATGTAAAATTTTCCGAAGATTCCTCCCAAAAAATCTTAGGCCTAGTTTGGAATTCGGCAGAAGACTTATTGAAAATTCATTTGAATGGTGTCAAATCGGTGCATACGAAGCGAGAAATGCTATCGATGATAGCTCAAATCTTTGATCCTTTTGGTGATTCTAGCTCCAACCACGATCATGTTAAAAATCATGATGCAAGAGCTTTGGAAGGATAAGTGTGCTTGGGATGATCAAATCCCAGATTCCATCTTGAAAACGTGGCAAGAATTTGATTCTCAAATTGAACTCTGAAAGTCTATTGGCATACCAAGATATCTGAACTGTGAAACATCATCAGAGACCCACATAGAGATCCATGGTTTTTGTGATGGATCTGGCAAGGCCTACGCTGCAATGGTATACTTTCGGACAATATCTTCTCTAGTTGAGATTTCAGTTAACTTTGTCGCTGCAAAAACTAGAGTTAATCCTTTAAAACATGTCACGCTTCCCAGAATTGGGTTACGTGCTGCATTCTTGCTTGCACAATTAAGTTTCACAATATTAGAATATTTAACCTTTAATGTAAATAAAATTTATTTGTGGTCCGATTCACAAATTGCTTTAAATTGGATTGAATCTCCTACAACCAAAGGAAACCAGTTCGTAACAAATCGAGCAAACAAAATCAAATCACTTGTCCCACAAGCAGTGTGGACTTACGTTGAGAGTTCGTCGAATTTGGCAGACTGTGCCTCAAGAAGCATTCTACCGAAGAGTCTTTTGCATCACAAATTGTGGTGGTTTGGGCCTGAATGGCTTAGTTCTAGTGTCAAGTTACCATTATTCCTAGTCAAATCTTCAAATGTTACGTTAGAAAATTCTGAAGAAAATTTAAGTCACGTTGTAACATCTAGTCATAAAGCCTTTCCTGATTTTCTACTCAAATTCTCTTCTTCTTCAAAACTTTGCAGAATCCTTGCATTGTGTTTGAGATTCATTTATAACATTCTTCGTTGTAATCGTAATTCTAGACGTATTGGACTTATCAGTACACCTGAAGTTTCAAGTGCTATTACACATATTCTTAAATTGATTCAGGAACAAGAGTTTTCGGTAGAACTGAACTTGCTTAGGAAAAATCAACCTTTACCAATCAACAACAAATATTTACCCTTAAATATATTTCTAGATGACCAAGGTTTAATCAGAGTTGATGGACGGTTGTCTAGACATCAGTCACTTAATCAAGATCAGAAATATCCAGTGCTTTTATCGAGAAGTCACTTAATTACAAAATTAAATGTTGAGCAATATCATAAAAAACACTTTCATGCTGGTGCACAACTGATACTTTCCCTTATTAGACAAAAGTATTGGATACTAAATGGTCGCTCTTACATTCGTCGAATTCTAAATGAATGTATTTTGTGCAAACGTTTGAAGAAACAAACTTGCTAACAAATTATGGGTGAGTTGCCAGTCGAACGTATAACTTCAACTCGACCTTTTTCAAAAGTGGGACTAAAGTTTGCTGGTCCACTCATCACTAAACCAAATGTGCCTAGATCTAAAGTTAAATTGAAGTCATATGTTTGTGTTTTTGTCTGCATGTGCACAAAAGCGATGCACCTAGAAGCTGTTTCAGATTTATCTTCATCAGCTTTCTTAACATCTCTAAAACGATTTGTTTCTAGAAGAGGACTGCCATCAGACATATTCAGTGACAACGGAAAAAATTTCAGAGGAGTTGCTAACTACCTTAAGCAACTACTTCAAATCATTCGTTCAGAAAATGTTCAAAATTTTGCTACCAGCAACTTCCTCAATTGGCATTTTATCCCACCATATTCTCCCTATTTCGGTGGACTGTGGGAATCTGCTGTTAAATTGACGAAAAATCATCTAATTAAAGCTTGTAAAGCTACCATTCTAAATTTTGAAGAGCTTACTACTCTTTTATGTCAAATAGAAGCTTACTTAAATTCCAGACCATTAACACCACTTTCTTCAGATCTATCCGATTTTAGAGCCCCCCACTCCCGGACATTTCCTGATAGGAGTTCCACTCCTTGAGATTCCTCAAAGTGGAAATTCACCAAATCTCACTTTATCTTCTCGTTGGACTCTAATCCAGCGAATGAAGCAAGACTTCTGGAAGCGATGGTCTAGAGACTATCTACATCACCGGCAGAATCGACCTAAATGGATCACTTCACGAACTAATCTTCAAATTCGAGACTTGGTTGTCATTCATAATCCTCAATCTATCCCTCTTCAGTGGAAGTTGGGTAGAATTAGTCGTACCCATCCCGGACCTGATAACAGAGTTCGTATAGTCAGCATTTGGACTCAGAGTGGTGAAATTCAACGCCCTATTGCTAAAGTGACACTTCTTCTCCCGGTGGGGGAGAATGTTAAGAATTCTGATGACTCTTAATTCAGAATTCCAATATCTCTTAAATTTGACAATAGATGGCAGCACTATGAAATTTTATAAGATTTTAGAATATAAAACATTGATTAAATTCATTCTTTTTATTGATATTTTAATGTGTTTTAAACTCTAAATTAATTCTTTTTTTCTTTTTTATTATTTATTTTATTCATGTTTTCAATTAACTGTTAGTTATACTTTAAATATTTTCTTTTTTCAATTTGCTGTGAACCAGTTATTTTTCTGCGGATCTATCCTAGTTTGTTCTTTTTGTTGTGATTTTTAACAGTAAGCTGGAAAAATTCATTCTAACGTATGAGGTGAAATAAAATCAATAATTCACGTTTATATTCAATTCTGTGTATTTATTCAAGATTTTAGTCATTCTTTCTTAAATATCATGTTTATTAATTCAATTGAAAGGAAGGTGAGTCCTTTAAATTCATTTTAAACTGATTTTATGATTCAATATATTTTTAAACCAGCGATTTTTAAAACCATACAGTCCACGATTCTATTCAAAATCCCTCCAATTGCCATCTGCGGCCGTTTAGTTATGGATCTCTAGCTACATCTGCCTACATCTAGAATCATCTGCCAGATCTCCGACTACTTCAATCACAGAGATTCCCTTCTCTAGCAGAATCAAGGCATGAGATTTCTCTTCCATTCTTAGCTTTTTCTGATCCATTGTGTGGAGGGGGAATACCGATGTAGGTTCTTAAGGGGCACACCTAGTGTGACAGCCTAAAAAAAAGCGATTTTTGGGGAATTTTTTAAAACAAACTACTGTATGAATTGTTTTAAAATTTTAAGGGTATATTTATACATATTTTAAGAATATACAGTAAAATACTTGAAGAAAAAAATTAAATATTTTTCGAGATACACGCGATCTCCGATGGCACTAAAAAAAAAAAGGTCCTCCACTGCTGCAGTGATTCCGGCCTTCTCCGTGGATGAAACCTAATAAAAAAAAATTCTCGTTAAACTAGAAGATATTGTCCGTACAATGACCTACGGTCGAAATAAAAAATCAAAAATTGACAAAATGGCGGCGTTTTTTTTTAAAAAGTTGAATTTTACCCAAAATTTTGGTCGTTTTTGGCCTGCCAAAATTCGCTTTTTGATCAGATCAAAAAACTGGTAGGTCATTGTATGGAGAACTATATACAGAACATGCAGAAAAAACTTGACAGGGATCGGGTCATTTTTCTCCGAGTTATCACTGCAGCAAATTCGCAAAATGCTGTTTCGAGAAAAACGCGTTTAAATATAAAATGATCGTTTTCACTGTTATAAATGGATTAAAATCGTACTTACAGCTAATCTGCTATTCCAGGCCCATATAATTCACCTTCCTCTTCTTCAAAAAGTGCTTGTTGAGCTGAAGAAGCTCTTCTTAGAGATGTCCGACCCTCTTTTGAAGAAGCCTGTTGGCGATGATTAGCGATTCGTAGTCTCGTCTCGTCCTTAAGAGCCGCATAATCTCTTGCTGCAGGTCCAACTATCACTCCCATTACATTAAATATCTTCAAAATTGATGAATAACCGTCATTAAATATTGAAGTTGCCAAATTATTTGATAATTCGATAGTTTTAGGGCCATTGTGAAGGTGCTTTGGTGAAAAGTGCCAAAGTAAACCGTTGTAACTTTCATTATTGTTTTGAGTATTACTACCTTTACATCTATCAAGCAATTCATGTCGAGATAAGTCTTCATAAATAGGTTTTAGAGCTTCTTTAACTTCTGGATCCAGTGGGAGGTAATCGTGCTTAAACTTACTCATCATTCCTTCAGCTTCCGCGCGGCGATAAGCACACCAACTCTCTGCACCTTCTGGACAATTATCATGGTTTGGTTTTTCATCAGTTAAACACAAATGATGAAACGTAGCCCAGATTGCTTTATACATTTCGTCTACATTATCTTGATTTCTCATAATTGCCAAACCGTAATATTTTTATAGTTTATTTATTAAATTTACAGTTAACTTTTGCGATGTTTTACTCCTTCCTCCTAACTTTTTATTGGTTTTCTTTAAATTTCGGCATTGTGTTCCCATTCTTTTTTTCACATGTAAATAGCATTCTAATTTTTCAACAGGAATATCATAAGGCTTCAAATCTATTAATCCTTTATGAGTGGCACTATCACCATCACCAATGTAGCGAAAATATTTTACGCCATATTTACTAATCGAACGACCAAACATGTCTTTTACGCTTTCTACTTCCATTTTTGAGGCAGATCCCTTATGATTAATATCACATTCTTCTTCATGTAATGATAACCATTCTTCGTAAGCTTCAGGATCGCTCTCTTTTTTTTTCTCCCAATAAACACAACTCTGACAGTAAGTAGACTTTACACATGAATCAAGAATTTTCTTGCTGTATTTTCCTGCCAGCGTAACTACTCCAAAACGGGAAGGGCCACGTTTTTTCCAGGTACCGTCGCCGCTAACAGTCAAATTTGTCTCTGAGTTTTCTTCCTTTGATGTAAGCTCTTTTTCTTCATTTACAGCTTGTTGCATACTAAGTTTACAAACGGTTTCGGCTGCAGTCCATAAATTTGTGAAACATCCAGCAAAAGTTTGATTATAAAATTTGCATGCTAGATCCAGTAATCCACAAAAAAGATTTATCCCGTTTACTCCGACGCCCAAAAGACGCATCACAGCCACAAGACGTCTATTTATTTCAAATGCGTTATCAATCATTGGTCCAGAATTGATGTACGAATTACCACACTCACAAATGACAGCTATTTTAAACCCTAGGCCTCTTGGACTTGCTTGATTAAAAGTAATTTTTTTTTTACAAGTTTTGCACACCACTAAATTGCTAATTGCACTAAAAACTGAGATAAACTGTAAAATACAATATCCATGAGATGGATCAATCACAACATTATCGTCATTATTCTGTAATAGTTTCTCTGCGGACGTACTGGTATTCGCAGTAGATTGCTCAAATGTATGTCGGTTTCCGGTAAACTTGCGTTTTTTTTATATTGATCGATGTCTGGGAACATCGTGAGTTCCTTTTTTATTTAAATACGGAGACTGTTCACTCATTTTCAGTAAAATAAAACGTGCTAACTTATGAAGTGCAAGATACAACGGTCACAATAAAACTAAATGTATCTGGCTCCGAAAATACGTCACGTGGCAGTAAACGTGAAACTGAAATCGTTAATGGTTGCAACCATTAGGAAGAGACGGTAGACTCCAAACAATACCTCAGGTACGTACCGTATGCTAATACAACTATTAACTGCCGAGCAGTTACTCTTCAAATGGCTGTAACTCAAAAACTATTTGAGATATCGATTTAAAATTTTAGTATGTTATTTTTAAAGGTATAACTTATCGAAATATGAAAAAAAAAAAAAAAAAAAAAAAATCGATTTTTTAAAAATTTCACACTAGGTGTGCCCCTTAAACTTTTAACAAATGAACGAAATATTGACTGGCGGGAGCGAAGAGCATACAGCCTTATTCTAAAATTCCACGAGACAAACTGAGTGCTTATGGGATAGGGAAAGATCGTATGTCATCGACTAACACCACGTGTCATCACTGGGGTTCGACACATTTTCACGGCGGGAACAGCAATTGTCATGTAAAGTTTTTATATGACGTTCAAGTGTACACATTTTTTTTGCCGGTACTACTTAGCGAATTGTGTAAAGTGATAAAATAATATAAGAAAATTATGAGAGACAACAGCAAATGTAGCTATTGGTCTAAAAAAAATCTGTAAAAATAGTATCAATTTTTATTTAATTTTGGCAGACTTTAAAAGTTTATGATTAACTAGCGAAGCCCCGGTTCGGGAACGAACCGAATTCCGAATGCGGGAAAAATTTCAAAATCAAACTCGAAATGTACAAAACTCGGCCTGATGCTGCCTGCGTGCTAATAGATCAAAGTTTGTTAACGAAACCATTTTTTAATTCATGAAATCAATGAAGGTAGTGAATCAACGAAGGCTTCGCTGGTCACTATATTTAAAGGAAACTTTTCTATATCGCTTTACAAACAAAAATGAAATTTAAAGAAATTGCTTTAAAGCCCGCTTTGGTTCCCCGCTGCCTTCGGCAGCGGCCCACTCATTTGCAGACTCTCGGGGTGTCTGTCCATATTGCCTGTGACAATAGCTTATCAGTGGATTTCCATTTGGGTGCTTATCAGATGACAGTTTCGAAACGGACAGTATCAAAAAAATTGAAGTAGCCATTTTATATTTGAATCCCAGTTGCATATGAACAACACTATACGTGGTCTACATGATATTTTCTTTCACGTTATTTTCTATATTTATTTCATTTATTCGATTAACCATAAAATGACAACAATTTCACACCAAATATAATATTACAATGTGCTATGATCGGCTAGGTCTATAACATGAGACAGTTAATTTTTATGGTTATAATAGTAGTTGAGTTAGTTAATAGTAGTTGGTATATAGAAAAATAAATAATGAAAAATGTAAACCTGATCGTGGTACAGCCTTAATGTAGCTTCCCTTGGCGACTTTTGAATTTTTGTGAATCGTGACTTTAGGCAAAAATACATAATTTATGATAATTTTTTGTTTGTTTGTTTGTTTGTTTTTTTCTTTTCGTTTTCCTTTTCTTTCTTTTCTGTTTTTTCAATATTTTATAATTTATTTATATTTTTTATGTGCTACTTGGCATAAAGTGGCTTTTACGAAACTGGAGACCTTGGCGAAAAATGTCCGATCTATTTCAGAATCAAAATTTTAAAAATTACCAAGGATTATCAATAAGTAAAGCTCTTTAATGTAATGCTGAATTAGATTTCATACCAAGCGCGATTCATCAGTGCCAAAAACATACTATTTAAACAAAACAGGGAATAAAATCTAAAATTGAGGTACATCATTATATTTATTATTTATTTATTATTTTTTTTACTTTCATCTATATGTAATATAGAGAAAGTATTGGATTCGCGAAAATTTTCGACCTCCGTTTTTTGACGGATCTACACGTTTTGGGATGTCCTGAACACGAATTGATAGTTTTTAAAAAATGTCTGGCTGTCTGTCTGTGGTTTTGTTTTTTCACCATATCTCACGAACCAATGAATGAAATTCAACCAAACTTGGTATATAGTTGGACTCTGGCGAGGCATTGTGCTGATTAGATTTGGGGATCAATCGCCCAGCAGGTGGCGCTGTGATCGCATTTTATGTAAACTTTTAACATGGCAGTATAGGACAAAATTTCGTATTTTTCACCGTATCTCACGAACCAATGAATGAAATTCAACCAAACTTGGTATGTAGTTGGACCTTGGCAGGGCATGGTGCGGATTAGATTTGGGGATCAATCGTCCAGCAGGTGGCGCTGTGATCGCAAAATTTCGTATTTTTCACCGTATTTCACGAACCAATGAATGAAATTCAACCAAACTTGGTATATAGTTGGACCCTGACATGGAATGGTGCTGATTAGATTTTGGGATCAATCGCCCAGCAGATGGCGCTGTGATCGCATTTTATGTAAACTTTTAACATGGCAGTATAGGACAAAATTTCGTATAAATGTACAAAATGAGCATTATTTTAAACTTGTGATTGTAAAATTAATATGAATTATTGATAATAGTAGTAGTTAACTACGAAAAAAATTTTGCGCATGTGGGGGCACCGGTTCCCCCCCCCTCTGGGGGGGGGGGAAGTACCCCTCGGGGGGGTAAATTTTCAAGATGGGTATCTTTCGAAAGATCTCGTCAATACCGTTAAAACGAATGGTTGAACTATAAATCTGTGATAATTTAAAACAAAGTTATCGATTTTTTTTACTTTTAACAAAAAAAAAAAAAAAAAAAAAAAAAAAAAAACGTTTTTTTTTTTTTTTTTTTTTTTTTTTTAATATTGTTACTGATTGAATTAATTACTTTTAACAAAAAAAGAACTTAGAAAAAAAATCGTAATTTTTTTATTAATATTGTTACTGATTGACAATGTATATAGGAAAATATAGAAGAAAGTCTTGTGGTGGCCACAACATACTAGTTTTTTTTTTTTTACTTCATTTTTTTCATTTTTTCATGTGCAGGAGCTAATTTAATATTTAATATTTTTACTTTCTTCTTATGTAATATAGAGAAAGTATTGGATTCGCGAAAATTTTCGACCTCCGTTTTTTGACGGATCTACACGTTTTGGGATGTCTTGAACATGAATTGATAGTTTTTAAAAAATGTTTATATGTCTGTCTGTCTGTCCGTGTGTGTGTGTGTGTGTGTGGTTTCTTGCTTTCACCGTATCTCAAGAACCAATGAATGAAAATGAACCAAACTTGGTATATAGTTGGACCCTGGCGGGGCATTGTGCTGATTAGATTTGGGGATCAATCTCCCAGCAGGTGGCGCTGTGATCGCATTTTATGTAAACTTTTAACATGGCAGTATATAGGACAAAATTTCGTATTTTTCACCGTATTTCACGAACCAATGAATGAAATTCAACCAAACTTGGTATATAGTTGGAACCTGACGGGGCATGGTGCTGATTAGATTTGGGGATCAATCGCCCAGCAGGTGGCGCTGTGATCGCATTTTATGTAAACTTTTAACATGGCAGTATAGGACAAAATTTCGTATTTTTCACCGTATCTCACGAACCAATGAAAGAAATTCAACCAAACTTGGTATATAGTTGGAACGTGACGGGGCATGGGGCTGATTAAATTTGGGGATCAATCGCTCAGCAGGTGGCGCTGTGAGCGCAAAATTTCGTATTTTTCACCGTATCTCACGAACCAATGAATGAAAATGAACCAAACTTGGTGTATAGTTGGACCCTGGCGGGGAATTGTGCTGATTAGATTTGGGGATCAATCTCCCAGCAGGTGGCGCTGTGATCGCATTTTATGTAAACTTTTAAGATGGCAGTATAGGACAAAATTTCGTATTTTTCACCGTATCTCACGAAGCAATGAATGAAATTCAACCAAACTTGGTATATAGTTGGAACCTGACGGGGCATGGTGCTGATTAGATTTAGGGATCAATCTCCCAGCAGGTGGCGCTGTGATCGCATTTTATGTAAACTTTTAACATGGCAGTATAGGACAAAATTTCGTATTTTTCACCGTATCTCACGAACCAATGAATGAAATTCAACCAAACTTGGTATGTAGTTGGACCCTGGCAGGGCATGGTGCGGATTAGATTTGGGGATCAATCGTCCAGCAGGTGGCGCTGTGATCGCAAAATTTCGTATTTTTCACCGTATTTCACGAACCAATGAATGAAATTCAACCAAACTTGGTATATAGTTGGACCCTGACATGGAATGGTGCTGATTAGATTTTGGGATCAATCGCCCAGCAGATGGCGCTGTGATCGCATTTTATGTAAACTTTTAACATGGCAGTATAGGACAAAATTTCGTATAAATGTACAAAATGAGCATTATTTTAAACTTGTGATTGTAAAATTAATATGAATTATTGATAATAGTAGTAGTTAACTACGAAAAAAATTTTGCGCATGTGGGGGCACCGGTTCCCCCCCCCCCCCTCTGGGGGGGGAAGTACCCCTCGGGGGGGTAAATTTTCAAGATGGGTATCTTTCGAAAGATCTCGTCAATACCGTTAAAACGAATGGTTGAACTATAAATCTGTGATAATTTAAAACAAAGTTATCGATTTTTTTTACTTTTAACAAAAAAAAAAAAAAAAAAAAAAAAAAAAACGTTTTTTTTTTTTTTTTTTTTTAATATTGTTACTGATTGAATTAATTACTTTTAACAAAAAAAGAACTTAGAAAAAAAATCGTAATTTTTTTATTAATATTGTTACTGATTGACAATGTATATAGGAAAATATAGAAGAAAGTCTTGTGGTGGCCACAACATACTAGTTTTTTTTTTACTTCATTTTTTTCATTTTTTCATGTGCAGGAGCTAATTTAATATTTAATATTTTTACTTTCTTCTTATGTAATATAGAGAAAGTATTGGATTCGCGAAAATTTTCGACCTCCGTTTTTTGACGGATCTGCACGTTTTGGGATGTCTTGAACACGAATTGATAGTTTTTAAAAAATGTTTATATGTCTGTCTGTCTGTCCGTGTGTGTGTGTGTGTGTGGTTTCTTGCTTTCACCGTATCTCAAGAACCAATGAATGAAAATGAACCAAACTTGGTATATAGTTGGACCCTGGCGGGGCATTATGCTGATTAGATTTGATGATCAATCTCCCAGCAGGTGGCGCTGTGATCGCATTTTATGTAAACTTTTAACATGGCAGTATATAGGACAAAATTTCGTATTTTTCACCGTATCTCACGAACCAATGAATGAAATTCAACCAAACTTGGTATATAGTTGGAACCTGACGGGGCATGGTGCTGATTAGATTTGGGGATCAATCGCCCAGCAGGTGGCGCTGTGATCGCATTTTATGTAAACTTTTAACATGGCAGTATAGGACAAAATTTCGTATTTTTCACCGTATCTCACGAACCAATGAATGAAATTCAACCAAACTTGGTATATAGTTGGAACGTGACGGGGCATGGGGCTGATTAAATTTGGGGATCAATCGCTCAGCAGGTGGCGCTGTGAGCGCAAAATTTCGTATTTTTCACCGTATCTCACGAACCAATGAATGAAAATGAACCAAACTTGGTGTATAGTTGGACCCTGGCGGGGAATTGTGCTGATTAGATTTGGGGATCAATCTCCCAGCAGGTGGCGCTGTGATCGCATTTTATGTAAACTTTTTAGATGGCAGTATAGGACAAAATTTCGTATTTTTCACCGTATCTCACGAAGCAATGAATGAAATTCAACCAAACTTGGTATATAGTTGGAACCTGACGGGGCATGGTGCTGATTAGATTTTGGGATCAATCTCCCAGCAGGTGGCGCTGTGATCGCATTTTATGTAAACTTTTAACATGGCAGTATAGGACAAAATTTCGTATTTTTCACCGTATCTCACGAACCAATGAATGAAATTCAACCAAACTTGGTATATAGTTGGAACCTGTCGGGGCATGGTGCTGATTAGATTTGGGGATCAATCGCCCAGCAGGTGGCGCTGTGATCGCATTTTATGTAAACTTTTAACATGGCAGTATAGGACAAAATTTCGTTTTTTTCACCGTATCTCACGAACCAATGAATGAAATTCAACCAAACTTGGTATATAGTTGGACCCTCGCTGGGCATTGTGCTGATTAGGTTTGGGGATCAATCGCCCAGCAGGTGGCGCTGTGATCGCATTTTATGTAAACTTTTAACATGGCACGTATAAATGTACATAATGAGCGTTATTTTAAACTTGTGATTGTAAAATAAATATGAGTTATTGATAATAGTAGTAGTTAACCAGAAAAAAAAATTGTGCGTGGGGGGGGGGGGGGGGGTAAATTTTCAAGATGGGTATCTTTCGAAAGGTCTCGTCAATACCACTAAAACGAATGGTTGAACTATAAATCTGTGATAATTTAAAACAAAGTTATCGATTTTTAAAAATTTTCACGAAAAAAATTTTCAAGATGGGTATCTTTCGAAAGGTCTCGTCAATACCATTAAAACGAATGGTTGAACTATAAATCTGTGATAATTTAAAACAAAGTTATCGATTTTTAAAAATTTTCACGAAAAAAAAACTGAAAAAAAAAATCGTATTTTTTATTTTTATTTTTTTTAATATTGTTACTGAGTGAATTTGTATAGGAAAATATAGAAGAAATTCTTGTGGTGGCCACAACATACTAGTTTTTTTAATTATTCGCGTGAAAGTATATTTCATTTTATGTTTTAAAGAAGGAGTAATTTTTTTTTGGCAACAATTAAAAATTTAAATGTCCATTTTTAAAGCTTTTACCAGGTTATTATTTTCACATTTTAATTAATTAAACAAAATCTAATCAAAATTTCATTACAAATGAGGTACTAAATGAAAGGGACATTTTTTTCTGAATCCGTCGGTTTAATTAACTTATCAATCGGAGAATTAGATTTTTTTTAAATTGACTAAAGTATGAAAAGATGGTGGCAACTTGCGTCAACACACAGACAAACAGACTCAAAAATCACTTAGTCATTTATATATACAGGGATCGTACTGTTTATGTTGTCTGGCGAAGAAATTTATTTTGCACTTTAAGGCGCAATTTAGAATTTCATTGTTTGCTATCAGGGGCTGTCCATAAATGATGTCACGCTTTTTTTCAGAATTTTGGTCCCCCTCCCCCCCCCCCCTTTGTCACAAAGTGTCATGTTTCAATATAACCCCCCCCCCCTTGTCACATGTCACGGATAATGACATACATCAATAATTACTTGAAGTTCAGAAACAAAATATTAGACTAGAGATCATATTTCAAATTTTATTTTTAAATGTTGACTATGGATCTTAATGACATCTATATTAATAAAATCAGACTTTTGTCTGTAAATTTGTCGGAATCAAAAAATTTTGCGATATCTTCACGTTTCACACCCCATGAAAGCCGAAAATGACTTCAGAAAATTTTGCCTGTGTGTGTGTGTGTCTGTGTGCGTGTCATCGTGTCCGAATGTCGCTTTTTTTGTCCGGGCATCACTTGAGAACGGCTGGACGGAATTCAACGGCGCTTGGCAGGAATTTAGGTCTTCACCCAACTTAAAATTATATCTATCAACTTTTCAGAAATTCCCCCCCGTTCCCCCCCCTAGGGGGTAAAAGACTAAAACACGTTTGTCCGGGCGTCACTCGAGAACGGCTGGACGGAATTTAACGGCGCTTGGCAAAAACTTAGGTCTTCACCCAACTTGAAATTATATCTATAGAAATTTTCAAAATTATGATTAGTGTTTAAATTGTGGGTAAAAAACGTCTGCGCATGCGCCATAAATATTTTTTCACTAAAATGCTTTGAATGGAAAAGTAAAATATAAAAATAATTTTTTTAAGTTAAAGACTTTTGTATTCGCGTGATTCGCACTTCTAATTATGAAAAGATTGACATGAAGTGTTGCCATCTAAGTTTCATACTTTAGTTAATTTAAAAAAATCTAATTGTCGTATCGAAAAACTGTTTACACCCCAGGATTCAGAAAAATCACCTCTTTCATTTGGTACTGAATTTGTAATGATAGGTCTGATATTTCTAATTTATTTTTCCCTTTATCCGTTTTTCCGTTGCCACTTAAATTTCATACTTTAGTTATTTTTTAAAAATCTAATTGTCGCATCGAAAGACTGTTTGAACCCCTGGATTCAACAAATTCGCCCCTTTCATTCGGTATCAAATTTATAAATATAGGTCTGATATTTCTAATTTATTTTACCCTTTTTCCGTTTTCAACCCAGATTCGATATGGAACAGCTTTAGTATTGGATCCCTTTGGCAAAATTTGAAATTCGGCACCGAAGTAGCTCGGACGTTTCTCGCCAAGATCTTTAATTGCACAATTGAGATAGCCAATTCAGTTCATCGCAAAAATGACTTAAAATATTTAAAGTCACCAAAGGGTTCCGATACTTAAGCTGTGCTTTTTGTATTTATTTATTTATAATACTGTCTATTAAAGACTTCTGTCGTCACGAAATTTGGTGCGTAAATTGTTTGTATGCATCTGGCACTTATTGTAACTGCATTTCACGAAATTCGAAATCCCCCCCCCCCTTCTCGGAGTCGGAGGGCAATAAACATGTGCAAAAACATGTTTTTCCGCTTGAATTCGCTTTGAATTATCTTAGAATGGCGAATTTTGGTGTGTGGATATTGATTAAGTATACGCATTATGTACATTAGTGGGATTTTGCAAAACTTCGAACTCACCCGCTGAGGGTGGGGAAGTAAGAAGTGGGTAAGTTGTGCCGAAGACAGTGGTGACCCAGATTCCTCACATTGGGAGCGAGAAAACCTCTACCAATCACAGCGAGAACTTAGGTTATTAATAAAGATATGGCATTTTGACAACTCATTTAAGTTTAATGTCCAGCGAAGCGGGCAAAGCCTGCTAGTCTGTAAGTATAACCATATACTAAAATATATCATATACTAATATATCATATACTAAAAACCTACTCTGAATGCTTTCATCTGAAAGAAAATAATGTATGAGGGAGGGGGAATCACAGGATAAAGTTACTTTTACCCGAATTAAAAAAATATCTTTAATCTTTGATAATTTTAAAATAACTTCAAAATTTCATCTGCTGAATATAAATGTTTGTATTTTACTGCAATATGTGATGTCACACTTTTTGTTACCCCCCTCCCCTCCTTTGTCTCAAACTGTCACAATTTCACGAACCCCCCCCCCCCCCCAAGCGTGACATCATTTATGGACGGCCCCTCAGTAGTTTGAATAATAATTATAAGTGCTTTTTCGGGTCGGTCTATGTCTTTTTTTTAAGTTATTTTATTTTATTTTATTTTATTTTATTTTATTTTATTTTTTTACACTTCTTTTCACTCTTTTAGTTTTAGTAACTACGATACTGTTAAACTGACAGCAGCAGTTTTAAATTTTATTTAATGATTTGTTTGTAATATAGTTGAATTAAATGATTAAAATGTTACTTTTAATTCTTGCAGTCTATTGGACTTTAAAACATTATTATGTAAAAGATACAATTAGTTTTAAGAATATCATTTAAAAAGGCATGAGAGCTAAACAGGAAAAGAGTAACAAATTTGGAAATCTGTTTAATTGAAAATATTGAGCGCAAGGTAGGCGAAAGCCACTACTAGTAATTCAAATAATCCAAATTCTAATTCAATATGAAATGCTTTAAAATTACATTTATTTTACTTACATTTCGTCTTCATCTTTATTTACAAATTCATCTAACTCAACATTAAGGCCAATTATTTCTGAAAATTGCATGGTATCTTGCATGTAATAATACTTTTTCATGGGTTTCTGAAAAAAATAAATAAATAAATAAATAAATAAATAATAACAATATTATTAATAATATATGATTTAAATTGCAATTTCAAAAGCAGTAGTAATATATATATATATATATATAGTAACTGTTTTCAATAAACATGCAATTACCAAAGCATTTTTGAATATTCTACTTGAATCAATACATTAAAAAGTACTTCCACCCACTCACTCACTTACTCGTTTTCTTAAATACGAGGGTTGCTATTTATATTTCTGGCCTTGGCAACAGTAAGTGTTGCTAGGCGACCGCAGACGATTTTAATCGAAAGTTTGATATTTTTAAACGTAAATTAAGCAGACGATTTACCATTATAGCTTTATTTCTTTTGTTGACAGTAAATTGAAAAGTTCTTCTCTTTCAAAAAATGGAATTGAATCGTGAAAATTTTCGTGCGATTATTTTTCATAACTTTCGACGTGGATTGTCAAGACAAGAGTGCTTCGATGAACTTAATTCTTTATACAGCGATAAAGCGCTATCCTACAGCACTGTAAAAAATTGGTATAACGAATTTAATCGTGGTCGATGTTCGATCCAGGACGAATCCCGTGCAGGTCGTCCAAAATCCGTTGTTGTGCCAGAAAAGATCGATGCTGTGCGTGAACTGATAAAGCAAGATCGTCATGTGACATACCGTGAGATTGAGGCGTCTTTGGACATTAGTATGACTAGCATCAATAAAATATTGCATGAACATTTGAGCGTAAAAAAAATTTGTTCGCGTTGGATCCCGCATAATCTGACAAACGCTCAAAAAAAGGCTCGTGTCGATTGGTGCAAGGAAATGTTGGAAAAATACGTTCAAGGTACATCAAAGGCTGTGTATAACATCTATACAGGTGACGAATCATGGATCTATGCATATGAGCCGGAAACAAAACAGCAATCAACTGTATGGGTCTTCCAAGGCGAGGCAAAACCAACAAAAGTTGTTCGAGGAAGGTTCGGCATTAACGGTCATGTGGCAACAGTGGCGTTAGAGCAACGCAGGACGGTCAATTCTGAATGGTACACGAGCATTTGTTTGCCAGAAGTCATCGGAGAAATTCGAAAAAAGCAGAAGAACAGGCGAATCATTCTTCATCATGACAATGCGAGCTCTCACACATCGACTCAAACAAATGCATTTCTGACTGAGCGAAAGATCGAACTGATGGGTCATCCGCCGTACAGCCCTGATTTGGCACCCAATGACTTCTTCTTATTCCCACACATCAAAAATAAATTACGTGGACAACGATTTTCGACCCCCGAAGAAGCGGTTGATGCATTCAAAACGCATGTTTTGGAGTTACCTCAATCGGACTGGAAAAAGTGCTTTGAAAATTGGTTCAAACGCATGCAAAAGTGTATTGATCATCATGCAGAATATTTTGAAAAACAATAAAACCAATTTCGATCCTACATATTTGTTTTTTCATTATTAGGCCAGAAATATAAATAGCAACCCTCGTACACAGTAAAATTTATTGCTGCCACATGCTCGAAATTCTGTGAGATCATAAAAAATTAGTATGTGTTATAAGAAGTAGACTTTATAAAAGGTGAGAAATTGCTACGGGGTGCCAGAAGTCTATAAAACCCTTGTGTGAAAAGTTAAACCTTCTGTCTTCCAAACACATGGAAAAGATTTCTTATCATATTGCAACTCTTCAGGTGCTCAAATAGACAAAAGACAAGAACCTTCGATTACCTTGGAGGTCCGAGCAACCCGAACTGTAGACTTAAAACGAGATATAGAAAAGAGACACTTTACGATCTGCTGTGTTAGTGAAAGGTCACTAGGACCTACTTCTTTGGAGAGAAAATCTCCTACGGGATTCAAGCCGTCCGCTGGATTTTGTATTTTTTGTACTAAAACCTTTTTTTTCTTCGAAAGGCTGAAAAAAAAAAAAAAAAATCATCGAAATCAATTTGTGAATCTACTATCTCCATATTTTTAATCTAGAATTCAGAATACTTTTGTACATAATTTTTTATTCCTCATCTCAGTGAACGAATTTTATAAGCTGAAATCATTACAGCTATAAATAAATAATTTGGTGGCAGCGGTACCTGGATAATAAAAGCCCTGGCGAAGAAAAGAAAAAATAAAATGAAAATAATAATAAAATAAAATTGCATACTGCAAATTTAGACATTGTAGACTTTAAAATTTGGACTAACAGAATCTCTGAAATCCACCGAGATGTAAAATTTCTAAAGGACTGGATGAGTATTAGAAACAGCCGATCAGGGAACACCGGACGGACGAATCCATTGACGGAACGAACCCTGAATGACACAAGTTCGTTTGACTTTGACATTAGGTGCTCTCGTAAAACTGTCACTCAATTATGAAGTAAGCCCTATTGAGTGGAGACGTCGCCTGAATGATTTACACGGTAAGCAGATTTTCTTTCGTGTTGACGCTGTGTTTTGTTAGCAGAATTTTAAACTAAAATAAAGGTTAAATTAAATAATGATTAAATTATTTATAAATTAAAATCTAAAAATAATTTTAGAATTGAAATTTTGCATAAAAATACTTAAGAAAAATAATACGAAATTCTTGTGGAAAAAAAAAATAAATAAATAAATAACTGATGATAATTATAACTGATTTACGTCCTTCTTTTAAATTTAAAAAGAATACTAATTTTTATATTATAGAGAGTTAAAATTAATATTGTGTATTATATAATATGTATGTTTGTATTTTGGGGGAATTAGTAAAATGTCTGAACTATGCCAGTATAGGAACACCGATTTAAATGCCTTAGCCGAAGAGCTAGATGTGTCTTTAAGCTCATCAGATAAAGTTATTACTATTATTGGTAAAATTAAAAAACCCCTGTATATAAAGAGTTGGCGATAGCCCAAATTAAATTGCTTTACGAAGACAGATTAGCTAGGCAAGAAAAAGATGTCGAATATCAGGAGAAAGAAGAAGAACGAAATTTCGAACTCGATAAACTAAAGACAATCCAGGCAAATGAAACGGAAAGTTTGGCTTCTAGTCGAGAAGAAAAAAAAAAAAAAAAAAAAACAAGCAATATCACTAAAATCCGCAATGCAAAAATTTGACCCTGAAACTTCGGATATTTCATTATTACTATGTTTTAAAAAAATACTTCAATTCTTGTTTGTATGTTTGTTTGTTTGTCCAGTACAAATCTTGTAATCGATTTTTAACTAACTTCCTGACTAGCTAGACATTTGAAATTTTCAGGACAGCTCACAACGCGGTGACAATACATTTTTCTAATAATTTTAGTCATGTATTTTAGGTCCCACAGCCTTCGGCAGCGCTTATATCATTCCACAGAAAATTTATTTAACTAACTTCCCGACTAGCTAGACATTTGAAACTTTCAGAATAGTTCAGAACACGGTGAAAATGCATTTTTTAATACTTTTAGCCAACTGTTTCAGGTTCCTGCTGCCTTCGGCAACGTTATCAGTACAAAGCTTGCAATCGATTTTTCACTAACTTTCCGACTAGTTAGACATTTGAAACTTTCAGGCTAGCTCAAAACACGGTGACAATACATTTTTTTAATACTTTTAGTCAACTGTTTCAGGTCCCTACTGCCTTCGGCAGCGACTATATGATTCCACATAAAATTTATTTAACTAACTTCCCGACTAGCTATACATTTGGAACTTTCAGAATAGTTCAGAACACGGAGAAAATACACTTATAAATTTTTTTTAACCAACTGCTTTGGGTTCCTGCTGCCTTCGACAGCGTTACCAGTACAAAGCTTGCAATCGATTTTTCACTAACTTCCCGACGAGCTAGACATTTGAAACTTTCAGGATAGCTCAGAACAGGATGACAATACTTTTTTTAATACTTTTAGTCAACTGCTTCAGGTCCCTACTGCCTTCGGCAGAGTTTATATGATTCAACAGAAAATGTATTTAACTCACTTCCTGACTAGCTAGAGATTTGAAACTTTCACAATAGTTCGGAATACGCTGAAAATGAATTTTTTTAATACTTTTAGCCAACTGTTTCGGGTTCCTGCTGCCTTCGGCAGCGTTACCAGTACAAAGCTTGCAATTGATTTTTCCCTAACTTCCCGACTAGCTAGACATTTAAAACTTTAGGATACCTCAGAACACGATGTCAATACATTTTTTTAATACTTTTAGTCAACTGTTTCAGGTCCCTACTGCATTTGGCAGCGTCTATATGATTCAACAGAAAATTTATTTAACTAACTTCCCGACTAGATAGACATTTGAAACTTTCAGAATCGTTCAGAACACGGTGAAAATGCATTTTTTAAATATTTTTAACCAACTGCTCCGTGTTCCTGCTGCCTTCGGCAGCGTTACCAGTACAAAGCTTGCGATCGATTTTTCACTAACTTCCCGACTAGCTAGGTAATTTGAAACTTTCAGAGTAGCTCAGAACACGGTGATAATACATTTTTTTTAAATACTTTTAATCAACTGTTTCAGGTCCCTACTGTATTCGGTAGCGTTTATATGATTCAACAGAAAATTTATTTAACTAACTTCCCGAGTAGCTAGATAATTGAAACTTTCAGAATAGTTCAGAATACGGTGAAAATGCATTTTAAAAATATTTTTAACCAATTGCTTCGAGACACTGTTGCCTTCGGCAGCGTTACCAGTACAAAGCTTGCAAACAACTTTTAACTAACTTTCCGGCTAGATGACCATTTGAAACTTTTATAATAGCTCAAAACTCGATAGCAAGAAATTGTTTTAGTTCTTTTATCCAATTGCTCCGGGTTCCCGCTGCCTTCAGTAGCGTTCATATGATTCAACAGAAAATTTAAAAACATGGTATATAAAAATTCTTTTTATCTTGTAATTCTTTTTAACATTATTTCAAAGACAGGCTAAAAAAGCTAATTTAGATGAAGACGAATGGGTGAATCAATCTTATCTTTGTTATCAGTTAAAATCGCTGAAGAGATAATTAGAGAACCCGAAGAATGCTTAGATTGTTTTGACTATGTTAAAAATAAATTACTTGAGAGATTTAAACTAAATACTGAAGCCTTCCGCACTAAATTCGTTCAGTGTCAAAAGCCACTAGGAAGTCTATGGCGAGATCTTAACTTTGAATTACGGACGTATTTAGAAGGGTGGTTAGAAGGACTTCAGATTAACGATTTCGAAGGGTTAAAAAAGTTAATGATTGCGGACCAATTAAAAAGACGGGCCACTCCAGAAATGCGAGAAAAATTTATAGATTCTTGGAGCAAATTTATAGACCCTGAAATTTTAGCTGATAAGCTTCATGAATAGGAAAAAGTTAGAAAACTTTATAAGAAATTCGTACCGAACAAGGACACAGAATAAAAAGGGAAGTGACAGTTCCAAATTTAGCGAAAAAACTCAGCAGCGGAAACATTCTGATAAGAAACCTGTGAGGTAAAAGTGGTTGAGCCAAAAGGATGTCACCGCAGGTTAGCGGTATGCACGGAGTAATATTAATAGGAGTTGAAGGTCCAATGGGAGAAAGCTACGAAACTGTGATCTAAATTTTTGGTAAATATTGAGGGCGCCACTTGTCATTCCTCCCTACTTCGGCGCGGATATACTATTGTTTTCAATAGAATTTTGCTGAAGTACATTTAAATTTTTTTTATTTTAAGCAATTAAATTTGTTTGTAAGTTCTTAAAACTGCATAATTCAGATGTTTCAAATAAATGCTTCGTTCCTAGTTGTAAAACAGGCTATGATAGTGATAAGAAAAACAAAAAAAAAGCCTTAGGAGAAAAATAAAGTCCGAGTTCGTGTTTTCTGCACCAAAAGTAAGTTTATTTTTTTTCTTTACAAAATTTCATCCATTCTCCTTCCTCCCAATTGTTTGTTTTAGCTAGCTTCGGTTCATAAGAATCGTCATTTTTTAAAAGCTTTCTTTCAAAGTAAAATTAGTATAAAATGGCTCTTAAAAAAAAACATGTTGATTAGAATACTCTATTTAATGAAATTTGCTTTCAATCGAAATTTTTTCAGCTTGATATTATTTTAAAAAAAATAATTAAAACGAGACATTTCCCCATTGAATAACATTGCGGAAGCTGGAGAGAAGGAAGGATTGCACGCTGGCGCCATCTGTAAACATTAGAAAACAACATCACAAAATTTCAGCGTTACCTTCTTCTCCTGTCTTTTTACTCCGTGGCGGTATGGAAAGTAAAGTCGTAACGTAGCGTCGAGTTGAGACAAAAGGATGTAGCTAGTGGTGAAAAATGGAAGAATCAGATGATGAAAATACGAAGCCTTGGTCCAGCAAAGAATGACGAAATAGATTGGAGTTGAGATGAGTTTACGCTGGCATAGTCACGAAAAGGAAAGTAGGACTCACGCAGCTAGCGTAAGGTGTGTGAATAAGAGTAGTTATGGAAGTTAATGAATTGAAGTGAGGGAGATTATAGGTTTTCAAGGTAGATAAATAACGAAGTGTGGTAAGAGATAGTGTGGTGTGGTGTGGTGTGGTGTGGTGTGATGGCGTGGATGTTAATAGATAGTAGTGTTGATAGTGAAGATATTACGAGCTTGTTGTACTAATGGTGAAGATATTGCGAGATTGTTATGTTGGTGGAGTAAATAATAAGAAGTAGTTTTTCGAGAGTGGTTTAGATTTTCATCGTGTTAAGTTTCTAGAGTGATAAGTAGTGAAGCGGTAGGAATCTCCTCTCCATTTTACGGGGCTTAGAATCAACAAGCGGTCTTCTTGAGAGCAACTGCAAGTTTGTCAACTATCCTAGTCAATCCCCAGCGTTGAGCGAAGTCTTTATATTTTTTTAATTTAATTATCTGATTATTAACTAAGTTTCTTGACGGGTATATTCCCCAATATCTTTGAGTTAAATAAACTCTTATTATTGATTTTAAAAAGAGTTTCGACATATCATTTAATTATCTTAAATTTAGTTTAAGATGGGATCTGTTGCAACTGCTGCCGGGGCGCAGACCTCACACTGGCGCCCAAATTTACTCGATACCCCCTTCCCCACACCACGCTAGGGTTTATTTCACTGGCTCAGGAAATGTTAATCAAATTTTTCATGATTTGGAAGAATACTTTGATTTATCTAAAGTTGAGGAAGCTGACAAGTTTAAAATTCTGAAATACTTCCTAAAGAGAGATGCCAAACTTTGGTATGATAATGTCGCTGCTATTTCTTTGGGTCAAAATCTTACGTAATGCTTCTTTAAAGCTTAAAATAAAAAATAACTTTACTTCTGTAGCTGATCACGACAGACTGCGGCAGAAACTGTATTCAAAGAAAATGTCGTTCTACGACAAACCCATTTCCTTTTGAGTAATCTAGATATCATTAAACAACTAGAATTAATTTATCTTTTGCTGCAGTGATGGATATCATAATACTTTTCACCATTCCTGTTCAAGACTATTTAGATGTCAAACCTGTTACATCTTATGAGAGCCTTTTTCAAACCTTGGCTAAGTACCAAGAGCGTCATACTACAAATTCTGCAAATAAATTTAATCGCAGGCAGAAAAATGTGCCAGCTGAAAATAACTTTGCCAGGCGTGAAAATTTCACCCCCCCCCTCAAAATCGAAAATTTAACAGACCACAATAAGGTCGTTAATCGCCACAGTCAAGGCGTGATACGAAATTTCAGAACACTCGAAATGGCCGCTTCCATCAGAATCCAACTCAAAACTTTTCCAGAAATAACATGAACTCTCGTAATAAAATCAAAGTACCCAGTTAAGCTCAACTTGTTTGAATACTATTTGTATGAGTCCAGTGGACTTTCCTAATCTAAAAATTGTTTTGCATGATGTAGTAACTCCAGCATTTTTTGTCACAGGAGCGGAACGATCGTGCTTAGCCTATGATACGTATGCTAAGTATTTTATGTTTAAACCTTTAAAGCATACTAACTTAAATGTCACGACAGCACAAGGCCAGGCTTGCATTAATAGGGGTGAAATACATCTAAAAGTTCAAATATATCAGGTAACGTCAATATGGCCATTTCATGTCATAGACAATTTGCAACACCCTTGTGTTATCTGGTTGGACTTCATGAAGACCAATAACGTCGAATTAAATTTTTCAACTCAACCTTTGTATGTAGATGAAACATAATTAAGTTCTAAACCTGTCGAGCTGACAGAGTTAATTATAGATCTCTAGGAGAGTTCCCTGACTGAAGTGCAAAAAACATATTTTGCTACTTTTCTTCACCAATTTCAAGCTTTATTTTCTAATTCACCCGGTTTAACTCATGTGGTGTGTCACGAAATTGACACCGGAAACCATAACCCAGTTTTTCGTAAACCTTGTAGATATGATCAGGTCAAACAAGCAATCATAGATTGGCATATAGACAAAATGTTAAAAGGTGATATAATAATGCCAGTAACTTCACCCTTTGCTTCTCCTGTTGTATTGTGCAGCAAGGAGAAGAATTAACGTAGTACTGACCCAGAGTGTTGGCATTTTGCTACTAATTACAGAAAGCTTAATTCTATTACGCAGTACCCTCAATATCCGTTACCCATAACTGACGATCTATTAGCTCATACTACCACTACTGAATAAATGACGACGTTAGACCTTATACGTCAGCGTTAGACCTTACTTCTGATTATTTTCAAATTGCCATGAAACCAGATGACATTATCAAATCCGCTTTCATTACTAAGCAAGGAACTTTTGGCTTTAAACGAATGCCTTTCGGTTGTTCGGAGGCTGTAGCTACTTTCCAGAAGGCCATGGAAACTATACTTACACCGGTCTTAAACAAATTTGTTTACTCACTTAATAGTGTATAAGATAACGACAGCACAAAAAATAAAATTTACTACGACGTTTTCCGTTTCGTCTGGCCCATTTCTGGCAGTTGGCGCACCCGGCGATCACCGGGGGTAGCCGGTTGGGGCTGTCCGCCGCTGAGTTCAATAGAATTTACTCGAGTGTAGATAGTCTACTTTTGTTCTCTTTGGCGAAGATTAATGGCGTGAAATGATACATTGCACTAAAACAATTAACTCCGTTAAAATTGAGAGAATGCTTACTAATTTTAGTTACATAGAAATATTTTTCGTCAAATTTCATCGCTAATCTCACAGAGTCGCCAAGTTTTTCGCCCATGTAGATTTTGGTGATTTAACGACCAAATTTGGTGGAAATTTGTAGTTTAGGATTGCCAAAGTTTGGAAACTTTAACTTCAATAAGAACAAAGTTCTGAAATTTTCCGGAAAGATTCATTGGTTTCTAGCATAAAACTAAATTTTCAAAAATTCTATAAATTACTAACAAGACTATTCAAAAAGAAGCATAATTATTAATGATTGTAGACTAGAACTTTCCTATATCTTTACGGCTACTTTCTATACGGTATTCTTAAAGTAAAACTGAAAATAGGTGGCAGTTTTTTCATTTCCACGATGGTTGAGATTGACTTAGCGTCAAATTAGGCAATTTGGAACCCAAATTTAGCAAAAATTTGTAGTTTAGGATTCCTAAATTTTGGAATCTTTAACTTCAATAGGAGAATACCTGAATAATTTAATGGTTTCTATCTCAGAACTACCTTGAAAGTTGGTTTGTTTAAAAAATATTGATTTATCTATATTAATAAAATCAGAGTTTTGTCTGTAAATTTGTCAGAATCGAAAAATTTTGCGATATCTTCACGTTTCACACACCATGAAAGCCGAAAATGACTTCAGAAAATTTTGGATGTGTGGGTGTGTCATCGTGTCTGTATGTCGCTTTTTTTGTCCGGCCATCACTTGAGAACGGCTGGACTGAATTCAACAGCGCTTGTCAGAAACTTAGATCTTTATCCAATTTAAAATTATATCTATCAACTTTTCAGAAATTCCCCCCCCCGTTCCCCCCTGGGGGACAAAAGTCAAAAACACGTTTGTCCGGGCATCACTTGAGAACGGCTGGACTGAATTCAACAGCGCTTGGCAGAAACTTAGATCTTTATCCAACTTAAAATTATATCTATCAACTTTTCAGAAATCCTCCCCCGTTCCCCCCTGGGGGACAAAAGTCAAAAACACGTTTGTCCGGGCATCACTTGAGAACGGCTGGACTGAATTCAACAGCGCTTGGCAGAAACTTAGATCTTTATCCAACTTAAAATTATATCTATCAACTTTTCAGAAATTCCCCCCCCCCGTTCCCCCCTGGGGGACAAAAGTCAAAAACACGTTTGTCCGGGCATCACTTGAGAACGGCTGGACTGAATTCAACAGCGCTTGGCAGAAACTTAGGTCTTTATCCAACTTAAAATTATATCTATCAACTTTTCAGAAATTCTCCTCCCCGTTCCCCCCCTGGGGGGCAAAAGACAAAAACACGTTTGTCCGGGAATCACTTGAGAACGGTTGGACTCAATTCAACAGCGCTTGGCAAAAACAGCGTTTGGCAGAAACTTAGATCTTTATCCAACCTAAAATTATACCTATCAACTTTTCAGAAATTCCCCACCGTGTGGGGCTATGTCAGAATATGGCTATGTTAGCAAAATAAGTAAATTTGATAAAGTATATAGTACTTCCCCACTGGATTTGAACTGTATTTGACGATTTATTTATTTATTTTTTTTTTTGGGGGGGGGGCGCCGTTTTGAACGAGAACGATGACGTTCTGGACTCTTTGCAATAAAATATGGCAAACTGCATGCTTTTATTCTAGATTTTATTTTATCAAAATTTAACTTTTTTGTTGCCACCTAAATTTCATGTTTTAGTTATTAAAAAAAAAAAAAAAAAAAAAAAAAAAAAAAACTAATTGTCGTGTTGGAAAACTGTTTGTACCCCTGGATTCAGAAAAATCGCTCCTTCCATTTGGTACCGAATTTGTAACAATAGGACTGATATTTCTAATTTATTTTGGTGTTAAACAAAACTTGTTATCACCTAAATTTAGTTATTTAAAAACAAAAAAAAATCTAATTGTCGTGTCGATAAACTGTTTGCACTCCTGGATTCAGAAAAATCGCCCCTTTTACTTGGTACTTAATTTGTAACGATAGGTCTGATATTTCTAATTTGTTTTCCCCTTTTTTCGTTTTTAACCCGGATTCGGCAGAAAGTTTATAAAAATGCAGAAAACTTAATGCTTTTTCGCTATATGATGATTTCTGCTAGTTTAATCCTACCGCAACCCGCGTTAAAACGAACTTCGTTCAAAAAAAAAAAAATAAAATAAAAAAAATAAAAAAAAAAATAATAACATCATTACGGGTCTATGACAGTAGGCGATATCCGTATAATGGATAAAACCTTCGTACTTTTGGTCATTATGAATATAATTTTCGTAAATATCTCCAAAACGCAAAGTCAGAGAAAGACTAAAAAGTGAGGTACAGAACTAGATGTTATAACAAACCTATATATACCGATTTGCAACATTCTACGTCCAACAGTTTTTGAGGTATGCGAGATACACATATACACACACATACGTAATCATGTGACCTGCGTGTGAATTAAACGCGGTTTGCAAAAAAGTTATTCTCGTGAAGGGGAAATTTTTCTTTTGGCAAAGAATATATATATTAAAATTTTTTGTTGATAGAGGTCGCTGCACGGATGCGTAGCGAGAAATATGCAAATCAGAGTCCTATAAATTGCATGGCTTTACGATTAACATAGCTTATGCCTTACTTTGCCTCCTACTTGTGAAGTTTTATTTGCAATGCTGACTTGGTAGATAAAGCGTTATTGATGAAGATATTTTCCCTCAGGTAAGAACACCAACTAAAGCTACAGTTAGCAGTGTTGTAACTCGTTTGTAAACCGTAATTTGTGATGGTGGCGGACACATAGAATAGAATTTATATATATGTAAATATTTGAATGCAAACGAATATAGTTTTTCACGGAAATGTGTGATTTGCTAACGTACAGCGCTCTCGTTCGACGAAAATCTTAACTATTATTATTTTCTTTAGCAAAAACCTTCCCTTTCACGAGAATAACTTTTTCGCAAACTGCATTCATTTCTATCAATACCTTCAATTTTTATGAATTTTTAAAATGTCTACAGACTCACGAGACACCCGGTATATCGAAACACACATAGAGGATTTATTCGCATCATAACCAGATACGTTTCTGAGGGTCTACCACCCCTCAAGTACCTGTTGTATCTATCTGTCTATATATTTGTATATGTATATTTTCTTGTAACTCATATCCCTATGTTAATTTCTTGTAACACAAAATACTTGTACTAAACTTCATAACAAATGATTTTATAACATATCGGAATTATTTGGAGTATCCCTGTAAACTAATTACCAATTATATAGAGGAAAGGAGGGTATTATAGAACAGTCGGGAAATATGGAATACCGAGGTTTCGGCTCTGATTGGTGCTGCTATCTCTTCAAAATACTATGAATTACTCAAGAAGGATTCCCATGAAGCAGTACAGTAAGAAGCGACCGGCAGACCCTGACTAACGGCAGGGCATACGGGGAAAATGCCCTGGGCCCCCCTTCTGAAGGGGGCCCCCCTATAGACGTATGCAGAAATTCTGCAACCTAAAGAGCTCTTATGCCACTGCAAGGGGGCCCCCCAGAATAGGCTTGCCCCGGGGCTCCAGGTAGTCTAAGTCGGGACCGGTTGTTGTTGTCGTACCATTCTCTATAGAACAAAGTATGTTTTGTGATTTTCAAGAGTTTTTGCAGGTACGTTTTCAAACATTTAAACTTACTAGTACACATGAGGTTTAAACATTGATGTTAAGCATAATGTATGCTCAAAGAATTGTATTTTGTTATACGTGGTCTTTTGTAGCTTCAAATATTTTGTCCATCACTTTAAAATTTTCTTTTCAAAGATGGCGTGTCGGGTATTATGGAATACTAAGTATTTATTGGTATCATCTGAAACTGACTTCATGTATTCAATTAAAGAAGCAGAAAATAAAGACGCTGAATGTATCTTCTGTCACAGAAAATTCTCCGAAGATGATTTTATGAAGTCTAATTAGTTTTTCTATGGTTTAAACCACTTATTCCATATTACCCAACTATTTCATATTAACCTCCATTTGTAACTTTTTTTAAAAGTAAACTTTTTATAACAACAAAAATAATTTTTGGATTTTTTTTCGTTGACAATTCATTACAAATAATTACACTATGTGCTCATCATGATTTTGGGGATTTTTATTAAAAACAAGTAAAGTTATTTCAAGAAATGTAAATGGTATTCCATAATACCCTCCTCTCATCTACCTACCATTTTAGACATATATTATGGTTTTAAACATTTTAATAACACATTTTTCTTTTATTATGTGTAAAGGAGTGTAACAATGTTAAAATGCACTAATAAGAAAGACGTCTATGGAAAGTAGTGGAAAAAAATTCTTTTCTGCGTCACTGTGCACGAGCCATAAACGTTATATACACCAATAAAAACTTTACAACTATTCCTTTGTAACTCATTAATATTTGAACCACATTTGACATCTCCTGGATGATTACAGAATGGTATCGAAATTCTTTTGTGTGGTCTGGTAAATGATTTACTCTATACATTTTTTCTAGATAAAACATGCTTTTACATTATGTAGAGTGCAGCATAAATGTTTTAAAATGCGCTTTAATAAAACACTGTCCATAGACTCTAATGTTACAAAATTCTTTTGTGTGTCCCTGTAGACCAGCCATAAACATTATATACGTCAGTAAAAGCTATATAACTTAATCTATGTTCCTATGTAGATCATGAATTTGACATAATTTGGATGATTACGCACCATTGTAGGAATACATTTGTAAGGTCTTGAACATTAATAATTCAAGTCTAAGCACACATTTTACCAGCAGAAAATATGGTTATAAGCATCTCAATAAAGTATGTTGATTTCATTTTTTTTTTTTTTAATGCCGTGTAGCTACACTAAAATATTATTAAACGAAATTCTGTCCATAGGTCGTAATGATAAGAATATTTTAGTGTGTCCCTGTACACGAACCATGGACAATATAGGCCCCAAAAATTATACAGTTATTTCTGTAGGGCGTGTAAACACGTGTACCATGTTGCAAGTCAATCGGGAGATTTTTGCGGCTGCTGTCGTGGTACAGATAAATTCTGTCCATAGGCCGTAATTGTAAAAAAATTTTGGTGTGCCCCTGTATACAAACCCCATACTATGTAGCTCAAGAATAATTGTTCGAAATGTGACATAATTTATGGATGATTACGTAACATTGTCGGAACACTTTTGTGAGGTCCTTTACGTTAATCATTTGTTTAAGCACACATATTTCTACAGAAAACAACCTTGAAGCATCCCAATAATGTATCTTTATTTCATTTTCTTCAATGCAGTGCAATCACGTTACAATAAACTAAGCGACAAAGAAAAAAAAAAAAAAGCCGTACTGCAGAAAATATGACTAATACCTTTTTTTATTTGTAATAACTGTAAAATTAATGTTTGAAACAAATAAAACTGTCTTGTATGCATAATACCAAAGGGATGGAATGATACCTATGTACATTTTCGATTTAATAATTCGCTGTATTGCACTCTAAGAAGTACTTTATAAAAATCTGCAGAAAACTTTCTTTTTGAACATAAGGCAATAACCATACACTTTGTATTATATTTTGATTTAATATATGAAATAAACAAGTTATATTTTAATACATGAAATAAAACTATTTACTTGTTAGATCTAAGCAATTTTTTATTTAAAATATGTATTCTGCATTGGGTTACTTCCACATTTATATGGAATTACTGCTTTAATGCGCAACGGCATAGTTTTATACTGTATTTTAATATAAATCTGAGAAATTTCAATATGCCAAATATCACAAATAATTTTTTCTAGTTCTGGCAGAGTTGTAGGCTGCAAATTTCGAATCCTCTCCTCTCTCCCTCGCCTTTTTATAGACAAAACATTTTCGAGCTGATCGCGATTAGGATTATCTCCATGTCTGGTAAAGAAGAAATTCTACTATATCCTTTGTGGGATTTAACTTAAAGTGAAAAAAGATATGATTACTTTCAGAATAATAGGTTCTCATGGGAATGGATAGGAAATTTTGACAATTTGAAGGGAATAAACTTACCACAAACGCCGTGTAGTAAGGTGCATTATCATCTTGAAATGCTGTTTACGGAAATGTCCAAGATACCTCCAAAATAGTCGGCCAAGCACCCCTTTTATGAAGATTGTGTTTTATTTCGAAATACTTGAACCCTTGACCATAAAATTTTGCCCGACTGTTTGAAAAGTTATGCACCTCCGTACCATAATGTACGGAGAATGTGTCACTGTGATTTTCATTAAGTCGGGCATATTTTCGTTGTCAGATCTGCTTGTTTTCTTTAGCTCGAAATAAATTAAATTTGACTCATCGAAGAGAACTAGTTCAACCCAATAATTAACTAATCATTTTTTAATTCTTTTAGCCATTTGAGGTCTTGCTTTCCTAAGTTTCTTCACTAAGAATGGTATTTTTTCAAATTTTCTGTCATTTAAACCTGCTTCGTTTAATAGTTGCTGTACTGTAGTTAAAGAAATTATGCTGCTAAACACTTTTTCTGAATCTCTTTTATGTTCTAAATGTAATACAAACCAATTTTATAAGCAATGGCTTTTTAATTTACGGTCATCTCGCTTGGATGAGCAACATGGCCGCCTGAAACTAAATTTCCAGTTTAAACGGACAAAAAATTTTATATCTTGCTGAAAACCCTTTTACCAATATTTCGTTAACATTTAATTATTTTGCCATCTCACGTATTAAAATATTTTTTGATTTTCATTCAAAAATTAATACTTTTTGTACATTTTGTTTTTAACACTGGAGTCAAAGCTAAAGTGTATGTGGGGGACAACATAATAAAATCTGTCCGAAAATTTCCTTTTTAAACGATAAAATTGACGGTTGTAGAAGGTGAAAAGGAAAATATACAAGTGCGGCTTCTTTTTGGTCGCTTAGTGTATGTTTAAAAGAAATTCTGTCCATAAGCTGTAAGAATAAGAAATACTTTGGCGTATCCCAGTACACGAACCATAAGCAATATAAACATAAAAAACCATACAGCTTTTTTTGTATGGCGCCTGAGCACATATACGAACTTGCAAATAAATAAGAGTAATTTTTGAGGCAGCTATCGTTGTACATACAAATTTTGTAATTAGACCGTAATGATAAAACTTTGGTGTGTCCTTGCACACGAATTACAAACAGAATGTAAACCCAAAATTATACCATGACTGATTCCGTGAGTCTCATGACCACGTGTATCAATTTGTTGATCAATCGGATGATTTTTGCGGCCGCTATCGCATTAAACACATACAGACAGATAGACAGACACACAGAACCCAAAAACGTTTTGAATCTCCAAATGCAAGTCTCCAGTGATGCTTCGGGAATTAATTAAAGTAAGAGAAGTTTGAAATAAATCAGCTCAATTGAATAAGGCGTTTAACGCTATTGCACTTCATATAATTTGAGTCCGGAGGTCATAATAATGAAGAATATTTCGATGTGTCCCTGTAAAAAACTTTAAGTGCTAGATTCACCGAAATCAGCATAGTTTGTGCGATGGTGACCCATAGAACGTATATAAATTTTCAGCTCAATCGGATAACACATTCAGACGCTATCGTACTTTAACTATTTTTAACCCATATTCTATAATGGTAAACTACAAGTGCTACATTCACCAAAATCTATGTAGATCGTGCGACGGTGACCTGTAACACAAAAATTTTCAGCTCAGTGAGATAAGGCATTTAGACGCTACCGCACTTCAAATAAATTGAGATCATAGGACATAATGATAAAGAATTTTTTTTGTGTATCCGTAACCAAATATATTCATAAGTGCTAGATTTACCAAAATTACTTGGGTTCGTGGTACGAAGACTTATAACATACGTATCAATTTACAACTCATTCTAAAAAATCATTTAAACTCTATTGTTTTCACTAACATACATACACATGTCCATACACACATACATCACGGAGAATCATATAAAATTATGTAAAGTCGTCGATATCTCTTAAATGGGAGCTCGTGTCAAAACCAAGGTGTACTGCTAAACATAACGATAGTCACAAATATAATTTACAACATTCTACGACCTTTTCTTTTCTTTTCTCTTTTTTTTTTTTTTTTTTTTTTAGCTATATGCGAGATAAGAAATCCATTTCGCAAATCATGACTGCGATACTTTTCCTACATATGATGTTCGATGTTCGGAAAGTAAAAACTGAGCGCTAGGCGGGCGCAAACTGACTACTCATTAAAATTTTATCTGTTTGTAGAATAGTTAACACCTTTGTGCATACCTTATTTCTGTATTGAAAAAAAAAAAGAAAATAAAAATCATTGTTTTTGAGATTACTAAACCAAATTGACATGGAATTCTATAAAGAAAAGTTTTTATTTTAAAGATATTTAGCAAGAAACTGGTTTCGCTCATTTATGATACAATACGCAATAAATGATAATTTAAATTGCTAATTTAAGTTGATTTTCGGTTTGGATCATATTTGGACCGATATGCAGAAAGGGGTTAAAATGATTTAACAATAATCATTTTTACTTTCCGAACACTATAGTGAGGAGAGTATTGTAATCATGTGAAAAATCCGAATTTGAGATTTTGATGTATCTATACTTTTCGAGGTCCAATGATTCCGTTTTCACTATTTTTGCGATGATGTATGTATGTGTGTGTGTATGTATGTGTGTATGTCTGTGTGTATGTCTGTGTGTATGTATGTGTGTGAGTGAACACGCTAGCGTCTAAACACTTTGTTCGAATAAGCTGAAAGTTGGTACGTATATTGTAAGTCACCATAGTACGAACCCTATTGATTTTGGTGAATCTAGCACTTATAGTTTTTTTACAGGGACACAAAGAAAAATTCTTTATTATTATGGCCTATGGGATCAAAATCTTAAAAGTACGATAGCATCTAAATGCCTTATTCAATTGAGCAAAACATTTATACAGATATTATAGGTCACAGATACTCAATCTGTATAGATTTTGGAGAATCTAGCACTTATAGTTTTTTTTTACAGGGACACAAAGAAAAATTATTTATCATTATGGCCTATGGGGCCAAATTTTTAAAAGTGTGATAGCGTCTAAACGCCTTATTAATCTGAGCAAAAAATTTGTACACATGTTATAGGTCAAAGCTGCACCAACTGTATAGTTTTTGGTGAATTTAGCACTTACAGTTTTTTTTACAGGAACACAAAAAAAAAAAATTCTTTATCATTTTGGCCTATGGGACCAAATTTTTAAAAGTGCGATAACATCTGAACACCTTATTCAATTGTGCTGAAAATTTATATGAATATTATAAACGACTGTTGCACTAACTATAAGCATTTTGTTGAATCTAACATTTATAGGTTTTTACAGAGACACAACGAAAAATTCTTTATCATTATGATCTATGGGCACAAAGTTAAGTAGCGTTAAATAAAACATCGTGTAATATATGGAGAAAAATACTCAAACACTCTATTATGGTTTTCTCTTTTTTGTTTGTTTAACAACTCCTCTTTCTTTATTTTATCTACAAAACTGTTAATTACTCAATGTTCGGAAAGTCGAGTGGAGTCACTCCAGATTTTTATTATTGTTAAATAATCTTTCTTTAAAATGTATTTTTTAATACTTACGAGTAATGCTGTGCCTGTCTCCCAACGATTTTACTTGGCAACCAACATTTCTGAGATTTTTTTTTTTTTTTTGTAATAAGTAAAGAAAGCAAGGAAAAAAGACATACAAAAAAAATGGATAAATAAATAAATAAAATAAAATAAAATAAAAACGTGATTACTTTTAAAACTGATAAAACTTTTATTTGTTTCTTACCATGGTTCTGTTTTTTCCACAATATTCTGGATATTTTTCACACAGATCTGGGCTGGGTTCTTCGCAGCGATCGGGAAACTTTTCACAAAATAATCTCCTGTTAATGCTATAAAACCAATTTATTTGTTATATTTATGCAAAAACAGTTTTTACTATCATACATGTCATAAAAGAAAGCGTTTGCTTCAATTTTATATTTTAAAACTTCCAGGATAATTTGCTAATATTCTCAGTTCTTTGTCAAAATTTAATGGTGGCAAAGGCACGTTAAAAACATTGTTCCTAACCCATTAACGTCTAGTGTCCTAATTTGAAGACAGCTAATAAAATAGCGTGTATACGTTTTGTGGTTTCTGGGAATGATATCTGCTTTTTAGAGGCAGTTTACGACGGCGGTCACCAATCTTTTCGACTAAATTCACAAATCGAATTCCCACTGACCACTAACACGCTACCTTTCTATAAATTAAGACTTTTTTTTTTTTTTTCAAACGACAGTTCACTTGTTGTAACGCATGTGCGATAGGGTGTATTTGAACCTGAGACCTGAGTGCTAGGAGTCTAAAGACGTACCTCTGGACAAAAGTTTAACCCGTTGTTGATAGGTAAGATTTGACAATTTATCGGAGAAATGACACTGATGGCATCGCTACACACAGCTACTAACTTTGAGAGTGTAAAGAACATGTTATACCACTTTGAGATAGTAAAGAATATGTTATACCTCTTATATTGGACTGAAGATTTTTTTGCCAAAACAAAATGTGGATTAGAAAAAATTAAAGAAAAACAGAATGTTTGAGAGCACTCGGCTGTAGTGTTTAAGAGTGCTTTCTGGCTATCGCATAAGATTATGGGGCTTCTTCAATTAGTTCTATTGATTTTGTGAGTAGCGCATATATTCATGGAAACATAATAGTTTCTATAAAAAATTGCCCTTTTTAACACTTTCCAAGAAGGTTGAAAAGTGTTATTGACTTCGGTTTATCTGTCTGTCTGTCCGTCCGTCTGCCTGTCCGCACTTTAACTTCCGTAAATATTCATAGAATTCCTTGAAACTGATTATGCTATTCAAGTTCACTATCGGTTGTTCCCTACAGAATATGGAGTGAATAACTTTAATGGTTTGTGTACAGGGACACCTGAAAATATTCCAAAGCATTGTGTTCTATGAGAGGTATTCCTATAAAGCATATTTTAATGCCGTTACTTTACACAAATCTTAATGAAATTGAAGTATGTTATTCAAGTCCACTATCGAATGTTCCCCATTGAAAGTGGAGTAAATACCATCACTGGTTTGTGTGCAGGGACACCTGAAAATATTCCAAAGCATTGAATTCTATGAGAGGTATTTCTATAAACCAAATTTTAAGAACTTTACTTTGCACAAATCTTAATAAAAATTAAAATATGTTATTCATATGCACAAAAGAATGCTTTCCATAGAATACAGTATGATAAGTATTAGATTTACATGGCCATACAAAACTATTCAATTACATTAATGGCTATTATTGGAAATTTACTGAATTGTATTTTCGTTTATATTAATCGTTTTTATCATTTTCTAATTGTTTTTAACACTTTCCAACAAGGTTGTAAGTGTTAATGACATCAGTTTGTATCTCTGTCTGTCTTTCCGCGCTCTAACTCCTGTAAATATTCATGGAATTTCTTGAAACTGAAATATAACATTTAAGTTCACTGTCGGATGTTCCCTATTGAAAATGGAGTGAATACCTCTAATAGCTTGTGAACATGGAAATCCAAAAGTTTTCCAAAGCATGGTGTTCTATGAGAAGTATTTTTATGAACTATATTTTAATTCATTTTTCTTACACAAATTTCAATGAAATTGAAATATGTTATTTATGTTCACTATCGGATGTTTACTGTAGAAAATGGAGTAAATACCATCATTGGTTTGGACAGGGACACCCAAAAGTATTCCAAACCATTCGATCTATTAGAGGTATTTTTATGAACCAAATTTTAACAACTTTACTCTGAACAAATCTTAATAAAAGTGAAATATGTTTTTCATATGCACAAAAAAAAAAAAAAAAATGCTTTCTACAGAATGTGGTATGATTAGCATTAGATTTACAGGACCACACAAAAATATTCAGTTACACTGAGTGCTTTTATTGGAAATTTACAGGTAATGCATTTTCGTTTACGTTAAGCGATTTAACACTTTTATCATTTTTTAAGTGTGAATATGATTTCAATTTGTGTATCTATCTGTCCGATTGTCCATGGCAAAATAATTAAATTTTAACGAAATATTGGTAAAATGATTTTTAACAAGATATAAAAATTTTTGGCAGTTCAAACTGAAAATTTGGCTTTAGGCGGCCATGTTGCTCATCCAAGCGAGATGACCGTAAGTTAAAAAGCCATTGCTTATAAAATCGGTTTGTATTACATTTAGAACATAAAAGAGATTCAGAAAGAGTGTTTAGCAGCATAATTCCTTTAACTACAGTGCAGCAACTATTAAACAAAGCAGATTTAAATGACAGATAATTTAGAAAAATTCCATTCTTAGTGAAAAGAATTAGGAAAGCAAGACCTCAGATGGCTAAAAAAATTAAAAAAGGATTAATTAATTATTGGACTGAACTGGTTCACTCTGATGAGTTAAGTTTAACTTATTTCGAGCTAAAGAAAACAAGCAGATCTGACAACGAAAATATGACCGACTTAATGAAAATCGCACTTTTTAAACTGTGACACATTCTCCGTACATTATGGTACGGAGGTACATAACTTTTCAAACAGTAGGGCAAATTTTTATGCTCAAGGGATATATTAACTCGAAATAAAACACAGTCTTTATAATAGTGATGACTGACCGACTATTTTAGAAGTATCTTGGACATTTCCTCAAACAGCATTTCAAGATGATAATGCACCTTACTAAGCGGCGTCTGTGGTAAGTTTATTCACTTCAAATTGTCAAAATTTCCTATCCATTCTAACGGGATCCTATAATTCTGTAAGTAATCATATCTTTTTACATTTTAAGTTAAATCCTACAAAAGATATACTAGAATTTCTTCTTTACCAGACTTGGAAATAGTCCTAATAGCGATCCGCTCGAAAATGTTTCGTCTATAAAAAGACGGGGAGAGGGGAGAGGATTCGAAATTTGCAGCCTACAACTCTGCCAGAAATAGAAAACTAGTTGGCATAGGTGGACTCTGCTCAGTTCCCCATCATATTTATGTTCTCATAAATTTCTAGTGCGAGACATATTATAATCATGTTAAAAGAAATGAATTTGACCAAAGCTTGATATTATGACGGAATGAAATCCCCGCATAATAGGCTATCCACCGTTCTTTTCGATATATATATCTTATTCTAATCTATTAATTTATTTTATCAGGGTCAATTCCGTTGTTTTGTTTTCATCCTACTATTTACAATGCAATAATCCTCAAAATTCAAATTTATATGAAAAATTTACAATTTCGCTATGTTGATAAAATCGTAAATTACGAATGATTTACGAAATTTTCCTATTAGAATATTTGTATTCAATCGTGTTCAAACAAATATCATAAATGTAATTTTGAAGTTGTCTAATGTATTTACGATCCTCAAAATGGAAATTTATGCTCAATTTTGCCTTATTCTGACATGTTAAGTAAATCGTAAATTCCAAATAACTTACCAAATTTTTAAATTGGAAAAATCGTAGTCTATGATATTCATGCCAGTATCCTAAATAATATTTCGAAAGTGGTTTGACATCTTTTGATGAAAATATCCCTCAAGATTGACGTTTATGTGAAATTTTGCTCTATACTGCCATGTTAAAAAATTCGTAAATTTCCAATAACGTGCGAAATTTCCAAAGTAGCATATTTATAGTTACTGATGTTCATTCCGGCATCAAAACTGATATTTTAAAACTGGTCTGACATTTTTACAGTAAAAAGTTTCCATTAAATGCACGTTTAAGTGAATTTTTGTCCTATTCTCCCATGTTAAGAAAATCGTAAATTTCTAATAACTTACGAAGTTTTTAAATTCGAATGTTGCAAATGAATAGGGTTCTTGCCAGTGTCGAAAGTAATATTTTAAAACTGATCTGACCTCCCTGCGATCATTTGATCGTGAGATATCGTGTTAACAGACTAACAAACTAACGGACTAACATACTAACGGACTGACATACTAACGGACTGACACACTGACACACTAACAGACACCCTACAGACAGACACCATAGAAATTTTGTCATTTTCGTATTCCTTACACCTGAAAACCTGTAGAAAAGTCAAAAAACCGAGGTCGAAAATTTTCACCATTACCTAAGTTCCCCATACCTATAGTATGATGGGGAACTAAAACTATTTGTGGTATTTGGCACATTGAAATTTCTGAGATGTATGTTAAAACGCTTTATAATACTATGCCATTGTGCATTAAAGCAGCAATTCCATATAAAGGTGGAATTAACCCAATACAGAATATATATTTTTAATAAAAAATTGCTTAGATGTAACAAATAAATAGTTTTATTTCATATATTAAAATATAACTTGATTTATTTCATATAATGAATCATAATAGAATGCAAAGTGTGTGGTTATTGCATTATGTTTAAAACGAAAGTTTTATGCAGATTCTTATAAAGTACTTCGTAGAGTGTAATAAAGCGAATTATTATATCGAAAATGTACATAGGTATCATTTCATCCCTTTGGTATTATGCAAACAAGACAGTTTTATTTGTTTCAACCCTTAATTTTAAAGTTATTACAAATTTAAAAAAAATAAGTCATTTTTTCTGCAGTGCGGCTTTTTTTTTTTTTTTTTTTTTTTTTTTTTGTCGGTTAGTGCATGTTATTCAAGCTCATAATAGGAGATGTTTTTATTGAAATTAGGGTAAATACCACCACTGGTTTACGTACAGAGACACCCAAAAGAATTTCAATGTACTGAATTTTATGTGAGGTATTTCTATAAACCTTATTTTATTTTGCACAAATCATAATGAAAATAAATTTTGTTATTCATCCAAAAAAATATATATATATATATTCTATTGAATATAGAATGCTTAGCTTTAAAATTTATAGGGCTACGCAAAACTATTCAGATTCATTACCAGCTGCAACTGGAAAATATTAGAATTGAAATTCGTTTTTGATGAGCGTTTTTAACACTTTCCAGCAATGTTTAAAAGTGAAAAATGAGTTCAATAAGTGTCTCTGTCAATCTTTCAGTCTTTTAGTCTGTACGTCAACAGTTTAAAATTCAATATTTGAATTTTTAACTTAAAAATTTTTAAGTATTCTAAAAAAAAAAAAAAAAAAAAAAAAGCAAGCCATATAAATTTAATTCACTGTTTATATGTTACTAGCGAAGCCCCGGTTCGGGAACGAACCGAATTCAGAATGCGGGAAATTTTTCAAAATCAATCTCGACTCGGCCTGATGCTGTCTGAGTGCCAATAGATCAAAGTTTGTTAACGAAACCATTTTTTAATTCATGAAATCAATGAAGGTAGTGAATCAACGAAGGCTTTTCTCGCTTCGCTGGTCACTATTTTTAAAGGAAACCCTTTTCTATATCGCTTTACAAACAAAAATAAAATTTAAAGAATTCATGAAATTGCTTTAAAGCTCGCTTTGGTTCCCCGCTGCCTTCGAAAGTGACCCACTCATTCGCAGACTCTCGGGTGTCTGTCCCTATTGCCTGTGACAATAGCGTACCAGTGGGCTTCCATTTGGGTGCTTATCAGATGATCGAGAAAATTGAAGTAGCCATTTTATATTTGAATCCCAGTTACATATGAACAACACTATATGTGGTGTACATAATATTTTCTTTCACGTTATTTTCCATATTTATTTGATTTATTCGATCAACCATAAAATGCAATTTTACACCAAATATAATATTACAATGTGCCATGATCGGCTACGTCTATCGCATGAGACAATTAACTTTTGTGGTTGTAATAGTAGTTGGTATATAGAAAAATAAATAATGAAATAATGAAATATGTAAACCTGATCATGGTACAGACTTTATGTAGCTCCCCATGGCGACATTTGAATTTTTATCGTCACTTTAAACAAAAAAACATAATTTATGTTATTATTATTATTATTTTTTTTTTTCTTTCTTTCTTTTCTTTTCGTTTTCCTTTCCTTTCCTTTATTTTCTGTTTTTCAATATTTTATAATTTATTTATATTTTTTATGCTCTACTTGGCTTAAAGTGGCTTTTACAAAAGTGGAGTCCTTGGCGAAAAATGCCCGATCTATTTCAGCATCAAAATTTTAAAAATTACCAAGAATTATCAATAAGTAAAGCTCTTTAATGTAATGCTGAATTAGCTTTCATGCCAATCACGATTCATCCGTGCCAAAAACATACTATTTAAACAAAAGGGGGGGGGGGTATTCTAAAATTGAGGTATATATCTATATCTATATATATATATATATATATATATATATATATATATTTTCCCTTTTACTCTATTTTCATATTTTCATTTTTTCTTGCGCAGGAACATTTTTTTTTTTTTTTTTTTTTTTTTTTTTTTTGGGGGGGGGGGCAACAATTAAAAATTTAAATGTCCATTTTTAAAGCTTTTACCAGGTTAGTATTTTCAAATTTTAATTAATTTTAAAAAATCTAATCAAACTTTCGTTACAAATAAGGTACCAAATGAAAGGAGCTTTTTTTTTGAATCCGTCGGTTTAATTAACTTATGGATCGGATAATTAGAATGTTTAAAATTAACTAAAGTATGAAAAGCTGGTGGCAACTTGCGTCAACTGGCAGACAAACAGACTCAAAAATCTCTTAGCCATTTATGTAGAGAGAGATAATGACCATATTAGAGTACCTTTATGATGAAACAGCGAAAAAAACGTTTATATTTACCCAAATTCCGAAGTATTCTTTTATTCTTAATGAGAACCAAAAAGATGATAATTATGATAAACAATTTCCATGTAACAATTTTTCAAAACTTAAACAATTCCAAGAAAAAGGACTCTCCTCGAATTTCGAGAATATATGTTTAACATAATTTACGCCCTAATGATTACTTTAAATACCGTTAAAATAAATTAATGTAAAACGTATTTAATTCTTTTATTATTAAAGTAGATTCTGCTCATACACATTTAAAAAGCAGATTAAAATATTCACGGCTGAATATTTTTATATTGGTTATATTTACAAAAATTTATAAAATTGTCCATTGACGCAGACTTTTCTCTTATTTATGTGCAAAATGCCATATGCAAAATTTTAAATTACAAAATTCATAACTATTTAGAGACATAGAAAAGTTATGTTTGTTTATATTTGCAACAAAAGTGAGAAATTTGCATAAAGATATTGTTATTGTTAATTATACTAATTATTCTTATAAAGTTTTACAAAAATAGTAAAAATTTAAATTTTTTAAAATGAGTTTTTTTCAAAAAACTTATTTAAATCTTATACTAATATTATTATAAAAAATATTGTAACCTACCTTCAGAGATTTAGGAAATTATTTATTGTGGTAGAACAATTTCTGAATTCGTAAAACGGGTCATAAAATGTTTAAGTCCATTTATTTTAAAAATGCACTGGTATGCGAAAAAAATAAAATTAAAATAAATAAACAAATAAAAACTTTACATAAGATTAACGTACAGACATTCAGGTGTACAAATGAACGTGTATTTGAAAGTATAAACAACTTTAAAAAATTTAATTGATTTAACCTTGAATTTCGTTGTAATAAATTCTATGTGTTCATACAGGAAATCGTATGTAAAATTCAAACAAAATACTCAGTGATCGATTTAAATTATGCTTTAAATTAATAGTAATGCTATTTTAAATTTGTAATTATAAAAATTAATCCCTGCGCCATGTGTGAGCCCTTCTGAAAATCATTAAAAATTCACAGAAAATTTTTATTATTGAAAAATCTATTTTCTAAGCTTTATATATATAATTAATTTTTGCTTAATTATAAAAATACACATATATTCGCATTCCCCTTAAAAGTGCATTTTTAATATAACGAAAACAAATTATTTTTATCGTAGATACCAAGAGAGAAGGGAAAAAAAAAAGACTGCTTTTTGTTTAATCTCCTGAGACCGTCGTTAATTATTACTTTGTTTCAAAACACAATCTATTGGTACAAATTTTCATGACTTGATGCGTGCTTTGTGTCAAATGTCACAGTCGTGTTAATTAATTACGTTACATATTTGCCTATGTTTTTTATCACTCTATAATTCGCGACAAAGTAACGAGCTTTAGACACGACATGATATTAACAGTTTTTTCTATAATTATTTTACGTTCATGTATATTTCGTTGTTATTGAAAAAAATTAAATGTTTTTAGTTTTTCTTTTGCCATAAAAGGTATGAAACCCAATATATATATATATAATCTGTCAAAGACAGATATTAGTTTAGTACGGAGGACTATTAATTTCACACTGTAAAATTTTTATTTTAATTTTTAATTTATTTTTTATCTCAATTTTTGATCTTAAAACAGGGCCATGTACTTTTTAAAATGACTGAAACGAATTAAAATGAAGTGTTGCCACCTAAATTTCATACTTTAGATAATTTTGAAAATCTAATTGTCGTGTCGAAAAACTGTTTGCACCCCTGGATTCAGAAAAATCGCCCCATTCATTTGGTACCAAATTTGTACTGATAGGACTAATATTTCTACTTTATTTTGGTGTTACACAAAACTGGTCTACAAAAACTCTAGATTGAAATTAAGTCCTCCGTCCTAATAAACAACACGAAACAAAAATCATACGATTAGAATCGATAATAAAACTTTGCAACTGTACTTATTCGGTACATCATTTAAGCTTGAATGTTTTTGCCTCCGTGATTGTACATCGATAATCTGGCATCGACGGGAAATAGACGTTGCCGTATTACCGATTTTCCCGGATTATAGGTGTTCGGTGTTTGGTGTTTTGGGAGTATGGCCGATTGACTCTTCTAAGGTCCTTGGTCTGAGGGGAAGTGCCCTCCGTGGGAGTTTTCTAAGGGGTCCTATCCCTTATTTACGCAAGTTTCGTAGAAAACCACGAAAAACTCCGAACGGCCAGGACGATGAGCGCTGCCTGTTAGATGTTCGAAAAATGTATCAAAATCCTCGATTAATCACAACATCCAAATAAACTCTATTTCTTTTTTTTTTTTCTTTTTTTTTTTTTTTCAGTAGTTGTGTTTAAAATGAAAGGAAGTTAAAATTTAATATGACGATAGATTTTCAAAATCAATTAATATTTACCTTCGTAAATCTCCTAACTTACCGATTATTATCACAAAATGTATAAGCAGGAATGTTGAAAGTAATAGGGCTTTGAACTTCAATGTTTACAGCTGTTGGATATTGGAAAACAACAGACAAATATTCCTCAGCCTGGTAGAAAAAACCTGACAGACATACAATGAGTACTAAAATTTTGAAAATTTTCCTTCTTGAACTGGTAGTTTGTGCTACAGTGGATATCACACCAACTGAAGACTCTTGGAATACTTTTGATGCATAACATTTGAGAGCTCTTTTTCTTGAAGGGTTATTCACTGAATGTTTCCCACGCATTTTGTGCACTGAAAAATATGAGGATATATATATATATATATAACCTTAATGAAGTATTAAATAAATAAAGAAGTATAATTACAGAGATAATTAAAAAAAAAGTAAAACTTCTATATTCTTATAGATAACTTACATTTACCAAAATAACTAATTATTTTGGTAAATGAATGAGTACTATCAATTTTCAATGAATATATATTAAGTATAACTTTGGCCTGAGTGCAAATATGTTTATATTTCGCGAGTATATTTATTATTTTTCTTTTTCCCCAAAAGATTTCGAAGTTAAAAAGTCGAATAAGAGCTTAAATAAAAACATTCATCTGGAAAATGGGACTATATATATATATATACAGTAGACTCCCGATTATCGGCGGTCGGATTATCCGCTTTGCGGATTATCCGCGGTCCTCAATGTCCTGAATTTAAAAGGGAATTTAAAAATACAGAACAAACTTATTACAAAAAAATATCGAAGAGAGTAATGACCTTCAAGGCTTTTGGAGATATTACACGATTCTTGACAGAATTTATGGCATACACACTGCTTGGGAGGCAGTTAAGCAGTCTACATTGGCAAGGTCTTGGAGAAAAATTTTATCAAATGTGGAAAATACTTTGGTAAAATTTATAGAGGAGGAAGAAATTTCTGCTCTTGATTTGGCAAATTTAGCTAAATCTGTTACTGGAGCTGAAAAAGTCAATGAAGGAAACACTGAAGAGTGGATTAATTGTGACGCCAATGATGCAGGTATTGAACACCTTAGAGATGAACAAATTGTGGACCAAGCATTAGACCCAGTTTCAGAAGATAGTGAAGAAGAAGAGGAAGAAGGAGATAAAACTCAGCAGAAGATGAGCCATGACGCAGCCCTAGCACATGCAGATGGACTTATAAAATACCTCGAGGAACAGGATGATGTATCACTTTGTGACAAAATGCTGATAAAGAAACTGCAATCGCAAATTAAGAAAAAGTGTTTTAGTAAAAAAAAAAAAAAATGCTTGACCGATTTTTTTGTTTAAAAATAGAGCAAAATTAAGTAGAAATTATTATTAGTATGTTACATTGTATATGTAGGCCATGCTTAACTGCTAATTAAATAGTATTGCTCAAAAGGCTTTATGTGTTGATTTATATCCCCTTTTTGACCATTTTACGGATTATCCGCTGATTCGATTATCCGCGGTTGTCTATTCCCCGTTCACCGCGGATAATCGGGAGTTTTCTGTATATATATGTTGATTTTATTGATTTTAATGATCTTATATATTAATATAGTCATTGAAGATATGCATTAAATTATAAACAAACTGTTCAATGAACACCTACAACATCTAGATCTAAATGGTAAAATAACACCTTCTGCTTTTAAAACTTTGACTAGATTTATTCTATTTCATAATTATGTATTAATTAATAAGACGTTATGAAAACAACGATTAGGGTTGCCGCAAGATGGTATTGCTTCCAGTATTCTTGCGGATTTATATTTATATTATTATGAAAGAGAAATTAAGAGTACTAATTTACATTACTAATGTACATTGATGATATTTTAGTAATGTACTTAGCTAACCATAGCAATAATCAAGACTTACCTTTTAATTATCTCAATAATCTATCATTCAGTGAAACTGAGTTAAGATGTAGTGCTATTAATTTTTTAGATTTAAAAATTACTCTTAATGATAAAGTGCAATTGAAATTTGACTTGTATGATAAACGTAATGATTTTCCTTCTGAAGTTAATTTTTTTTTCTAATTTTAAAACCTGCTTACATAAATCTGCATTTGTTAATATTCGTATAAATTTCGTATAAAATGTGTAATTTCAGATATATATATAAATAATCAATATCAATTTTTAAAAAATCTTGCGTTGTCAAATGGTTATCCTAAAAGTTTAATTAACACCTTTTTAACAAATAAAATATATATATATATATATATATATATATATATATATATATATATTACTCCAAAATATTTTACATTGTGCTCTTAATTTTCTTTGTTAAATCTAATTGCGGGCTATGATTGAACTTCATGGTTAAAATACACTTTAAGAAAGTAATATTTAGTTTAATTTTACTCTTAATAAATTAAAATGGTTATAATAGAGGATAACACTATGTAATACTTATTTTAATAGTTTAATAAATAAATATCTATTTTCTATATAGACAGCACTAACAAAACTCTTTAAACATGGTTCTTTAAAGATAAAATATATAAAAAAATAATAATAATTAAATAGTTATACTTAAATTTCGTTTAGTAAATTTATGATTTTTAAAAACAGCTTGAATTAATTAATTAATTCTGTCTCTTGGTTTTAATATTTTCTGCTAATTTTTACATGTTTCCAGTGAGTTAACTGTAATTTTTATCTGTTGATTGTGTCTTAATTTTCTTCTTCTCTTCCCTCAAATTCTTATGTACTTGCTCTCATCTTGGACGGTATGTCGGTGAGTTTGTGAATTTTAAGCTTGAAAAAAGGGGAAAATAAATTAGAAAAATTAGAAAATAAATTAGAAATATCATTTGTATCGTTACAAATAAGGCACCAAATGAAAGGGGCAATTTTTCTGAATCCGACGGATTAAACAGCTTATCGATCGAACAATTAGATTTTTTAAAATTAACTAAAATATAAATGTTAGGTGTTAACAGCAGAAGATGGTATGGAAACCGTTTGGAGAAAGAAAAATAAAAAAAACTGCTATTCATTACGTCACATGTTTTTGAAGTGGGATTAAAAATTGCAGATTTCAATTTTTTTTTAAATTTTCTCTCACGAATACAAGAATGTAATATACAGCCTGTACAACACAAGATCAACTTGCAGTTCAAATTTCATCCATTTTGGTTAATAAACAAAACAGTTACTTTTTTTTTTTTCAAATTAAATTTTATTCTAACTTCGAAAAGATTTATGTGATACGATACATCGATACATTAAGAATTTACGTTTTAAAAGTTTTTTTTTTCTTTTTTTTTAAATAGATTATTAATTACATACGCTTCATATATTTTCTGACAGTTCGTGCAGAATTTGTGAGTAAATTCTCGTCTTTTTAATTTTTCATATCCAGCAATATTATTTCAATGTTTTTTGATTGTCTTTTACTCATTTATTAATTTTCTTTTTTGATCTATTGTCTGTTTATTGTTATTTCTCATTCAAAAGAAGACTAGTGGCTGTTTGTGATGTTATGTCGAATGAACCTTTTTAGCAGAGTCTTGCTATTGTAGTTTCGGCTGGTGCTGGTTAATTTTGTGTTTCTTTGTTTCTCTGAGTTCAATTTTTCACTTAATTGGTGAGGTGTAGTTGGTTTGGGCATGATACATAGAGGATTTTATCTTAAACTCTCTCTGTAACAGGAAACCATTTGATTTTCATGCTTTAATTTCCTTTCATTCATTGACAAAGTAAGGATTAAAGCATGCTTTCATGTTTTTCCTACTGTCTTGATTTATTTCAATTTTTATTATATTCATGGAGGCTTTGATCATATTAATTGTTTGTTTTGAAGGTTTACTTAAAATTAAAAAAAAAAAGTAATTTAATATCTATTTAATTTCTCCGGGTGATTCAAAATAGATGTTACAGCGATTATCTCGTAAACTAAGAAAGATAGAAACATACTTCCAATTACAAAATTAGTGCACATTAAGAGTAGATTTCAGATATGGTATTTTTTTTGTACAAGAGGCTGTATACATATTAAATACGAAATTTAATTTTTATGCGGCCCCCTCCTATCATATCACTTATATTTAGAAAAATATTCTCCTCGCTCTAACAAGCAAAATAAAAAAAATATCTCTCTAAGTCAAAATCTCGTTGATTTATTGCAATTTGAAAATTCTAGCATTTTTCGCCAAGTCTTAAGGGGTTGTATCAAAAGTGAGAAATTGTAATTACTATAGCTTTTGTAATAAAGCACACGTTGAACAGCGTTTGGGGAAAAAAAATCTTTCAGGGAAAGACGGCTATTTTAACCTGTAATGTCTCTCTTTCCCCTAGTGAATACACAAGAGAATACTCATTGATAATTTAACAAATAAAATTTATGAATAATTTATGTACTAAAAGGGAATTTTCAAATTCATTTTTCTTGCTTTTCCTTTATACATTCTCTTACTCATATACACGGTGTAGAGAAAGAATTGTTTTTGAGTCAAATTTTTGAAAATTAGCTTTTGTTATATTTGCACGTTTCAGATCCTCTGAATTCAAAAATCATGTTTTTAGCGTTTGGTCTGTGTGTGTGTGTGTGTGTGTGTGTGTGATTAGAATATCTCAAGAACAAATAATAATAATAATCCAAATTCGATATTCTAAATACGTATCATATTGCGGTGCTACACTAAAGTATTCGTTGCGATCAGACAATTGTTTGTTTACAGAGTCATCCAAGAGAATTCAAATACATTACGTCCGAGAGGGAAATTTCTCATATGTACAGTGTGACATTTATAGACTGCCCTAAACAAAATGAAAAGAACATATTTTTTATACGCATAATAACATGTTTTATGTAGATTGTGGTATAGCAATCATTCATCATTCATTTACAGGGTTACCCAGAATATTTTGATACATTGGAGCTATACTTGGGAATTGCTGGAAGTGTATTTCATTTTGTGTTACTTATTTTATATATAACAACGTACACAAAGTCATGTGTATAGTTTAATAAACACAATAAATATACAGGGCTACCCAAATTTAAGGTAAACATTTTTTATTATTATTATTAAATGTAATTGACGTAAGTGCTTTGCTGCATTTTTTTTTTCGAAGAACACTGCTGACACAGAACGGAATATTAATTTCTCATACCCATATTGTAAACAAAGTAGTTTTTGGAGAGCGATTTTTTTCTGTATAATATCACGTTTTGAGGCCTTCTGAATACGAAAGATAATTTTTTAGTGGTTGATCTGTATATATATGAATTATCAGAATAATTTAACATCGAATAATCTGGTGTGCCACTCACACGACTTTCTCTTACCCTGAAATTTAATACCATAAATACAGGTTGGAAATTAAGAGGTAATATAAAGAGTACTGTTATGTAAACCTATGTTAAAATAATTCAAATTAGGCTTCGGAAGAGTTTTATATGATAATTATTTCTGTGTGAGGGGGCTACCGCCCCCTCAACCCCCCGTTTCATTAATGCACCTACATTTACATAGAATTTAAATCTGTTATTAAAATTAAGAGTTCACTTAAAATTATTCAGACAACTTTCCCATGCAACATTCCTCGAAACTTATCGGTCTTAATCGAACTTTTCCAGCAACATATTTATATTAATTTGAAAATACAACTTTTGGATTTCCTGAAATTATTCGACACAGGCAATAATCAAACTTTGAAAAACTTGACTTTGGTAGTAAGGAATCCTCAAAACGTGTAAATACACAAAAAACAAGCGATGCATATTTAGCTTAAAAACATACATTATTTATCATATATCTAGGAGGAATTCATTTCCATTCCTGAGCAGCTTTCCTGGACATGGTAAAATATTAAAGTAAAGCACATTCGCTAAACAATAAAAAAGAATAATATCGCTTAAATATTTGCAACCCTGTATATCTTTTGAAGAATATGTACAATCGGGGAAAAAAAACGCAACACACGCTGTAATTTCGTTATTACGTGACTCGGGAACATCTAGTAGACATCATTCAACAGGAAATTAAAAGCACTTTCTGAATATGTCGTCAAATTTTGAATTAGGGGTCATCAACATATTGAAATGAGAGCCAACTTTGATTTTTTTAATAGCAACACCCAATTTTGACTTCATTTTCGAATTTCTGAGAATCTGGCAGTGCGGAAAAGTATACTATTTGTATACTTTATCTTTAGTATTTATAGAGTTATAATCAAAAATGTGTTAGGGGGTTATCTATAAATGTAGAAAAATAAAATTAAGATCTATAAGAAAAAGAAAAAATTTTAATGTTTCACACCGGAAATCTTTCAGGGGAAAAAAAAAAAATAGAAATTAATAAAACGCTGTCTCTTTTCCAGTTTCTTAATTATCCTGAATTCATTTTTTTAGGTTTGTATATACTTCAGTACTTTTTTAGATAATTTTAGGTCTATTTCAATACGTTACACTTGAGATTAGTCCATACAGTATTCTTTGAAAAAAGTGCAATATTTTTTAAGTAAAAGTGTCTATTATGTCTATACTGGTGACCAATAAAGCTTAAATTTTCTTTCGTAGGTGTAACATAATATACGAAATGAAATAATATATATATATATATATACAACAACGCATAAACTAAATCTTTTCGGATAAATTATTGTAAGCTTTCATAAAGTAAATATTAAACAAATTTAATCGCACTTACCAGTTTTGGATTAGTTGAACTCTTTGGAACTCTACGATTCGTTTTATAATTTCTATGAAAATATAATTTCTAAATTAACCCTTTCACGACTGCTTACGTAGATTCAAGCCATTTGAAAATCTGTAAGTCTGTCAGTGGGCGTTTCTTTCGTAATTTGTGTGTTACATATTTCTTAAGTGTGTACCCGGTGTTCATATTTTTGCAATAAAATATACTATGGATAGAAATATATTAATTAGAAAGAATATAATTATAATGTATATCCAATTGTAATATAATTGTGAATACAGAAAATTTGTTCTGAAATATTTTATTTTGAGAGTATTACGCCCGTAGGCGGGTCTTACTGTCAAAAAGACAAAATCCTGCAGTCGCAAAAAGTGTTAAAATATATTTATAAAAGTTAAAGTGTTTTTAAAAATGTATAAAGTTAAAATATATTAATAAAATTTTAAAGACTAAAGTGTCCTTAAATAATAATCGTCTCCCTACAAAATAAATAAATAAGTAAATAAATAAAATAATATAAAGCAATATATGAAGCAAATGATTAAACCTTTTTTAACTATGACGGTAGTTAAGAAACGATTTTACAAGTCTGTCTTGCTTTCCAATTCCATTCGTTTTTTATATTCTACAATTTCACATTAAACATATTTTTCTATTTAAAACAGTAAACCCCGCCTATTTAGTTATTTTTTTTTCTTCTAGTGTTTGTTTAAAAGATTCAAAATTTATCACCAATTAATCGATGAAGTAAATACCACTTGTGCATATTTTTTTCAACATAAAATAAGGGGTTTAACACGAATACTCAATGTCACATTTACTTTTCGTTTCTGTAATGTTTTGTTTTGAAGAACGATGAAGGCGGGGCATGTCTTCTTTAGAAAAACGGAATTCTTGATGCTAACACTGTCTAAAAATCATCATTTTTGTTTCATTTCTTTGCGTTTGACATTGTTGTTATATAATTTGACCAGTAAATAAAAATAAAAATATTTTGTTTAATTTTCTTTGTTATTTTTTAAGATTTGATTCGTTATCTCCTGCAAAGCTTTATAAGAGACGGCCCCCTAAACCACTCCAAAAGAAAGATTTATTTATATCTCGAAAACTAATAACTGGAATGAGCTGCAAATTTGCACACCCATATTTTTCAGCATTAGGATTCATTTTATGTAAAAATTAATATAGGTCGTAATTCATAATTTTTATGAATATGAATTTATTAATATTTTTCAGAATCAAAAGTAATGATGGATTATGTTTGGGTTTCTTCACTGTATCTCGTAAAAAAAAAATTTTATCGATCAAGTTATTTTTTGTGAAGATATTAATAAAAGTTTGAAATATGAATTTAACATTAGCACCTTCAAACTTTGAACGCTTATAACTCTGTGAAAAAATTAGTAAAATATACAACCAATATACTTTTTTGGGTTGTCGCGATCCCAGGAATTCAAATACAAAATAAAAATAGGGTGTTGGTGCGCGTTTTAATATGTAGACGACCCCCAATTCAAAATTTCAGTTCATTTTCTGAAACTACTCATAATTCCCCGTCGAATGATACCTATTACATTTTTCTACATCGATTAGCAACGAAGTTACGTTGAGTGTTGCGTTTTTTTTTTCCCCGACTGTACAAACCACAAAGTGCACCTAAATATAAACCTATAGTAATAATATACGGCACAACCTAAAATGCACTTCCATCAATTTTCAGCTATTGTCAATCTAGTTATTTTGTAAATAGTACCCTGTAAATGAACACTGAATGATTTCCCTGCCATTTTCTACATGAGACATGTTTTTATGCATATAAAAATTTTATTCATTTCATTTGGTTTAGTGCAGTCTATAGGTGTTAAACTCTACTTACCTGCAATTTAAACTCTACTTACCTGCAAGACGTAATGTATTTGAATACTCTTGAGTGTCCCTGTACACGAACCATTTGCTTCATCTCAACGAGAAGCTTTGTGTAGCATTCCTATATGATACATATTTAGAATACCAAGTTTGGAATCTCTGCTATATTTGTTCTTGAGATATGCTGATAACAGACAGACACACACACAGACCAACCGCTAAAAGTACGATTTTCATACTCAGGTAACCTCAAAACGTGTAAATATAACAAAAACTCACTTTCGAAAATTTGACCCCAAAACAATACTTTCTCTACCTTATGGGTATGAGAAAGTAATAACTACAGGAAATGCGAATTTGGTACTTTGGATTCCATATCTAGTTGCCACTTGAAAAGTTGATCAAGGTTTGCAAGTTTCAAGGAAATTGATAACAGACTTGATTTTTGTTTTAATAAATATAGGCACTATAGTTAAACGGGGGTTGGGAAGGGCGGTAACCCCCCTGACATAGAATTATGCATCTATACCATATCATATTCTATACAAAACATTATTTTGAATATTAACAATAAACATGAATTTCCTTATGATTTTTACAGTATAAAGTTATTTAAATGTAATTTATAAGAATGTCTGTACCAAAACGCAATACATTTGTATTTTTGTGCGTTTCTGTACATAAACCAATTGTAGAGGATTAATTAATGCCATTTTAAATAGGGAATATCATATAGTAAACCTGAATGACATATATCATTTCTTAAAATTTCTGAAAATATTTACAGACGCTGGGGGCGGCATACGGACAGATGGACAGTCAGACAAAAAAATATGCAAATTGAAATCATATTCACAGATAAATTTTGTTAGAAAATGTTTAATGTAAACGAAAATGCAATTCCAGAAAATGTCCAATAATAACCCTTAACGTAGCTAAATATTTTTGTGTGCCCTGTAAATCTAATGCTAATCGTACTGTACACTATAGAAAGCATTCTTTTGTGCATATGAATAACATATTTCAATTTTATTAAGATTTATGCAAAATAATTAAAATTTGGTTTATAGAAATATCTTCACATAGAACGCAATGCTTTGGAATACTTTCGGGTGTCCCTGTATACAAGCCAGTGATGATGTTTACTTCATTTTCTATAAAAAATATCCTATAGAAAACTTTAATAACATATTTCAATTTTATTAATATATGCATAAATTAAAGGTATTAAAATATGGTTTATAAAAATACCTCTCATAGAACACAATGCTTTGGAATAATTTCGCGTTTCCCTGTGCACAAGCTAGCAGAGGTATTCACTCTATTTTCAATAAGGAACATCCGATAGTGAACTCAAATAACATATATCAGTTTCTAAAAATTCTATGAATATTCATGGTGGTTAGAGCGCGGACACACAGAAAGACGGATGGACAGACAGACAAATCGAAGTCATTTACACTTTTCAACCTTGCTGGAATTGTTAAAGAGCCGAAGTCATTAAATTTTTCAACCATGATGGAAAGTGATAAAAATAAAGCGCGAAAATTTCACACGGTTTTGCTAGTCTTTTAATTTTTTTCCTCTCTTAACGTGTTTTAATTTGCAGGTGACCACCTAAGAAATTTAACTATTTAATATTTTAACAATAGGAAATAATGTAAATTTGCATTAAGTTCTTAAAACTGTTGATTTCACGTGTTTGAATGATTGTAGTTGTTACTTTAAAATAAAGGATCCTTTCTTAATTTTTCTCATCTCATAGATAACCTTCTAAAGTGAGCCCGTTGGCGTCGAAAAATAGATGCCAAAATTGAAAGAAAAGTGGTGTAAGTCATCATTTTCAAATTGCAATAAATCAGCTAGATTTTGACTTAGAGAGATTATTATTATTATTATTATTGTTATTATTATTATTATTATTTTGCTTGTTAGAGAGAGGAGAATATTTTTCTAAATATAAGTCACATGATAGGAGGGACCGTATAAAAATTAAATTTCGTATTTAATATGTATACAGCCCCTTGTACAAAAAATGCCATATCTGAAATCTACTCTTAATTTGCACTAATTTTGTAATTGAAAGTATGTTTCTATCTTTCTTAGTTTACGAGATAATCGCTGTAACATCTATTTTGAATCACCCGGTATATATAACACACATATTTTGGATAATTGTAACTTGTTTTCTGCATTTCAAAAGTAGGGTAATGAAATGTAATAAGTAAGTTACTTAGAAAATCTGCCTTAGACAGCATTTTTTACTTTCTTTTACACATTCCGATGCCATGATGCAGAAAGTATTGTTTTTTAAGACAAGTTTTAGCTGTATGTCTGTATGTGTGTAATCAGCATAAATCAAAAACAGAAATTAATAGAAAATTTAAGCTCAACATTTTTTTTTTTAATCATATAGAGATATTTGATATTTTTTAATGATATCGGATATTTAGAACAAAACGTTTGTGTGCATGGGGACTTAATGTATTCTAATACATTAAATATATATAGGTAAAATATCTTGTTAGTACGTTTTAACATTAAAAGACAACACTAAACAAAATAAATAAATAATTGTAGCTAAATAAATGAAATTTCTGAATAAAAATATAACTTTAAAAATAGTTAATCAAGCATTAAAACTTATAAAACCAAATATACAATATATGTAACGTAAATTTAAAATTCATTCCTATTTTCACAACGCTGAAATCGCTTATTGTAAACAATAGTCATGTCGTACTAATAAAATAAGATTATATTTCTCATAAGCACATGGATATGTTTTACATAGAATAAGGCATGAAAAACACTCAACATTCGTTACAAGGACACATTAAAGAATTCGGATTTATTTAGGAGCTATATCTGGAAGTTCCCGTAGTATATTAAGGATGGTATTACTTGTTTTTAACACTTTTCAATAAGTTGAAAAGTGTTAATGATTTCGGTTTGTCTGGCTGTCCGTCTGTCAGTTGTGTCTGTCTGCCTGTGCTCTAACTCCCGTAAATATTTATGAAATTCTTTGAAACTGTTATAAGTTATTCAAGTTCTCTACCGGATGTTTCCTATTGAAAATGGAGTTAATATTTCGACTGGTTTCGACAGGACAGCCAAAGTATTCCATAGCATTGTGTTCTATGAGAGGTATTTCTATAAAGCATTTTTTAATACCTTTACTATACACAAATTTTAATGAAATTGAAATATGTTATTCACGTTCACTATCGGATGTCTCATAGATTTACGGGGCTACACAAAAATATTCAGTTTCATTAAGAGCTATAAATAAAAATTTCCTGGAATTTCACTTTCGTTTACATTAAGCGTTTTTAACACATTCTAAGAATTTTTAAAGGTGAATATGACTTCAATGTGTGCCTGTTCGTCTGTCCACCTGTCTGTCTGTCTGCCTTTCCGCACTATAACTCTCGTAAATATTTGTGGAGTATCTTGAAACTGATATAGGTTATTCAAGTTCACTATCTGATGTTTCCTATGTAAAATGGAATAAATACTATCAGTGGTTTTTGTACAGGGACTCTCGAAAATAATCCAAAGCATTGCGTTCTGTGAGAAGTATTTCTACAAAACAAATTTTAATAACTTTACTTTGCACAAAGCTTAATGAAATTAAATATTTTATTCATATGCGCAAAAGAATGATTTCTATAGAATATATGCTTAGTATTAGTCTTACAGTGAAACAAAAAAGTGTTCTGTTACATTAAGAGCTATAAATAAAATTTTGTTGGAATTACATTTTCGTTTACGTTAAGTGCTTTTATCACTTTCTTACAATTTTTAAATGTGAATATGATTTTAATTTGTTTATCTGTCTGCCCGATTGTCTATCTTTCTACCTGTCTGTCTCCTGTTCCCAGTGTCCGTAAATATTTTCAGAGTTTAAAAAAAAACAAAAAAAAAAAAACATATTAATGAAGTTCACTATGGAATGTTCCCAATTTAAAATGACATTAATATGTGCTGTACAACTAGTTTGTGTACAGGGGCAAAAAAAATCTAATGCATTGCGGTTTAGGACAGACACTTTTAAAAATTTCATTCAAATAACTTTCTATTGTAAAAAAATAATAAAGAAATTCACATGTATTGTTAGTATTCTAAAACAATGTTTTTTTATAGAATAGGACATAATTGACCTTCAGATTTACGGGTACACTAAAATATTCAAATTACAATCTGCAATTAAAATCTAATGGGTTTTTTTTTTTTTTTTTCGTTAAGCCTTTTTAACACTTTCCAACAATGTCAAAGAATGGTTTTAAATTCAATTATTCAATTTGTATACTTTTTAGTCCTTTTGTCTGTCTGCCGTGTTATAACGTAGGCAAAGAATATTGAAAGTTATACAGTGGTGGAAAAAACTTTAAGACCACCACTGAATTTTTTCGTTTGCATTCAAAAATTAAAACCTCTTTGTATGTTAATTTACATTTAATATATAAAATGTAAGGGAAAAAAATATGAATTTAGAATTTAAATTACGTTTATTTTTTATATAAAGTAAAAATGTGTAATGTAATCAAATTTGAAAAAACTCTAAGACCAGTTTTAAAAGTGATTGCTTGCATAATGAGATGACGTCACATTTGCACAGTTTTGTGCGGGACAGTTGTTAGAATGAAAAGAAAAAAAAATTATGACTTAGCTGAATGTTGAAGCAACTGCGATTATGAGTTGACGAAAATTTTTGAGTGAAATTGAAAAAGGTAAAATCTTGACATTTCGAGAAAGTGGAATGAGTGATAGGCAAATCGCTAGCAAAATCGAGAGGTCTAAAACTGTATTTCACCAATTTCTCGCAGATCCATGCAGATATGGTACAAAAAATAGAGGAGAGATGCCCTCAAAACTGTCAGCTAGAATAAAAAGAAGTGTTGTAATTATGGCTGTAAAAGACAATGCATAATTCTTCAGCAGTAAAATCGGCTCTAAAGCTTCAAGTAAGGCTAGAACTGTTAGAAATGTCCTGAATTGGACGGAAAACATCAAATATTTAAAATTAAAAAAGCAAACCTATGCTTGAAAAATGACACATTCAAGCAAGATTGAAATTCGCTGCATCTTATGTTTTAAAACCCAATTTTTTGTTAAATATAAAGTTAACACATGAAAAGAAATTTAGCCTAGATGGATCTGATGGTTTATGAAACTATTGGGAGGATTGAGTTAAGACAGGATACTACGTATTTCTCTAAGAAAGTGCAAAGAGAGGTATCTGTCATAATTTGGGCAAGTTTCTGTGCTCGAGGTAAGTCTAATATTGTATTCACTAAAGATATTATGAACTCTTTTGACTATCAAGATATACTGGCTAACAATTTTGTTCCAATAAAATATGAGCTTATGGCTCAAAATTTGATTAGGCTGCAAGATAATGAGCCTGAGAACAAATCTGCTTTAACCATTTCTCGGCTAACTGAAAATAATGTAAATTTTATGTAATTTCCGGCCAAAAGTGTAGATTTGAACCACACAGAAAACATGTGGGGTAACCTTGCATGCAATGTATATGAAAATTTTAAACGATACTATTCTGTTTCTGAGCTCAAATATGCTATTTCAAAGCATGGGATGAAATATGGATTCTAACCTGCAAAAATCTAGCAAAATCCTTCGAAAATCGTATTTTAGAAGGAATTCATGTGAAAGGAAAATACACGAAGTACTAAAGATTAGAATGCAATAATTTTACTTAATGTTTAACTTTGTGGCCTTAAAGTTTTTTCCACCCTTTTATTTTGTGAAAAAAAAAAAAAAAATCACTTGCATATAATATATAGTTACAACCATTCTTTTATAAAACTATGTAAAGATTTATTATTTTTTATTCTGTTTATAATGTTTGATGTTTCTTTTTTCCAGTAAAATGAAAATATTTTGCAATTTCACATGTGGTCTTAAAGTTTTTTCCTTCACTGTACGATACAACAAATACGTACAATTGGAAATTGTTAATAATCAATGCGTACTGCAGGATTTTTCGTTCTTGTTTCTTACTGTGTTAATTTTTAATTACACTATGTATGTAATGTAGATTACCAAATATTATAAAATAAATTTTCTCTCTAAATGATAGGTAAACTCTCTAAATAAATAAAATTATAAATAAAATTATTTAATGTTAAACAACTGTTTTAAATATAACGATATAACTATTTTTAACCTATAAATGATAATTTTTCAATATGCTTTTCCTAATTTTTATATGCATCCCTTCATATATTTTTTTTCAATGTAATTGAAACAAAATCTTTGATCTATTCCCAGTATTCATTTAATAAGTCTAACATAATAAAAATTCTTTTCGTTCCGGAAAGGATATGTTTCGACTCATTTCTTTCTTTTGTTTTGTGAATCCAGATAATAATTAATTCGGCTTTTTTTAATCTTACATTGAAATATAACTCAAGTCTCTTTTGTCGTCTAATTTCCATCATTATCTTGATAAAATATTTGCTTAGCAGGTTTTATTCCAGGAACTAAAATTGGCGAAATCGTGCTAATATCACTAACAACTGCCTATAAATTACTGGTTACCTGTTCAAAAAATTACATAAGAATGTTCATAACGAATATCACAACACTGCTCTTTCTGGAACTTTGAACTTGGCGAATGTAAAAAGTAAACGCCAAAAGCATTTTCATTTTTCACTTCAGCTTTGGGCGGCACTTACGATTATGACTTAGCACTAAAAGGATTAGGGACTTATGTCCTGCTACTGTTCCCCCATCCCATACTGTCATCGTTATCATTTATTAAATTTTTGATGGACTGTGGTCATGTTACTTGGAAAATATTTCTATTTATTAAAAAAAAAAAAAAAAAAAAAAAAAGGAACAAAATGTGTTTGTGTGATTACGTGCCTGGACCATACGATGACCAACTTAACTCCGTTATGATGTAGTGTACAATTTACAGACATAATATACAGATTTAACAAAAAATAGCGAATACTTTCTTTTGTATTCGATTCAATAGCTTAAAATGCTTTGGAAAATATACCATGTTTATGTAAGTTGTTTAGAAATAATAATTATTTTTTCTTACGTATACAGTCAACAAAATATCCATATATTTGTAATCCAATATTTTGATGCTGAGTTTTTGATATAATTGCGTTTTTTTAAGTTATTTGAATATAGATGTAAAGTTTAAAGGTTGGTCTTTGTACTGTTATCATACTGGCTTAAAATTAAATAAGTGAAAGAAGTTCAAATTTGGTATTTTTTGCTTTTTTAACTTAAAACTTTGACTTAAATCGGAAATTTCCAAAAATTGCTATGATAAAAGTTCTCTGAACAATTTAAAATAAATGTTTTTTAATTTAATAACTTTTATTTTTTTATTAATATAGCTACAACATTCAAACGGGAAATGAGAGTGACGATAGCTCTTCCCTAATACAGAAATTCCAAATATAACTGTTTCTATAAATAGCGGGGTAACGGAAAGTAGTATGAGACATGAATATGAGTGTCATTCAAATTATTTCATTAGAGGTGAAATAAGAAGTATTTAAGTATATTATATATATACATAGAGAGAGAGAGATGGAGGGAGAGAGAAAGAAACCTGTGATTCCTTTTTATTGCATATTATTATTACTTTCATTACTCTACTACCGTAGGTAATGGAAGTATTGTATTTCGTCCAAAAATTCGATATATTTTCACCTGATTTACGTATTTTAAGGCCTCATGAGTCCAAAGAAAAGTAGTTTTTGGCAATTGGTGAGTGTGTGTGCATGTGTGGAATCTTCTAGCTTTTGTATCTCCGAAACTAATAAAGATAGAACTACGAAATTTCAGAATTGAGACAGGCCTGGTGAGACAGGCCCAGATGGATTTTCCAAATTTTGGTGAAAATTGAGAAATCGGAAGTGGGACGTCGAAAACCGGAAGTGGGACTGTAATTCCGTATCTCAAAAACGACTCACACGATTGTTTTCAAATTTGCTATATAAAGATTCCACTATATGTCCTTTCGAATGATATAGTTGGTTAGTTCAAAAAAATTGATAGCGTCCTGTATAAATAGCTCAATTTTACGTCTCGCAAGCGCGTTCCTTTAAAAACGGCCATATGGATTTTTTTCAAACTCTCCATATTAACTCCCTTTTAAATATCCTTTGTATGTAATTATTGTTTTCCGGTCAATAACTGAGTATACCAAGTTTTGTAAAAGTTGGTATCTCAAAAACGGCTCTAACGATTTTCTTGAAAGTTGTTTCATTAATCCATTTTAGATACCCTTTCTTATGTATTACGTAGTTAATACAGGAATATTAACGGTCATCCTGATTAGGTATTTCAGTTTTAGATCTCGTAAATTGGCGTTTAAAAAAATAATTCTGTCTGTTTTTCTTTTTTTAACTCGTTATGTAAGCTCTGTTTTATACATGTCTTTATACGTGTAGTAAGTTTCTCTTACTGGAAAATTCCAAAGAATGCATGTGACATCATATAATAATGCATATAATACGTGTAATAGTGGGCAATGGAATTCGTGTGGTTGTTTCGCACAAGATTTTTATTATTAAATACTTTTCCTGTAAACAATCTAATTCGATAAATATATATATATATTCTGTTGTTATCTCTCTCTCTCTCTCTTTTTTTATGCAATAAAAATTGACACCTTGCTAATGTTTTCAGTTAATATATTAATAAATGGTTAATAATCAGTTAATAATTGTGTAACCTTGTAAACTAATCATCACTGCTTATAGTACTATTTTCTTGGCTTTTATGCATCTGAATAATACAGGCTAATTTTGTTTTTTGCGATATAAAGTTTTTAAAATATATTTTAAAGAAATATCTCCATAGCTACCAATTCAAATAAATAATTTATAAGATCCACGCAGTTCTGTCTGGTTAAAACAACCATGAATTTTATGGTATTGCCATTTTAAAATAAGTATCAAAAATATAAAATGAAATAAGATCTTGATAGAAAAAGAAAATGAATAAAGACAATTTTAAATTTTAAAAGTATAAACATACATTTAAAAAAATGGCGTATTTATAAGAAAGTTTATTAAATAGAGCACAATTTAAAATAATGTACAACAGGCTTCGTACAGTCCTTAATTTCATCACAAGTAATTTTTTTTTAGCAATTTTTGTTATAAAATGAGCTTATAATTTTAAGTAAAATTTTATTATATAAAAATTGTGGTAGAAGAACTTTACAAAAGGACGGGATCGTACGGCCAATGTACGTATGTAATTCCTTGACAAAAGATCCGAACTTTTTTCTTAATAATTTAATTTAATTTATTATTTTTCGCACTTAAACTTTAAAGTATATGAAAAAATAAAGTGTAATTTTTACTGTGAACATTTAAAATTTCCATTAGGCAATTAATTCTAGTTTATATATGATAGGTAATATAACAATTATAAAGAAGTTACTAAAAATTACCTTTTAATCTTTGGAAAGTTATTCTTATAACAAAATTTGCATTCTTCTTAAGATATAATTGTTGTATATCTTGATGATAGTATAAAAATTCTTACTGAAAATATCTGAAACTTCTAAAAAGCTAATGGCGAAAAAAAATATGCAAAATATTTCAACAAAAGGTTTCTAGAAGGGAGGTGCAATAATTCTGACCAATAATGTTTTAGAATGAAATGCTCAGATGAGCTACATTTCACCACGAAATATATCATTTCACGCATGAAATGCAACAGAAACTTTTTGTGTGTAATAGAATTCGTATGATATTGATTTTTTAATTCTTGTCACAGAATCAAGCATGAATAAATAAGTAAAAAAAAAAAAATATGCGGCTTAAATAGATTGTAAACATTTTCCAACTGCACGTACCCGTTTAATTTTTTTAAGGTATTTTACATGTGTAAAGCCGCCCGAAAGTGCATTTTGTTTTTTATTATGGAGGAAGCATGTATAGGTTTGCTTTTTTGTAATCCAGTGTTCTGTAAAAAATTAAAAAAGAAGAAAAAAAAATTGACAAGTAATATAAAAGTAAAGTCAATTCCTTCTTACAAACACTATCGAAAAGTTTTTTTAAAATAATTTTGAATTAGGAAATAAAAAGCGCGCGTGAAAAATTAAATAAAAATAATTATAAGATAAAAAAAAAAAAAAAAAAAAACTTTTCATATACCATGTTTTAAATTTTCTGATGAATCATAGAGCTCTTATCAATGTGCATAAATTTTTTAAAGTGATAATGACGTTAATTTTTTGAGATGCATAATTTAACTTTTATGATTTTTTAATGTTCACGTTTAATATGTATTTATTTTTATGTCGAAAGAAAATGAACTCGTATTTTTATTTATTTTTTTATTTATTTATATATATATTTTTTTGGCAACAATTAAATTATAGCTAATATTTTAATGGCTATAATAACGCTATTAGGATGTTATTATTTTCATATTTTAATCAATTATAAGAAAAGTAATAAAAAATTCGAAAATCGGAGTTCGAAGTATTGTGTTGTCACCGTGTTCTGAGCAATCCTGGAAGTTTCAAATTTCTAGCTAGTCGGGAAGTTACTTAAAAATCGATTGCAAGATTTGTACAAGATATAAGGAGAGTGTGAACTAATAGTAGGAATTGAAAAAGAAAACCTAAGCCTATTTTGTTTTCTAAATAACAGATATAAAAGTCTGCACAAAATTTAATTTAATTTTGTACGACAGGACTTATTTTAATGTATCCTTCCATATAAAGGCATACAGTAATAACTGTATTTCATTTCCTAGCATCGGTTACTATATTCATTTTTTAAAATTACTTTGGTATATCTTTAGCTTAGGAGCCCCTTGGAGGCTTCTAAATTTTTATTGTCATTTCGGTGATGAATTAAAATGGCTAGCGCAATTGCGCAAGTAAAGGTCTTGGCGAGAAACGTCCGAGCTAATTCGGGGCGAAATTTCAAATTTCGCAAAGGGGTTTTATATTTTCTATTTCTTTAGCACGTTTTTTCTCAATTTTATTTTAATTAATTAAAAAAAAAAAAAAAAAAAAAAAAAAAGGTTTGCACGTTCTTTTTTTTTTTTTTTTTTTTTTTTGAAAGTTTTGAAAGCAAAAATATACTGAATAGTTTGTTTCATTGCAGTGAACTATTACGTAAAAAGGGGAGAAAAAGGGAACGTTAGGGAAAATTAGATTGTTTCTGCGGAATGTTCATCTTCGTATCTACACATTAAAAGTTTGTTGTTGTTGTCTGTATTGAAGAACTTAAAGCAATTCATGTTTTCATTTGTAATTCATAATTAGGTAAGTTAAATTTTATATAATCTTTTATCCTATTTTAATAATCAACAAAAACAATGATTGTTCATGTTAGTTATATTAGCGGTTATTTTTTTTTTATATTTAAATCCTGAAACTTATAAACAGAGTTATTCAATTTAAAGATACTTAGAATCTAGTATGTAGTATCTAGCTTCATATTTCTGCTACATAATACTTTATGTATTTACTGCGGAGGGCAAAATTATAGAAATTATTTCTTATAATCTGAGCCGCTTTTTCTTCTAGAGTTTAGAATAAAATTGCTTTAGCAGAAGATATACAAAATAAACATGGATATATTAATTTGTTAGAAAGCAGTTATTGTAGAGGATGAAAAAAGTGTGTGTGTGTGGGGGGGGGGGTTAAACACAGTTTAGCACATCCATAAAAACAATTTAGCACATCCATAAAAACAGAGAAATATTATTACAAATTATATATGAGTATTTGATGTTAAACACTATTTTTTCGGGGGAGGGGAGTTGTACATCAACCCAGCAATGTTTTTTTTTTTTTTTTTTGTGAGTGTTAACATTTAATATATAAATTAAGAAACAATGCAAGAAAAACGATAAAATTATTTTTTTTTTTTTCCACAGCGATAATACTGGAAGGGGGGAGGGGAGGAAGATTAGATTAAATTTTCAAACTAGTAGCACAATCTGCTTACAAATTTATCTTTAAAGATTAAATGTATAGTTTATGAATCAAGCTGAGTAGAGAAATGTTTTATACTAAATTTTACACAGGCTACATTCTGTGAATAAATTCAAATCGAATTTTTAAAAAGTTCAATTTAATTCGGAATTATTTTGAAGTATAAAAACAACTGGATTGTCGAATTACACTAGATAAATGTTTCCTAACCATATGTTGCCGAAACTACACCTATACGCTTTAACAGCGGGGCGGAGACGTTGATTACAGGTTAACTGCAATTAAAAAAATACTTTTTTGTTGAAATAATTCAAACTTACACTGTCCTGTCAACACAAAGTCCGAAAACTTTCCGACAAGATTTTGGTATGAATTAAAACATTGTTTCTTAAGCGTTTCTTTTCTTTTCTTTATTTTCTGAGAAGAGCATATGTCTAATGGCCAGAAAAGTTTATTAAATGAGCAATGTTTTTCTCCGAAAGGAATAAGGTTAAATTTGAATCAGAACCATAAAGACCAAAAATATTATTGCGAATTATATAGATCTTTGATGCTAAACATTTTTTAGTGTGCGTATGGGAATGATTTGTATGGATGCCAACACAATATTTTCAGTTTTGTTTTCTGAGATGTTTGAAAATCTGTTTGTGTGTACAATATTTATATATTTGATGTAACAAAGCAGAAACAAGCAACATTGAAAAACTAATAAAATTGTTTCTTTACCCGCAGCGGGAATGAATGGGGAAGGAGTTAAATTACACTTTCAAACTTGTTAATTTTCTGTGTACAAATTGATATTTAAAGATTAAAAACATAACATTAAGTTGTACGAAGAAATGTTTAAATGAATGCGAAATTTTATCAAGGTTACATTTTTCGAACCAATTCCCCAGCTAAAAAAAATCTCTAGCATGTCTGCAAAAAATAAATAAAACGTGCAGATATTTGTAAAAATTCTGCAGATTCTTTGAAGACATTAAAAAATTGCATTTAATCTTCAATTGATTCTGCAGAGTTTTTGGAGATTTTCATATCAGCATTAAAGTTCACCAACACAATGCAGATATTTTGAAGACAAACAAAAAAAAAAAACTGCAATCTATCTTCAATTTAATTTACAGATTTCAAAACACCATTCAATTTCACCAACAATATGCAGACAAAAGAAAATCTGAATTCTATCTTCACTTTAATGAACAGATTTTCATATCATGATTAAATTTTAATAACAAAATGCAGACATTTCAAAGAAAAAAAAAAAAAAAATCTGCATTCTATCTTTAATTCGGTTTTTAATTTTTTGGAAGATTTTTATAACATCATCAAATAATAATATCCAAAGAATTTTTACTTCCATTACCCGACTAACATAGGTAATGGAAGTATTGTATTCGGTTCAAAAATTCGATATCGAAATTTTACCTAGTTTACATGTTTTAAGGTCTCCTGAGTCCAAAAAAGTGGTTTTTGGCAATTGTTCAGTGTATGTGTGTATGTGTGTGCGTGTATGTGTGTGGGGAATCTTCTGACTATCATATCTCCGAAACTAATAAAGATAGAACTACGAAACTTCAGAATTGAGACAGGTCTGGTAAACAAGTGAATTTTCCAAATTTTGGTGAAAACTGGGAAACCGGAAGTGGGACATCGGAAACCGGAAGTAGGACTATAAGTCCGTATCTCAAAAAACGGCTCTAACGATTTTCTTCAAAGTTTCTCTGTAAACACTCTATTAGATGGCTTTTCGAAAGATATAATTGGTTAGTTGAGGAAAATTGATAGGCACCCTGTATAAATAGCTGAAATTCAGGTTTTGCAAGTGCGTTTCTTTGAAAACGGCTGTACGTATTTTTTTTTTTTTTTCAAACTCGCCATAATAACTCCCTTTTATATATACTTTTGTATGTAATTATTGTTTTCCGGTCATTAATTGAATATGCCAAGTTTTGATAAAAGTTGGTATCTCAAAAACGGCTCTAACGATTTTCTTGAAAATTGTTACCTAAAACCATTTTAAATATGCTTTATCATGTATTACGTGGTTATTACAGGAAAAGTCATCCTGATAAGGTAGGTTATTACTATCTGTTACTAAATTAAAATAAATAAATAAATAAAATAAATAAATGAATAAATAATTGCAAAGCTGTGATTTAAAATTTAAAACAGTAGTAGATTTTCAAAAATATTGAGATATGTATAACATGTTACAAAATTTATTGTATGGAATATTGGTAAAAGTAAGCTGTTTTTTTTTTTTTTTTTATTATTATTATTTTTTTTTTATTGTTATTATCATTAATATCATTTTTTAATTTATATCATTAATATCATTTATTATTATTATTATTTATTAATGATAATATTTATTATCAATAATATTATTTATAAATTCATAATTTGTATTTTAAAAAAATCTTATTTTGTCACTTACAGAGGTCGAATTTAAATAATTTTTGAATTATTTATTTAATGTAGCAGCAATTGTTAAAAAAGGAAAAGCAATTAATTAGTACAAATGTTACCCTTAAAGCTCGAAATTCGTTAATGTGAAGATTAACTAAAATGCCCTGTTAAATTGCGGAATCAAGAGTTTTCCGCATTTAAACTATATAATCTGCACATTAGTGGCTTCTGTATCAGTTCTTCAATTTCCTGTTTCGACATTTACTATGACGTCAAACTGTCAGGTGATTCAGATGCGCGAATAGAGCTTCAAACTTCGTTAATGTGAAGATTAACTAAAATGCCCTGTTAAATTGCGGAATCAAGAGTTTTCCGCATTTAAACTATATAATCTGCACATTAGTGGCTTCTGTATCAGTTCTTCAATTTCCTGTTTCGACATTTACTATGACGTCAAACTGTCAGGTGATTCAGATGCGCAAATGAGCTTCAAACTTCAAACCGAAACTTTTAAACGTTTGCTACTGCTTCCGCTAAATGGATTGTAACGTAAACTCGTAAATTGACAGTAAAGTAATCAAGAGATCTTGATTTGTAATTTGTTACACTGTAAAAAAAATATTTTGATTTTCATATTACTGTGAATAATTAAAGTGAAATAATGCCATGCAATTATGTACTTTCTATCTGCCATTCATTCAAACGAAAAAAAAAGGACAGCTGATTTTTGTTGCGACATTAAAAAAAATGGCGCTTTAGTTCCATATTTATAAAGTCTAGATAGGTAAGTTTGCTAATACTTACTGAAAACTTTAAATTTTCTTAGGTTGTACTTTAAAGTCTATGTAGCATTGTTATATTGACATTGTTAATAATATGTATCACAAATTAGCATTCATTCATGTCTATTTCCCAATATCCTTATTCTTTATTTATTTATTTACTTTTTTTTTTCTGCGTTACTTAAATATATGCTATAAAAATATTACGAGTACATATATATATATATATATATATATATATATATACTGTTTGTTTATTTTATTTTCATATCATCGTAGTTCGTAAATTGTTAGAACATGTATTTACAGCTATAGCTTAAAAAAAAAAAAAACTTTCAACAACTACGTTAATAATAATAATAATAATTTAATCTTAATAAAATGTGACGCAGCATTTTTACTTTCTCTTACCCATAAGGTAGAGAAAGTATTGTTTTAGGGTAAAATTTTCGAAAGTGAGTCTTTGTTATATTTACATGTTTTGAGGTTCCCTGAATACGAAAATCATGTTTTTAGCGAATGGTCTGTGTGTCTGTTATAAGCTATCTCAAGAACAAATAGTAGCAGAATTTTTAAACTCGGTATTCTAAATGTGTATCATATAGGGATGCTACAGTAAGATTTTCGTTGAGATGAAGCAAATGGTTCGTGTACAGGGACACTCAATAGTATTCAAATACATTACGTCTGTGGGGAAAATTGCAGGTAAGTAGAGTTTAACATCTATAGACTGCACTAAATCAAATGAAACGAAAAAATATTTTATGTACTGGAGATAGTCAACTGGGGAAAAAATTTTGTGTATGTAGGAGCATCGCCTCCCCCCCCCCCCAGGGGTCGATCCAGGCAAAATTTGGGTCCCTTTTGCGGCCCCTTCACAAAATTCTACATAGTAAAAAGGGACCCTTCACAAAATTCAAATTCATAAAAAGGGACCCTTCACAAAATTCAAATCCATGAAAAGGGACCCTTCACAAAATTCAAATTCATAAAATGAGTCCCTTCACAAGATTTTTTTTTTTTTTTTTTTTTTAAATGATCCTTTTATTAAATGTTTTCAGTATTATTTTTAATTAATGCCTTAATTTGGCTCAACGAAACTATTAACTTGATATTAAACATTACATAAAGTGATTGTAAAAACGAAAAATTTTACACAATGTTTTACTTTTTCACAAAAATATTTTATATTTCACAAAAATAAATAAAAATTTCACAAAAATATTTTGTTTTTCACAAAAAAGGGACCCAAAAATTAAAACCTGGATCGACCCCTGCCCCCCCCCCCATGAGGGGAGTAAATTTTTATGATGGGTATCTTTCAAAAGAGCTCGCCAATACCTTTAAAGCGAATGGTTGAACTATAAATCTGTGATAATTTAAAACAAAATTATCGATTTTTTAACCTTTAACGGAAAAAAAAAAAAAAATAGATTTTTTTTTTTTTTTTTTTTTTTTTTTTTTTTTAAATATTAAGATTAAAATGGAAGCTTTTTTTTTTAATATTTAGTGTTATACTACTTCTCTAATATGGAAATCCTCTGCATTATCATAAAAGATAATTTTTTTAAATTTTAATAACAGAATTATTTTTTTAATAACCGAATTAAATTCTACATAAATGTAGGTGCATTAATGAACCGGGGTGAGGGGGGCGATAGCCCCCCCCCCTCATACAGAAATAATTATCATATAAAACTTTTCCGAAGCCTAATTTGATTTGTTTAACATAGGTTTACATAACAGTACTTGTTATCTTACCTCTTAATCTCCAATCTGTATTTATAGTATTAAATTTCACGGTAAGAGAAAGTCGTGTGAGTGACACACCAGATTATTTACTTTCTCTTACCCATAAGGTAGAGAAAGTATTATTTTAGAGTCAAATTTTCGAAAGTGAGTTTTTGTTATATTTACATGTTCTGAGGTCCACTGAATACAAAAATCATGTTTTTAGCGAATGGTCTGTCTGTGTGTGTCTGTCTGTTATCAGCATATCTCAAGAACAAATAGAAGCAGAAATTCCAAACTTGGTATTCTAAATGTGTATCATATAGGGATGCTACATTAAGCTTTTCGTTGAGATTCAAAAGTATTCAAATAAATTACGTCTATGGGGGAAATTGCAGGAAAGTAGAGTTTACCATCTATAGACTGCACAAAACCAAATGAAGCGAATATATATTTTTTGTAATAGAGATGGTCAACTGGGAAATTTTTTTTGTGTATGTAGGAGCCTCGCCGGTGGAAGTCCCCCCTCGAGGGGAGTAAATTTTCATGATGGGTATCTTTCAAAAGAGCTCGCCAATACCTTTAAAACGAATGGTTGAACCATCGATCTGCGATAATTTAAAATAAAGTTATGAAATTTTTTCATTTTTACCAAAAAAAAAAAAAAAAAAAAAATTTAATGTAATATTGAGAATATTGAACTTTTTTTGATTTTTAGTGTTATACGACTTCTCTAATATGAAAATCGTCTGCATTATCATGGAAGATATTTTTTTTTAAATAATTTTAATAAATTATTTTTACTGAGTGAATTTGTATAGGAAATTATAGAAGAAAGTCATGTGGTGGCTACAACACACTAGTTATTTGTTGTTAGTGGATGTGCTTTACTAATTAATTTACCATTTCCAGAAAAGTTGTTAAGGAATTGTAATAAATTCCTCATAGAGATATGGTAAATAATGTATGTTTTAAGCTAAATATTCATAGCTTGTTTTTTGTTATATATACACATTCTGAGACTTCCTGATTACCGTAGTCAAGTTTGTTAACGTTTGATCTTTGTCTGTGTCTCTTAGAATAACTTAAAAACGAATAATTTCAGGAGATCCAAATGTTGTATTTTGAAGTTAATAATAGAAGTTTGTTGCGGGAAAAGTTTGATCAAGATTGAAAAGTTTCAATGAATGTTGCGTGTAAAAATTGTCTGTATTATTTTAAGTAAACTTTTAATTTTAATAACGGGATTAAATTCTATATAAATGTAGGTGCATTAATGAAACGGGGTGTTGACCACAGAACTAATTATCCTATAAAACTCTTCCGAAGCCTAATTTGAATTGTTTAACATAGTTTTACATGACAGTACTCGTTATCTTACCTCCTTATCTCCAACCTGTATTTATACTATTAAATTTCAGGGTTAGAGAAAGTCGTGTGAGTGACACACCAGATTATCATTTTTCTTTTTATACGTTACTATTTTTCGTTAAAAAGATATTAAATATTTCATTTTAATTTTACAAGTATTAAAATCAGCAATTTTGTATAATGTAGAGCCATTTTAAATATTTCTTTTTAGCAGTAGAATGAATGTAAAGTGGTATGTGGATTTACTACTTTTCATTTTTATTTATTTATTTTGAGATTGAAGATATTTTGTTTATTTACGCGATAAATAAGTTTGCAGGTGTGAATTTACCCCCGATATTTTGTTTATTTACGCGATAAATAAGTTTGCAGGTGTGAATTTACCCCCATTTTATTTATTTATTTTGCAAAGATATTTCATAAATACGGAAACTAGACAAAAATTTTGTAGAAGAAAAAGTTTAGAGTTAGAAGTATCAGAAGAAATAATGCGAATATTCAGATATGACGAGAAAGACAGGATTAGTTGGACTCATTTGCAGATAATCATTATTTATTTAAAAAAAAAAAAAAATTATATGTGTAAATGAGTTTTCTTGATGCTTCATTTCTGTCTGCCTGCTAACTTCTAAGCTGAAGAAAAGTAATACATGAGGTGTGTAAACATTTTTGTTATTATTATTATTATTATTTTCTGAAGCAGTTATAAACATGTTTATATAAATAAAAAAATGTTAAATAAATATTTAAATCGAGGATATGCGATTTACGTATTTTAAAAAAGTATGTTTCACTTATGTTTTAAATTTGAAATATATTAAAATTTCTTTTTTGTTATTATTATTATCATCGTTATTATTTTGTTAAACAAAGTGATTTTTAGGCATTAAAAAAAATTTCACATTTATTAGGAATAATTAATGGAGAAAAAAAAATATAATTTTCATTATTTTGGGAAAAAAGAAAAGTGATATATTTTACAATTGAATGTTTAATTATAATAATATTCGATAAATAAATTTTGAAAAATTTATCTCGTCTTTTTTTTTTTTTTTTTTTTTTTTTTTGTTGTAATATTATTCTAATTTACTTATTTTTTGAATTCAATATGTTCTTTCTGCACATTCAGTATGTTCGTTTATATTTTTAATATGATATAAATTATACTAAATTGTCTTTGAAAATAAGAAATAAAATATTTACAAACATAGTTTTTTATTTTTTTTATTTTTCATGTATTACAGTAAATGTGACTTACATTTAACATGCTTTATTTTTTATTTTCAAAGATTAATTTAAAAAAGATCTAAAACTTCTACAGTTTATGTTTTACAGGAATAAAAACTCGTGTGAAAAAGTCAAATTCAAGTTATTATATTTCGGGATGCATCTGTGTTTACTATACAATTTTTTTTAGCTAATAATTATGCAAAAATTATTAACTTTTTTTTTTTTTTTTTAATTATTAAATTTGATGTTAATATTTTCGACATTTGATGTTAATATTTTGCTACACAGGTGCAGATGATAGTCTGAAGGTACTAAAACTTTTTAACCAACGTTACTTTTAGGCTTTTAATCCTGTGAATCTTTCGCTCAGGACCCCCCGCATCCTCAGATAGGGAAGACCTACACAGTCGACGTAGGTTCTTGGAGTGTTTTTTCTCTCAGTGTTTGTCGCTTCTTCGATGGGGAAACGCCCATGCTGTCTACGTTGGCTTTACTAGGCTCGTTGCCAGCATTCAGAGAATTAGTATTTTTAATGATTTAAAATTTTTATGATAAAAACCATAAGTTGGGTTTTTGTAGTCCGATTTTTTTTTAAGTAATTGAATATTATGTTCACATTTTCGGTCTGAGCGTTATTTTTAGCTAATGCTGTGGGTAGTATATTTTTCTTAAACTTAATGTTTGAGAAAGTGCTTTATTCTGCTACTAATTTTTCGCTTGTTATGTAACAAGCGAAAATTTAGTAGTATAATAAATAAAGCACTTTCTCAAATATTAAGTTTAAGAAAAATATACTACCCACAGCATTAGCTAAAAACGCCCAGACCGAAAATATTAACATAATATTCAATTACTTAAAAAAAAAATTGCACTGTAAAAACCCAACTTATGGTTTTTATCATAAAAATTTGAAATCATTAAAAGTACTATTTTTGTGAATGCTGGCAAACGAGCCCAATAAAGCAAACGTTGACAACATGGGCGTTACCCCCATCGAAGAAGCGACAAACACTGAGAGAAAAAACACTCCAAGAACCAGCGTCGACCGTGTAGGTCTTCCCTATGTGAGGATGTGGGGGCTCCTGAGCGAAAGATTCACAGGATTAAAAGCCTAAAAGTACCGGTTAAAAAGTTTTAGTACCTTCAGATTATCTGCACCTTTTTATATGCAGATTTTCTGCAGACAAATGTTCCAAATACCTTCAAATTGTCTGCAATGTTTCTTTTGCAGAATTTCTGCAGATTTATTTTGTAGATTTTCTGCAAATAACTATGTTCCAAATACCTAAAAATGGTCTGCATTTTTTTTTAAAGATTTTCTGCAGACATTTTTTAGCTGGGTCAAAACTACAACTTTCAAAAGTATAACTAATGCACATATGTTTTTTGTACTTTTGTGCCGTAACTACAGTCATGACAATATTTCGTCCACAAATTTATTTTGTAAGGCAGAGATAGCTGAAATGACAATTGGCTGTAATTTAAAACCACTTTTTCACTAAAATAGATCTAATTGATACTGCCCTATCAAAACTGGGCCAGAAAATATACAATCAATTTTTTACATACACACAAAAAAAAAAAAAAAAAAAAAAAAATTAAGCATAATTTTTTTTCTTTGTGAGGTGTGTGTGTGTGAGGGGGGGGGGGGATTTTAGTTTAGACTGTTTTTAGAAAATGTCTGTCTCTGTGTGTGTGTATCACAAATTTTGTGGACGCTGTATCTCACGAACCAATGAACGAAATTTAACCAGACTTGGTGTTTAGTTGGACCCTGACATTAACTAGTGCTGATTAGATTTATGGAACAATGGCTCAACAGGTGGTGCTGTGATCGCATTTTTCTAAATTTTCAACATGACAATATAGGACAAAATTTCGTATAAATGTACATAATGAGAGTTATTTTAATCGTGTGATTGTAAAATTAATATGAATTATTGATAATAGTAGTAGTTAACTAGGGGAAAAAATTTGCATGGGTGGCATCGCTCCTCCCCCCCCCCTCAGGGTTAAGTACCCCCGGGGGGAGTAAATTTTCAATATGGGTATCTTTCGAAAGATATCGTCAATACCTTTAAAACTAATGGTTGAACTATAGATCTGTGATAATTTAAAACAAAGTTATCCATTTTTTCCTTTTTTTTTTTTCTTTTAACGAAAAAAAAACTTGGAAAGAAGTCATTTCTTTTGATTTGGAAAAAAACTGACATCTTTCGGCATTTAGTGATAATTCTATCAGATAAAAATCTTCTGCATTTATAATTGAAAAGAATTTGATAATTTAATTTTTATAGTATAAGTTTTGTGTAACATTATATAGAAGAAAGTCATGTGGTGGCCACATCCTACTAGTTTTTAGTTTAATATCGTCTGAAACTTCTATATGTTTTCTTATATATTCTTTTTACAGCCTCTTCCTGTTATTAAAAGTGTTTGTTGGCATTTGCTGAAAGACTGAAAAGTAATATAGATTACCTTAAATCAAAATAGTAGGAATTGAGGAAAAAGTAAGTCAATTCCACATTATATAATTAATAGTTTAAATAATAAAAAATAAGTAAATTTAAAAATCGAAATAAAAAATAAAGATTTTATTGATGGGAGTTTTATCCGACAATTTTTTAAATTATTTTTTAAGGGAGGGGAGGACGGTTTGTATTCTAAACCGTCCAATGTTATTAATTTTGCTTTCTGAAATTTTTGAAAATCTGCTTGCGTGTGTATATGTATGCATATATATGCACAAGTTAAAAAACCGCAATGTAAGAAAAAGAAAACTATTGTTGCAGTTGCCGAGCAATGGTAATAGAGGGGTGGGTTGGGGGACAAATTAAATTTTCTGACAAGTTAATATTTTTCAGAATACAGTTTGATATTTAAGAATTCAAAGTACAGAGTGTATATTAAATTGAGTGAGGAAATGTCTAAATTAATACGAAATTTTATCCAGGCTGTTATACGTTGCGGACTAATTTATATCTCAAAATAACCGATCCACATAAAACGTTACTTTTAAGTACAAAATCCAACTGTATTTTTGAATTATCTTGGATGAATATACCATAATCATAAGCATGCCAAGACTGCGGTTACATGTTTATGTAGGGAGGCGGACGCAGAAAATTGTGGAGCAACTGCAATTTAAAAATACAGTTTCACTGAAATATAGCTAATAGACAGTGTTGCCAGACTTGGGGACTTTTTTATTCAACTATCACCAATAATTTTGAGAGGGGGAATTGGACATACATAATAGTCGATAATAGTGATTAAGCAACTGTTACAATAAAAATTTAGAGGTGAATGTTGAATAAAAAAGTCCCCAAATCTGGCAGCGCTGCTAATAGATTCTGCTTAATAATGCATTGTCAAAAAACTTTCAGACAAGTTTTTTCATTGACAGAAATAATTTTTCTTAAACATGTTTTTTCTTTTCCTTCTTTGTAAGGGGAAGATTTTAATAACTGGACAGTTTTTAATTCGGAGTATTATAAAGTTAAGAGAGTGCTTGGAACTAAGGCCGAGTCCCCCAGTTTCTAACATTTGTTAAAAAAAGAAGAAAAAAAAAAGGGGGGAGATGTCTTTTAAAAGCTCGGGGATAAAGTATTTTCAAAGTAGGCCTAATACCTACAGCAGTTAATCGGCCTTATTCCCAAATCCAATCCAATTCATACTTGATTTTAATATAAAATACTTCAAAAATATTCCTGTTACACTAGCGTTCATAAAATGGTGCTTAAATATCGTATGATTTCATTATATAAGTGATTTTTTCCTGTATTAATGATTTAAAATACCATGTATATCTACTATTATTTTCTTTAGATGATTTTTTATTAGATTCTATTTAGATGGAGTATATAAGATACACTTTAAAATTCGCTTATGTATACTTAATTTTTTTTTTTTAGTGCCATGGAATTACAATCCTTTCTTTTTATTATTTGCTTAAAATGTCATAGGATGCAGATTTCGTTTTAAAAATTTATAGTTAAAGTGTTTTCCTACAATAGTAATTTTTCATCATTTTCCTTTTTTCTAGTTATAATGGAAATTGATCCTGATATAAGAAACGAAACAAGTTGTCTAAGAAATATGAAAATAGAAAATGCCGTAAAATACCCTCATCAAAGACATTTACAAATACCAAATATTTATCCTGTTAAAGAATTTTTCACCATTTATCTTTTATTAATCTCATTTAGAAAAACAAGATACATTCAGTGTTATGTTAGTAAAATAAAGTTTAATTTAAATCTAATTCAGTATGTTTTATTTTTTAATTATTTTTAATTGTATGTTTTCTTTGCAGCAAAGATGTTTTTCTTCTTAGTGAGCTTTTTGCAATGATTCTAGTAAATTACCAGGATGCTGCTTTCATGTGTAAAAGCGTAGAATTTGTTTCTTCTTTAGATCCTTTTTTTGTAGAAGAAAAATGTTTTAAAATTTGTTTTTGTAAAGAAAAATAAAGTCAAAATATTTTTAATTCAAAATAATCTAATGGTTTCTTTAACAAAAAGTTATATATTTTAAAAATTTGAATTTATGGAACTAGTGACGAAAACCAAAAGAGTACCCGATTTTCATCTGCATTGAACCCTAAATTAATATTTAAAAATATTAAAAGCTCTATATTTCTTTATATACTATTTAATACGTACGAACATTTTCTCTCCACTTGCCGTCTATTTAAAAATATTTATATCCCAGAAACTGAAGTAATTAAGGAAATTATTCTACACATTGCAATGAATTAATTATAAAAAATAAAATTATTTAGGTATCGAACCTTTAATATGTTCCTATACTTCTAAGATTACGTATTAGAAATCTGATCTGAAATGAGAATTTTTATTTTCTAATAAAATATTTTTTAGAAACCAATTTTATTGAAAACAGAATATTGAAAAATGTTCAAAATTTGTTACAGTTTGAAATAAAATTTGCATCAAATTTGTTAGTCTTGATTTAAGTGACAAGTTATGCTTTGCATTAATATGTTGCACAAATTTACTTTTTTAATAAACTACCAAAATTGTATGCATAGTTTTTAGAGAGACCTTTATATGGAAATAAATTAGAAAATTTTTTCTTCAGCTAATATAAAAATCAATGTGAGTATTTAAAAATTCAAATTCATTTACTACACTACCTTTCCATAAATGACCGGACACTTTCGATTTCAGATGCGTTTTAAAATAACTCAAAAAGTACTATACAAATCATCTTGAAACTTCAGGAGTGTAAAAAACATGTTGTACCTCATGTACTTCAGTTATTTATTTGTGCCAAAAGTGAAAAGAAGACCAGTAAAAAATTAAAGAAAAATAAGAGTATTTGGCATCACCCAGTATAAAGTAATGCTCGAAATACAATCTGGCTGTGGCACATGATTATGGGGCTCATCCTCATTTTCTGTATAAATTTTTAAGTCTCTACCGCATGTAATCAGGGAGATATAAAGATTTCTTTAAAAAATTGCTGAACTTTTTTTTTTTTTTTTTTTTTGCTATAACATGCAAGGTATTAAATCCAGTACAAAGCTATATTCGGAAAACCCAATATACAACATTAGACACAACATACTGCAATCAGAATGAAAAAAATATTAAATATATAATGAAATGTGAGCATTTTTACTAAATAATTTTTAACTGCGTATGACTAAGTTTTAGCTAAATTTCAATTGTATAATTTAGTAGCCAAATGCATTGAACTACTTATATAAAAACTCCAAACAAGTATTGTGTAAACTCAAAAAGTTCTACGCCAAAGAATGAACTGGTCTTCAGTTTCTCTCGAAGAAACGCTAAAATATAAGGAGTTTTACTCACATTTTTATTTTAATTCCATGAACGGTAATGCAATTTTCTGTGATTGTAAATAAATATTGGGAAAGCCCTCTTAACAATTTCTTTGTTGGGGAACAACTGAAATTCAGTTTATTCTATGACGTAGAACTTTTTGAGTTTACATGATTTTTGTTTGGGGTTTTTACATAAGTAGCTCAATAAATTTGACTGTTAAATTTTGAAAAGGAAATGTCACTGAACATTTACGCATGCGCAGTTAGAAATTTAGTAAAAATACTCATATTTCATTAGATATTTAATATTTTTTTCATTGTGATTGCAGTATGCAGTGTTTATTATTGTATGTCGAGTTTCCTGAAAATAACTTTGCACTGTCTTTTCATACTTTGCGTGTTATAGCTAAAAAAAAAAATGGAAAATCTTTTGCAATTTTTTAAAGAAACCTTTATCTCCCTGATTATATGCGGTAGCGACATATAAACTTAGAGTTAATGAGAAAGAGTCCTTTAATCACATGCTACTACCAGATCGTATTTCATGCATTAATTATTACAGGGTGAAGCCAAATACTTTCATTTTACTTTAATTTTTTTTACCGGTGCTCCTTTCACACCTCTGAAGTTTCAAAATGATTTGGTTAACATTTTTTGAAATACCTTTAAAAATGCCTGAAATCGAAAGTGTACGGTCATTACGGAAAGGTAGTGTACCTAACAAATTTTTAGTACTTCTTCCTTCCCCCCCAATTTAGACCCCCCCTTTTTAACCCTTTGAGTGCTGAATACTTTGAATCATTTTTGCCGGGCGCGTATTTGCGTCCATAGTCCATACTGATAACATCTGCTAAGGGCGTAATTGCGTCCATAGTCCATACTGATAACATCTGCTAAGCGCGTATTTGCGTCCATAGTCTATATTAATGACTTTCGCTGGACGCGTATGTGCGTCCATAGCACTCAAAGGGCATAATGCATTTTAAACGGTTAGTGTTCTAATTACATTCTTAATTGTTTTAAGTTAATATCTAATCAAAATGTAATATATATATATACATATACTTGTTAATTTTTTTTTTTTTTTTTTTTTAAGTGTATTTACAAAGTGGATGTATGTTTTAAATGAAAGAAACTTAGGTTGTTAACACAGATCTATAAATATAATGTTGGCAAAATTTAATTTTTTTTAGTTGATACCTATATTTTTAATGTGCTGAAGCCGAAAAGAAAGCCAATTTTCCTCTGTTACACATAGCCTTTGCCAATACAGGGTGTCTACCGACACAATTCCTTCTCTTTCGGTAGTTTCTAGTATGATTCCATGATTAATTGTATTCAGTCATGGAATCATACTATAAAAGTAACCGTATAATTATATTGGTGGAAGAGTCATGAAAAAAAAAAAAGACAGCGCACCCTGTATTGATAAAAATATGTGATAGAGTAAAATCTAGTTTCGGTTTCAGCCGAGCAAAAACCTTCAATATCAGTCATAATTATCAAATCAATATTTTAGATTTAGACCTGTGAGATCTTTCACTATTCAGTCATATTCTACATATTGAGTCATATTCTACATAAATGAGGGAATTAAGTTTTTATTTTGGTATGGACTAAATATAACCGAGCAATATTAAGCAAACATATGACATATTTTGCAATTATTTCTGATAATTTTATTAGAAGTACCATAATATAAATCAGCTTCTTTTTTAAATTTTTAACCGACTTCAAAAAAAGAAGGAAGGTTCTCAATTCAAACCGTATGTTTTTTTTATGTTTGTTAGCTCATAACTTCTGAACGGATGCTCCGATTTTGATACTTTTTGATTTGTTGAAAAGGTCTTGGTCTGCAATAGGTCCCATTGTAATATCTTTACGATCTAAAGAAAATACAGGGTGCCCAAAAAAATCAGTTCCAACTCTTTTAACTGCTAAACGGCTGCAGCTATAGTGATAAAAATGGTATGTAAGTATAGTAAAGTGGCCCTGCAGTACAAGGTTAACCGTTTGCTGCGCCACCTGGTGGAAAATAGTGGAGTTAGTGTTCCTATCTCGAAAAGGGTTCTAGAGAAAAAAAGTTAATTAGAAAGTTGAAGATTATCATCGATTTAGTACAAAAAGATAGTTTAGACATTCATGCTAGCGTTTCTATCTCGGAAACGGTTCAAGACAGGGGAAAAAAGTGAATTATAAAATTGCAGAGCATCATCGATTTAGTACGAAAAGATAGTTTTGACATTGATGCTAAAAGTACAAGGCTAAAAACGTGCCTTTTTTTGTTCGCAATTTCTTACACTATACACACTTGAGCTACATTGCTCACGTAGTAGCGTAGCTGGTGAGACATACGCTATATAGTTCAAAATACAGTTACTTGATACTTTTTGCTTTGTTGTAGAGATCTTGGTCTGAAGTAGGTCCCATTATAACATCTTTACAATCTAAAGAAAATAAAGCGCCATCTGGTGAAAAACAGCGGCATTAGCGCTCCTATCTCAAAAACGGTTCAAGATGGGAGAAAAGTTAATTACGAAGTTGTAGAGTATCATCGATTTACTACGAAAAGACAGTTTTTAGACATTATTGCTAAAAATAGAACGCTTAAAACGTGCAATTGTTTGTTCGCAATTTCCTACACTGTGCACACTTGAACTACGTTGCACGCTTTACAGCGTAGCGGATGACACGTATACTCTGTGGTTCAAAGTACTGTTACTGTAAGCGGTGACATCGACTAGCGCAAAGTCGTTTTCAACCAACTTCAGAAAGAAGGGTGTTCTTAATTCTTGCTATGTGTTGTTGTTGGTGTTTGTAAGCTTATAACTTCGTAAGAAATGCTCTAAATAACCGACATCAAAAAGGAGGAGGTTCTCATTTCAAAGCGTATGTTTTTTTGTTTTTGTTTTTGTTTGTTAGCTCATAACTTCTGAACGGATGATCTGATTTTGATACTTTTTGTTTTATTGTAAAGGTCTTGGTCTGAAATAGGTCCCATTGTAAGATCTTTACGATCAAAAGAAAATACAGGGTGCCCAAAAAAGTCAGTCCCGACTCTTTTAACTGCTGAACAGCTGGAGCTATAGTCATAAAAGTGGTATGTAGGTACAGTAAAGTGGACATGTGCTACGCGATTCAACCGCCTAAAACGCCACCTGGTGGAAAAAAGTTTAGTTAGCGATCCTATCTCGGAAACGCTTCAAGAGAGGGGAAAAAAGTGAATTATAAAATTGCAGAGCATCATCGATGTAGTACGCAAAGATAGTTTAGACATTAATGCTAAAAACAGAACGCTTAAAACGTGCATTTGTCGTTCACAATTTCCTATTTTGTGCACACTTGAAAAACATTGCATATTTTGTAGCGTAGCGGGTGACATTTATGCTATGTAAAATTCAAAGTATGGTTATTGTAAGCGGTCACATCCATTAACGCATACGCGTTTTAAGCCGACTTTAAAAAGGAAGAGGTTCTCAATACAAACCATGTTTCTCGTTGTTGTTGTTGAAATTTGTTAGCTTATAATTTCGTAAGAGATGATTTAATTTTATTACTTTTTTTGTTGTCGTAATGATCTTGGCCTGAAATAAGTTTCATTAGGATTTCATTAAGATATAAACAAATTACAGGATACTCACTAAAGTCTGTTCTCATTCTAACTGCTGAACGCAAGCAGCTACACAGGTAAAAGCAGTGTGTAAGTATTGATGTTGAAACTTCTGTCTATCAGCTGCAATGCATATTTTGCTCTTTGTTTGAACTTTACGCTGCGCAATTTCCAGCGCAGCGGGTGACACGTATTTACTGTAAAGTTCAATATATATGCCTAACAGAATTTTTGGTTACGAATACAGCATGTCCTTTCTTTACATTTCTAAAGACTTTTTATTTTAACGTATGTTCGTTCAATAGATAGTTTTTTAGTCATATCCGATAAAGGTAAGAAAAGTGACACAATTTAAAAATGCAGCATTTGAGAAAAATCAACTTAAAAATAACTTGACTAGAATAAAACTGGCACAACTGTCTCTCGAGTGGATAACTTTCTGGATGGAGATGCAACTTTTTTGTTCACATTGGGTGCATTTAATGCATTTTTCAGTGACATAAACCATTTTTTGAGTAATGTCACTTTTCTTGGAAGTTGTGATTTGTGAAACTTCCGTCGAACGTCTTCTGATGCTCTGCTATATAAATAAGTTTTCACTGAAAAGAGATAAATAAAATCTTTTTGTAAAAAAATAGAACCGACTCCAAAAAGGAACTACTATTCAAACAACTAAAAATGAAAGAAAATTGGCAGAAAATGGAACTGTAGATTGCGCCTAAAAGTATAAAATAATTTCCTTCGCCAAACAACCTATAACACTACAATTAATCATAACTTTTGAAGTCGGCGCAAAATTAAATAAAAATTGATACCTTTATTCAATACAAAAAACTAATCCTATTCAAAATACACGTCTCACATTGTTACCTGCAAAACGCAGCCGAAAACTACTTTGATTCAAGAAAACAAATAAGATTTCGTAAGCAGCAAAAGTTGGCGAAGATGCTGGTATCTGACGCCCTTGGTGAACGAAAAATCACAAAATTATCTGGCAAACATATTTAATTTCTTTGGGATATCTTGATTATTTTAATAAGGTATATCAAGAGAGTAATCAAGAATATGAAACAATACATCGTACAATATATATTATGAAAATATACATCTTGCGTGTATATTTTTGCCTTACGTTTTTATCGCCAAATTCAAAAGCAATCAAGGATGATCTAACTTCGTAGAAACATAAATACCGCATTGTGAAGAATGTTGACTGTTCTATGTAGATGCTACTAATGGACCAATTGTATGCAGGGATAAAATAATAAAGGAAACATGAAAATGGATCATTCGAGACAACAGCATTTGTTGCTACCGATCTAAAGACAAACCTTTAAAAATTAATTAAATATTATTTAATTTTGCGCCGACTTCAAAAGTTATGATTAATTGTAGTGTTATAGGTTGTTTGGCGAAGGAAATTATTTTATACTTTTAGGCGCAATCTACAGTTCCATTTTCTGCCAATTTTCTTTCATTTTTAGTTGTTTGAATAGTAGTTCCTTTTTGGAGTCGGTTCTATTTTTTTACAAAAAGATTTTATTTATTAAAAGTTTAATGTATGCAAAATGTACCCCAACGTTAATAAAAATTGTAGTTAAAAACCTGTTAAAGCGCATAATTACAAATCCTACCAAAGGTAATACAAGCTTAACCAACTTTATACCTCTGAATTTGAATGTAGTTTTGATAAAAAATATATAGCATGTCTATATATATACTAAAGTCTGGTCTTCTTGTCCCATCAATTTCCGAGGAATTCTTATCTCAAAGTTTGAAGGTGGGAGGTGCGAAGTTCGATCTCAGGTTGAGATTTTCAGACTGCCCATTCGAAATTTTCCAAGGTTTTCTTAAAAAACTTTTGTAAATAAGGGATGGAACACCTTAGAATGACCTACACATAAGACATTCAATACAGGCCTAGAACTCAGGAGTAACCAATGTGATTTTACCACCACAATAATATTATAATATTAATATATTTAGAAGCCTATTCAAAACGGCTATGAATTTACAAGTGCAAAAACATCCAACTTTAACTTTCTTTTCCTTAAGTTGAATAAGAATCTGTACTTATGTAACGTATTTACTAGATTATTACCTATATTCATGAAGATAAACTTACTGTTGGATATTTTTGTACTTGTAAATTGATAATAATGGAATTTATTTTAAGTATATGCCAATTTAGAGTGTCTTCGATGCGCTTTGAAACATACTAATATTTAATCGGCGTTAGTTAAAGCCGATTGGATGTGCTAGGTTACTAGACCTGTGAGGATTGCCGTAAGTGTAGGTCTTTCTAAAATGTCTTATTCCATCGAAAATCGCAACCTGGGATCGAACTATGCACCTTCCGCCTTCAAACGTTGAGAGTAGAGCTTCTCAGCCAATGGTGGGGCCTTCAAATATTAGGTATTTTTACATGGATAAATTTACTGAGATTTTCATAATATTATATACGAAATTTACGGAGACTTGAATGTTCTTACGTATGTAATTTTACAGAGACTTGGATGCTCTTATGTATGTAATTTTACAGAGACTTGGATGCTCTTCCATATGTAATTTTACAGAGATTTGGATGATTTTACATATGTAACCTTACAGAGACGTGGTTATTTTTACAATGGTAAATTTACAGAGACTTATATGCTTTTACATGCTCGAATTTACGGAGACTTGCATATTTTTACATATGTAGATTTACAGAGACTATGATGTTTCACAGATTTAAATTTACAGAGACTTGAATATTTTGATCTATGTAAATTTACAGAGACTATGATTGATTTACAGAATAGTTTCTCTGCATTTTGACAGAATCTCTTTTTTTTAATTCTCTGTAAATTTACGTAAGACTTAATATAATTAATTACCAATAGATTCTCTGTAAATTTACAGAAAGATTTTTAACAGTGTACCTTCATGAAATTAAAATATGTTATTCAAGTTCACTATTGGACGTTCCCTATTGAAAATGGAGATTATACCTCCACTGGTTTGTGTACAGGGACACCCGAAAGTATTTCAAAGCATTCCCAAGCAGCACCGAAACGTTCTCTGAACGTTCAAATATTGTTCTGCAAACACGTTCTAAGAACGTTCCCTTTGAACGTGTTATAGACGTCTATTTGTCCATCTTGAAGACGTACAATAGTACGGTTCAGGGAACGTTCAATGAACGTGTAGCTATCACCATCGGTGTTATAGAAGCGTTCAGAGAACGTTCTATGTATACGGTCTCAGAACGTTCTAAACGTTTTTAGAACGTTTTCAAAACGTTATACACATTTTCAGAACGTTCTAGAAAACATACTGTAAACGTTCTAAAATAGTGTAGAAACGTTCTGAAAACGTTCTATACACACGTTCTCACAACGTTATGTAAACAACTTTTGAACGTTCTTTGAACGTGCTAAAAATGTATTTCATGTATAATAAAATGGAACAACTCGCAACAATTGTTTCGGGTCGAAAGAAGACACGACCCTTCGTCAGACGAACATAATAGGCACGAGTGCTGCAAATACAAGAGCTACGTTGCAGATTTTTTGCAGCACTCGTGCCTACTTTGTTCGGTTGATGAAGGGTTGTGTCTTTTCTCGACCCGGAACAATTGCTTCGAGTTCTTGAATTTTATAGTGTCAAGTTTTGCACTTGTTATTTTCTTATTTTTTTCTTTTTTTCCTTCCTTTCCTTTATTTATCTTTTCTTTTCTTTTTTCTTTCTTCTGTAGTTTTTCTTTTATCTTTTTATTATTTTTTTTTTCATAAATATTGTCTTAGTTATTATAAAATTTTACATACATGCATTGAAATATGGTATAACAAAAGATCAAGTATTTTGAATATTCTAGATAAATATTTGAATTCAAAAACAAATAAATAAATAAATTCAAGTTCTGGAATATTTTGAAAATTTTTAAGATAATATGCCCCCTGCTAACTAATTATTATTCCCCCCTAGATTTTGCATCATTATAATTTAACTATTGAATATAACCATATTTGGATATTAATTTTAATAAGTTAACGACCCTCTTCACTTACCGTCGCCGGTAGCCCGAGCCAATGTTATTCTATGGGGAAATTTTCTTTACAAATAACTTATAACTAATACATATTTTTAAATTCTGTTTTCACATTCAGAAGATTCCCAACTGTTAAATTGACGGACCTTTTTTGAAAAAGTATTTTTTTTATTTTTAATATTTTATTTTGAAATTGCAAAATGAAAAAAATTCACATATTGAAATGAAAATTCGTATTTTGCAGCTTCGAAGTAAAATATAAAAAAATTAAAAAAATAATTTTTTAAAAAAGATCCGTCAATTTAACAGCTGGGAATTTTCATAATGTGAAAACAGAATTTAAAAATATGTATTACTTAATAAGTTATTTGTAAAGAAAAATTTCCCATTGAATAACATTAGCTTCGGGTTCCAGCGGCGGTGAGTGAAGAGGGCCCTTAAGCAAAAAAATTTAAAAATATTTATGTCTAAATTTTGAAACTTACTGCAAACTTTTAGCATTCAAACACAAAAGTATTTTATTAAATTTTAAATTATCAATGAAATCTCAAATTAATGCCCAGATATGTTACATATTCTATCTTTAAACTATAATACTGCACAATCAATGGAAAACAAAAAATAAAAATTAGTTAAAAGAAGTACACAAGTGTACAAAATTTAAACAATAAACTGTTTTCTTTTTTTTTTTCCCACATAATTCTTAAACAAATAAACACAGATGTATAAAATTTGGATAGTATGTTTTTTAAAATACCATAAATCGAATTTTATATAACTTTAGCATAAGTAATAATTTTTAAACTAAATATCAGTAAATTTTTCTCAAAAGTAAACATTGAAAAAATGAAAAATTTCAGCAATTTTAGAAAAGAAAACTTAATGAAAAATGGTCATTAAGATGCATTACAGATAGGTTAAAAATGTACGCGCATATATGCGTTAGATTAAAACCGTATATTTCTTCATGTAGTCACTTTTTTGTTTCTTCTTTTTTCTTCACTTTTTCGCGTGTGAATAATTTTTTTAAAATTTTACATAGAAATATGAAAATCGGATAAGGCGTTCATTATTAAACTATTTATCGACATTTTTATTATTTTGGTGATGATCACAGTTTATACAAATTAGTAATTATTATTATTAGTTTTTTTTTCATAAATTCCGTTATTAAAGTAAAAGAAAAGTGAACACAAAAAATAAAATCAGGATCTTGTTTAACATTTGATAGCATGTGCGTCTTCACTTGTCTATAATGCATCATTAACACAATTTTTCATTAAGTTTTCTTCGCTAAAATTGTTGAAATTATTAATTTTTTCCAAAGCTTACTTTTGAGAAAAATTAATAATTATTAGTTTTAAATTATTACTTATTCTAAAGTTATGTAAAATTCGATTAATGATATGATAACGAACATGACATCCAAATTTTATGTCCCTGTGTTTATTTGTTTAAAAGTTATGCATAAAAGAAGAAAATGGGAAAGCAGGTTTGTTCCTTTAATTTTGAACAGCGGTGTATTTTAAATACGTTTAAAAATATAAAAAATAAAAAATCATTATTTTTGTTTTGTTTTTTTATTTAAATAGATTACGTGAAATTTACTTAATATTTTCATATTTCAAATCATACGTATGCGAAATTTATTTAAATTATTGATTTTGAGTTTATAAATTTTACATACACATGCAGTGAAATATGACAGTATAAAGTGTGGTGAAACATTTTGAAAAATAAATAAATAAATAATTAAAAGTTTATTCTGTAAACAAATAAATAAATAAAATAAATAAACTTCAAAATTTAAAACATTTAGCAATATTAAGATTCACCTTAGTAACTATTTCTTTTTTAATACTTCTCCCTGCTTTTACATTTCTACAGTGTAATGTAAAATGTAAACATAAATGATCAAATCTATCTATATATTTCTTTAACGTGGATCAGTTGCAATTAATTTTTGCCGAAACGATATAGTAGTGTAATTATTGAAATACGCGACGAAGATAAAAAATAATATTTAAAAATGAACAAAATTTAAGCATGCGGACTCAACTCAATGAACTAATAAGAAAAAATTACGAAATTTGTCTGCTTTTATTATTTTATGGAAAACTGTATTTTTAAAAATTGCTTCTTCAATCTTTATAAGCGTCATTTTAAACATAGAAATACTTTAAAGATTATACAGAATATGAATAATTGTCATAAATTGACTAAAAATCATAAACATAAAAATATAATCAAAATAAGAATTATTATTTTTTTTTTTAACAAAATATACCAAAATAAATAAAAAGTCATCACCAACATCACGACAAAAATTTAAAAGGCATCATGGAAATCCTATACTATAACTGTACTGCCTGCGAAAGTATGAAACTGGGCCTTCAACCATGAATTTTACTTTGAAACCTTTCTTTGAATGATCTTGGTCTCACTATTGCACAATATTAATTTGGTACTAATAATAATTTGGCTTCTGGTAAATTAAAATTTTAATTAGATGGAGAATTCGGTATAATATTTATGAGTTTCAAATTTTAAAAGTAAATAAGAAAAGAAAAGTGCGAAAAATTCGCATGGGTTTGCTAGTTTAAACTACAACGTTGAACTGTAATAATAAAATATCTAACGAAATAAATTTAGGAGTTAGCGTGAAAGATGTAAAAAATTTAAAAATTTCAAATTTAATTTAAAAATATTACATGTTTTTTTGATAAATTTTAATAAATTTTGTAAGATTTCAATGCAAACGAATGATAATTTTATAAAAAGGAAAAGTAAGTGAACGAACTTATCTGTCTGTATCTTGAAGTTGCTGGAGTGTATCCGAACGAAAGTTAAATTCAAATCTGAATGTAAATACAAAATATGATGAGTAAGCAAGCAGTAGGCAGAAGCTTTGGACTTTGGATCGCACTTCCTGTGCAAAAACAGAGCAGATGGCATTTACATGCGGCGAAACATTCTGTCGATCAAGCAATTTATTCAATAACGCCCGTTTCTAATAAAGATTTTTCATACGGTTCAAAACTTAACCTTTTTAAAAATTATTATACTGAGGCCATCCTAAAACTTTCTTCTATTTTTTCCTGCGCAGGTCGATGTCATAAATATTATTTGCTAAAATAATCTATCAAAATTATTTTCCATGGTAAATGCATACGATTTTCATCTCAAACAAATATAACACTAAATATCCAAAAAAATCAATTTTATAGTATATAAAATATGTATCTTAAGAAATGTATTTTACATAATAAAAAATGTGAAAAGTCGATAACTTTGTTTTAAATTATCACAGATTTAGGGTTCATCCTTTCGTTTTAAAAGTATAGACGACTTTTCTGGCAAGAATATTGAAAATTTTAATACAATAGCGAAAGCGATGAACTATACAAATTGCCCATACTTTTTTTAAAATTAAATATTACTAATATAAATATATATATATATATATATATATATATATATATATATATACATATTTAATTTTCCAGGGAAAAGTTAAAAACAATGCTCACTCATGTACATTTATACGAAAGTTTGACCTGTAATGACATATTAAAAATTCTGAAAATAATGGTATGACAGCGCCACCTATTGAACGATTTATTAACAAATATAATCGCCACCAGTTTAGGTCATAGTCCAAGTAAACCAAGTTTGAATAAATTACGTTCATTAGTTCGTGAGATACAGCATCCATAAAATTTTAAAATTTATTAATTTAATCATAAAAATTTAATCAACACAGGTTTTTATAATTAACATTTTTATATATGAAATTTTGTACATTTTTCACCAAAAAATTCTGAAATACAGATATCTGAAAAATCGCAGAAAGCAATAACAGCACCATCTGTCGGTGGATATATACGGAAACTGAAGCAGCACATTTTGCCATTATATATATGTCTCGCATACAAGGTTTGATAAGTATTCGTATTATAGAAGGTGAGGTACAGGCTTCCCGTAAGTTGAAACGTAACAGTGCCACCTGTCATTTGATATGTACCCGAAGTGAATCAGTAAAATTTACGTAATATCTATTTCACGTACCAAATTTAGAGCATTTATAAATCATAGAAAATGAGCTATTGCGTTCCGTTCGAATAAAATTAAATTGCAGCATACCAGTGCCTCCAGTTGTCCGATATGCACGCAAAATTATTCTGCAAAGTTTTATATGATATTAATTTTACATGCCAAGGTTCAGTGTATTTATAATTATTTATATCACAAAAACTGAATTATTGCCATTACGTTAACGGGATTAAATTGCAGGAGAGCAGCGCCACCAGTTGGTCAATATATGCACCCGAATTAAATGAGCGTAGTGTAACATAATATCTGTTTCACATATTAAGTTTGGTGCATTTGTGCACTGTAGAAGCTGAGATATAATCTCCCCATAAAAGGGAGAATTTACAGAATAGAAGCGAACCCTATCTGGTGATACATTCCAGAGGCTAATGAGCACCAAAGCTGATATTTAGGTCAATATCTAATTAAATATTCCTGATATTTTGCAAATTAGTTTAAAGTCTAACTAAACATCGAGTTTGGTTAAATTCCGTCCATTGGTTTGCGAGATACAGAGTCCACAAAACTTTGATAACACACGCACACACACACACACACACACACACACACAAAAAAAAAAAACAGACAGACTGGCATTTTGAAAGAATGATAGAATTGTGTTCTGGACATCTCAAGAGTGTATAAACCCATGGAAAACCGGAGATCAAAAATTCCCAATTATCCAACACATTTTTCTTGGTATATACAAAATAATATTAATATTAATAATAATAATAAATAAATAAATAAAATAAATTAATTTTTCATAACTTAATTTATTAACAATTTAAGAAGCAAATAATAATGAATATCTGCAAAAGTAATCTGGAGTAATGTGTTTGACAGAATTCAACAACATAAAACTTAAATAAAATTATAAATAATTATAATGATTATAATAACATATAATTAAAGTTTAAAATTTTGTAATTTTTTCTCACCGCATCTCTATTACATTTCAATGATTATTCTACATGTCAACAAAATTTTAAACTGAAAATAAGGAAAAAAAACTGAAAAAAAAAAAAAGGCATTTTCTCATATTCGTTATAATCACACTGTGACAGAACGTGCTACGACGGTGATACACTTGAACGTTTTTCATAGAACTAGACTTGTACGTTTTATAGATGGTACAAAGCAAACCTTTTCAGAACGTTCTAAGTAATTTTTGAACGTCTAATCGAACGTTCTCTTGACATTAACGAAACACGGTGTTTGAACGACTGTAACCGTTATTAGACGTTCACAGAACGTTCCCGTGCTACTTGGGTTGTGTTCTATGAGAGGTTTTTCTATAAACCATATTTCCATGCCTTTACTCTAGACATATCATAATGAAATTGAAATATGTTATTCAAGTTCACTATCTGACGTTCCCTATTGAAAATGTAGTTTATACCTCTACTAGTTGGTGTACAGGGACACCCGAAAGTATTTCAAAGCATTGTGTTCTATGAGAGGTATTTCTACAAACCATATTTTTATACCTTTACTGTAGACATATCTTAATGAAATTGAAATATCTTATTCAAGTTCACTATTGGACGATCCCTATTGAAAATGGAGTTTATAACTCTACTGCGGTTTGTGTACAGGGACACCCAAAGTATTTTAAAGCATTGCTTCTATGAGAGGTATTTCTATAAACCATATTTTCATAACTATACTGTAGACATATGTTAATGAAATTGGAATGTGTTATGCAAATTCACTATCGGTCGTTCCCTATTGAAAATGGAGTCTATACTTCTACTGGTTTGTGTACAGGGACAACCGAAACTATTCCAAAGCATTGTGCTCTATGAGAGGTATTTCTATAAACCATATTTTCATACCTTTACTGTAGACATATCTTAATGAAATTGAAATATGTTATTCAAGTTCACTATCGGACGTTCCCTATTGAAAATGGAGTTTATACCTCTACTGGTTTGTGTACAGATACACCCGAAAGTATTTCAAAGCATTGTGTTCTATGAGAGGTCTTTCTATAAACCATATTTTCATATCTTTACTGTAGACATATCTTAATGAAATTGAAATATGTTATTCAAGCTCACTATTGGACGTTTCCTGTATCAAATGGAGGAAATACCACCATCGTTTTATGTACAGGGACACTCAAAAGTATTCCAAAGCATTGCGTTCTAGGAGAGATATTTCTATAAATCAAATTTTAATAACTTTACTTTCCACGAAGTTTTAGGAAATTAAAATATGTTATTTATATGCACAAAAAAATGCTTTGCATAGAATATAGCATGATTAGCATTAGGTTTACAGGGTGACACAAAAATATCCAGTGATATTAAGAGGTATTAATAAAAAATTGCTGGAATTGTACTTTCGTTTAAATTAAGCGTTTTTAACACTTTCTAGCATTTTTTAAATGTGAATATGATTTCCGTTTTGTGTATCTGCCTGTCCGTCCGTCTGTCTGCCTGTCCGTCTGTCTGTCTGTCTGCCTGTCTATCTGTCCGATCTCTAACACCCGTAAATCTTTATGGAATTTCTTAAAACTGATATATGTTATTCAAGTTCACTATCGGATGTTCCCTATTGAAAATGGAGTTTATACCTCTACCGGTTTGTGTACAGATACACCCGAAAGTATTTCAAAGCATTGTGTTCCCTGAGAGCTATTTCTATAAACCATATTTTCATACCTTTGCGGTAGACATATCTTAATGAAATTGAAATATGTTATTCAAATTCCCTACTGGATGTTTCTTGTATAAAATGGAGGAAATACCATCACCGATTTATATACAGGGACACTCAAAAGTATTCCAAAGCATTGCGTTCTATGAGAGATATTTCTATAAATCAAATTTTAATAACTTTACTTTCCGCGAAGTTTTAGGAAATTAAAATATGTTATTTATATGCACAAAAAAATGCTTTGCATAGAATATAGCATGATTAGCATTAGATTTACAGGGTGGCACAAAAATATCCAGTTATATTAATAGGTATTAATAAAAAATTGCTAGAATTGTACTTTCGTTTACGTTAAGCGTTTTTAACACTTTCTAGCATTTTTTAAGTGTGAATATGATTTCAGTTTTGTGTATCTGCCTGTCCGTCCGTCTGTCTGTCTGTCCGATCTCTAACTCCCATAAATATTTATGTAATTTCTTGAAACTGATATATGTTATTCAAGTTCACTATCGGATGTTCCCTATTGAAAATGGAGTTTATACCTCTAGAGGTTTGTGTACAGGGACACCCGAAAGTATTTAAAAAGCATTGTGTTCTATGAGATTTATTTCTATAAACCATATTTTTATACCTTTTCTGTAGACATATCTTAATGATATTGAAATACGTTATTCAAATTCCCTATTGGATGTGCCCTGTATAAAATGGAGGAAATACCACCACCGATTTATATACAGGGATACTCAAAAGTATTCCAAAGCATTGCGTTCTATGAGAGATATTTCTATAAATCAAATTTTAATAACTTTACTTTCCACGAAGTTTTAGGAAACTGAAATATGTTATTTAAATGCACAAAAAAATTCTTTGCATAGAATGTAGCATGATTAGCATTAGATTTACAGGGTGACCCAAAAGTATCCATTTATATTAAGAGTTATTAATAACAAAATGCTAGAATTGTACTTTCGTTTACGTTAAGCGTTTTTAACACTTTCGAAGATTTTTAAGTGTGAATATGATTTCAGTTTGTGTATCTGTCCATCTGTCTGTCTGTCTGTAAGCCCGCGCTTTAACTCCTGTAATTGTTTATGGAATTTCTCAAAACTGATATATTTTATTGAAGTTTACTATCGGATGTTCCATATTGAAAATGGAGTGAATATCTCTTCTGGTTTGTGTACAGGGACACCCAAAAGCATTCGAAAGCATTGTGTTCTATGAGTGTTATTTTTATAAACATTATCCCTATAGAATTTTCCCCATTTAAAATGACATTAATAGGTCCTGTACAACTAGTTTGTTTACAGGGACAACAACAACAACAACAACAAAAAAAAAAAAAAAAAAAAAAAAAAAAAAAAATGCCATTGCATTACGTTTTAGGACAGAATTTTTTGAAAGTTATATTTAAAATCTTTCTACTGTAAAAATCATAAAAATATTGAAATTTATTGTTAATACTCTAAAATAATGTTTTGTATAGAATATGATATGATTAACTTTCTGATTTACAGGGCTACACTAAAATATTCAGAGAGATCAAAAACTGTAATTATAATCTAATGGCTACATTTTATTTTGCATTAAGCCTTTTTAACACTTTCCAAAATGCCTAAGAGTAATTTTAAAATCAATTAATTTATCTGTATATTTTTCAGTCCTTCTGTCTGTTGTGTGATAACTTAGGCAAAGAATATTGAAAGTTATTCGATACAACAATTACGTACAGTTGGAAAGTGTTACTAATCAATGCGTACTGCATGATTTTTCTTTCTTGTTCTTTTTTAAGATAATTTTAATGTTTAAATGAGGTTTTTATTCATATTTTTTCAATCAAATATCCGATAGAGCTAGAAAATGCAACGTTAGCTGGATTTTGCCCTTATTAATAAGTGTACCAATTTTTGATAAAATCTAATAATCCGGACAGATACAATGAGAAACTTTCAACTGTATATATTTTAAATTAAAATAAATAAATAAATAAATAAATAAATGTTTTCACCTTTATTCAAGGTGCAATAAATTAAATGGCGACAACGTGAAATCGATGCCTAAAGAAGAAAATCACGTAAAAAAAAAAAAAAAAAAAAAAAAAGAAAGAAAAAATTACAAAACTAAATTACAAAAAAATTAAAAAAAATAATAATAAATTTTGAAATATTTTTTCCTTTAATATGGGAGGAAAGTAATCTTGCTGCTTAATTTTTTTCAGAAAAAGAATTAAAAAGATTTCTTTTGTGTACTCCTGAATATTGTACAGAATTTCCATAATCACTACATAACGTACTAAAGAAAAAAAAATCAAAACACTAATAAAACTGCATTGAGCAATTTCGCATAATGTAAAAGAAAAAAATTGTGGGCCCTATAAACCCCCAAAAATAAATAAAATAAATAAATAAATAATATGATAATAGTAATTTATTATGCAGGAAAAGGGGTTTTAGAGCATTCTGAAAATATTTATGGAAATTAGAGAGCTCGCAGACGAATAGATAGATTGAACATCAAAGCATACTACAAATAGAAGTGATAGTTACATTTAAACTTTGAAAGTGATGATAATCACATTTAAATTGCTGAAAAGGCACAATAAAAAAAAAAAAAAAAATCAATTATATTTCCTACAGCGAAATACATATATAGTTAAAGGAACGAAAATGTTGATAGATTAACCAAATTTTCTTGTTGATGCAGCTTTAACAAAAAATTAAAATTTGTTACTAGTACATGATGTCTGTTGCACAGATGCAGAATATGATTAATAATACTAAATTTAGATTTCTATACAGAAATATGGCAAATATATTATAGCCCGTACAATAACAAATATCGTACACTTGTTCAAGTCATATGTCATTATTATCAAATAAGGAGGTGTCTAGATTTCACTAACAACGGAATATATTCATTTTAAAATGATAAAGAAATAAAAATTACCTTGATTATATATGTTAGTAAGTGAAAAATTAAATATTGTAATAATTCTTTTTAAACTAAATATTTTGCGTGTAATAATTTGATTGAAATTTTGAAAATTTCTCTCTCTCTCTCTCTCTCTATATATATATATATATGAGTTACTGTCGCTGGCATCAAACTTTTTGTTTGCGGCAGCATCTCCTCGCGGAGGGCAGTGATCTTCGCGTCACCAGAAGTATCAATATTTGCCAAATACTCCAAGGAAGACATTTCAGTTGCTTAGAAATTTCTATCATCTTTATTAACGAACTTATTCATTAAAAACGTCAGATTTGTAAAAGTACTCTATTTGCCCTTTATCGAAAAGTTTCTCTTATGCTTTTCTGTCATGAAGTCATTTTCCACAGAAAAATTAAGATGTGATATATAGTACAAAATAACTATATAAATGAACAAAATAAAATAAAAGTCAATGTAACAAAGAAATTTTTCATTTATCCCCCCCCCCTGCTTTTTGAAAATTAATTTTCTAACAGGTTATCACACATGTTGTTTATAATTCTTTTTATAAGTTTTTAGTTCTTTCCTTTCCTTTTCCTTTCCTTTCTTTCTTTCTTTCTTATTATTTATTTATTTATTTATTTATTCTTTTTGTGAATAATGCAATGATTTCGTGTCTGTACAATTGACTGCATTTCTTTTTGTCCTCAAAGTGTACTTATTCATTTATTTATTTTCAAAACATATTTTAAAATACTTCGAATATATTTTGGAAAAAAAAAAAAAAAGTAGAGCCAAATTCAAACTCACTTACAAATCTTCTAATTTCGCACTGATAATTTTTTAACATAACTGAATTAGACATTTCTGTGATACATTTCAAATTTCTAATTATGGCAAGAAAAAAATACATCAGCTAAAGCTGTTAGAGAGAATCGAGTACATTTTATCCTTCGTTATTTTAAAAGTAGGTAGAAAAAAATTATAAATTAAAATTGTAGGAGATTTTCGAATTATAATAATAATATTAATAATAAACTTTTTACTTTCTCTTACCCACAGGGTCGAGAAAGTATTGTTTTAGGGTCAAATTTTCAAACGTGAGTTTTTGTTATATTTACATGTTCTGAGGTCCCCTGAATACGAAAATCATGTTTTTAGCGAATGGTCTGTGTATCTGTCTGTCTCTGTGTGTGTTAGCAGCATATCTCAAGAACAAATAGTAGCAGAAATTCCAACCTCGGTATGCTAAATGTGTATCATATAGGGGTGCTACACAAAGCTTTTCGTTGAGATGAAGCAAATGGTTCGTAAACAGGGACACTCAAAATGATCAAAATACATTACGTCTAGGGGGGAATTGCAGGTAAGTAGAGTTTAACATCTATTGACTGCACTAAACAAAATGAAACGAATATATATCTTTTGTAATAGAGACAGTCAACTGGCAAAAAAATTTTGTGTATATAGGAGCCTCGCCTCCCCCCTCGACGGGGGAGTAAAAATTCATGATGGGAATCTTTCAACAGAGCTCGCCAATATCTTTAAAACGAATGGATGAACCATCGATCTGCAGTAATTTAAATTAAAGTTATCGATTTTTTTTCCTTTTTAACAAAAAAAAATATAAAAAAACAACAATAATAATAATAATATTGAGAATAAATTCGACTTTTTTTTTTTTTTTATAATAAAGCTGTGCGGCAAAATGGTGTTGTATTACAAATTCCTTTCTATTCTAAAACAAGTACTTATTTTAAACATAATATTTCATTTTAAATAAAATGTGGTATTAAATATTATGTATTTCGATTGACAATGAATATGGGAATTTTAATAAAATTTTTGTGCTTTTGTCTTGTGTTATGCACTATTAATATTCCTGTTCAGTGAAAGCAAATAGTTGGGAAGAGCCTGGCAGAGGTTAATAAGTGAACAGACCCGGGGGGGGGGGGCGAAGTATTCCTCAGGGGTTGGTGAGTGGAGTGAGCAGAGCCCAGAGCCCCCTAGTTCATTAAATTATTGAAATTTTCCTATTCAGGTCATTTGAGTTCATTTTTGCTATTTTTACGGTGATGTATGTATGTATGTATGTGTGTATGTCTGTGAGTTAACACGATAAAGTCTAAACGCTTTGTTCAAATGAGCTGAAAGTTGGTACGTATGTTATAGGTCAGGATAGAACGAACCCTGTTGTTTTTGGTGAGTCTAGCACTTTCAATTATTTTACAGGGACACAAAGAAAAAACCTTTTTTATTACTCTGGGCTCAAAATCTTAAAAGTGCGATAGCATCTAAATGCCTTATTCGATTCGCCAGGGACACAACGAAATATTCTTTATCATTATGCCTTATGGCTTTTAGTGCGATATTGTCTAAATGCCTTATTCGATTGAGCTGAAAATTTATATGCATGTTGAAGGTCACCGTTGCAAGAACTGTATGGATTTTGGTGAATCTAGCATTTATATATATATATATATATATATATATATATATTTCCACAGACACAACGAAAAATCCTTTATCATTATGCCCTATGAGCTCAAATTATTGAAAGTGCGATATTGTCAAAATGCTTATTCGATTTAGCTGAAAATTAATATACGTGTTATAGATCAACGGCGTACAAACTATATAGATTTTAATGAATTTAACACCATAGTTGTTTTTACAGGGCCAGAAAGAAAAATTATTTTTCATTATATCTTATGGGCTCGAATTATTTAAAGCGCGATATCGTCCAAACGTCCCCTTATTCAATTCAGCTCAAAATTTATATACATGTTATAGGTTACTGTCGCACGACAATATATATTTTTAGATTTTTATAGAATTTTACAAGGACACAACGAAAATTCTATATCATTATGACCTATTGGCTCAAATTATTTGAAGTGCAATAGCACTGAATTAAAGAGCATATTTATTATATAAAGAAAAATACTCAATTATAATTTTCTGTTTTGTTTATTTAACGTCTTCTCTTTAATTTATTTAAAAAAAAAGTTAATTACTTAATGTTCGAAAATTCGAGTGCAGTCACTCCAGAGTTTTTAAAAATAATGTCAAACACGTATAATATTATCATCATAGCAATGTTTGGAAATCTTTTGGTTGTTCTTATATACGAACGAATGGCACTAATTTATATCATTTTTAATAGGAAACATGCCTAAGCTAATTTGAATAATATATAAAAGTTGTAACACATTCTAGCAATGTTTACAAAGTTTAGACCCTTGGCAGGCAGAGGGATAAAGAGACAGACATACGAAGAGACGGTGGAATCGAAGCCGTAATTATTTAAAGTTTTGTTGTAAAGTACTAAGATGGGAATAACAGAACTGGAAATGCACTTGCATCTATTTTCAATGATATTCACTAATGTATCTGAATAATTTTGCGTGGTCCTGTAAACTAATCATAATTACTAACAATGCCGCATTTTATAGAAAAAATGAGTTTGTGCATATGAATAGCCCATGTTAAATTCATTATGTTTGTGCAATACAAAGGTATTAAAATTTGCTTTATAGAAATGTCTCTTATAAAATGGAATTCTTTTGAATTCCCATCTGTATGAACCGGCGTTGCTATTTATACCATTTTCAATAGGGAGCATGCTATAGTTGGCACTTGAATAACGTGTATTAGTTGAAAATGTTCGAACTTTATATACGGAAGTTTGATCGCAGACTAACAGACAGACAAACTAAAGATATAAACTCTTATAATCTTTGTCGGAGAGTGTTAAAAATAATTATCTTGCATTCAGAGCTGATAAAACTGTGAATGTGGGCGTGTGTAGGGAGGACTAGAAAAACCTTCAAAATTATAATATTCTAAAAAGTTGGCATTTTTAAAGATGTTTTATTAAATGTTCATTTAATTTATTAATCTATAGTAATTAATCTATAATAATTAATGTATGTAGAACGTATTATTACTTTCTTCTAATATGCAAGATAAATATTTAATTGTGCAAAAATTCCTTAAAAATAAACTTATTGCTAAGGAAATGAGGAGATTTTTGTACTGTAGATTTATAATGAACAATCGTGACCAATTGCCAACTTTTTTAAAGTTGGTCTAACATTGAAACAATTCAAAAACTTCTTATGTGTCATGTACACAGAAAAGAATAATAAAAGCAAAAACATTATATTCTTTCAAACATGGCATGATTATGACTGAATTAAATGTCACAGCAAGAAAAATGAATTTAAAAAAATATTTAATTGCCTAAAATTTTTATTTCTTAACGATTTGAAAGACTTTTGGACTGTATATTTATGATATCAAAGCATGTCCTTACCAGTTTTTGTTAGAATTTGTCAAAATTTGGGAAATTGAAAAGCTGCATTTTTTATCTCTAGTACAATATCGCATCACACACTGCAGGCGAAAACGGAAAAGGAACAATCGATCGTATGCGGGAAGCGTGGACCAGCAACTGTTTAGAATAAATAAGGCATTTAAAATTACATTTAAATTAATTTCTTAAAGACTAATAATAATTATTATTTTTTACTTTAATCTATCTCGCACTTATTTTATCCAATGCGAATTTCTGTAATTCTGTGGCATATAATCGCGAAATGGATTTCTATATAATTTTGTATTTATGGCCATAATTTTGTATTATAGTCATTATAATTATAATTTTCAAAAATATCTATAAAACGGAAAGTTACGAAAAGACCAATATGGGAGGCACACAAATAGATGTTATAACAAATCTATTTACCAATTTGCAACGTTCGAGGTCCATATACTTTTTATTTATGCGAGATACACACATACCTACATACAGATGTCTCTAAAAATTGTATGAAATAGTTGATATCTGTAAAAGATAAGGTCGTTTCAAGACTAAAATTGGAGGTGTGCAACTAAATATCATGACAGTCACAAATATAAATTTACAAAGTTATACGATCATTCGTTTTTAAGCTATGCCAGTTAGAGTTTTATAAGTTTTTTTTTTTTTTGGTTAAAAGTAAAAAAAATCGATAACTTTGTTTTAAATTATCACAGATTTATAGTTCAACCATTCGTTTTAAAGGTATTGACGAGATCTTTCGAATGATATCCATCTTCAAAATTTACCCCCCATGGGGGGGGGGGGGGGTACTTCCCCCCCAGGGGGGGAAGCGATGCCCCCCCATGCACAAAATTTTTTTCCTAGTTACGTACTACTATTATCAATAATTCATATTAATTTTACAATCACAAGTGTAAAATAACTCTTATTATGCACATTTATACGAATTTTTGTCCTATTCTGCCATGTTAAAAATTTAGATAAAATGCTATCACAGCGCCTCCTGTTGAGCTATTCATCCCCAAATATAATCAGCACCAGTTTATGTCGGGGACCAACTAAATACCAAGTTTGGTAAAATTTCGTTTAAAAAAAAAAAAAAAAAAAAAAAAAAAAATACGATTTTTTTCTAAGTTTTTTTTTTTGTTAAAAGTAAAAAAATTCGATAACTTTGTTTTAAATTATCACAGATTTATGGTTCAACCATTCGTTTTAAAGGTATTGACGAGATCTTTCGAATGATACCCATCTTCAAAATTTAACCCTCCCGGGGAGGGTACTTACTCCCCAGGGGGGGAACCGATGCCCCCCCATGCACAAATTTTTTTTCCTAGTTAACTACTACTATTATCAATAATTCATATTAATTTTACAATCACAAGTTTAAAATAACGCTCATTATGTACATTTATACGAAATTTTGTCCTATTCTGCCATGTTAAAAGTTTACATAAAATGCGATCACAGCGCCATCTGCGGGGCGATTGATCCCCGAATCTAATCAGACACTTTCCATGTCAGGGTCCAACTATACACCAAGTTTGGTTCAATTTCATTCATCGGTTCGTGAGATACGGTGAAAAATACGAAATTTTGCGATTACAGCGCCACCTGCCGGACGATTGATCCCCAAATCTAATCAGCACCTTGCCCCGTCAGTTTCCAACTATATACCAAGTTTGGTTGAATTTCATTCATTGGTTCGTGAGATACGGTGAAAAATACGAAAATTTGTCCTATACTGCCATGTTAAAAATTTACATAAAATGCGATCACAGCGCCACCTGATGAGCTATTGATCCCAAAATCTAATCAGCACAATGCCCCGCCAGGGTCCAACTGTATACCAAGTTTGGTTGAATTTCATTCATTGGTTCGTGAGATACGGTGAAAACACTAAACCACAGACAGACAGACAGACAGACAGACAGACAGACATTTTCTAAAAACTATCAATTCGTGTTCAGGACATCCCAAAACGTGTAGATCCGTCAAAAAACGGAGGTCGAAAATTTTCGCGAATCCAATACTTTCTCTATATTACATATAGAAGAAAGTAAAAAAACTTCGCATAAAAATAACTTTTTTTTTCTTTTCTAAACTAAGTCCTCACCAGGTAACAAACAGTTTCGAACGAGGTCCCTGTCGCATAGTAGGTGTTGGTGTTACCTCTTACCCAAGGAATGACGTTCGAAGACAATACTTAGAACTTCCCAATTCTGCTTTGGTACCAAACAAAATAGAAAAAGTATGCACACACCAGATGAAATCTGTAAAGTGGTTACAGATTTCATCTGGTTACAGAAAACATATATCTTTTCACTTCTCGTTGCATCGTATAGTCAATGTTTTTTGTCTATACATTATCAGACAACGACCGGACAGAAGAATAGTAAAGCAGACAGATTGGCTAACTCATTACATAATCACTCTCAAACATTGTTGGAAAGTGTTAAAATTGCTTAACACAAACGAAAATGCAATCCCAACAATTTCAAATTCTTGCCCTTATTGTATCTGAATATTTTTGTGTAGCCCTGTAAATCTGAACGCTAAGCATATCATATTTTATACAATGTATTATTTCAGTATATTAACCAAAAATGTCAATTTATTATGATTTTTCCGTAGACAATTATTTTAATATGATTTATAAAAATGTCTCCCACAAAATGTAATGCATTGATTATTTCCCCATGCGCACAAACTAGTTGCATAGAGCCTATTAATGCTATTTTAAATAACATTTCATAGTGTACTTGAAGAATGTACATAATTTTTAAGAAAACATTTACAGACGCTGGAGGGCGGGCAGGTAGGCAGACGAACAAAAAGGCGGACAACTAGACTGATTCAAACTATAATCACTCTTAAACATTGTTAGAAAATATTAAAAATGCTCAATAAAACCAAAAATGCTATTGCAGCAATTTCCAATTGAAGCCTTTAATGTATTTGAATATTTTTGTGTGGCCTTGTCAATTTTAATTCCAATCATACTATGTTCATTAGAACGCACATTGTGTGCATATGAATAATGTCATTTTAATTAAGATTTGCGCAAAGTAATGGTGTTAAAATATCTTTTATATAAATACCTCTCCACTGAGAAAAAATTATGTGACATCTAGAATCTAAATTGTGGCTGTAGTAGAAATAGTTCCATGCCATGCTTATATATTTTAGCTCCCTCTGTTCGAGCGTTCTAAAAACCCCAATTAGATTTCGAGACCGTATTCCTATATTATGGTGGTCAATCTCATTTAAAAATCTCTGCAAATAAAAATTTTGCTTTACAACCCAATTCTAGTAAATCAACGAGAATTTCTCGCAATACAAAGGATTCATAATATTTATAATGCTGTTTCACAACCTAGAAGAGCGCAGACTAGAAATTCTCCATCTGGTTATTTGTTTACCTTATACGCATAACTCGGAAATCTATATTTCTAGTTTAGGGAACTAGAAAATGGCTACTTATTTGTTCTATATGAAAGCGGTATATATATTTTCTCAACGTTATTGAACTTGATGCTTTGGAATACTTTCGTGTGTCCCCGTACACAAACCCGTCGTGATATTTACTCTATTGTCAATATTGAATTTCTAATTATGAACTTGAATAGCAAATTTCAATTTCACTAAGATTTTAAAGGTATTAAAATGTGGTTTATAGAAATACCTCACATAGATCGCGATGCTTTGGAATACTTTCGGGTATCCCATCCCTGTGTACAAACCAGTATAGGTATCCACTCCATTGTTAATAGCATCCGATAGTGAATTTAAATAATATATATCAGTTTCAAGAACTTCCATTAAAATTCGCTGGAGTTAGAGCGTGGACAAACAGACAAACCAAAGTCATAACCATTTTTCAGCTTTGTAAGGCGTGAAAAACCACAATAATTAAATATTAGCACTACAAAGTTTTACTAGCCTTATTTTGCACAGGGCGTTGCCAAACATTATACTTTTACTTAATTTTGTTAGTTCAGTAAATTATCTTTCTAATCAAAATTTACTGCCACGTAGAGCAAGCTGTATGCAAGTTGTAAGAGAATTTTAAAATTCTCGGTAGGTATTCGACAGTGCATCTAAATTCGAAAGTATTCAAATACTTTTATCCGTACCATATCATATATAAGGCTTTTAAAAAATGATATAGATTTGAAAAAAAAAATGTATCATAACTTTTGCATTGTTATTTAAATATTTCATTGTTATTTTGCCATGGAGCAATTTTCTTACGTCAGTCTTAATTTTCAGGAGAATACTTCTAGAACATGCAAGCCTATTTTTTTTATGCTTGAATCTATGCGTAAAAGCATAGTATATGCTAATACATGTGGATTCTATTACATATAAGAAATTTCTATTGTATTTCATTTGTGAATTAATCTATTAGATCGTGGACAAATATGGCTCACCTCAGCATTTCACTCTAAAATATGATTGGTCAGTGTTTTTTGACTCTCCTCCTAGAATCCTTTTGATGAAAAATTCCGTAAGTTTCTTTTGCCAATAGCTTTTTAAAAATTTCAGCTATCTTCAATAAGGATTGTTTTATTTTTAAGATGTACAACAATTAATGTCTTTTAACAAGATTACGAGTTAGAAGAGAAAAACTTTCCAGAAATTAAAAGGTAATTTTTAATAAATAATTTATATAAGTTATAATATTATACATATACTAAATTTAATTGCTGAAAAGTAATGTAAAATGTTTATGTTAAAATTCGCGTTCTATTTCTTATGTACGTTGAAAATAGTAATAATAATAATAATCGATTAATAAATAGGAAACTATAATAGTAAGGAAAAAATCAATCTTTTGCCTCGCGATTACAAAAGTACACTTTGTTTCAAAGTTGTGTTTTATTTAATAAATGATCTTTAATTTTTTTTTTTTTGTTGTTGTTGTATCAGAAGCCAAAATTTTGGCTTTTTAATTAACTGCTGCCCTCTATCGCGTGGGATTTTATATCTGGCAGCAAATGCAATTTTTTTCTTTTCTTTTTTTTTTCTTTTTTCTTTCTCTCTTTCTTTCTTTCTTTCTTTTTTTAAATGTTTATGCAATAAACAAAGGGAGAGACTTAACCTCTAGAAACAGGCTCTTTCAAAATTTCACATTGTTATGTGACATTTGTTGTCAGAGCCCCTCTTTGGAGGTTAAAATCACTCAAAACTGCTGCTTAGTGGTGAGCTTTAGAGAAAAGAAAAAATTAAACAATTTTAGAAAAGAAAACTGCATGAAGAATGGTGTGAAGGACATATTAGATAGAGATAGATAGGTGATGATATACATGTCTCAAAATGTTATATTAAAACGATATTCCGAAACGATTAACGAAACAAATTTCTGAAAAATGAAACATTGAAGCCAATATTTAAATTCGAAAAAACATTAATTTAAAAAATTCAAATTCGAAATTCGAAAAAATCTCGATGAGGTGCACACCTGCAGGGTCCCAGGTACCTATATGCCAAATTTGGAGGCTCTGCGATTAGTAGTGTGAGCACCAGAGCGCAGATACACACACAGACACACACACATACACTTCTCTTTTTTTATATAGATTTATTTAATGCAATTAACTTTTTACGAAATGTTCATACGAGTATGAAAACTGTATGAGATGTTTCTTATAAAATTATTCATTGGAAATTTTTTATATTCTAGCGAAGTTCATAGTTTATAAATTAATATAATTATTTATAAACTATGAACTTTATATTTGTGAACATTATATTTATAAATTATAATTATTTATATAATATATATTTTAAGTCTGTTATGAAAGACAAAGAAAAGTGAAAAAAAAAATCAAGTTTTATTTTTTCATTTGGAGGCGTGTGTTTTTTCACCTATCTCTAATGCATCATTAAAGCCATTTTTCAACTAGTTTTCTATTCTAAATATGTTTCAATTTTTCATTTTCTTCTAAACTTACTTCTAGAAAAAAGAATTACTATCAGTTTAAAAGGTATTGCTTATGTTAAAATTATATAAAATTCGATTAATGACTGGATAACGAAGAGACGATCCAAATTGTACGTTCGTATGTTCATTTATTTAAAAAATATATACAAAAGAAGAAAACGAAAAAAACCAGGTTGTTGATTTAATTTTCAACACCGGTGTAAAAACTATCGAAAAACTTATTGTAATTTAAAATATAAGTACTGCCTATGTATATATACAGAAGTTTAAAGATTTTATGGAAAGTATTGTTTTTATGATTCTTTAAACTTATCTCACTATCGTTTTAAGGTAGGATACAAAAAATTATTATTATGGCCATACAACGTATGTACCGGATTTATTTAAAAAAAAAAAATTATAGTAATAAAATAAATAAAATTAAAAAATATACAGAAATCACTACTATAGGGGGTGTTAAAATATACGGTTATATTTTATTTGAAATACAAAATTTCTTTCTTAAAGAAAAAAAAAAGTGGGAAAACTAAATTAACTATTTTTAGTGGATTGTAACAAAACTTATTGTAAGCTTTTAGCGGATCTTTAGTAATGCGCAGCAATACTGCATAAGGTATGCCGGTTCATCCATATAGCACACAGTAAGCTATACTTAAAGGCATCGCTCATAATGATTTTCGACTCCCTTCTGCTGAGAAGATAAATGAGATAAATATGATCAACATTATTAGTCTGGAACAATATTTACACAAACCGACTTCCAACAGAAGTGAATTGAGATTTGAGACAAAAATTATGCTGACGTAGAAAGAGATTTTTTTTTTTTTTTTTTTGTTGACATATTACGCATTTTTTTATCATGAACATAGAAAATTGAATTTGAATAAATAATTATAAGCAGACATTTTTTATTGTTTATTAACTGTAAACAATAAAGAAATGTCAAATTTTATTGTATTAAGAAAACAAATAACAATCGAATAAAAACAAGTATGTTGTGTTCATCGCAAAACTTTCTTATACATTTTCCTACACGAGTTCGCTCAGTACAAATAATTAAATAAAATGATTATTTATTAAAACTTTTCTTTCAGTATGAATGTAGACGATTTTCATTCCAGAGATGTATAACAAATACATGCAAAGAAAGTCAATGTTATGTTACTACAAAATGACATCTTAAAAAGGTTTATACAAAAATATAATCGATAACTTTAATTGAAATTATCACAGTTCTATGGTTCAATTATTGGTTTTAAAGGTACTGACGAGTTCTTTTGAAAGATACACATATTGAAAATTTGCTTCCATTTGGGTGATTTTCGTTGGTAAGACTACGAGCTCGAAAAATTTTTTGTTGAGGACTATTACTATTATAAATATAGATATATTTTTTTTATTTTATTTCATAGTGATTCGTTAGAAGTAATTCTCAAAGGAAGTTTTGCCCTATACTGCCATGTTAAAAATATAGAAAAAGCGAGAAGGCATCACAACCACTAATTTATGTCAAGGTACAGGTAGATATCAATTTGTACGAAATTCTGTGCAGTAGCTCCTGGGATACAGTCGGCACAAAATTTTTGTGACACACATACAGTCGGTAACAAAAGTGTCCGAACGCTAGCAAAAATTCCTATGTAAAAAAAGTACCCTTCATACGGTTTTGTTAAATAAATCCTTATCGAATCATGTTCTTAGACTGACTATGAACAGGATTCGACAAGGATATATTTATCAAAACCATATGAAGTGTACTTTTTTTACATGGGAATATTCGCTAGTGTTCGGACACTTTTGTTACCAACTGTACGTACGCAGATTAACTAAAAATTATCAAATCGTGTTCTAGACCAATAAAAACTTATAAATCCACCGAAAACCAGAAGTCGAAAATTTTTACAAAAGCAATACATTCTTCTATTGATTACGGAAGAAAGTAATAATTGAAATCAAATTATTCACATAAAAAGTAAAGAAGGTTATTTTAATAATAATAATAAATTGTAAATCCAAAACAATATTAAGTTTCTTTCTTTCTTTTTATAATTGATTTTTTTTTCTTTTGCCACTCATCTTTTATTTTAATACTACTGAAAAAATGCTTGTCAAATTCAAACCTTAATAGATCATTTAACCTATTTTATCACCGTACTTTTTAAATATCGAAAAGAATTTATATTATTAACACCTCGATGTTCATTTCAGGTAAATGTTGTCTCATTTTCCCTTATGAATGTACTTATCTAAGTTCTTATTTAAGTTTTAACTTCGAAATCTGTGGTAAAAAAAGCAATAAAACAAATATACTCGTGAAATATAAGCACAGTTACACTTAAGCGAAAGTTATGCTCATGCCTATTTTCAGTATACATTGATTGTAAATTGATAATATTCATTATATATATATATATATATATATATATATGTATATATATATTTTATAAAAGTTTTACTTTTTAAACGTCCTGTGTTATTAAACTTTATTATTTGTTTGATACATTACTGATCTTTGTTTATTTATATGTATATTTCATCATATTTTTCAGTGCACAAAATGAGTGAGAAGGATTCAGTGGAAAATCTTCCAAGAGAAGGAACTCTCAAGTATTATGCATCGAAGGTATTCCAAGAATCTTCAGTTGGCGTGATATCCGCTGTAGCCCAAACTGCCAGTACAAGGAGAAAATTTTTCAAAATTTTAGTACTTATTCTTTGCCTATCAGGCTTTCTCTACCAGACTACAGAATACCTATCTGTTGTTCTCCGATATCCAACAGCTGTAGACATAGATGTTTTGAGGCGTGATACTTTCATCATTCCTGCGTATACATTTTGTGATAATAACCGGTAAGTTTAGAGATTGATGCATTTAATGTTATATTAAATTTTAGTTATCTTTCATTTTAAACACACTTCTTAAAAAAATTAGAAAAAACTTTATGATGTTCTATTAATATGTTATGCTATAAATGTCTTAGGGCGAAAAATATAATAAACAAAGCACTGTATTATCAATTTAGCTAATAAAACGAATTTTAGTTTACATAAGATTGCCCTTGGGGTGAAAATGATAGTACAAATATCTGAAAAAGAAGGCAGAATGATTAAAAAAAAACTAAAAATAAAACTGATATCTTGTGCACAAAGTTACAGAAAATCCGAGAAATCGTATCATTATGTGTACATAAATTTTTTGAAACGAAAATAAGAAGTAGTCAAAAGGACTTCTTTGTACAATCTAGCATCAATTAAAAAATAAATAGGCAATTTTCAGAAAAAAATTAAGGAAAAAAAATTTTTTTTTTATTAACTGATCCGTGATTATTTAATATTCATCGAATAATAATAATGATAACAGAAATAATAATGATAATAGAAAATAAATAATAATGATAATAGAAAAAAACAGAATAAAATAAATAAATTTTTCCAATATCCAACAACTGTGTACGCATAGACGTTCTAAGGCTTGGTAGTACTTACAATATTCCTCCAAAAAAATTTTGTAATAATAAACAATGTTTAAAGATTGATGAAGATAATTTTTAATGGTATTTGAAAGACTAGGTGTTATTGAACTTTAAATTGTTTTCTTTTTAAACAAATTTCAAAAAGAAAATGCAGCCCCCCTCCCCCAAGAAAAAAAAAACAAGACCTTCCGGCTTTTTCGGAAGGGTAGGTTGATTTCTTTTTCCTTATCAAGTAGCCGTCATTTTGTTTCAAAATGGCGGCTACAAATTATTAATGCACTTGGTAGAAATATTGATGTAGGCTATGCACATATGGAGTTTTAAGCAAATCGGTTCATAAATACACTTTTATGTGAATTTAAAATTTTCAAGTGGCCGGCGCTAGGAAAAAAAAATGGTGGGTTAAGTTGAAAAATATATGAAATGCGTTTGTGAGATAATTCTACTGTACACACATAGTTCGAATTAATTCAAAATCTCAAAAGTCATTGTGTTGAAAAATTAAGTGGCTCCCACTTCGATAAAAATGGCAGAGAAAGTTGCTCATCTAAGATATCGTTGCAAATTTGCAAATTTTTTTTTTTTTTTTTTTTTTTTTTTTTTGTAGAAATTCTTTCAAAGAGGCTTAGTAAGTTGATAAAATGTTAGTTTCCTGCATTTCTAGTTTGTTTTAGCATTAAAATAGTCTAATTTTACCTTAAAAATGAATTAAAAAGATCCAGTAACGCATGTAATGGATTTGGCGCCAAATTTGGCGACTTTTCCCCTATGGCGACTTTTTTGGCGACTTTTGGCGAGAAAATACTTATTATCGATATACCAAAGATGGACGCAATAACGTGATTGGTTCATGAGTTACGTGAATTTTCTAAATTTTTGTTGTTTGAATGATAAATCCATTTTTCAACTTTGATTTGAATTGATTAAGTATTTCTAAAGTTCCAGCAAACACATCGAAGATATTTGAAACATAGGTTACTGTCCAACTGTGGTTTAAATCAGTGCCGTGTTTCAAAAGTTATTATTATGGCAAATTTTCAAGTGGCAGTCTAAGTGGCTGCGACTTGTAAAACAAAATAGCAAAACAACTTGCCCATCGAAATCATCCAGTACATTTGTACGATAAGCTCATTGTCCAGTTCTAGTTTAAATTAAATCAGAATTTCAAAAATTATAATCATAAGAAATTTTCAGGTGGCACCACTTGTAAAAAAAGTGGAGTGAGATGCCTAGCGAACTTATCTGAGATATTTGAATGATAAATCCACTACCCAAACTTGAAGCGAATTAATTCTGTCTTACTAAAGTTACCATAATGACAAATTTTCAAGTGGCCGCCACTTGAAAATAAAATTGCGGATCAAGTCATCAAGAGAACTTATCCTAGATATTTGAACCAAAAGTTCACTAACCAGCTTTTATTTGAATCAGTTTAGTATTTTAAAAGTTATCGTGATGGCATATTTTCAAGTGGCAGTGTGATTTCAAGTGACTGGAACTTAGACACAAGATGTCGGGACAAGTTGCCTAGTGAAAACATTCAAGATAATTATATGATAATATCACTGTCAAAATTTGGTTCGATTTGAAGTATTATTTCAAAAGTTATCGTGATTTTAAATTTTCAAGTATGAGCCTGATTTCAAGTGACCGCGCTTAACTTAAGATATCTGCCACTTTATTAAAAGTGGCGGATATAGTTTATTAATAAACTTCATTGAGATCCTTATGTGGTCTGTATTTACATCACAATCCAAACAATTTCGGAATACGCTTTTTACAATTTAAATTTGAAATTTTCAAGTTGTCTCCACTTGAAAACAAAATGGCGGAGCAACTTGGTTAACAAACTCATCTAAGATATTTATAAGATAAGTTAAGACACTGTTCAAATTTGGTTCCATTTGGAGTATTATTTCGGAAGTTATCATGGTTTTAAATTTTCAAGTGGTGGCCTGATTTCAAGTGGTCCCGCTTAACTTAAGATATCCACCACTTTATTAAAAATGGCGGATAAAGTTCATTAATAAAGTTATTTGAGACACTTGTGTAATCTATGTATACATCAAAATTAAAAGAAATTCGCAATACTCTTTTTACAATTTGAATTTGAAATTTTCAAGTGGTCTCCACTTGAAAACAAAATGGCGGAGCAACTTGGTTAACAAACTCATCCAAGATATTTATAAGATAAGTTAACACACTATTCAAATTTGGTTCGATTTGGAGTATTCTTTCGGAAGTTATAGGGATTTAAAATTTTCAAGTGGTAGCCTGATTTCAAGTGGTCCCGCTTAACTTAAGATATCTGCCACTTTATTAAAAATGGCGGATATAGTTTATTAATAAACTTCATTGAGATCCTTATGTGGTCTGTATTTACATCAAAATTCAAACAATTTCGGAATACGCTTTTTACAATTTAAATTTGAAATTTTCCAGTGGTCTCCACTTGAAAACAAAATGGCGGAGCAACTTGGTTAACAAACTCATCTAAGATATTTATAACATAAGTTAAGACACTGTTCAAATTTGGTTCCATTTGGAGTATTATTTCGGAAGTTATCATGGTTTTAAATTTTCAAGTGGTGGCCTAATTTCAAGTGGTCCCGCTTAACTTAAGATATCCGCCACTTTATTAAAAATGGCAGATAAAGTTCATTAATAAAGTTATTTGAGACACTTGTGTAATCTATGTATACATCAAAATTTAAAAAAATTCGGAATACGCTTCTTACAATTTGAATTTGAAATTTTCAAGTGGTCTCCACTTGAAAACAAAATGGCGGAGCAACTTGGTTAACAAACTCATCTAAGATATTTATAAGATAAGTTAAGACACTGTTCAAATTTGGTTCGATTTGGAGTATTATTTCGGAAGTTATAGGGATTTTAAATTTTCAAGTGGTAGCCTGATTTCAAGTGGTCCCGTTTAACTTAAAATATCGGCCACTTTATTGAAAATGGCGGATAAACTTCATTAATAAACATCATTGAGACCCTCATGTGACCTGTATTTACAACAAAATTCAAGCAAATCTTGCTTTAAATATGCTTTTTACAATGTCGGTTTGAAATTTTCAAGTGGCTGCCACTTGAAAACAAAAAGTCGGAGCAACTTGGTTAACGAACTCATCCAAGATATTTATAAGATTAGTTCACTGTCTAAATTTGGTTCGATTTCGAATATTATTTCGGGAGTTATCGTGATGACAAAATTTTCATTATAGATAGATAGATAGATAAATAGATAGATAGATAGATAGATAGATAGATAAACGAAGTGATTGCAATAGATTTCTAAAGAAATCAACCTAAAAAAGGTGCTCTTACAACGTGTCATCCTTTCTTTTGACTGCCTTATATATCTCAAAGAAAATAAATGAAGAGAGAAGTTAATTATAATTTTAGCTGCTATACCTACTTTAGTTTATTTAAAAAATAAATAAATCATTTTATAAAAAACGGATAAAATAAATTGTTTTTGTTTATGGCTTTCATCTATTAAATATTATCGAATCATGTTTAAATTATACTAATATTGACCAAAAAGCAACAGATTTTTTTTTTTTTTTTTTTTTACATATTAGTGTTATGACAGACTATTCTTAAGAATAAAAGCAACATATATCCTATTTACAGATGCGTATTTTTACAGAAGAATAATTAATGATTTTAGAAGAAATTAAAGTTCTTTAATATTTCATTTCTTAAAATTCAATGCTTCTACAAGCACTTTGAAGTTTTTTTTTTTCCGATTTTGAGCAAAATACGAAAAATGTTGATTCTATTTAAAACAGCAGTGAAACAAATCTGCAAAGAAGCTAATTAAAAAAGAAAAAAAATGCAGTTAATCTGAAGGTATTTGGAAGAAGAATCTGCAAAAAATCTGCAGTTTGGAATACAAAATGTGAAAAAAAAAAAAAAAAAAAAAAATTCTTCAGAAAATAAGGTTTATTACCTCTTTTTTTTTTTTTTTTTTTTTTCCAAATGCCTTTACATTTAGCTGCAGTTTTCTACGGCTTTCCTTCTTTCTTTCTTTTTTTTTTTTCTATCTGGTCAAAGAGTCGGAAATAGATTTAATTAAGATTTCTGTTCAATATTAAATTCAAAGTGTTGCTGTATGGTCATTTTTTACACTTTAAGGCTCTTTAGATCAGTATTTACTTCTTAAAGTGCATTTCGAACCACTACAAAAAGTTTAGCTATTGAATGGATCAGGAACATGAATGGACCGGGAATATGAACAGAGCAGGATTCGAACGTGATAACTAAAAAAATAACAACCATCCGGCTACCAGATAGGCCAGTTAATTTAGGAAAACATTAAATTAATCCTATGATTTTATACTTCTATAATATTGTTTTCTCACTTTAATTCTATTTTCAGAGTTTTTTTCTGTTTGACTAATTTGGTTGCATATTATAATAATATTCGTATCACACGAGTAACACAGAAATAAAATAATACGGTAAATATAAATGTCCATACAGATGTAATATGTCCCATTCGGATAAAATATAAATGAAAGTCTCTGCAAATATCCATCACTTGATAATGAATTACATGTTCTAATGTCAAAATAAAACAAATGTTGTAAGATATTAAAAAGGAATTTGCACATTGTTCCTTTTTTGTTCGTGTAACATTTACGGTTATATACTTTTTATAGTGACAGGAAAACTAAACAGCACTTTTTCATCAACATCAACAATAATTAAAAATGTATGAACGTATAATGAGTGTAGAGAAAATGTTTATGTTCCATGTATTAATGAAAATGATAAAAAAAAAAAAAAAAAAAAAACACGGGAAAGTGAAATGTAATAAATTAAGCCAACTGTGCTGAAAAGCGTTTGAAATAAATTTGTTAGTCATCATATTTTATTGCAATGTGATGCATTGTGTTTTGAAACAAAGTAAAAATTAACGATGGTCACTAGAGATCAAACAAACAAACAACAACAAAAAACATATATTTTTCATTTTTCCTTAGCATATTTGATAAGCTGACTTCATTATATTCAAATCGTACTTTCTGAGGGGATATCTTTTAAAATGTTCTAGTGCAAGGTCTGTTTCAATATATCACAAATTTATTTAATTCTTATTAAAAATATGCAAAATTTGTTATAAAGTTTAGGGCTTGATGTACAGTCGGTCAAACAAAAAACGAAACACCCCCACCTATCTCATTACCTAATTATCGCAGAAACATGCAGTAGGCACCAATCATCAGGAAATTATGTCTACTTTTTTTGTATGTAGGAAAAAATGACATTGGGGGTCGTCTACATATTAAAAATGGGTCCAACTTTGAAAATTCGAATGTTAACCCACTAATTTGACGGCAGAAAACGATTCTAGAGCATCAAAATAGCCCAGATATAAATTTGCACGAAGATATCAACATTGGTTCCTGAGATATTTAAGGTTTTTCTCTAGGGGGTTATCTCCAAGTTTATTTTTTTATCATTTAGGTCAGATTCAACGAATTTATTAGAGCTCTTTTCTATTATTCAATGCGTTTCATTCATCTACAAATTTCTAAATACATCAAAAGGAATATAATTTCAATGAGCAAATTAATGCGGAAATTTCGAACTATAAGAAATATTCTGTCCAAAAAGGTTAACACAGGAGGGTCTATTAACATCTGTGTGTGTGAAGGGGAGGAGGAAGGGCACCGGCATTCAAAATTGATGTTTTATTATCGCATTTTCAAAAGATTTTAATTGAAATTAGATTTCTGTTATGCTTTTTCGAAAATGATTATAGGGATTTTGATGAAAGTTTGGGGTTAAGTGCTTTCGGGATACTAGACTTACCACCATCTTCAGAAAAATTTGCGTTGGCTGTTAACCCCTTATCGGCCAATGGCAACAAATGAAATAAATTGGGTTTATTCGGAAACTGATATAAGGATTTTGATGAAAGTTTTGCGTTAAGTGCTTTTGAGTATGCTTAAACGAATGGAAGTATCCCCATCGTCATAAAAATTCGTTGTCGCTGTTAACCCTTTAAAGGACAATTGCAACGTATGTCAGAAATCGGCTTTACACGGATATGGACTAAGCAATTTTTATCAAAGTTTGAAGTTAGGGCTTTTTCCTGAGAAAAAACAATTGTATTTCATTTTCAGATAAATTAGCGTTTACATTTAACCCTTTACCGGCTAACTGCAATACATAGAAAAAGTTGGGTTTATTCAAAAATGATTCTAGGGATTTTGATGAAAGTTTGGGGTTAAGTGTTTTCGGAATATTAGACTTACCATCATCTTCAGAATTATTTGCGTTGGCTGTTAACCCCTTAACGGCCAATTGCAACAAATGAAATAAATTGTGGTTATTCGGAAACTGATAAAAGGATTTTGATGAAAATTTTGCGTTAAGTGCTTTTGAGTATGCTTAAACCAGAGCCTCCTTAAGTAGATGCCTTCCACGCGCAGCGAATCCCAATGTTAAATTAGGCAACATTTAAAAAACAAAACTAACGCTAGGTGACAGCACCTACGCAGAGCAACAATTTTCTTCTCTTTCATAGATAAGTTATATTTTTCATATAAAAATCTAGCTATTAATTTCAATTTAAAGTCCAAAATTGTATTTTTTTTTCCTTTTAATTTGAAAAAATGATGTGAAAGTGCTTTATCGTAAATATTTTCAAAAAAATATTCAAATATTTATATTTAAAAAAGTATAGGGTTTAATTTTCTTCGGAAGTGGACAAGACCTATTTTAGCTTTTCAACTAATTGAATCTAATAAATAACACCTTTTTTTAAAATATATTATTAATTAAAAAACGAAATTTAAAATTAAATAAGCAAAAACATGGCATGTCTATCACGCGATTAAATTATTTTTTATATATTTAGTCAATACAAATTTCAATTTTTTTTTTTATTTAGATATCAGATGAAAGTTTTGTTTATATAAATTAAAATCTCTGAACTTTAAATGAGTTTCAGTTTAGAATGAATAATTTATAATGATAAATTATTAAAATCATGTCTTTTTTGTCCATTACCCTACTACCGTAGGTAATGAAAGTATTGTGTTCGGTCCAAAAATTCGATATCGAGTTTTCCCCTGATTTATATTTTTAAGGTCTCATGAGTCCAAAAAAAGTAGTTTTTGGCAATTAGCCAGTATATGTGTGTGTGTGTGTATGTGAGTGAATGGATGTGGAGAATTTCTATTTCAAAAAATCAAGTCATCTTTCTGTTATACCTGATAATTTTTCAAATCAGTAATCATGATATTTAATTTTTACATGAATTTTTAATTCCATATTCCATTTTGTGGTAAAAGGTTAATAAAAGTAATGTTATTAATCTTAAAACTTAATATTTTTAAAAAGAACAAAAGTAGAAATAAAAATGTTCTATTTTTTCTTTTCAATATTCCCAACACTTTTGTATCGATTTAACTGAAATAATCAAATTTTTATACGCATTTACACAAGTCTTTTAAAAACAGTGGTATTAAAAAAATATAAATCAATCTTGTTCCTATATTGGAGTATTTTATAGTTTTATTCATAAGTTACTAATGTAATTTATGAATAAAACTATAAAATACTACAATATAGAGTTACTTCAACGTAACTAAGAACAAGTTATTTTTCTGTATTCCTACATCAATAAATAAAAATTTCATTTCATTTTGTAATAAGCATAACTATTTTATTTGTTAAATCTAACTTACTAACAGAGGTGTCAACCATTCGAATTTATATATCATAATTTCTTTTAAATTTATCTTCGTCTTAATCACAGAATTTACGATAATAAATAAAAATAATGTTTTTTGTGAAAAATATTATTGATATTAAAAAATCCGGAGGGTTGGTAATTTTGCATTAATTACTTATGCAGTTTACATACCTTGTCTTGAAATATGAAACCGTGAAAACTTATATTTTCACGGCGACTCCGATTTACAAAATGGAACGACGCAATACACCATATTATATTAAAAAAAAAAAAAAAAAAAAAAACTCCCACATTTGTTAAATTAATAAAACGTAAACCATGAAGGACTCAATTGAATCGCGGGAAATAAACAGAACTTTACGACTCGGTATCAAGCGCCATCTACTGGCTATGTGCTTCTTGTACTGTTGCCAAGTTTTCGAGCGACTCGCTGGGCATCTACTTAAGGAGGCTCTGCTTAAACGAATGGAATTATCCCCATCGTCATAAAAATTCGTTGTCGCTGTTAACCCTTTAAAGGACAATTGCAACGTTTGTCAGAAATCGACTTTACACGGAAATGGACGAAGCAAATTTTATGAAAGTTCGATGTTAGGGCTTTTTCGTGAGAAAAAAAACAATTGGATTTCATCTTCAGATAAATTAGCGTTTACAGTTAACCCTTTACTGGCCAATTCAATACATAGCAGAAGTTCGGTTTACTCGAAAATGATTCTAGGGATTTTGATGAAAGTTTGGGGTTAAGTGTTTTTGGAATATTAGACTTACCACCATCTTTAGAAAAATTTGCGTTGGATGTTAACCCATTATCGGCCAATGGCAACAAATGAAATTGGGTTTATTCGGAAACTGATGAAAGGATATCATGAAAGTTTTGCGTTAAGTGATTTTGAGGATGCTTAAACGAAGGGAATTATCCCCATCGTCAAAAAAATTTGCTGTCTATGTTAACCCTTTAAAGGCCATTGCAACGTATATCAAAAATCGGCTTTACACGGATATGGACTAAACAATTTTTATGAAAATTTAAGTCAGGGCTTTTTCATGAGAAAAAACAATTGGATTTCATCTTCATATAAATTAGCGTTTATAGTTAACCCTTTACCGGCCAATTGCAATACATAGCAGAAGTTGGGTTTACTCGAAAATGATTCTAGGGATTTTGATGAAAGTTTGGGGTTAAGTGTTTACGGAATATAACACTTACCATCATCTTCAGAAAAATTTGCGTTGGTTGTTAACCCCTTATCGGCCAATGGCACTAAATGAAATAAATTGGGTTTATTCGGAAACTGATATAAGGATTTTGGTGGACGTTTTGCATTAAGTGCTTTCGGGGATGCTTAAATGAATGGAATTATCCCCATCATCATAAAAATTCGTTGTCTCTGTTAACCCTTTAAAGGACAATTGCGACGTATGTCAGAAATTGGCTTTACACAGAAATGGACTAAGCGATTTTTATGAAAATTCGATGTTAGGGCTTTTTCATGAGAAAAAACAATTGGATTTCATCTTCATATAAATTAGCGTTTACAGTTAACTCTTTACCGGCCAATTGCAATACATAGCAGAAGTTTGGTTTACTCGAAAATGATTCTAGGGATTTTCATGAAAGTTTTGGGTTAAGTTTTTTCGGAATATTAGACTTACCACCATCTTCAGAAAAATTTGCGTTGGCTGTTAACCCCTTATCGGCCAATGGCTACAAATGAAATAAATTGGGTTTATTTGGAAACTGATAGAAGGATTTTGATGAAAGTTTTGCATTAAGTGCTTTCGGGGATTCTTAGATAAAGAAATTATCCTCACTGTCATAAATATTCCTTGTCGTTGTTAATCCTTTAAAGGCCAAATGCAACGTATGTTAGAAATTATCTTTATACGGAAATTGAAAAAGGTTTTTTCTGAAAGGTTGCAGTTAGAGCTTTTCGATGAGAAAAGACGATTGGATCTCTGCTTCAGACAAATTAGCATTCACAGTTAACCCTTTACTGACCAACTGCAACACATAGCAGAAATTGAGTTTACCTGGAAATGGATATAGCGATTTTGATGAATATTTCGGACTAAGTTTTTTCGGGGACTGCTAAAACGAATGGTATTCCCTCATCTTCAGAAAAAAAAAATAACGTTCTCAATTAACCCTTTATCGGCCAATTGCAACATATGACGAAAATTGGGTCTACTTGTAAATAGGTATAAGGATTATGATGAAAATTTGAGGTTGCATAATTGATTAGAATTATTTTATTCTTCAGAAAATTTCTTGTTCTCTGTTAAACCTTTAAAAGCCCATTGTGACGTTTGCCAGAAATACGGTTTACACAAAAATAGACATAGCGAATTTCATAAAAGCTTGGAGTTAGGACTTTTTGATGAGAAAAAGCTTTTGGAAATATCCTCATCTTTAGACACAATCGCATTCGTTGTTAACTCTTTATCGACACATTACAACATGCGGTCGAAATTGAGTATATTCGGAAATGGACAAAGCGATTTTTATGAAAGTTTGGAGTTACGGCTTTTAGATGAGAAAAAATGATTGGACTTATCTTTATCTTCAGAAAAAATCGAGTTCTCAATTAACATTTTATCGACCAGTTGCAAATTATAGCAGAAGTTGGGTTTATTTAGAAATTTATATAGGGATTTTGATGATAGTTTGGGGTTAAAAACTTTCTGGGTGCTTAAAGAACTGGACATATCCTTATCTTCAGAAAAAAATCGTTCGCAGTTTACCATATATCGACCAGTTGCATCAAGTTTTAGAAATAGGCTTAAGCGGAAATGGATATAGTGATTTCAAATAAAGTTTCTGGTTAGTGTTTTTAGGGATGCAAACATGTTTGGACTTATTCTCATCTTTTGAAAAAAATGGCGTGATCAGTTAAACCTTTATCGACAAATTGCAAAATATCGCCAAAATTCGGGTTACTCGGAAACGGATGTATCGATTTTGATGAAAGTTTGGGATTAAGTGTTTTCGGAGGTGCAGAAAGTTTGGATTTATACAGAAAAATTAGCGTTCGCTGTCATAGTATATGGTAAAAAAGGATTCGGGTTCCAGTTCATGACTTCATTTGTTATTTTGTTTAAATTTAGTACGAGAGAATGTAATCGATTCAAGCAATATTTGTGTGTATCGAAATATTTGGTAAATAATGAGGCAGGTTCAAGTCTATAACTGTATACTTATTGTGTATCTTGTTTTCTTTCTTTCCTTTCTATATATATATATATATATATATATATATATATATATTAATACAATTTAATTTAATCAAAGGTAGCTGATATTTGTGCGTGTTGAAGTATTTGGTAAAGAAGGAAGCAGGATCCAGTCCATGATTGAAAATAGAGATTTTTTTTTAATGAAAATGCCTAAATTCAAATAAAAGTAGGTGATATTTTCAAATGCCTAGCTAGTCGTTAATTTAGTTAAATAGCGATTGCAAGTTTTGTACTGGTAACGCTGCGGAAGGCAGCAGGAACCAGGAACAGTTGGCTAAAAGAATTAAAAAATGCATTTTCACCGTGTTCTGATCCATTCTGAAAGTTTCAAATGTCTAGCTTTTCGGGAAGTTAGTTAAATAAATTTTCTGTCGAATCATATAAACGCTTCCGAAGGCAGTAGGGACCTGAAACAGTTGACTAAAAGTGATAAAAAAATGTATTGTCACCGTGTTCTGAGCTATCCTGAAAGTTTCAAATGTCTAGCTAGTCGGGAAGTTAGTTAAAAATCGATTGCAAGATTTGTACTGGACAAACAAACAAACAAGAAGCGAAGTTAATAAAAATAATTACAAGATATAAAGAACTTTTATATACCATGTTTTTAAATTTTCTGTTGAATCATATAAACGCTACTGAGCGCAGTGGGAATCCGGAGCAATTGGAAAAAAGTATTAAAAAATCCCTTGCTATCGTGTTTTGAGCTATTATAAAAGTTTCAAATGGCTATCTAGCCGGGAAGTTAGTTAAAAGTAGACTGCAAGCTTTGTACTGGTAACGCTAACGAAGAGAGTAGGGTCCCGAAGAAATTGGTTAAAAATATTTTAAAAATGCATTTTCACCGTATTCTGAACTATTCTGAAAGTTTCAAATGTCTAGCTAGTCGGAAAGTTAGATAAATAAATTTTCTGTTGAATCATATAAGCGCTGCCGAATGCAGTAGGGACCTGAAACAGTTGACTAAAAGTATTAAAAAAGTATTGTCACCGTGTTTGAGCTATCATAAAAGTTTCAAATGTCTAGCTAGTCGGGAAGTTGGTGAAAAATTGATTGCAAGCTTCGTACTGGTAACGCTGTCGAAGGCAGCTAGAACCCGAAGCAGTTGGTTAAAAATATTTTTAAAATGCCTTTTCGCTGTGTTCTGAACTATTCTGAAAGTTTAAAATGTCTAGCTAGTCGGGAAGTTAAATAAATTTTCTGTTGAATCATATAAACGGGTAGTGACCTAAAACAGTTGACTAAAAGTATTAAAAAAATGTATTGTCACCGTGTTTTGAGCTAGCCTGAAAGTTTCAAATGTCTAGCTAGTCGGAAAGTTAGTGAAAAATCGATTGGAAGCTTCGTACTGATAACGCTGCCGAAGGCAGCAGATACCCTAAACAATTGGCTAAAGGTATTTAAAAAAATCCATTTTACCGTGTTCTGAACTATTCTGAAAGTTTCAAATGTCTAGCTAGTCGGGAAGTTTGTTAAATAAATTTTCTGTCGAATCATATAAGCGCTGCCGAAGGCAGTGGGACCTGAAATAGTTGACTAAAATTATTAGAAAAATGTATTGTCACCGTGTTGTGAGCTGTCCTGAAAATTGCAAATATCTAGCTAGTCGGGAAGTTACTTAAAAATCGATTGCAAGATTTGTACTGGACAAAAAAAAAAAAAAAAATAAACATAAAAATAAACAAACAAACAAACAAGAATCAAAGTAAAACATGGTAATATGGTAAAATATTACAGGGAGTTCAAGTATTTTCTCCCCTTGCTTAATTTTACGCTGTTGCACTTCATATAATTTTAAACTATAAATCGTAATGATATATAATTTTTTGTCGTGTTCCTGTAAAAATCTATAAAGGCTATCTTTACCAAAATCTATACAATTTGCGCGACGGTAATGTATAACATGTGCATAAATTTTCAGTTTAATAGAATAAGGTGTTTAGATACTATCGCATTTTAAAACGATTGGGCCCATAGACCATAACGACAATTTTTCTTTCTGTCCTTGTAAAAAGGAAAAAAAAAAAAAGAAAAAAAAAAAAAAAAAAAAAAACTATACATGCTAGATTTATCAAAATCTATACACTTTGTGCGAGAGTGATTATTAACATTTATAAAATTTTTTAACTGAAACGAATAAGGCTTTTAAATGCTATCGCATTTTATTTTATTTGGATCTATAGACAATAATGATAAAGAATGTTTTGTTGTGTCCCTGTGAAAAACTATTAATGTTAGACACATCAAAATCTATACACTTTGTGCGACGGACATTTATAACACGCGTATTAGCTCAAAAGAAAATGGTATCTAGACGCTATCGCAGTTTGAAAAACTTGGCCCTATATAACGATAAAGAATATTTCTTTTTTGTGCCTGTAAAATGTACTTTTAAGTGCTAGATTCACCAAAATCAACAGTGATCGTGCTATGGTGCCATACAATAACTTACTATATTTCAACTTATTTGAACAGAGGATTTAGGCACTGTCGTATTCACTCACACACATACACCCATTCATAATCGAAAACTAGTAAAAATGAATTCAGTGTAATTCAAAAGTATAGAAAACCCATAATCTCAAAGGTCGGGTTTTTTGTCACGATTACAACACTTCCTTTACATACGTAAGTTCGGAAAGTAAAAATCTGATCTCTCATCTATGAAGTTCTGTCCAACTCATAGAAATAATTTATTCTGTAATAATATTATATTATTTTAATTGGTTAATTTATATTTCCAACACTATTAATAATAGCGACTATATAAATTAGAAATCACAATTCTTCTAAAGAAAATTACGAAAACATTATATAATATAGTAAGGAAAGAGATAAAGTAAAAATAAATAAATAAATGTTAAACTAAATTTTTAAATTGCATGTCTAATATTATAATACAATTTATTTCAGAATTAAATTCCAATTTATTTCAGCTGAAAAAAAAGAAAAAGAAAAAAACCATTGTTGAAATAATAAAAAATATATGAAAGTGAATTAAAACTTTTTTTTTCTTAATATCGTCTGCAATAAAATTCAAAACTGATTGTTGTGAATGCTACTTGTAAATACAGTTTGTAATCGTTATATGGCCCCCAAACTTGATCTTCAATCGTTTTTCTGGAATATCTCGAGAACTATTTGGCCCAATGAGCTGCAAATTTGCATACGCGTATTTTTATGTGCTAGAAATCGATATCTGTTAGAAAAATTATAGGTCACAATACATAATTTTTTAAAATATTAATTTAATATTTTTTATTCTATAGATAAAAAACATTAAAATCTTAATGAAACTCATAAATATGTTTGGAAAACCTGTTATTAACATCATAAAAAAAACCAGGTAAAAAAAAAATAAAAATGTAGGAGATATGAATAAAAATGTGTAATCAGACTTTAACATTAGAAGCTCGAAAGATTAGACGTGTATAACTCCTAAACTTATACACCATATGACTTCCAAATTTATATCTGGGGATGAAATTGACTGTAGAATCGATATCCGAAATCAAAATTATATGTTACCATTGAAAAAATTAAAGTTTGACAGGATTTCAATATGGAGACGACCCCTTAAGCTATTTTTTCCCAATTAGCTTAAAAGAGAACAAAATTCCCTGACGAATGGTATCTTCGGTGTCTTTCTGCAACAATTTACTGATGAGTTAGGTGGGGGTGTTTCGTTTTTTTTTTGACCGACTGTACCTTTTAGAAAATTATAAAATTGATACTTTTAATTAATTACAACAAAATAATGTGATAAATTATTTATTTAGTAAAACTTTTTGATTTTTTTTTCATTTTTTTTTTTCACGATTCTTAAGAAAACTTAATTCAGAATTTACATATTGATGCATAACTTATATTAAAATGTTCTATAACTAAATTCTATAGAATTAATTAAGTACGTAGAAATCCTTCGCAAAAAAGTAATAGAAAAATCATTGCAATAATTTGAAAAATGGAAAAATGTATAAAATTTTTAAAGTGCTGTGGTGTATTTCGTCATTGTATTTCTGATTTAATCTATTGGACTGTTGGTAAGTGACGTCACGTCCAATCAATGATCTGTTCATTCCTTTTTACTTTTATCTCTGCTAGAACAGATCGCAGTCTTAAAAATGTAGTCGTTCATGTTACTTGTATTTTTCATGTGTAATTGTCATAGTCATCTATTAAATTTTGTGTGTTTAAAATGAAACGCCTCGTTATATCCTAGTTATGGCTTATAAATCTTCTCGTGTCTACAAAACATTAAAATGGCGACGAGATGAAAAAAAAGAAAAAAGCAAAAAGAAGTTTTGCTCTTCAACATTTTAATAATATCTAATTCAAGATGATTAAAAATGAAATCTGCAGTTCATAAAAAAAAAAAAAGAACGGAATATCTTCTACACATGTGTTTATTCAAAAGCTACTTATTTCATAAAGAAAATTATTTATTGAAATGAATCATTATGCGGTCGAAGACAGCAGCAGTTAATATCATTGTCTGGTGGCGGGCAGGTACGATTTAGGCGCCAGTGAGTGTAATTATCGTCTGCGATAATCTGCGACTTTTTATTTTTCGGGAAAGAGAAAAAGAAAGGTATTTACACATTTATTTTATTTTTTTTTTCTTTCTATTCTTTTATTAAATTGCATGTTTTTATTGTTAGAACTAGTGTATTTTCATTAAAAATGTTTCAAAATTTTAAAGAATTCAATGATTCGATTGAATCGTTTGAGATTTATGTAAGGAGACTGGAACAGAACTTTATTTTGTTTGATATTAAGGATGAAAAAAAAGTTAGTGCCTTAATAACTCTTATCGGACCGAAATTATATAATTTACTTACTAATTTACTGTTCCCAGATCTCCCTGAATCAAAAACTTACACTGAATTAGTAAATGTCTTAACAAAACATCTATGTAAAATTCCAAACAAAATCAGTGAACGGATTAAATTTAGAAAATGTTGTCAAGGAGATAACGAATCTGTGCAGGATTTTAGTGTTCGATTAAAGAAACTTACAACACATTGCGCGTTTACAGGCGATTCGCTGTCAGAAAATTTGTTAGAACAATTTTTACGCGGATTAAAAAATGAAACAATCCAAAGCAAATTAATGTCTCAGGTTGAAGATTTAACATTTGAAAAAGCAGTAGAACAAGCCGTAACTATGCAAAGTACTGAAAATGACATGATAGAATTACAAAATAAAAATTTGAATTTGAATAAAGTTTCTGTTAGTGTTAGGAAAACAAAACAAAATTATTCTCAAAATAACTTAAGTAAACAAAATGTGAACAAAACTGCGAGTGCAAATAAAAGTAAAACTTATTGTTATCGTTGTGGAAATAGCTCTCATTTAGCAAATGTTTGTAAATTTATTAATGCAGTTTGCAATTTTTGTAAAAAACGTGGTCATTTGAGTAAGGTGTGTCGGAACGCACAAAACAATGTTACTCAAAAGAAAAATGTAAATATTCTTGATACTGTAGACATTTTGTCATTACAATCTGAAGGCACTAAACCTATAAAAATTTGGGTTTTGATAGAAAATAGTGCTAAAGCAGAAATGGAGCTTGATACAGGATCGGCGATATCCGCTGTACCGATAAATCGTTTTCGGAGATTATTTCCAGAACATAAAATGTTTCCTGCTGATGTACAATTAAAGACAGCCACGGGAGAAATTTTTCAGCCCGAGGGATTTGTTAGAGTAAATGTAACTTACGAAAACAAAACTAGGAATGTTAAGTTATATTTAGTTAAAAAAGACAATTTTCCTTTATTGCTTGGTAGGGATTGGATAACTACATTTAATATATTCCCAAACAATTTACAAACTGTTCCGGTAAACAAAGTACAAATCTCGGATAATTTAAATAATTTACTGAATAAATTTCCGGATTTATTTACAAATAACGTAGGTGAAATTAAAAATGTTAAAGCTGAATTACATTTAGAGAAAGACTCATCACCAATATTTTGTAAATCGAGAACAGTTACGTATGCATTAAGGAATGCGGTAAATGAAGAATTGGAAAGATTAGAAAATGAAGGGATAATAAAAGCTGTTAGTACTAGTAAATGGGCAACACCTATTGTTCCGGTGGTAAAACCTAATGGGAAAATTCGTTTATGCGGCGATTTTAAAGTCACGGTAAATAAATTTTTAAAGGTTGACAAATACCCGCTACCAAAAATTGAGGATATATTAGCAACTTTAGGGGGTGGATTACATTTTACAAAAATTGATTTAAACCAAGCATACTTGCATTTACCGGTAGAGGAAAATTCACAAGAACTACTTACTATTAACACTCCTAAAGGCTTATTTAAATTTACGCGATTACCATACGGAATTGCCAGTTCGCCAGCAATATGGCAGAGAACTATAGAACAAATTTTAAAAGGTATAGAGGGTATTTCAGTTTTTATTGACGATATATGTATCTCAGGGGAAACTGATGAAATACATTTAGAGCGATTAAAACAAGTGCTAGAAAGGTTACGTGAATATAATCTTAAAATAAATAAAGAAAAATCTTTTTTCATGAATGATGAAATTACATACTGCGGTTACAAAATTGATAAAAATGGCATACACAAAACGCAAGAAAAAATTTCTGCTATTTTAAATGCTCCAATACCTCAAAACGTAACTCAAGTAAAAGCGTTCCTAGGCTTAGTATCTTACTATTCTAGATTTGTTCCTAAATTATCTACGATTGCTTATCCTCTAAATGAATTATTACGTAAAAATGTAAATTTTCAGTGGACTAAAAAATGTGAAAATTCATTTAATGCAATTAAACAGGAAATTACTTCCGAAAGGATTCTCACCCACTTTAATCCTAAATTACCCTTAATTTTAGCCACTGATGCTTCTCCTTATGGAATTTCGGCAGTACTTTCGCATACAATGCCAGATAACTCCGAAAAACCCATAGCTTTTGCTTCTAGAACTTTATCTTCTGCAGAAAAGCGGTATAGTCAGGTAGATAAAGAAGCGTTATCAATAATTTTTGGTGTAAAGAAATTTTTTCAATTTTTATATGGTAGGAGATTTACACTGTATACAGATAGTAAACCCCTAGTTTCCATATTTTCACCCGTAAAAAGTATTCCGGTACTTTCGGCAGCTAGAATGCAAAGATATGCATTATACTTACAAACATTTAATTATGATATTAAATATAAAAAATCTGCAGAGCACGGAAATGCCGATGCTCTATCACGTCTTCCATTACGTAGTGAAGACTTACTGCTGCCGTCGTCCGATTCGCTACAACCAGAAAAAGTGTCACCAACTTTGTCACCAAATTTATTTGGCAACCTTGATGAATCCGATTGTTTATTTATTCATCAAATCACATCGTTACCATTAAATACAAAGATATTATGTGCAAGCTCTAAGCGAGATCCAACATTGAAAGAAATGTACCGACATTTAATATCAGGCACACAGATGCCAAATTACTTACTTTTTGGACATAAACAACAGGATTTTTCTATACTAAATAATTGCATACTACAAGGGAATCGTGTTGTAATTCCTACTGTTCATAGACAAAAAGTGTTGGAAGATTTGCATTTTGGCCATTTTGGCATAGTAAAAATGAAAGCACTGGCACGTAGTTTTGTATGGTGGCCAGGTATTGATAAAGACATTGAGAATTTAGCAAATAACTGTTCTGTTTGTATTAAATTAAAACATAATCCTCCTAAAATGGAAAATCATCACTGGGAATGGCCTACAACACCTTGGAACAGAATACATGTAGACTTTTTTGGTCCAATGATGGGGAAAATGTTTTTAATCGTAGTAGATGCCCACAGTAAATGGACAGAAGTGTTCATTGTTCCTAATACTACTGCTGAGAATACTATAAACTGTCTTTCTTCGCTTTTTGCCAGATATGGCTATCCTGTGTCCCTTGTGTCTGATAATGGGCCACAATTCATTTCAGAACAATTCGAACATTTTCTACAAAGTAAAGGCATAAAACATAGTTTAACTGCACCATATCATCCCTCTACAAATGGTCAAGCCGAAAGATATGTCCAAATTATTAAAAAAGGATTGAAATCCTTAAGTTCAGAACCCGGAAATCTCCAATTTAAGTTGAACGAATTTTTATTCCAATACCGAATAATGCCTCATATTACAACAGGGGAGAGTCCCGCATCATTATTTCTGAAAAGAAATATCAGATCAAAATTAGATTTGCTTGTACCAAATGTTAAAAATTATGTTGAAAACAAACAACATAAAAATGTTTTTAACAAGAAAGAGATAAGAGAATTCCAAATAAATGAAAAAGTTGCAGTACGCAATTATACATCAGGAGATAAATGGAAAATAGGTAAAGTAATTGCCAGACTAGGTAAACTACATTATAAAATTCAAGTAGGTTCATGTGTATGGAAAAGACACGTTGATCAACTGAAAAGTGTAGGTTCCAGAGTACAAGTGGAGGAAGCTACAAGTCCTGGTGCAAATATTTCCATGGTTCCCGATAGCAATAGTCCACACCTACAAAGCAATGGAGAATCTAAGTCTGGTAGGAGGCCTGCCATGATACCAGATCCAGCGCCAACCGATCCTGTCAGTACACCAGATCCATTGCCAACCAATCCTTCCACTACATCAGATCCAGTACCAACCGACAGTAGATCTGTGTCTACAAAGCCTGGAGAAATTGACTGTGATAAAAATATCAACAGTACTCTAAATAAAAATGAACTAAAATGTGAACATTCAAAACTTAAAAACTCTAATTTGTCTTTTTCTGAACAGGTTGTAAGACGATCATCTAGAGTAAGAAAACCTCCCATCAGGTATGGTATACGGAATTAAGGGGAGGAGAGTTGTGGTGTATTTCGTCATTGTATTTCTGATTTAATCTATTGGACTGTTGGTAAGTGACGTCACGTCCAATCAATGATCTGTTCATTCCTTTTTACTTTTATCTCTGCTAGAACAGATCGCAGTCTTAAAAATGTAGTCGTTCATGTTACTTGTATTTTTCATGTGTAATTGTCATAGTCATCTATTAAATTTTGTGTGTTTAAAATGAAACGCCTCGTTATATCCTAGTTATGGCTTATAAATCTTCTCCTGTCTACAAAACATTAAAGTGCACAAATTAGAGGTCTCCACGGGCCGGGTTCGGGCCGAATTTTTAAATTTGTTCTCGGGCCGGGCCGGGCTTAAAAATCTTTTTCAGGCTCGGGTTCAGTTTTTTTGTGTATACTCGGGTCGGGCCGGGCCTGAATGAAATTTTCTCCGGGCCGTGTCGGGTCGAATTTTTTTCTAGTTTCCTCGTTAATCAACGAAAAAGGAAAATGATAAAAATATTTTTTCAGTCATTTATTTTACATAATTTTACAGGCTGGTTTGTCACATAAAGTTCTATTTTTTTTTTAAATGTCTGTAACTTCAATTTAATTGTCTGTCAGTCTGTCTGTTCGAAATCTGATTTTTCGCAAATATTTTTAGCATTCTTCGAAATATTTATTTAAAGTAATGTTAGATAATTTCCTGTTCAAAATAGTATGCATGTCACTACCAGTTTGCGTACATGTACATAACAAAAGAAATTAGATACGTTACTGTGTATAAGGTTTTTTTCCTATGATCTGTTGAGTTTAGGTGGTATGAAGGCTATAAAAATCCTTCCGTTGTAACTTTCTCTCTAAGGCTCCATTTCTTTTCTCCAATAGATGAAATTAGCATCATTCTTATCAAGGTCAAAAACAACTTTTCTATTCAATATGGTTGGATTAACATTAAAGTTTTGTTTACCGGATAGCATGAAAGATTGGGATACATTATGGTATATAAGAGGAAAGTGCATTTTTAGTAGCATGAACCATTTTAAATACCTTCCTGTATTGTTTGATGGATGCTAATATTTTCGATTTGACTTTCTGTTTGTCTTTGTGCCTTGTTTATAATAATGAATTTCTGTTTATATATAATTATCTTGTAAAAGTTCAGCAGTTTTGTTAAAGAACGTACTATTGTTTGGTTATATAAAACCTCTGCAAAACACATACTAAAAATCTTTTTTATAGAAAGGCATGCATTTTTTTTGTTGTTGTTGTTATTTTACATACTTTTGAATCGGGTCGGACCTGATTTTATCAGTTTTTGTCCGGGCCGGGCCATACACGGTTAAAAAATAAACGGGCCGGGCCGGGCCCGGGCCGAATTTCTTGACTTCATACCGGGCCGGGCCTCAAGATTTCGGCCCGTGCAGACCTCTAGCACAAATACTAATTATATCTGTGTGATTATAAAAAAAAAAGAAAAAAAATGTGTATTAATTATAGTATAATTTATTTGTGCACCTTTTCCCTCCCCCCCCCCTTCCCTGGTTAGGTCAATGTGCAAAATGGTTTTTACTAACGGACTATTTCCGTTAAGAGAACATTTTAAAGTTAGTTACTTATCATGGGATACTGATTTCAGGGGATTTAAATTTACTTTTATAATCCAGTACAATTTAAATAATTTTCTTTTATTCTTTCCTTTTCTATCTTTTTTTTTTTTTTTTAATTATCTTATATCGGTTCCAGTACAAATTATACTGAGTGTGCTAGAACTCCATGCACAGACTTGCAGAGGTGGTAGAATACGCTAAATTTTGTTAAAGAAACCTCATAAATTCTTATTCAGTTAGAAATACTGGGTGTCTTACTTTAAGAATTTTATCTATTACTTTTTCAGAGTTGTAAGTGTTAGAATTTATTTATTTATTTATTTATTTATTTTTTATCTATTTATTTATTTATTTTTTTTTTTTTTTTGTTATTAAAAAATTTAGTTTTGCATAAGCCAAACGTGATGGCATTACATGAATTAGATCAGCAACACCACATATACAAGCAAGAAAAAAAAAAAAAAAGGAAAAAAAAAATCTTACGCATTTCGTCAATAATTTTACACCAATAAAGTTTTTAAACTTCTATTACTGTGTTTTTTACTTTTTTTTTTTTTATATCTACGTATATATGGTAGAAAAAGTATTGTTTTTTGATCAAATTTTATAAACTAAGTTTTTGTTATATTTACACGTTTTGAGGTCCCTTAATTCGAAAAACAGGTTTTTAGTGGTTGATCTGTGTGTCTGTTGTCAACATACCTCAAGAACAAATAGCAGCAGGAAGATTAGATTCGTATTCTAAATGTGTATAATATCATCCTCCTCCTCCTCTTCCTCATCATCAATTTCAGTCTTTATCAATCCACTGCAGGATGAAGGCCTCTCCTAGGTGATTCCAAACTACCCTGTATCATATAGAGGTGCTAAACTAAACTTTTTGTTGAGATCAAGCAAATGGTTCGCGTACAGGGACATTCAAGCGAATTGAAATACATTATGTCTATGGGGAAATTTGCAAGTATGTTGAATTTGCATTAAACCCAATGAAATGAATATATATTTTTTACAGGCATAAAGGCAGGTTTCATGTAGAATATGATATGAAAATCAATCACCGTTCGTTTACAGGGTTACACAAAAGAAGTAGAATATAGCGGAATAATACTTGGAAATTCATGGAAGTGCATTTCAGGTTGTATACGTTACTAATATAGGATTATATTTAAGTGTACAATGTGATGTATACATAATTTTTAGAAGATGTACAGGGTTGCCAATAACTAAAGTACACATTCTTTTTTATTGAATGTAATTAGTGGTATAGCTTTGCTATAATATTTTATCATGTTCAGGTTAAAATTAATTTCTCATACCCATGTGGTAAGTAAAGTATTTTTAAACTAAATATTTAGCGTTTGTCTTTGTATATTTATGCGTTTTGACGTTCCTTGAATATTCAGGTTACCTGAATAAGTTATGTTTGAACGTTTAATCTTTATGTATGTCTTTTATGAGAATAACTTAAAAACAAATAATTTCAGGCAATTCAAATGTTGTATTTTAAAGTTAATATAAGGTTGTTGAAAAACTATCAAAATTGATATGATGCGGGTGAATGTTGTCTTAATATGAATTTTTAAATATAATAACAGCTTTCGAATTCTCTTGAAATGTAAGAATATTAATTAAACAGGCGTCGAGGGAGGTGGTAGCCCCTCCCCCCCTCATGCAGTTATATTTGTCAAACGAAGCTTTTGCTAAGCCTATTTTAAATTGTTTTTAATGGAGCTTTATATAACAGTATTCGTTATCTTATCCCTTAATTCCCAATCTGTCTTTATGGAATTGAATTTCAGGGTAAGAAAAAGTCATGTAAATGACCTACCGGATTTTTTTTTTTTTTTAATAAATGACAAAGGTTTCAATCTGTAGCAAATGATAGTCATGATTGATGTATAAATAGTTCGATATTTTGTAGTAACCCTAATGAAATTACTTAATTGTTACAATGCATTTTATGATGTCATTACCATTTTACACAAAGCATGGAATATTTTTTTTCTATTGAATGTTGTTGCTATATCTTCATCAGCGCACATGAAAATGCATATAAAAAAACTACTCTATCGGCAGATTATATATACATGCTAGAAACTAGAAAGGCTGAGATTAATTATTTTTTAAATATTGTTTTGATTACTTAACCCTTTCCGGCGCAAGGTAATTCGGATCATTTAAATTACACTGCCACCGAAACTCACGAACAAAATTAAAAGAATTTGACAACGTTTTCTACTATGCTATAAAAGTAAAATTTTGCTAAAAAATTTCCGGGATGAGATATTGCAGTTGAAAATTAAAATTAGATGATGCTGTAGTGACATCACCGCTCCTGAAAGGGTTAAATAGTAAATGTACCATTATTTGGTGGATGAACATTGTCCATTTTAATTTACATTTTTACAATTTGCACTACCTTTCTATAAAGACTAGACATTTTTCATTTTGGACGTTTTGTAAAATATCTCAAAAAGTACAACAGGAATCATCTTGAAATTTTACACTGTAAAAAACAAAATCCCGTAAGATTACGGGGAAAGCCCGGCAGCACAGATTCCAGACAAAGCCCGTAAAAAGAAACGCTTAGACCGTAAATTAAGTATATAATAACCTTAAATTACGTTACATGCCTGTAAAAAAACATTTTGCCCGTAAAAACAATGTTTTTTTTACGGGCTTTGTCTGGAATCTCTACTGCCGGACTTTCCCCGTAATCTTAAGGGATTTTTTTTTTTTTTTTTTACAGAGTAGAAGTGCAAAGAACATATTGTTGCGTACTCGGGGGTTCATGAATTTTCTGTGAATAAAAGACGAATATTGCAGAGATTTAAAAGTTTATTTACAGAATGTTCCAGAAGTTTAAAGGTCTGTAAAATGTTATCAACAACAATTTCCCAAGAACACACAGCTTAAATAACAACTGACAATATCAAGTTCACAGCATAAACTGTAGCATAGCATTAAGACACAGCAATAGGCTGTAATCAAAGAGACTCAGTTAGATCTTTACTCAGCAATACCTTGGTGAAAACTGACTGACCTGGCGGAAGGGAAATCCTTTTATAGCACCTTTATAGATCGAGAATTTTCCGGTAATTTCGGTTCTGTTTGAGTTATAGCTTAGATGTTTAGCATATTGATAATAAGGGTGCTTGTTATATTTGTAATTTTCTCGCCAAAGTAGCAAAAAAGTTCCCAAGGAACCGAAAAGTCGCCAAATTTGGCACTAAGACCATTAACTGCCTTGCTGAATCTTCTCAACGGGTTTTTAAAGGAAAATGAGCTATTTTAACACCAAAACAAGCTAGTAATGCAGAAGAATAACATTTTATAACCTGACTAAGCCTCTTCGAATGAATTTACATAAAATTAACTATTAGTATTTACAAATTCGTAACATAGCCCCCTCCCAAGGACTGCACTTCCAGAGCAGTACAACCCTTGGTCAGGAGGGGAGAGCTAAACGGATACAATCTGGAATGCAAAAACTAATTTGCATTTAACTATAAAATATCAATACAAATTGCAAAATTAAGTAATTGAAATATATGCAAAATGTGCAAATAAATACAATTATTTATATACAAATATTTACATTACACATATACAAAATTAAATGTACCAAGCCTATCCTAATGTCACCTACACTACCTTTGGTTTTGATGAAGGTGTTTTAGTAATTCTAACAACGACATCATTCAGTCTTTTAAGGATTGTATAGGAACCGCCCCAGTTACACTTTAGCTTGAGAGAGAGTCCTTTGTGTCGAACAAGGTTCCACAACCAAACTTTATCACTTTCCTTCAATTCATGTTGTGTACACTTTAGATCATATCTTGCCTTCATTCTCTCAGTGGCTATGTGAATCCACTCTCGAGCAAAGTTTTGTACGTTTTCAAATCGTGCCTGTCGGTCTTGGATGTACTCTTCTGGCGATAAAGGCGCATCTACTGGACAGCCAAACAGGAAATCAGATGAAAGACGAAGTTTTCCAAACAGCATCTGAGATGGAGTATAGTCAGTAGTTTCGTGGACAGCACTTCGATAAGCTACACTGAGGAAAAAATTATACCGCTTTCATCTAGAACGAATAGGTGGTCCTTTTCTAAATCCGTAAACTAGAAATATAGATTTCCGAGCTATGAGTATAAGGCACACCAATACACTGAGAAAAAATCCTATAACTGACATCTAGAATCTAACTTATAGCTCTAGAAAAAATAGTTCCATGTCATCCTTATAAGTTTCTTATAAAATACTTTTTAGTCCCCTTCGAAAGCGAATTCTAGAGACCTCTATTAGAATTCTTGAGCGTTTACCTATACTATCGAGGACAAACCCATTCAAAATATCTCCAAATAAATGTGAATAAAAGAGGCCGGTTTCAGCAGCTTATAATCTTGGTTTATGACCCAATTCTAGAAAAACAAGCGAAAATTTCTCGTAATACAAAAGATTCAGATCATTCAGAATATTGTTTCCCCATTAAGAAATGCGTAGATAAGAAATTCTCGATCATTTTGTCTATTCAATTTATTGGCGTGCCTTATGCGCATAGCTAGGAAATCTACATTTCTAGTTTAAGGATTTAGAAAATGACCATTTATTCATTCTAGATGAAAGCGGTATATTTTTTTTTCAGTGTAGCAAAAACAACGGCACCTTCAAGTCCCAATTCTTCTGGTTCCTTGATACTAGAAGAGAGAAATTATTCAAGATGGTGCATTTAAACTTCTCAACTGCGCCGTCCGACTGGGGATGTAGGGACGTTGTCTGAGGTTTGTCTATGCCGTTTAACTGACACAGTCCTTTGAAAATAGCAGAGGTAAAGTTCGTACCTTATTCGTTTAGCTGTAGGGGCGTGCCATATCTTGACACCCATTGCTGCATTAGAACCTCTTCAACTGTGCATGCCTCTTGATCGGGAATGGCATACGTCTTAAGCCACTTGACGAAATAGTCCATCACATCGAGGATTTTCTTATTTCCTCTTGAGGTCCATGGCAAAGGACCCAAAATGTCAAGTGCGATTCGCTCAAATAGTGCTCCCACGATATACGGTGTAGTCTTCCTCTGCTTCGTCTCTTCAGGCCTTTAAGTGCCGCACAGGCATCACAAGATTTGCATCATTTCTCCACATCTTACCTTACCTTGCACCAGTAAAAGCGTTCTCGAACTTTCTGGAGAGTCTTCATCACCCGAAAAGGGTCTTCTGTAGGACTACTATGCAGCTGCTCTAGAACATCTGGAATCTTCGATCTTGGTAGTAAAATCTGCCATTTGAAACTCCTTCCATCATCAGACTCCCATTTTCGGCACAGTACTCTATTTTTATATATGAAGAGACTCCCAGAGTGCCCTGTAACATTTCTTGATGTGGCTAACTGTGGAAAAGTTCTGCCACGTAAGTCTGTTGCTGATCGTCTCCTTGAATTGTAGTATTGGCTTTATGTCAGGATCTTCTGACTGGGTTAGTCTAACTTCCTTATCACTCCATGGATGTTGTTTCGATGGTACTGAGACTGTAACTTGGTGAGCAAGTTGATTTATGAGCTGGTATTTCTTTTCGGCTCTCGAGCAGTACTTGCAATTTTCCAAGCAAGGCTTCTGTGGCAAGGCATCTGCATTTCCATGTAGAGTCCCTACTCACTAAGTGCCTAAGTCATATTCCTCGAGGTGTTTCGTCGTATTTACCTGGCAACACTTGACAATCTGACCTTCCGGATTCTTCAAATTAAACAATCACGTTAAAAAGGCGTGGTCATTCTGGAGCAGGAATCTTCTGCCATAGAGGAAATGGTGGAAATGTTCTATGGCTTTTACGATGGCGAATAGCTCTTTCCTGGTAGTACAGTAGTTTCGCTACGGTTTAGATAAGCACTTACTCCAGAAGGCAACAACACTCTCTTCGCTATGAACTTCCTGTGACAGAACAACACCAACACTTTTCACTATCTTTACTTTATCGCTTATGTCAGCGGCTCTCAAAGAAATAATGCTGAATGAAAGGTCTACCAGAGTTGAAGCTGCCAGAACTCTTTTCAAGTTTCTCCTGGATTCGGGTATTCTATAGCGGAAATGTTGCTCTTTAGGAAGTGTCTCAGAAACTATTGTCTCAGTATTATCGGACGGGGTGTGTGTGGAAATTTCGGATTTCGCTGTTATCTAACAAAATGATTGACTCTCTGAATTTTCATTGTTAAACACAGTGGAATGCAGTTAATTATTCATAAAGTCCAATTCAAAGTTATATTTTCTCAGGAAATGAAGTCCAAGAATTAGAGGATCACTAATATCTACCACACATGCCATACAGGTATGTTGGTAATTAACATTTCCAAATGTGATGGTCCAGACAATTTTTTTAGGGGTTCTAATTTTGTCGCCGGTCACAGCCTGGGTTTTAATACAGGGCGGCGTCCAGATAATCTTCTCGTTAAGTCCTAGAGCTACATCCCTTCTAACGATGGTTACATTGGCTCCAGTATCGAGAATCATGTGACAGGAAGTGTTACTAACTCGTCCATAAACATAAAGACCATTCTCACCGCCAGTCATCAAAGAAAAGTAAAATACGGCAAAGTGGAGCTCTTTAACTTTCGGCAACCCCCCCCCCCTCCCACGCCCTTCTCTTAGTTTCCCTTCGGTGACCGTGAAACCAGGTGATTTTCGCTACAGCAAAATTATTGCAGCTAAATTATTCGAGCGCTAGCAATAATTCCTATGTAAAAAAAGTACACTTAATACTGAGCTGCCAAACTCAGTATTAAGTGTACACTTTTTATCTCTGTACTCTGCTAAACACAGCCTGGACTGTTTGGGTTTTTCCACAGTCCTCTTCCTTATACACGTCCCCCCCTTCTGGTTCTCGATTTTCTTAGGGTTAATGGTCTAATGGATCATGTCTGACTTCGTCAGACTGTTGGAGGATAAGCCACAACAACACTTCATACTGTTTTGGCAAATAAATCCTTGTCGAATCATGTTCTTAGTCTAAGAACATGATTCGAGAAGATTTATTTAACAAAACAATATTAAGTGTGCTTTTTTTATATAGGAATTATTGATAGCGCTCGAATAATTTTGCTGCCGACTGTAGATTGTCGTATTGGGCAGTTTCTCTTCACATGTCCATCTCTTCCATAGTCCCAGCACTTTATCTTCGGATTCTTTACTTCTTTGTTACTTTCAAGACTAAGCAACCTCCTTGTGATGTTTGCCAGATTTTTCTTCATTTCCTTCAGATCAGCTTGTCAATTATCTTGAGAGACTGCTTTGATGGATGCCTCAGTCTTTACGAGAGGCCTGTTGTTCTATCTCAATCTTTAGTGCATACGTCAAAGCTCACCAGACATCCTTGACATTGGCGAGTCTAAGGCTTTTGGATTCTCTGGATCTCTCACGGCATCGATGAAGTATTGAAGGGTCAAATCATCACGAGTTTTAGCTAGGTAGTCCGAGAAAGTTAAGTGTGATAATCTTTAAATATCTGATACCATCTCTTGTAAACTTTCGCCCATTTTCTGGTAACGGGGTATTAACTGGTGACGACTGTGTTCTTTAGAACATTTTTCTCCAAAACGCAGCTCCAGCTCTCTTGTTAGGGCCTCAAAATCATACCGCTCTTCCTTCGAAAGAATTCCCAGTATGTCAGCTGGTTGCCCTGTAATGTTGCTGGTAAATGGACTGTCTTGGAAGTAGAGTACCAGGCATTAACTTCCGCTACGATGAAAATCTGTGTCTTATATACTTGCCAAGACGATCTGCCACCATAGGTGGACAGCTTTATTGATTCCCGATTCTGTATACTTTTATCTTTCTTTTCACCTTCCTGAGACATCGTAACTAATTTTTCTTCCAGACTCCGGATCTTCTTTTACAAATTATTTTCTAATTTTTCTTCAAATTTGGTTCCTATTTCTGAAAATATACCTCTTAGCTGTTGATCAAAATTTTCTTTTATTTTCTCTTCAAAACAGTCTTCCATCCTCATAACACTATCTCCTATCTTCATAATATTAGCATCTATCTTCATAGTTTTATCTACTTTAAATTCTACCTCTTCAGGTCTATCTGCCATAGTTGAAATTTTCCTTCAATCATCCTTTTCACAGACAGAAAGTCGCCCTTCACTGATGAAGGATTCAACATGATCTCATCTTGATTGAATTCCATTTTTCCTTGGATGGATTTAATTTTTTCGCTTAAACTGTCTTTCATCTCTTTCTGCCTAGTTTCTACATTTTCCATCAATCTGGTTTCCTTCTTTTCTTGTACTGCTTTAATTTCTTTTATTTCTTCACTGAAAACTATCTTTTACCTCTCTTTGCCCTTCTTTCATTCTTTCGATCAATCCGGTTTCCATCTCTTCCATTTCTGTTTACATTTCACCATGCAGCAGATACTTCTTCCACTTCTGACAGAAGAATTTTTGCGTACTCTGAGGTTCGAGAATTGTCTGAGAATGAAAGGAGAATCTTACAGAGACTTAAAAATCTATTTACAGAATATTCCAGAAGTTTAGAGATCTGTAAACCAACTATCAATTTTAGTTTCATCAGAACATACAACTTAAATAACAGCTGACAACATTGAATTCACACAATAAACTGTAGCATAGCATTAACACACAACAATAGACTGTAATCAAAGAGGCTAAGTTAGCTCTTTTCGCAGCAATGGCTTGGCGAAAACTGACTGACTTGGCGGATCGGGGCTCCTTTTATAGCACCTTTGTAGATCGAGAATTTTTCAATAACTTCTGAATCATTTATGGAAAAGTAGTGTATTTGATAATTCCATATTATTAAAACAGGAATAAACTACTACGTCAGAAACGCCAAAGAAAAATTATTGAGGTGCATACAGCCAAAAATTACAACGCCCTCGTATTTCGTCTACTAAATCAGTCACATCTAATATCAGTATTGTTTTACCCTATTTTTCTAAAACCAGTCAAACCATAGCTAAAATTCTCAAACAATATGATTTTAAAATAATATTTTCGCCTTCCAATAAACTCACCTTTTCTCAGTTAAAAGATCCTATTGATATGCATAATTCTTGGGGCATTTATAGTATTTCCTGTCAGTGTGGTTTATCATATATTGGCCAAACTAAACGCAGCCTTAAATTTCGTCTAAAAGAACATATGAATTACGTCCGCAAACAAGAAACCAATAAATCGGCTATTTCTAAACATTGCTGGGATGAAAATCATAATTTTAAATTTAATTCAGCTAAAATAATTTGCAGACCTAAATCCATTCATGAACTCGATTTCTTTGAAGCTTTTCATATTTATAAAAATTTTAAAAACCTTGTAAATTGTGATTTCGCTGTTCCCTATTTGTCTGATTGTTGGAAATTTTACATTCAGTCCACATTTCCTTAATTTTTCTACTGTTTACACAGCTACACATTCCTTAATTCCTATTGGCCACACTCCCCACCTCTTCCGTAATCCTATTGGTTGAACTAAATCCGGTCCCTCTCCTATATATAAGAGCACTTCTCCAGATTCAGAATTCTTTTTGCACTGAAGACGGTACGCTTTAGGCTACCGAAACAGCTATATGCACCTCAATAATTTTTCTTTGGCGTTTCTGACGTAGTAGTTTATTCCTGTTTTAATATTCCAACGCCAAGTCTCCTGCTATTAATTCCATATTATCTTTGAAAGGTGGGTTGTCAAATATTACCTGTTAAATATGTTATTTAGCTAACAGGTAAATAATGAAGGAAGAAAAATTAAAATTTACTTCCTGTCTCTTAATTATATATTTTGTTTGTTATTTTAAGTATTTTTCTTTCTTTTTTTTTTTTTTTTTTTTTTTTTTTAAACGTGGCTTCTTGTATTGCATTTTGACAAAGTACAGAAATGAAAAAAAAAAAAAAAATAACAAATCATCTTGGAAGTATTAAAATATAAAATTAAAGACAATGCCTCATTTTGTGTCATGTATGATACTAAAAGATTTTTCCATGAGTATAATACATAAATCAATTTTATAGTATTAACAGGAGATTATTTTGCGAGAAGTTTCCCGATCGCTGCGAAGAACCCAGCACAGACCTGTGTGTAAAATATCCAGGATATTGTGGAAAGAACAGAACCATGGTAAGAAACAAATGAAATTTTCATCAATAATAATAATAATAATAATAATAATAACAATAATAATAATAATGCTTTAATTTATTTTTCATATGCCTCTAGGGATATTTTCTTTACTACTTACAATATAAACCCTCTCAAATACTCGTTACATTCTTAAATAAAATTGTGGAGCGACTGTGGCGCTCTATCAGCCTACTCGCTTCTTTGCAGTTTACTGAATATTAATAGTACATAACACAACACAAAAGCAAAAATAAATAAATAAATAAATAATAACAATAATAAATAAATAAATAAAAATTTTACAAAATCACCACATTCAAAGAAAAACTGAAGTGCATAATATTTAATACTTTTTTGCTTTTCTTTTTTAAATGAAATATTAAGCTAAAAATCGTTTTTTTATTTATTTATTTTTTTTTTTTTTTTTCAGAGTAGAAAGAAATTCGTAATATCTAGACAGTTTTGCGTTGCATCTTTAGTATATGAACTCCTTGGCTATTTCATAAAATTTGTTACTATTTGGCGATGAAATTTTTGGTATAATTGTTTGTTAAAAAAGAAAAGGTCTAGTATCTATTTTTTCTAATGCCTATACTTTTTAGTGTTGAATTTTTTAGTTAATTTAGGGCATTATTTATTACTCTATATTTGTATCTTAATGTACAGATAGATAATAATTTTACACATTCGAAAATATCTGAAAAGAAAAAAAAGTTAATTATTATATTATTATTTTAATTTGGAAAAATCTTCTACAACGTTACAGCAAAGATAAATACGCTTTAAAAACAAAAAGAAACTCAGCAAATTATACAGATTCGATATTATTTCCTTATTTACCAAAAAGAAAAAAAAAAAAAAAGAAAAAGAAGAACACATAAAAAAAAGTTATAAATAACGTAAGAAATTGCCAGTAAGAAAATTAATTTTTTAAAAGTAGAAAAAAAAAGACATTTATTTTATTTTATATTTTCACATCATTGATCACATTTTATTTTTTCTGTGGAAAATGACGTCATAAGATTAAAAAAAAAAAAAAAAAAGGATTTCTGAAACTTTTTGTAAAATGTCAAATAGATTACCATTATAAACCCGAGGTATTAATTAGTAACGTCGTTAGTCATTTATAGAATTTTCAAAGAATTTTGCTCTGCGCTATAAATTAATGAAAGTTTCCGGAAAACTTGAAAACTCTATTCTTGTTAAAGTTAGAACTTCCATACTTTGGCAACTCTAAACTACAAATTTTCGCCAGATTTGGTCTCTAAGTCGCCAAACCACCAAAATCGATGCCAAGACCAAAAATCTGCGTTGGCTACAAAGTTGGTGGCTTGGCGAGATTAGACTGGAACCTGCCTGTTTATTTACGAATCAGTTACCTTACGCAAAAATGTCATAATATATTCATAATATATGTATTCCAATTGTTGTATAAGTAAATCATGTGGTGCCCACATAATTTTTTATTTAAATAAAGGTAGGATTTATTGAGAGGAAAATAAAACCTTATACTATATTATATCATAATTTACGATTATCTCAGAAATGTCGAGACTGGAAAAATCAAGTTTTTCAGATTACAAAAATCACCCTTCTTAAAACTTTTTGGTAGCTTTTCCAACACTTTTCCAAGCTTTACTTTTTTCCTATGATTAATTAAGTTCAAACTTATTAACATGAAAAAAAAATTACTTTTCAACAAAAGAAAATTTTACTATAAGAAAAAAAAAAAAAAAAAAAAAAAAAAAAAGGTTAAAGCATGTTTTATTTTTTTTGTATGCGTAACACACATGTGCCGGAGCTCCGTATCCGTATCAGTGAGAAAAAAATTATCTGTATCCGGAACTGGTTTCTTTCTTCAACAGATCTAATACGGATCATTTGTAGAAATTTTATGAAAATTAGAAATAAACTGCAATAATTTGTTAGAGCATAAGTAATATAGTAATTTCTTTTGATATATATATATATTAAAAAAAAAATAACTGTAGCTGGCGTCATTTTTTTTTTTTTTTTTTTTTTGTCTGCGACAGCATCTTCTCGCGGAGGGCAAAGTGCTCTGCATGATGAGAAGTATCATTGCATTCCGACTGCTTCAAGGAAGGCATTTCAGCTGCTTAGAAATTTCTATCATTTTAATTAACGAAGTTATTAATTAAAAACGTCGGGTTTATAAAGGTACTCTATCTGTCACCGGAGAAAAAGTTTCTCTTATGACTTTTTTTCTGTGTTTCTGACGTCACTTTCCTCAGGAAACTTAAAATGTGATCAATGGTGTAAATAAGAAAAATTGAAAAATTGGCCTCTTTGAGATTCTCCAGAGAAGAAAATAATTATTTAGAATAGCAAAACATGAAAATAACCGATATTTTAAAAATATTAAGTAAAAATTTAATAAAAATGAAATGAAAATTAGTTTATATCTTTATTTTATTTTATATTATTATTTTTTGTTATTAGTTAAGTTTATAATATTAGTTGAGTTTAAATTATTAGTTTTTATTTTAACGTTAGGCGAAAAAGATTTAGTAATGGATATAATAATTATGTTAAACAACAATTGGTATAGAATTAAAGATTAAGCCCAGAAATTTTTAAGCCCAGAAACTAACGAGACAACAGCATAGATTAGTTTCTATAAAGATTTAGTTTTTTAACTCAAAAAAATGATGACTTAAATTATCTATCTCAGTTATGCATGTCAAGATTTTTGCGACAAAAGTCTAAGCTACTTCGGCGCCAAATTTAAAATTTCGCCAAGAGGTTAAACTGTACCATTGCTTTAGCACAATTTTTTTTTTTCAATTTTATTTTAAATATTAATTCAAGAGAGAAAAAAAGAAGAAAATTTTTTATTTGATCTAAATGTACAAAATATCTCCTGAGAAAATATTATCCGTATTTTTAGAAAGAAAATGGCTAAAGTAGTTTTTCCTGTATCATTTATGTCTCTATAAGTTAAATTAAATTGAATTATCCAATATTACATTTCATTCTCCACACGCATTTTTTATTTTCTAAATTCAATTCATAATGTGTAAAAAAATCAAGGTATAATCAGTACATATCCAGAAGATGTAGCCAACAAATATTCAGAAGCCATCATTAACACAAGTTCAGGAGATACCGCCAACAACTATTAAGATGTCATGATCAATATATACCAGCAGATATCGCCAACAATAATAATTATTCAGAAATTATCGTCAACAAGTATTCAGGAACCATCAGAAAATATTGTCAACAAATATTCGAAAGCCATCCAATTTATGAATGGTGATGGTCTATCTCGAATACTCCAAACCGGCAATTCGTTATTACAATATAATCAAGGATGAATTTTTCACTTATCAGTAGGTTTCGAAAAATGTGATTTCCCCCCCCCCCCGATTTAACTTAGTATTTACAAATATAGTTTAAGAAGTGGTAAAATCAGATATTGACGGGCATCTTGGCAAATTCATGGCGACAATGCAAAATCGCTATCTGAAAGAAATTGTCCTGCCGTACTACTACTAATGAAATGTTTAAAATAATTGCAATAATCACATACGATATTTATTTTCAATGGATCTGACTAAATCATATTCTAGGAAAAATGCACTTTAAAAAGTTGCAACTTTACTGTTGTAAGCACCATTTTAAACCTTGCTGTACATTGGAAATAAATGCAGAGTGTTACATATTGCCCTAAATTAACTAAAAAAATTCAATAGTAAAAAATATAGGCATTAGAAAAAATAAGTTCATAATTTCTTTAATCAAGCAATAATACCCGAAAAATTCGTCAAACAGTGACAAAAATTTAACAAACGGATCGTATACTAAAGCTGTAACGCGAAATCGTTTAGATTTTAAGAATTTTTCTCTGTTCTAAACAGTTAGTGCTATTGTTGTTTATTTTGTGCTGTCTAACATATGTTTTCTCTCAAAATAATGGCAAATTGTTATTTAACTGTCGAACGTTAAGACAGATTTTTCACATATTATAAACGATATAATATTAAATATTGTGTATTTCAATGTGATACCAAATATGGTGGATTTCTATAATATTGTTCAACTTTTCTCTTGTGATGTATTGTTAATATTCCAATTCAATGAAAGGCAAAGTTGCGAAAAGTCGGGTAGAATCCAGCAGAGGTTAATGAGCGAAGCAAGTCGGGATGAGGGAAAGCCTTCCTCGGGGGTTGGTGAACGCAGCGAGCAGGGGGCAGAGCCCCCTAGTATATATATATATATATATATATATATATATATAATGTTTTTTAAATCAATGTTAAATTTTACAGTTAGAAGCATAGATGCAATAACAGCTAATAATATTTTATATGCATTGCAATAATAGTACAAGAAGACTATTGTTTTGTGATTGAAAGGAAAAAACAATATTATGTTGAACTGATATGCACTCAAATCAATCAAGGGTAGGTTTTCGTTTTAGTCTTTACATGTATCAAGTTTAATTGCTTAATCACTATAGAATATAAGATATTGCTTTCCCATAAATAGAAAAAATTACACCATAATGGTACCACCAGCAAGGTGATAAGATACCAAAATCTAATCAGCACAAATTTATATTATGATCCAACAAAAAAAAAATATTTTCAGGACATCGTGTGTAACTTCTCATGCGACACAGTTGTAACAAAATTTTGCTACCTTACATACACAGACATACAGACGTTTTCAAAAATGTTTAAACCATCTTCAAAACATTTTAAAAATGTGCAAACTCGTCAAAAACCGGAAATCAAACATTTTTTTACCAATCCAATACTTTTGTCTTACGTTTATGCATACAGAAGAAAATAAAGATGTTTACCAAAACAATGAATGAGATATGAATATGAACTTTATTTAGAAAAAGTATGCTGTGGAAAGTGTACAATAAAAAGACATATTCACATAACCATGCTTTTATGAACTTCTATTCTTGTTTGTTTATTTGTCCGGTACAAATCTTGCAATCTATTTTTAACTAACCTACTAGCTAGACATTTGAAACTTTCACAGTAGCTCAGTATCCTGTGACAACAGAATACTTCGAAGTCAGATTTTCGAATTTTCGAATAGTTTTCTTTTAATTAATTAAAATATGAAAATAATAGCAATAATAGCTCCTAATAGCAATAAAAATAGTCATTAAAATATTAGCTATAATTTAATTGTTGCCAAAAAAAATTACGAGTTCATTTTCTTTCGACATAAAAATAAATACATTTAATTAAATGTGAGCGTTAAAAAATTGTAAAAAGTTAAATTATGCATCTGGCAAAAATAGACGTCATTATCACTTTAAAGATTTTCTACACACTGATAAAGTGCTAATGTAGTTCATGATGCAAATATATGTTGTTCTGAAAGGATTATTATTTTATTTTTAAAACCAACTTTTTTTAAAAATTCAAATTTCCCGTAACTCTTTATCCAATCACATTAGAACGTCCATCTTTGGAATATCGATAATAAGGATTTTCTCGCCAAAAGTCGCCAAAAAAGTCGCCAAATTCATTACCTGCCTATTGGAGCTTTTTAATGCGTTTTAAAGGGGAAATTAAGCTATTTTAACCTCGAAAAAGAGCTGGAAATGCAGAAAATTGACAATTTATCAACTTACTAAGCCTCTTTGAAAGAATTTATACAAAAATAAATACAATTATTTACAATTTTGTAACAATACGCATTGATAAAGTGCTAATGTAGTTAGTTCTATAGCTATGATTCAACAGAAAATTTAAAAACACGGTTTATAAAAAGTTTTTTATCGTATAATTATTATAAAATAATTTTGTAGATAGTGTAGTCAGAAGACGTATAATTGACTTAATTCATTTGTATTAAAACACACACACATATTTAATATATATATATATATATACACATATTAAAGGGTTTATATAGCGAGTTTAAAGAAAATCGGTAGAGCCATTTTCTTGAAACACTAATATCCGAAACTAAAGTTTACCTGTCTAACAGAATACCCATCAATCCTACTGTAGTAACCACGTAATACATGCGAAAACCCAAAAAAGTGGTGTTTATATCAATAAAAAGTAGTTTTTATAGCGATGGGTTCTAAAAAGTGGTTTTTATAGAAATATTGAAAAAAAAAAATAGTTTTAACTTTTATTTATTTATTTATATATTTATTTATTACCGACTTTTAACCAAACTTCCATTTTTCATAAAAAATTAGCAAAGTCATCTGTTCAATAGAAATCAATTATTAAAGATACCTGAAAAGGAGCTAATATGACGACTTTAAAGAAATCTGTAGAGCCATTTTTTAAGAAACCAATAGATGAGGCGTAAAATAAACCTATTTTTTCAGGACACCAATCAATTTTCCTGAAGAAATCGACTAATATATATATATATATATAAACATGTAAAAGAGAGTATATATAGCGATAGGGAATATATATATATATATATGTGTGTGTGTGTGTGTGTGTGTTAGAGTCGTTTTTGAGATGCAGAATTGTTCTTTTTTCGGTTTTCTTTGTCCCGCTTCAGATTAAAAAAATCAATAAAAGTTAAAGTAGGAAATCTTAAAATAGGAAGTTTTCACATTCTATCTACAGCTTCAGAAGATTCATCAGTTCTTGTACGAAGATTCATCAGATAACTCTTCCCTACACACACACATACATACGCAATGACCAATTTCTAAAAAAACACTGCTTTGTACAGACTATAAAACATGTAAATCAGGCAAAAAATAGATATCGAAAGTTTTCACCAATTACATTACTTCTATTACCCACGGTAGTTGGGTAATAGGAACAAAAATTATTACATACTTAATTATTATAGATTTTTTGAAAGATACGTATCAGTATCTACATTACAAAAGCTTCGTATCCATGTGTATAGAAAAACTGATATCTGTATTCATATCCATATCCACGGATAACATTTTTTTGACGATCCGGCACATCTTTAATACATAATACTCTTTTTGTGTACGTCAACATGCATACATAATACAAGCGGGGAATCCCAGCGAAGTAAAAATTTCTAGTTCCTCCTGATAGAAACTTCATTGCTTTTTGGTAATTTATTCATATATATATACTTATATACTACCTTATTCATCTGTTTTTATACTGCTTGCTATTTTTAATTTAGTGTGTAACGAGTGTGAGTGTTATGAAATGATGTTTGTTTTTTACAATGTAATTAAAGTAGCTGAAATTCTACAATTTTGTGAATGCATGACTTTGTTATGTTTAAATATTCATACCTGATTACCAACAGACTGTGCACGTTAGTTGTAATTACACAAATACCTTCGGAATTACATATTATGATATATAATATATACATTCATAGCTATAAAAATTTGCGTACCAAGAACTAATTATAGGACCGTAACAAAATTTAGCATGAAGGTACGTACGTATCAGGCAGATATGCAAATAATTAGAAATGCAGCGTGACTGCGCATTGCGATGGCGTTGAACTTCGTTCTTCTTGGAGTATAAAAAAGGTAAACAGAGCTTGTTTGATGTATGTAATCTGTTGCAGAGGGATGCTTTTTAAACAGCGATACCATTACGCCGTCATCGAAGACAATACGAACAGCTGTCAGGGTCCGAGAGGGGAAGAATCATCGGTATGATGGAATCCGAGTGATCAGCTCGGCGAGTAGCCAACCACTTAGGCCGTTCTGATTTTACTGTGTGGAGGTGTTGGGACTAGTGGATAAAAGTGAGGTCGCTTATACGGCAAGCGGCCCAAGAAAGGCTCGACAAACCAATAATCGAAAAATCCGTCACATCATACGATGCATACGCATAGCGCCAACTGTTTCGTTGTCCGCAATCCAGACGTATGCAGTACCTACACGACCTGTCCCTGTGTCTGTACGTACCAATGCAAGGCGCCTGACTGAAGGACATTTGTTTTCACGGTGCCTATTACGTGCGCTACCAATAATACCCATCCCCCTCTCTCCTTCGTTTATAGTGGAGTCGCTTCCGACGGGTTGGATTGCAACCGAACTGAACCAGGTCGTCTTCAGAGATGAATCCATATTCAGTTTGGACACTGATGAAAATCATGTACTTGAGAATGCATCAATCCTGCCTTTGCTTTACAGCTGCACTCCGCACCCACAGCTGGTGTGATAGTATGGGAGGACATTGCATACGACAAAAGGTCATCCCATGCCCCCATGACAGCCCAGCGAAACGTTCGTGACATTCTTCAGCCATAGGTATTGTTACAATGGCAGGGCTCCCAGGAGCTATTTTTTAACAGGACAATGCTCAGTCACACAAAGCAAGGGTGTCACAGGACTGCCTCCGCTACAACACCACCCTTCCCTGGCCTGCTCGATCCTCAGATTTGTTCCCAATTGAACATATCTGGGATCACTTGGGAAGGCAAGTTGGGCAGTCTATGAGTTTGAACGAATTAGAGGCGCGTTTATAACGAATGTGGAACAGGATACCGCAAGACATCATACGGAACTTGTATGCCTCAATTCCCGCCCGTATTGTTACAAGTGGCCCAATAGGGTATTAAAACGTAATTTCGTAATCTTTCGTAATTTTTTCTGTAATGAATAACCATTTCGCTTTGATTTTGTAACCATTTACTTATATCAACGTTGCACTTAACGTGTGTAAAATTCCGTATCATTCTGACAAATCTTTCTTGGTGCGCAAATTATTACGGTAGTAAGTGTATGTATATGTATATATATATATATATACATATCAGAAAAATTCCATGTTTATTGAAAATGATTAACTATTGTATTTAGTATCGCTTTCGGAAAGATAATTTATTTCATAAGTGTTCATTATTTTACAGAAACCCATGAAAAAATATTATTACATGCACGATAGCTTGAACTTAGAAGAAATTATTGACATTAATCTTGGATTAGATGAATTTGTAACTACAGATACAGAACAGTAAGTAAAATGAAACTTTTCTCATTTCATATTCAGTAAAAGTTGTGAATATCTCAATTACTTTATGAAATACTTGAAAATGAATTTGAAGTTTGTAACATTGAATTGGTAAATATTGTTGATTTAATTTTAAATTCTGCAGACATGTACATGTCATGTGTACTTTATATAAGAGAAAAGTGAAATTTCGCCAATTCTATAAGTATACATTCGATAAGAAAGACAGAGGTCTTATTTTAAAAATAAGAATAAAAAATCTGGAGTGACTCCACTCGACTTTCCGAGCATTGAAAAATTAACAGTCGTTTAAATAGATTAATGTAAGAGAAGTCTGAAATAAAAAATCAGTTCAATTAAATAAGGCGTTTAATGCTATTGCACTTCAAATAATTTAAGCCCAGAGGTCAGAAAGATAAAGAATTTTGCGCTGTGTTCCAGTAAAAATTAAATAAAAATAAATAAAATAAACAAATAAATAATGCCAGATACACCAAAATATATACAGTTCGTGAGATGGTGGTGACCTGTAACATGCATATAACTTTTCAGATCAATCGAATAAGGCATTTAGACGCTGCCACACTTTAAATAATTTGAGCCCTTAGGCCCTAATAATATATATATATATATTTAATCTCTCTAAAATGTTATAAGTAGTAGGTTCTCCAAAATCTGTACAGTTCGTGATACCGTGCTTTTAATATTCACACCAACTTTCTGCTCATTCGAACAAAGTGTATAGACGCTATCGTGTTCATTCACACATGTATACATCACGAAAAATCGTGTAAAATCTTAGATATATCTTAAAGGGCTACTCGGGTCAAGTCAAGACAAAAATTGGTGGTACAATACTAAACTTTATGAGAGCTATACTAATATAAATTTGAAACATTCTACGACCATTCATTCTTGAGCTATGCAAGATACAAAATCCATTTCGTAAATCATGATTAGAATATTGTCCTTACATATGTATGTTCGGAAAATAAAAATTGTTAAATGAAGAAGAATATTTGCTAGTATCAGTTAACTCTTCATTTTTGTCACAGCAGCCCTGCACAATTTTCAGTGCCAGCGGGCGTCTGACATTCATATGTACAGTCGGGGGGAAAAAACCCCGCAACCCTCGGTATAACTTCGTTGCTAATCGAGCACAAAAATGCAATAGGTATCATTCGACTGGAAATCGTTAGTACTTTTAGAAAATGAAGTGAAATTTTGAATTGGGGGTCGTCTAGATATTAAAATGCGCACCAACTTCGATTTTTTCAATAGTAATACCCTATTTTTATTTTATATTTGAATTCCTTTGGTCGCAACGATGCGAAAAAGTATATTGGTTGTATTTTTTTTTTTTTTTTTTTTATGGAGTTATAAGCGTTCAAAATGTGTAGGTACTAATGTTAAATTCATTTTTCTAATTTTTATTAATATCTTCATAAAATATAATGTGGTCGATATAACTATTTTTTTACGAGATACAGTGAAGAAACCGAAACATAATCCCTTATCATTTTTGTTCTGAAAAATATTTTTAATTATGAAAAACATTAATAAATTCATATTAAAAAAAACATATGAATTATGATATATATTAATTTTTACATAAAATGAATCCTAATGCTCAAAGATATGGGCGTGCAAATTTACAGCTCATTGGAGTTATTAGTTTTCGAGATATAAATAAATCTTTCTTTTAGAGTGGCTTAGGGGGCCGTTCCTTATGAAGTTTTGCATGAGATAACGAAGAGAATCTTAATAAATAACAGAGAAAATCAAACAAAATATTTTTTATTTTTATTTTCGAGTAAAACTATATAACAACAACTCCAAACGCGAAGAAATGAAACAAAAAAGATGATTTTTAGACATTGATGATAACAAACAAATTCTTGTTTTCAAAAGAAAATAAGCCCCCGTCTTTCATCGTTCTTCTAAAGCGAAAGAATATAGAAAAGAAAAGGAAAAACTGACTATGCGTAGTATTCGTATTAAACTCCTTATTTTACGTTGCCAAAATTATATACACGCAGCATTTGCCTCATCGATTACTGATGATAAATTTTGAATCCTTTAAACGAACACTAGAATGAAAAAGCCCAACTAAATAGGCGGGGCTTACTGTTTAAAATAGAGAAATAGGTGGAACGTAAAAGTTGTGAATTAAAAAAAAGCGAATTTTATTGAAATGCAATGCAGACTTGTTAAATCTCTTCTTAACTACCGTCACAGTCAAAGGGTTAATCATTTAATTCATATAGTGCTTTATTTTTTCTATTTATTTATTTATTTTTGTGTGTGTGTGTGTGGAGGGGGGGTGGATTATTATTTTAAGGATACTTTAGTTTTTAAAAATTATTTTTACAAATGTATTTTAATTGAGAAACTGTATTTTCATAGAAATTACAAAACAAATTGTACAGTTTCAAAGAGTTAAACTAACCAAAACTATTAAGTACGTTTAAAATTGTTTAATGTTTACTCCATGATACCTTACAATAGTTTATCGATTAAGAATTAGTTTATGCGTATATAATGTATACATATATATAGTACATATGTATATAAGTTACATAATATATAAGTTATTTCAGTTCGTATATTATGTCAAACCTACAAAATAATGTGAAAGAAAATTTAAGTCTTATTGGTGATCACAATAGCCGTATTTTTCAAAGAACGCTGCCTGACTAACCTAAAATGTATACTCTATATGATCTTTTTAAATACGAGTATACGCATATTTAAAAAACTGAAAACAAAGATAGCCAAGATGCTGCAAACACAATACCGATGAATCAATATTAATTTTTATACTTTTTTTCTTCAAAAATTTCCGGTGTGAAACAATAGAGTTTTGTCTACTGTTTGTAGGATCTTTGATATATTTTTCTAGATTTATAGATAAACCCCTAACGCATTTTTGGTTATAACTCTATGAATATTAAGTTAAAGTATACAAACTGTATACTTTTCCGCACTGCTAGACTCTCAGGAATTCAATTATGAAGTCAAAATTGGGTGCTGCTATTGAAAAAATTCAAAGTTGGCACTCTTTTCAATATGTAGATGACCCCTATTCAAAATTTGACATCGTTTTCAAAAAGTACACTTAATTAATTTCCTGTTGAATGGTGTCTATTAGATTTTTCTGCGTGAATTAATAACGAAATTACTGTGAGTGTTGCGTTTTTTTGTTTTTTTTTTTTCTTTTTCTCCCCCCCCCCCCCCCGACTGTATAATTGTCAAATGTGGTACAACATTATACACAGCTAAAACGATATGATTTGTTACGATAACCATGATCAGGCATTTGATAACGAAAAATAATTTTCCAAAAGCGAAAATTTATGCGCTGGATTCTAATAGCGGTTGTTTACCTACTTAAAATTATAAGTGCGCAGAAATTGGTTGGCATTATAGGTCATATTAAAAGAATAATTTTTTAATATAACGAGGAGTATAAATGAAATCCGCATTGATAGTTTACGAAGTGCTATTCCATGTGGGGGCGGTTCATTTTTGTAAATGATAATCATTTCTGTTTAAATTACCAACATATAAACCAAAATAAATCTATCTGAATGCAATACTTTTGCTTTAATTGTTTCCATTTTTCACCCTGTTTCTATATTTTGTTTATATACTACGCTATAAATTACCGTAGAGATTTTGATGAGTGATGAGAGCAAGATTTATAGGACTTTTATTAAGACACAGACTAATCTTTATTATTATAGTCTATAGACTCAAATTATTTGAAGTGCGATAGCGCCTATACATAACCTACATAAATTTCGATGAGTATAGAAATTATACTTCTTTTACAAGAACACACACAAAAAAATATTTATCATTACGGACTTAAATTATATATATTACGCTATCGTATAAAATCTGCAATCGATTGAGATAAAATTATGTAGGCCTTTTATAGATCATCGTAGCAAGAACTATATAATTTTTTATGAATAAGAACAGTTTTTTTTTTTTTTTTTACAGTGATACGAAGTAGAATTCTTTCTTATATATTGTGGTCTATGAACTCTAGTTAATTGTTGTTCATTTAATAATACTAAAATATTAATAGTATAAAACTAATATAAGTTACATTGTTTTGTTAATTTGTGATCATTATGGAAAATGTTGTTTGTATTACTTATAGTTCTTTTAGAGAAAAATATGAAATAATTCACACGTATACCTTCCTATTGTGATTAATTATAAGAAACTCAATAATTTATTTAAAAGATATTAAAGCTGATGTACACGACTTAGAATTTTTCTGCAGAATAGTTTTTACTGGAAATTATTTGTTAAAATTTTACATTTTGTTACAGTGGTGGCCAAAAGAATTTGGATAATTACTAGTCATTATATAAATAGTCGAATTTGAGCATAAATCTTCAAATACTGTATTATATTTTCCTCTTTTGATTATTTATTGAATTATTCAAAGGTTTAAATTTTTTTAAAAGCACGATCACTACTAGATATTCGGAAAGTCGAGTGCAACCCCTCTACTACAGATTTTTTTTTTTTTTTTTTTTAACTTTCCTAGACAAAATTGATGCATAATTTTTTTTTCAATTTACTTCATAAGATCATCATAAAATCTGTATCATTGAATTGACCTTCTTATAGAAAAAAAAAAAAAAAAAAAAAAAAAATGACCTGTACCATATTTTTCCTATGAATTAAGTATGGAGTTTACCGTGTTTTTTTTTTTTTTTTTTTTTTGTGAAACTTAAATACGGGATACCCCACGGAGAAACCCTACATGTTCTCCACTTAGGCCTAGAACAACAGCGTAGTGAATTGACCTTAACAAACGCACACATCATCTACAACAACTGCAACCTACCATTTATAATGCTATTTCATACATTTAAATCTTGTTGCCATATCTTTGTCAACAAGCTCTTTGATTTGTTCATACTTTTTACGTCCTAATCTATGATGCCATAATTTTATACAATTTCTATTTGTGTGTATGTTTCTGCAATGTTTGCCGTGTTCGATTATTTTTCACTCGTTTGTACTTCATATAAATTTGTTATAAGTTTGCTTCGATAAGTAAGTTTATAATTTTGCTTCCATATGTGTTTTATTTTGAAATTTAATTTAACATGTTTAATTTTTAAATATAGCTACGCAACTGTTTTCTGTTGCTTTCCTTACTAAGATTAGGTTTGTGGCAATGTCAGATATAAACAATACGTCCTATAAAGTGATATTATTTACTTCTTTATCAGTGTTAGTTACTTTAAGTTTTGCGTCGCCATAACCCTGAGAGATTACATAATACACGTTTAAGAGCATAAAACTAACCTTATTATTTTTTGAGCAAGTAAATTTATTTATATCATTGCATATGGATAAACTACCATCACTATCTATAATCCAAGAGTTATGCTCAATTTTATCAATATAAATGTAAGATTTTTTAATTTTTTTTTTTCTCATACGTTTTGTTTTTTATTTGCTTTGTATTTAATAGTAAGGGAGCGTGGGGCTATTTGTAAAAACGGGTAGGAAGTAACACGCAATTTATGAAATATTTTATAACATTTTTGATTAGATATTTCGATAAACATAATTCTAATGACGCGCTTTATTAGGCAAGCACAATCAGTGTTTTGCAAAAATAGTTGATGAGAGGCAGAGCCGTCCTTAGGAGTGTGCGACAGGTGCGGTCGCACAGGGCCTCGTGCTTTAAAAGGCCTTGCACGCTTTTCATTGAAAATGACTACCAAATAATCAAACCCAAATAATCAAACCCTATTGTCAATGTTACAGTTTACTGAAAGAAGAAGAAGAAGGAAAAAAAGCATGTAATAAAGTGTACTGCCAACAACTACGCAATCACCGCAGTTTCTACAGGAGCAATAAAAAATTATGGAACTATGGCAAGATCTAACAAACTACAGAATTGAGCTACTCTCGCTGTTATTTATTAATTAATTGATTTGTATACTTTTACCTTTAAAAATAATCACGATTTTAAAAGATTTCAGTGATGGAACGCATTTGCCTTCTAAAGCTGAAAAAAAATCCTCTTATTTTCAACACGTATGGCTATGGACACTTATCCAACTAAGAAAGCGAAAAAAAAAAAAAAAAAAACGCGAATTTTATCGATTAACCGCAAAATAGTAGTATATATTGTAGTAATTAATTGCGATTAAACGTAATTTTTTCAATAAAAAAGAAATAATTTCCAAATCCGTAGCCAGAAAAAAATTTCCGAGTTGGATCAAGCCTTATTACATAATGTTGAGTGTTAAAATTGGTGTATAATTTTAAGATTTTTGATAAATTGCGAAATTTTGGGAGGAAGAGGAGGCTGGATATGGCCTTCTTGATTTGGAATTTCAAAATAGACCGCAAAATTGTCGCATGTTTCGAGAAATAACTTCAAAGAATCGAGAATTTTATAGATTAGCGCCAAATTAATTACTTATTTCGGCAATTATTTGCATTATGAAACGTAAATTTTAACAGATTGTGGCTGAATGATTCCGTATTTGCAATAATAGGAAGCAAAATTGTCAACTATTTCGGGAAATAGCTTTGAAGAATCGATGATGTTATCGATTAGCGACGAAATAATTGCATATTTTGATAATTGATTGTTCTATTAAACGTAAATTTTGACATTGCGTATTTTGGCAAATCATTGTTATCATATAGTGACAAAATATTCTCAAATTTCAATAGTTTTTGTGTGCATTAAAAATAAATCTTAAGAATAAGCTCCGAAATAATTCCATACTTCCATACTACGCCTCAATATTATCGTGCATTTGAGAAAGTAGCGCTTTGAAAAGCACGAATTATATCGATTGGTGATAAAATCTTGTCTCGGCAACTATTTGTGTTATTAAACTTGAAATTTAACAGTTAGCGAGTTAATGATTCTGCAATTTTTTCAACAATACGTCGCAAAATTATTGCATATTTCAGTAAGTAATATTAAAAAAAAATCCTCGAATTTTATCGATTATCAAAGAAATAATCTGCAATTAGCTGCGTTATTAAGCTTAAATTTTGACAATCAGTGGCAATATCGGTTATATATTTGAGTAAGAGGCCGAAAAAGTTTTGCATATTTCAGAAAAAAAATTCGAAAAAAGCGGGATGTTATCGGTAAGAAACTTAATAATCTCGTATTTCGGTAGCCGGCTGCAAAAATATAACATATTTCAGGAATCAGCTGAAAAAAGCAGAATAAGCGCTAATTTCATTGATTAGCGGTATATTTATAGTATAAAATTGGCTACCGATTTTTAATGACTCGTAGCCATAGCCAGTGGCTACTATACGCATTGACTAGTCCCATTGCACCTCTTGATGGTTTTATTTAATTGTTACAATTTCATAGTGCTATAAGACAAACGATTCAAATAATACAATTGTCACGATCTTTCTACTAATAATTAAATATAAATACTTATAAAATAAGATATAAACGTATGTATATATATAAACCTCTGTATGTAGTATTATAAAATATTTAGCTGTATAAAAATATATTTTTACAATAGTATGTCCATTTTAGCAGATGTTTTTTGGATGTGCAAGTTTAATTTTCGGCAAAAATTAATTTTAAGTTTACTACTCGCATGTAAATAATAATAACAATAATGATAATAATAATAAAAATAAAAATAAAATTATAATAAAATTCTTTTTACGTAAAAAAAAAAAAAAAAAAAAAAAAAAAAAAAAAAGTATACGAGCTTCGTTCGATAGATAAACCTGATGGTAAGCGAAAAATTATTTTAGCAAATGATTCACTCTGAAGCAATTATTGTACAGATAGGACACTCCCGTATACTCAATGGTAACCTACAGGTCAACTGGTCTAAGTTTCTCAAACTCTCCATCTTACACAATCGTTCGTCTTATTTTTATCACATTTCTGATTTCTTTTGGCAACTTTATTATTGTTTACAAACTTAATCATCAAAAGCAATTTATTTTAAAGCGCTGCCTTCTAGACCTTCAGGTCCCAGGTTCAAATCCCGCATTTGTTATGTCCTATGTCTATGTAATATTGTGTGCACTTCTTTCTGTTAATTTCTGTAATATGGATCAATCGAGACAAAAGTCATTGTAACTATAGGTCTCAAAGCTGTCAAATAAATGTCAAATGTCAGATTTATTTTAAAAAGCAAGTACCAAATATTAAACAAATAAGTTTTGAAAATATACATGAAGCAAAAATATTTTTTCCTTTTAAAGCATTTTGTACTATTTAAACCAAGCAATGTTAAATATTAAACTATTTTATACTACTATTTCAGAATTACAGTTTGCAATTTTCATTTGTACTTGAATATAAATGAGTTTGGAAATGTATTTTTTAATCATTATAAAAAAATAATTTTATTTCTTAGAAGCATGGCTTCCTGAGATTCGCCATGTTAGAAGAACAGCTTTGAAAGTTTTGAGAATGATTTTATAAATTTAAAAATAATAGCTAAATGAAGGAGAAAAAAGAAAAGTTTTACATACTGCTGCTTCTAATTACTCGCAAAATAGCGAAACACTTTTGATCAAAGATGCTATTCATGTAGACATAACACATGTGGAAGTTATTAGTTCCTTCTGTTGACCCTAGTGGTGCTATTATCGCACCGAAACCCGTTTTAGCTTCACTACCCTATCAGTATGGTAATCTAGTAATTTGTGGTCTGAAGGAAGATACATATAAAAGAAGTTTACATTTTAAAAAAATGCTAGTTCATATGTTGTTGTTTAAATAAATATTACACTAAACGTAAAATTATTTTTGCAAAAGTTCAGATACCTTCATTGTGAAGGAAGAAATGTATGTAGTGTGCCTAAAGAAGTTTAAACCTGAAAAATAAATTAATAAATAAATAAAATAAAATAAAATCGGTCTGTTTTTTTTTCTATGTTTACAGTAGAAGTCTGCACGGGTCGAAATTTTGAGATCCAGGCATGGCTCGGCCAGTTTATTTTTTACCAGTGTACGGCTCGACCCGGCCCGGATAAAAAAACGATAAAATCAGGCTTGATCCAGCCCGGCCCGATACAAAGATATGTAAAAAAAAAAAAAAAAATGCATACCTTTCTATGAAAAAGATTTTTAGTATGCGTTTTACAGAGGTTTTATTTAGCCAAACAATAGAGTGTTCTTTAACAAAACTGCTGAACTTTTACAAGACAATCATATATAAACAGAAATTTATTATTATAGACAAGGTACAAAGACACACAGAAAGTCAAATCGAAAATATTAGCATTCATCAAACAATATAGGAAGGTATTTAAAATGTTTAATACTACTAAATATGCACTTTCAACCCTTTCCTCTTATATTCCGTAATGTATCCGAATCTTTCATGTGATCCGGTAAACAAAACTTTAATGCTAATCCAGTCATATTCATTAGATTAGATGCTTTTACACATGCTAAAAATGATGCTACTTTCATCCAGTGCACTGGAGAAAATAAAAGGAGCCGTAGAGAAAAAGTTACTGTGGAAGGATTTTTATAGCTTTCATACCATCTAAACTCTACAGACCATAGGACACAAAGCTTTATACATAGTAACGTATCTAACATCTTTTATTTGTACATGTGCGCAAACTAGTAGTGGCATGCATACTATTTTGATTAGGAAACCATCTAATATTTCTTTAAATAAAATATATTAATTTCGAGACATGTTAAAAATATTTGCGGAAAATCAGATCGCGAACAGATAGACTGATAGACAATTAAATTGAGGTTACAGACATTTTTAAACAAAATAAAATTTCATGTGACGTACCAGCCTGTAAAAATATGTAAAATAAATGACTGAAGAAAGATTTTTATTCTTTTCTTTTTCGTTGATTAACGAGGAAACTAGAAGAAGATTCGAGCCGACACGGGCCGGCCCGGTCCGATTATACACAAAAAAATTGGGCCCGAGCCTGCAAAATAAATTAATAAATAAATAAAATAAAATAAAAATAAATGAAATAAGTCCAAGCCGATCTCAGCCCGAGTGCCGTACAGGGCATGGGACATAAACCCGGCCCGTGCAGACCTAAAGTTTACAGTATATATATTTTTTTTCTTTTTCGTTAGTGCGGGCCAAGAATCTCCACCCCACCCCCTCACCCTAACAAGAACCTATTTATATATCGTTTATAGATTTAATATTTGTGAAATAAATAGAGGTAGAGTAGTTTTGGAAGAAAATGCCTCGCAAACATTTTTGCACTGGGCCTCGCATTACATATGGACGGCTCTGATGAGAGGTTCTGTACATATGCTTAAATTTAGTTAGTTAGTAGAAAAAAGTGTATTTCGTAAATTATTTTGATTAAAGTTATGTTAATTTATATTTTAAAGAAGTGTTTATAGCTATTTATTTAGTGTGTGTGTTGAATTATAAAATGCATGCTTAATTTTTTGTATAAATCGTTTTTTTTTAATATATAAATAAACAAAATGTCCAAAATCATACCATGGGGCAAGTTGAAATAAAATTTTGAGGCAAGTTGTAACATGTTACAATTTGCCCTTTGTGTTTTGATTCAAGCAATTATGCATTCTACTTTAAATGGTAACAAGCAAATTATTTATTATATGCATTTTTTTAATATGAGGAATTATAAAAAGAAATCTGAAATAGCTTCAAAGGGTCAAGATATATACAATTTGGCTACAGCTGAAATCTTCGAGAAAGGTACGAATATTAGACACTCATCACCTGAAAGCAAAATATTTGAAAAATAATTTGAGGAGGTAATTAAAAAGTAACACAAATATAAAAAGAAAGGAAAAGATAATAGGAAGAAAGAAATGAATAAACGAAAGGATAAAAATATAAATAATGTTTTTAACTCCAGGTACAGATTAGGGATGCGGGATAAACAGCTACTCTTCAGCTATAGGTTACTTTATTTCGTACTGTCTATGGTAATATATTCCAATGTCCTATTATTTTTCTAATCTATTTCTAATTTGTACTTAATTAAAATGGGACTTCAAGAAATGCATTGTATAGGCGTGTCGTACATAGTGCATACGATTTATGTTTTTGAATAACAACACTTTCGAATAGTAAATTTCACGTAATGTAATCGTATTTTCTTTTATTTTAAAAATAAAATTTCCATGATAAAATAATAATAGTAAAAGATATAGTCCATAAAACGTTCTTTCTGAAAAAGTACACACATGCGAAAACTTAATATGGAGTGGCTTATAGAGTTAAACAGCCAGAGCTCGAAGTCTCCGCCCATTTTCAGGAAGTATTCAGAAATGAAACATTTTTTGCTTCTTTGCCACTACTATATTTATGCAGAAATATTTTCTGTGTTTTTATATTATAGTACCGTGATTATTTAATCACGAATTATACACACGATTTAATCACGAATCACAGAATATTGCATAAAAATAATGGTAGTAAAAAAACAGAAGTTTCTCATCGATGAGAGCGTCCTGAAAAAAGGTCCTAAAATTCAAGCTCTGTTAAATCCTCTCTGAGGCAGAAGAATGGGCATAATCAGAGCAGCCAACACTTTAAACTTTTAAATAAGAATTGACACCAGTATTTTTAAATGGAATATGTTATATATATTTTCGACGACTAATATTACCAAAAACAGCTATAAAAATTTTCCGGTGTGAAGTCTCATTGAAAAACGGGAGATGGGCACACGTTAAATGTATTAAATGGAACAAAATATAATTTGTTTCAATTAATTTCAACTCTGACTAAGATTGACTTCTGTGTTGATTATATATTTAATTTTCTCTTTATCAGTATATATAGTTACCATAGAATAATAATAAAGGAAGAAGGAGCACGCTAATACTGTAATGCTTACAAACCCCTTCTTGTGAAATGCCAGCGAAAGCTACTCTTGCTCCTCTCAACCTTGAAGTAGGGCACCCATCCTCAGCGCATTTATCGCTGTTTGTTGTGGGTGCTGCCTCGCAGACTGATTGACAGAGAGACGAGACGATTGAAAAATCTCGCCAACAAGTCGCCAACCAATCAGATGGAAGCACTTTTACAACCCTATACCCGGCAGCGTATCTCCGAAATGTTGGCGCGTGCAGAACAAATTCACAATTTTTCGCCAGAGAATGCGATTTTCGCCAAATCTGGAAGTGCAAAGAGAAACTTCACGCCGCTTAACCTGTATAAATAAACATCCGGCGTTTTTCTTTCTTTCTTTTTTCTTTTATTATTTTTTTTTTCTTCTGATGATTAATGTAGGATTTAAATCGCAAAACGAAACATATCTTGAAATTAAGAAATAGTTTTCCGAATAGAGAAGTAGATAATAATAATGGTAATATATTAGCATTGAGATCCGATTTCATGTATAAGGCCAAAAAGTTTGTAAAAATTGTTCAAACAAATTACAAATTCTCAGTAAAATGCATGAAGAATGTTCATAAGTCCAAATCAGTAGTACGCCATTTTACATTTCAACTATTTTTATTATCATTTTGTATTTAAATTTTTAAAATGTACGACTTTATAAAATATTTCTCTTACGATGCAGTGCTTGAATTTTCATAAATTATCACCTTATATTTATCTATTATGTATTTTTAAGGAACATCTTAATCATAATAAAACAGATATTTCGTATTAAATTTTATGGTTGAAATTCATAAAATTTTCTACGTATAATTTCCTCCTCGGACATGTCCATTTCTCATTCTTTACCCCCCCCCCAACCCCAACATACAAAGTTATAAAATAAAACGTTAAACATTTTATTAATGCTATTCTATTTGTTTTTCAGTAATCATAAACAATCTAACTTAATATGTTATACAAATCAAAGTAATAATGATGCGCATAACCATTCTCATCCTATATTTATTGTTACTAATTTCTATTGAGAGAGAAATGTATTCATATTAAAAGGAGTGAGTATGATAGAACACTCAACACAGTCGCAGACTGAAATGCCGCACCTCATAGGCTACCCTCTATCCGATTCGATACATTTGACTTATCGTAATTAAATGGCTAATTTTATTAGGATTGTTTTCGTACATTAATTTCCAACACAACTGATCCCCATATTGCAAGTTCGTGGGAAGTATTGGCCTAATTTGTCAAATGAAGGAAACACAATTTTTAATTACTAAAGTTTCAAATTAAAATGTTCATATTTAATGAAGTGTATTAAAAAATATATTTTAAAATATTAGTCTGACATGTTTAGGAGAAAATATTGGCATAATGGACGTTTAAACGAAATTTTGCTCTATTTTGCCATGTTAAAAAGAAAACGTAAATTTTGAATAACATGCGAAGTTTACAATTTACATTGTTCCAAAGCAATATTGTCCTTATCAATAACATAAGTGATATTTAAAAACTGATGCACCCATTTTACAAACTCAATATCTATAATACACACAGACAAGTCACATAAACCAACCACTAAAAACATAATTTTTGGATTCAGGAAACCTCAAAACATATAAATGTAACAAGAATTCAATTTCGAAAACTTGATCCGAAAACAATACTTTCGCAACCTTTTACGGATAAGATAGAGTAAATTAGAATAAGAGAATAATTTTAAATTAATTAAACTTTAATTGCATTTATTACATTGATTTTTATTTATAAAAAGAAATGCTTTCATTTAATTTGGGGTAGCCCTGTATATTTACTATATATTTTACAAACACATTGTAGTGTACTAATTTAGCACAGAATTTAAAACACATAGCACAACACGAAATGACCTTTCAGCAATTCCATTGTATGAATATATCTGAATTCTTTTGTGGGGTTCTGTGTAAACTTCTAATAAAGGATATACGTTCTACATTGTATACGAAACATTCTTTCATGCACATAAAATATAAGTTCAATTTATTTTATTTTGTTTCATCCAAAAATATTAAATTGTATTTACCAGAAAATTCACACATAGACTTAATGAATTTGAATTCTTTTCTTAGTCACTGTACACGAATTATTTAATATTTCATCCAAGTCCCAATATCTATTCTTGAGGTATGGTGATAACAAACACACAGACACATTCAGGCAACCGTTAAAAACCTAATTTTTTGTTTCAGGATATTTAAGCAAATGTAGCAAAAACTCAATTTCGAAAATCTGAATCAAAAATAAAACTTTTCTTACAATATAGGGGTAAAATAAACTAAATAATGATCATAATAATGATAATCTGGTGTGTCACTCACACGACTTTCTTTTTTACCCTGCATTTCAATATTATAATGACAGATTGCACATTAAATCTTAAGATCAATAGCGTAAGAATGTAAAGTTTAATGTACTTTTCAAATAATCTAAAATAGATTTAGAAACAATTTTATTTGACGAAGAGAAAGTAAATAATAATAATAATAATAATAATAATAATAATAAAACAGAATAAAATAAAATAAAATAAATGTATTTCTAGGATAATTTTAAAAGCTTTAAAATCATAATATTACAAATATACTTCTTCATTAATCTTGATAAAATAAATTTAAAGGGTTTGCTAATAAATTTTGGTATTAAATTATATTATCTAAAAATAACGATACAAAGACTCCATTGACACATTTTTAACAATTATGATTCAGGGAGCCTCAAAACGTGTATATATATAACAAAAATTCAATTTCGAAAATTCGACCCCAAAACAATACTTTCTCTACCATATATGTTGGTAAGAGAAAGTAAAATAAATAAATAAATAAATAAATGTATTTCAAGAACAATTTTAAAAGCTTTAAAATTAGAATATTACAATTTTATATCTTCATTAATCTTGCTAAATTAAATTTAAAGGGTGGAGGATTTCCAATAAATTTTTGCATTAAATATATTATTTAAGAATTACGATACTAAAACTCCATTGACACATTTTTAATAGTTTATTCTCTTGGAGGAAGAAAAAAAAGATTGCTCGAATCCTTAACGAATCGTGAATGAAATGGAAAGAAGGGTTGCTTTGCGGCAGAGAGGGTTTTGGCGCGAGCTACAAAAATTCGCCAGGTTCGCCTGTACGCGCCAACATTTCGGAGATACGCAACTCGGCATTCCTGGATTTTACAAACCGAAACCAAAACACGTACGCTCCTTCTTTCTTTATTATTATTCTATGATAGCACGGAGTAAAAAGACAGGAGAAGAAGGTAACGCTGAAATTTTGTGATGTTGTTTTCTAATGTTTATAGATGGCGCCAGCGTGCAATCTTTCCTTCTCTCCAGCCTCCGCAATGTTATTCAATGGGGAAATACCTCGTTTTAGATATTTTTTAAAAAATAATATCAAGCTGAAAAAATTTCGATTGAAAGCAAATTTCATTAAATAGAGTATTCTAACCAACATGTTTTTTTTAAGAGCCATTTTATACTAATTTTACTTTGAAAGAAAGCTTTTAAAAAATGACGATTCTTATGAACCGAAGCTAGCTAAAACAGATAATTGGGAGGAAGGAGAATGGATGAAATTTTGTAAAGTAAAAAAATAAACTTACTTTAGGTGCAGAAAACACGAACTCAGACTTTATTTTTCTCCTAGGGCTTTTTTTTTGTTTTTCTTATCACTATCATAGCCTGTTTTACAACTAGGAACGAAACATTTATTTGAAACATCTGAATTATGCAGTTTTAAGAACTTACAAAGAAATTAAATTGCTTAAAATAAAAAATTTTAAATGTACTCCAGCAAAATTCTACTGAAAACAACAGTATATCCGCGCCGAGGTAGGGAGGAATGACAAGTGGCGCCCTCAATATTTACCAAAAATTTAGATCACAGTTTCGTAGCTTTCTTCCATTGGACCTTCAACTCCTATTAATATTACTCCGTGTATGATAGTTACCCTCATCCGTGGCTGATTCTGTCGCACTTTAGGCTTAAGAGTAGGCTTAAGAGATTTCTTTGGACTCTGTCTCCTAATTTTCATATTTTAGTCAATTTTAAAAAATGTAATTGTCCGATCGATAAGCTGTTTAAACAGGCGTACTGAGAAAAATTGCGCCTTTCATTTGGTACATTATTTCTAACGAATACATAATTACATTTTTTTTAATTAATTAAAATATGAAAATAAAAGCTTTAAAATACATTTAAAATTTTTTATTGTTGCCATTTTTTTCCGCATAAAGTGCAATATGATTTCCCGTTAAAAATAAAAATAAATTAAAAATAAAAATAAATTTTCTCATGCATATGAAAAAAAATGACGTCTATAAAATAATAATTTTAAAGATAACGAAGAGATAAACAAAGTGAGAAATTTTCGCACGGGTTTGCTAGCAAAAGAATTATTTAAAGTGAGAGTGGGAAATAAATAAAGTAAAACGATTACTTTTCAACGGGCGCCTTATCTCCCTACGACAAACTAGTTTTACTATAACTCATTTGAAAGAATTCATTGTTACTATCCGCGATTGTAATGAAATGCTCGCCCTCTGGTGGGCTAAGGTGAAATTATCACACCACTGCATATCATCATATTATTCAATCGATTTTCCATGATTTAATGGCGGAGAAAGAACAAGAATAGATGCACGTGGCTATTATATTTACTAACAACTGCAGTTCAGAGAGCGCCATCTATCGATCATTACAAACGCGGATAGCAAGAAGGTTATATTTAATATTAGTTATTAATTACCTTTTTTATTAAATTAATAAATGATTGATAACAAAAAACATTTTGAAATAGTGTTGATTTTATTGTTAGTGTTCCAATCGTATCTGTTACAGTTTGCGCCAAACCTGATACAAATTGAAACAGGCAAATAATTTTGAACAAATATTTTTTGTGTTAAAATTAGCAAAATTAACAAAAGTTTTTTTTTTTTTTTTAATCTGTTATTTATAAAATTATATGCTTAAATTAATCAATATAAAAGTAGTAATAATGTTTAAAAAGTAAGAAGAAAAAGATCAAGAAATTCTAATAAATGTTGTGTTGTAGATCTTGCTGTGGAGGATATAAAAAAGAAAGTCAGTGATACTGGTCAGGAATTTCAAGGAAAATACAATTTTGGGATTATTAAAAACTTTATATTTGGTAGTAAAATTAGGGAAATTGTTGTGAATAGAGATCTTTTGTTTGGAGAAAAGGAGTATGACTCACATGCATTTGATATAATGAGACATTTGATTAAATATAATTTAGAAATAAGAAATGTAAAAAATATAAGGATGTAGTGGATGGTCAGGTGATGAAGGAATATTGTTGTTTTCTCTATATGAATAAGTCATACAATGATATAGAATTTGGTAAAATATTTAAAAGATGTAGATATTTATAGCCAGTTAAGAATACAGGTATATAAAGCTTTTAAATATAGTAAAACTATTGGTAGAATGATATTTAATTACAAGAATTGTGATAATGATGTAGAAAAATGTGCGTGTGTTTGTAGGGAGTATGAGGATTGCAGGGATAAATATCATGGACATGTGATTACTGGAAATTTAAATATAGTCGACAAAGTTACTGGAAATGACAAGCTGAGAAATGTTATGTAGTGTGGTACAAAATATAGATTAGTAATTACAGATAAAAATTATATTACACACAAGCAAGTTAAAAAAGATATAGAGAATATATATAAAATTTCTATTAAATATAATTATTCCAGTGAGGCTTTTGAAGAATGGAAATATTATATACTAAGGTATATTTCATCTTATAACTTAAATTATGATAAAACTATTAAATACAGAAATATTAAAAATTATACTGATAAAATTCAGAAATATTTTGTCATAACATATATAGATAAAGCAGTTAATAACTTTGCATTAATCTGCAAGTCTTACTATGGATTATGTTTAAAAAATTACATTAACAATAATAATAATTATTATAGGAGTAATTGTAATATTCGTGAAATTAAAAATAGAATTACTGCAAAATACAAATTAATATCAATATTGGTAATATAAATTTTCCTTATGTTTTTCTTACCCCAAAGTTACTGGAAAATGGTTATAATACTTATGTAAATAACGCAGGTAAAATTTTACAAAATATTTCAGAAGATATAGTTGATAATTTAACTAATAGCTTCATTATTAAAAATAGATATGATATTATAAAAAAGCTCAAATATAATAATGTTAAAATTTATTCAGCATATACTTATGATTTTCAGGATTTATTCAATAGTATAGATATTAAAGATTTGGACATAGTTTTCAATTGGATCTATGAAGAATATGAACTTCATAATGTGATTGATAAAGCAAATATGAAAATTTTAAAAATATGGATTTAAAAGAAAACTACATATTAATGAATGATATAATTTATAATCAATCTATCGGGGTTCCTCAAGGTGCTACCAGTAGTAACGTTTTAGCTAATATTTACTATTTATACACTTTTATAAAAAAAATTTTAATGATGCAGATAATATAGTATATAGACTCATAGATGATGTGATTATGTTTGGTCTTAACTCTAATGCTAATCCAGTTTTGAAATTTTAACCTGAGTATTTAAATTTTAAAAACTTAACAAAATCAGTGCTAATTATTTAGGTTTGGTTATTGATATGCTTGATAATACTTTAAAAACGAAAATTTATGATAAAACAAAATATTATAATTTTCAGTTTATTAAACTGCAGGATTGGAACTCTAATGTACATATTTCTGTTTTTCGTAAGGTTTTTGTTAATTACTTATTAAGAATTAAAAAATTATGCCGAAAACAATATAATAAAATTGAAAATATTAATGAGATTTAAAAATAAGCTTTAAAAGCAAACTATCCTTTGGATTTTTTGCATAACTACAACTTAAAAAAAAATGTTATACATAATTAAATACCTATTGTTAATTTTTAATGGTTACGTATGTTTATTGGTTATCTAAAAAGTGATAATGCTGAAAATCATTACATTAACAGACTATATATATTACAATTTAATGCATTTTTCACCGACAGATGGCAATATTGCTGTAATTTTAAAATCGTAAGAAATTTGAGTGAACTTTTTTAGAAATGGTTACAGCGTTGTGTAGGTTTTGTGGCAACTTTTATGTACAGATAGAATTTTTTATGTTTATATTTTTATTCATCCGTTTATTTAACCATTTATGATAAAAGTATGTTTTTTTTAATTTTAATTCATATAATTATATTCTTAAAGGATTACAACTTTCATTTTTGTAAAATCTTATAGGAGGTTTAGTTTTATTTTCCAATTAAAATTATTATTGATATGTTCACTTCATTTCATTTGACATTTTTATTTTGCTAATAGCATGGTCTTTTGTTAGTTTTAGCAAGCTAGAGGGACAGTACATATGATACAGCTGGCTAAACCTCACAATGTTGTCTCAAATCAACATGGCTTGTTAATTTTTGAAAACTAAGAATCCTTTTCTCTTTTAACGTTAACTTACGACTAATGATAATTTATGATAATATTACATATATATATATATATATATATATATATATACATATACACATACACACAAACACACACACACACACATATATATATAATATTATTCATGTCAGTTAGTGTTAATAAACAGGTAAGATTAACTTACCTGAATGTTGAAGTAAATAAATGATATGATATGATCTTATGAGCACATTATATTCAGCAAACTCCGTAGTCAGACAAGTATCATCCTGAAAGAAACTTTGCCGTATTTATTATTAACTTTTATATGTTCTCTCATCTTATTAAAGAGATTTATTTGAGTTTTTTAATTGCTTTAACTTAGCTTTTGATTATATAGGATTTCAAGCATGGAAGGAAACCGCTCACCACTAAATAGCAGTTTTAAATGATTTTAACCTTTAGAGAGGGGTTCTGACGACAATTTTCAGACTACATTGTGAATTTTGAAAGAGCCTGTCTCTAAAGGTTAAGCCTCCCCCGTTGTTTAACAAATAATAATTAAAAAAAAAAAAAAAAATACAAACTCTGACGGATAGAAGATCTCACGCGACAGAGGGCAGAAGGTAAAGTCGCTTAATTGTTTATGACAAAGGCTCTTAATTGGTAATGACAAAAGTACTTAATTGGTTATGACAAAAGCACTTAGTTGGTTATGATAAATACATGTTAAGCTAGGGAATTGGTAACGTAGGTATTGTAGATGTGTGGAACTTGCCAGAGAATCGGAAATGATTGGTGGTATTCCAGGTTTTGGAGATTTGAATAGGTCGGTGGAAATGGAGAGGAGAAAAGAGGCATTCGTGGTTGTTTACTGATGGGGAATAGATAGAACGTGTCCAGGGCAAGTCGTTTTTTATCGTATTCTGTCTTATAGGTGGAACAAGAGGAAGATTAAGTTGGATGAACTGTGTTGAATTCTGTTCCGCGTTCCTGATTTGAGAGGGTGTAGTTTATGAAAGATGGGATTTCAGTGCAGCTTGCGTTGGTGTAATGGCCGGAGCAATGGGAGTAGTGGTTACATTGGGAGCAGTGGCCTTGAGGTCTGTTTTTAGTTTCTTTACTGTGGTTCAATTTACGGCGTCAATAACCTTCCTCGCTAGAAATTTGATAGTATGGTGAATGTCTGTGAGTCCTAAGTCCTCGCCTATTACACTAGGTGAAATATTTCTTAGGAAGTATTTCTTTCTGACAATAGAGTGGATGGAAGGTCTTTGCGAACGTATTTTTCAGTTCTCGATCTTCTGAAGTTATTGCTAGTGGTGGTTCGTTATCAGAATCACTACCATCACTTTCATTTCCAGATAGTCTCATTGTTATTGGTATGACGAGTTAATGTAAAGTATTCAGAAAAAAAGTAGGTTGTGATTGGTTGAAGGAACGTTAGATTATAAGAAGAGTCGTCCAGTAAAATAAGATGGGGTTTTCCCAGCCACGCCCATGTCCAAAAAAAAGTTCTTTCCTTTTTAGTACGTGTGCCTTTATTATTTTGTTTCAAAGTGGCTATAACAAGCATATTTTAAACTTAAAAAAAAAAAATAGTTTTAAATATTAAAATTTTTAGCTTTTCCTTTGTTGTATTTTGTTTTATAAAGCCACAATTCTATAAATCCCATTTCTTTGTCGGTTTGTAGTTATAATAATAATAATAATTATTATTATTATTATTATTATTATTTTGTCTAAAGTGAGTGCGCAGTTTTTAATTTCATCGACCAAAATTACTTAAATGCTCAGGAAATTCCACTAAATTAATGGGAATTAGATTCTTTGGTTGCTGTAGTTAGGTAGCTGTTGTTTAAAGTGAATGCAAGTGGTTTAATTACTTTATATTTAGATGTAATTGTCTTGATCTCATTGGAAGTTTGTTTCTGATTTTGAGTATGCATATGTTTTTATTATTTGTTTTTTCTAATTTGCACTTTAATTTGTTAGTTGAGGATGATTTAACCAAGATTCAATGAAAAATTTAGTTTTAAATTAATTTAGAGAAATCCTTTAGTCTGAGATGTTGTTTTAGTTTGGTAGACGTTGATTTAACGAAATGTAAATGAGTTTTTATCAATGAATTAGTCTGTTTTACGTTTAACTGGTTACGAGAATGTCATGAATTTGATTCTGAGTGTGCAGATGTTGATTTATTGCGTAAGTGCTGATTTAAGTTGTGATTTATTAGTTTAGGTTGAATTAAACAAGTTACTTTAGGGGATTTTGATTTAGATTAGTTTACTGATTTTGAGTACGTAGATGTTTATTTAGGTAAATGGATATAAATGAAGGGAGTAAAAGTGGGATGGGTTGAACTAGATAGTAAAGATTGTATTGGTTTAATTAGGTTAAAAAAAAAAGAGTATATATTATATAGTATTACTGTGATATAGTGAATATCATATATAGGTTTTTAAAAAGAGAAAAGAAAGAAAGGATAGAGCGTTTAAGATGCCCTTCTAATGAAAGTTCCATTTTTCATCTACAAGTAATAAGCGCGCGACAATATAAAATCGGTTTGTGCAGATGAAACAAAGTTCAGCTTAAGGACGGAATATATTTCTACAATTTCTGCACTAAGACAATTCTTAATGAAAGAATAAAATGTATGGGTATGAATATTGGGCACAAAATAATTACAATAATTTTTATCAGTTTATATCTATGACATTAAACGAGAATATTTTTCCCAAAATTCTTCAGGTCTTTTTTCATAAATTTTATTGCTATGTGGTTAATTTGTTTTGTTGATAGTGCATTTTCAGTGTATTACTGTTTTTACAGCATTTATAATTCAACTAATATTATATATAATTTACTTGCGACGAATTTTTTTTTTCTTCATTGGAAATAGCAATGAGACAGTAACAGGACCACATTCTAGAATAAAAGACTGGGATCAGCTGTATCTATGTTACAGCTTGAACGATAGAGTGAATAACGCATTACTTCCTCTCACTTCCAATAGTCATCCTATAAGTAAGTTAATTTTTCTCTTAACATTTCTAAAATATATATGAAAAATAACGTTACGGCGAAAAGAACGTGCGATCATGATTCATTCTTAACTTTTAATTTTATAAGAAGGAATGATAATTTTATAAGAAATGGTTGATAAATTAGAAATGATAGAGTTACAATTTCCTAAATAGGGATGGCTTTTATCATCAACTTATTCGCTAGTTTAGGCCAAATTCTAATTAATATCATAACGAAGTACAAGGACGTTTACATTATTCTCTTTAATTGGAGCACACACATATGTGTGTGCTCCAATATATGTGTATGCTCCTCACACACATATGTGTGTGATTTTATACATGACATATACTGGTGCATATATATATATATATATAGATAGATATATGTATGCACTAGGGGATCCAAAAGTCACAGAAAAAGAAATATATATATATTATTCAGAAAGTATTGACGATTAATCTCACTGGCGTGTTGCATATGATAACAGATGTTAGCGAATATTTAAATTATACATTTATTGATTATTACTTCTGTTAATCGTTCTATAAAGAGAATTATGATATATTGTTAAGATATGAAACATTGTTAGTTAATTTATTTTGATATTTCACAATATCCAACGTCTGACAGCCATTCCTATGAATGACGGTCGTTACGTGTTACAGTGAACACTTATAGCCCTAGTTGCGTTGTTGAATATAAGGCCACTATATATTTTACATATAAAAGGGCCGTAGTTGAATGTATTAAAAAAGTAATTTTATTATTACAGCTCCACATAATAGAAAATTATCTGGTGTGTCACTCTCAGGATTTTCTCTTACCCTGAAATTTAATACTATAAGTATGGATTGGAGATTAAGGGTTAAGATAACGAGTACTGTTATGTAAACCTACGTTAAAGCAATTGAACTTAGGCTTCTCAACAGCTTTATTTGACAAATAATTCTATGTGAGGCGGGCTACCGCACTCTCAACCCCCTGTTTATTATTGCACCTACATTTATAGAGAATTCAGATCTGTTATTAAGTTCAAAAGTCCAGTTAAAATTATTTAGAAAACTTTCACACGCATCATTCCTTGAAACTTATCAATCTTGAATAAACTTTTCTAATATAAAACGTATTCAATTCAAAATACATCATTTGGATCGCCTGAAATTATTTGTTTTTAATTTACTCTAACAGACAAAGGCAAGGATCAAACTATAAAACTTCACTTCGGTATTCAGGAGGCCTTAAACTGTGTAAATATGCAAGAAACCAATCGATGAATATTTCGCTTAAAAAAATACATTTTTTACCATATGGCTTTGAGGAATTAATTTCAATTCCTGATAAGCTTTCCTGGACATGGTAAAGTATTGTATGGTATAGTATATCATTGTAAAACACTTCCACTAACAAATAAAAAAGAATGTTATGGCTTAAATATTGGCCCTGTATATCTTCTGAAAGTTATATACACATCACATGGTGCAGATAAATATACCCCTATATTACTAACATACTGCCCAACCTGAAATACAATTCCATCAATTTTCAAGTATTGTTACATTATAATCTAGTTCTTTTGAGTAGCCCTTTAAACGAACAGTGAATGATTTCTATACCATATTTTTCATAAAACATGTTTTTATGCATTTATAAAATATATGTTCGTTTCATTTGGTTTAGTGCAGTCTATAGATGTTAAACACTACTTTCTTTCAATTTCCCTCATAGACGCAATGTATTTGAATACTCTAGGGTGTCCCTGTGCACGAACCATTTGCTTGATCTCAATGAAAAGCTTAGTGTAGCATCCCTATATGATACACATTTAGAATACCAAGTTTGAACTTTCAGCTATAATTTGTTTTTGAGATATGTTGATAACAAACACACACACACACACACACACAGACAGACACACACACAGACACATACACAGACCAACTGCTAAAAACGTTATTTTTAGATTCAGGGGGCCTCAAAACTTGTAAATATAACAAAAATTCAATTTCGAAAATTTGACCCAAAAACAATACTTTCTCTACCTTATAGGTATGAGAAAGTAAATATTAAACTAATTTGGCAATAAATCTTTTGTTAAAAAGAATCTTTTTTTTTTTTTTTTTTTTTTTTTGTTGTTGTTGTTGTCCATTTTACTGAAAACTGCATAGAACTACGGTCATTACTTTATGTGTTTTCGACTTTTGGATTACCCGTTATAAAATATTGCTAGATATAGTTTTACACAGAAACAGAGCAAACATCCTTATATCTTTAAAACAAAATAATAAAAAATTAATTTAACCTTTATGAATAAACAAACTCGAATATATCACTGAAACAAGGACTTAATATCTTAAAAAATATTTTCAAGAAATGTCAAAAATAGATATGTTGTAACAAGTAAATATACACAATTTATGTCGACTAAATACAGACTTAATTATATATAAATAAAAGACCTTACTTCAGCTTTATTGATGTGACTCTTGACGAAGTACTTTCTAATTAGGGGGCACCCCCTCATTATCAACGCTGGTCACTCCATTCTGTGTTTCTGTGAAGAATCTCTCCAGGTTTTCAACTTCCTCCCTCTCTTTCAGGAGATGGCGCCAGTTGGCGTCTATACCTGTTGCTGGTTGGTCCAGGTTGCATGCATTGGGTTGGCTGATAATTTCTACTGTTTCGCGAAAAAGTGCATAATTGTGATTATTGTAGTTAGCGTTTTTTTCGGTGTTTTTAAAGTCAATTTCAATATTTTCATTTTTATAAGTTTGGGCTAACGCGGTGCCGTATTTTCCAAATTTTATGTCATTAGTATGCTCTTTGATTCTTGTATTTATTTTTCTTTTAGTCATTCCTACATAACAACCATCGCTATTGTTTTGATATTTAAATGGGATTCTGTAAATGCCGGCGGATTCGAGGGGGGGGGGGGAATTTGATCTTTGTCGTTTCTGATTATTTGATAGATATTCGGATTTGGCTTAATTGGAATGTTTACATTTAATTTACTTGCAATATTTTTAATTTTTACTGCGGCTCTGCGATCATAAGGTATTGCGTTAGTGTATTTTTTATTTTTTGGTTTTTGGTGGCTAGGGATATAATTGATTTTCTTTAGACGTTTTTTATATAGTTTATCAACGAGATTTTTCGGCCCGTGCAGACCTCTAGTTCCGCATGCTCATGTTCTGTTGTTGAAGCTATTAAAATGTCATCCAAATATGGAAAGACAAAATCTAACCCAAAAAATGCCTCATTAATGAAACGTTGAAACGTAGATGGGGCGTTTCGCAAACCGAAGCTCAGGACATTAAATTCGTATAATCCAAAATGTGTTATGATCGCCGTTTTTTCTTCGTCCTCCTGAGCAATTGGAATCTGGAATACGCTTTAAATAAATCAATTTTTCAAAAAAATTTCTTTCCATGTAATATATGATGAAAATCCTTTATTCTAAGAATGGAGTAACAGTCGGGAATGGTTTTAGCGTTTAGGCGTCTGTAATCCCCTCACGGTCGTAAACTTCCATCTTTTTTGAAAACTAAATGCAGTGGGCTGGCCCATGGCGATTTGGAAGGTCTAATCATATTATTATCTAACGTAAAATTGAACTCTTGCTTGGCTAAATTTAATTTTTTTGAGTCTAATGGGCGAGCTTTCGAATAAATTGGAGAGCCTTTAGTAGCTATATAATGCTTTACATTATGTTTGGAGTTACTAATTAAAAGATTGGGTTTCATTAAATTAGGATATTGTGATAATAGGGGCGCATATTGAAAATTTTTGTCAGTTGTACTTATGTTACCAGTGTTTGACACATACATAACATTACTTTTAACAGTAATGTTGGTAACACTATCAATTAATTTTTTGTTGTGCACAACAATAAGTAATTTAAATTTATTCAGAAAATCTGCACCTAAAATAGCTTTATCAACCTTTGCTATTATAAAAGGAAATTGAATTTGTCTACGCAGACCTAAATCTAATGTTAAAATTTTGAAATCAAATGTAGGAATAACTGTACCGTTTGCAGCATACAGTTTAAATGAATTACTTTTTTTATGCTTGATGAAGCAGGAAGTATTGATAAATCTTCTCCACTGTCTACAATATAGCGAAAATCGGTTGTTTTAGCTAACAAATAAACGGTAATTACGGCAATCTTTAAATTTTTCAGCAGCAGAATTTGTCGCTACATCTACTGCTGTTCGGAGTTTTCCAATGATTTCCAACTGCCACGATCTTTTGCATTTGTTTGGATAGCACTTGTTACCGAACATAAAATGGTAATAGCAGTTTTTTCCATTTGGATTGAATCGTTTTCTTGGCTGGCTTCGACTTTTATTTCGTTTTGAAACAGATTGCCGAAATTCGCTTCTTGATTGTCGTTGAAATTTTAAGGACAAAATCTGGTTTTCTAGAATAGAAAATTTCTCAAGCACTTTATTCATTACAGAAGTATCTGAACTCGCAGCATAAATTTCTGTTGAATTGCTCATTTCAAAAATTTTATCTGCCATTACTGACAAATTATCTAAATCCTCATTACTTACTACAAGAATATTTTTAATTGACTCAGGGAACTTATCAAGCCATAGAGTTCGTAAAATCTTAACGGATATATTACTTCCACTTAACGATTTCATTTTTAGCAACAACTGTCTAGGTTTCATACCTCCTAATGAAATACCTGTAAGCAGTCTTTTAATACACTTTTCTTCACTCTCCTTAAATGTACTTAAAAATCTATCTTTAGCAGCTGTATATTTATCAACCCGATCACTTTGTATGATATCCCATACATTTTCGACATATTTAGGATCTAACTGAGCTATAAGATAGCTAAATTTAGTTTGTTCATTCGTAATATTAACAACATTAAATTGTGCTTCGATTTGATAAAACCATATTTCTGGTTTCTCTTCCCGAAAAGGACGAATTTTTATGCTTACTTTGCTAGCTTCGCAACTTGTAGTGCTTGCATTGTCTGTGCTTTTTTCGTTATCTTTACTTATTGTGAAATCGCTTGCAGATTAATCCGGGTCACCAGTAATTTACGCTATGGAAGTAATTCCATTCAGCATAGCCCACAAATGATTAAAGATTATTTATTTTGCGAAATTATTGATTTTTTTAATCTTAAAATTCTAAGAAAACACATGAAGGCTACAAATTAAATTTCAGAGTCATTTTTGCAACACATTTAACACTTTTTGTATAATAAGTTAAGAAAGAGCACAGCACAACAATACGTGACCACTGTCATAATTTTATTTTATTAAATAGAACTGTGTTCCTTGTAAGTTATGGATTCTCAAAACTAATTCACAAACACTGCATGTTTTCTTCAAAAAATTTCAACGCCATATAATAAAAATTATTTTGTGTTTTAGTAAAGTTACCCGTTAATAGGATGACCTTTCAACTCAAGGCTGACGAAATGTTTCTGCCAGGTAACAGAGCTGGCATATCGCTTGCAGTTCATTCGCCCTTCGAAGGAGTTAATCCTTTTCAGACTGGCATATTTCTGAAATCTGGCAGAACTTACCTGATCTATATTTCTACGGTAAGTAGTAATAATTTTATTAAGATGAATAAAACAAACCAGACTTTTTCGGATTACTTAATAATAATAAAGAAGTAATATATAAGAAATATAGCTTTACGACATTTAAATTTTTGAGTGAAAAAGTGTACAAAAAATGTCAAATTTCATATGACTGCAACTAGTTTTTTATGTATATGAAAAGAAACTTTGTTTTCGGAGACTATTTTTATATTTCGCTTTAAAAATAAACATGCAACCACAGAATTTTCATAATGTTTGGATTATTTTGATTTTTAAGTACTAATACTAATGACATTTTCATGTCTTAAAATGGACATTACTGACAGGATATCCTGAAATCCTATGCACCTGATCGACCACAGCAAAAAACTGCAACTTTCTTATGTTTATACTTGAATTTTGTAAGGAAAATGCGCGTTACTTATAATAAAAAGTTTTTATTCTATGAGGCATTTCACAGAAAAAGGGAGAATGTGAAATCAACTGAGTTTGAAACAATTAATGATTTAATCAAATGCAATTCAATCAAACTAGAAAATCAATAGGATCTATTTTAGAGATTCAGGTTGAGCGGATTTGCTCTTTGCCATCATAATTAGAAGTACGCACAGAGCAACTGGTGACGGTATTGGATTTTCTTTGGGTGGAAATTTCAGAAACAATTCTCGTAAAAGAACTTCTCTGCAGCTAGGCAATGTTTTTGGCGGCTTATGTTAACTCTACAATGCTTTTTAAATCATGTGTTGAAAATAGAGCCTTAAATATATAATCAGTGAGTGGAAAAAGTTTTTAACAATGTTACCGACTTGTAGGGATTTATGCATTTAAGATATATCAATAATTTTGCAAAGTAAAATTTATAATCTAATAAAATGATCGTTCAAATAACACAAATATTACAATTGAAAATTAGAAAAATGTTCTACCAGTTGCAAGGATGGAACACTAGCTTAGAACTCATACCACTATTAATGAAACAAAACTTTCTACTTCTTAAATCAACGATAATATAGGTAGAGAAATTTCTTAAACAAATAACGGCATGAGCTGCACTCCCTGTCGGTTGACTACATTGGGTCACACACATTTTGTAGAACCTTATTCATATAGTACAGGAGAAGGGGGGGGGGAGTCGCAGTGTCTAGTCATGTCGCCATCTCTTGCGGTCGTAAGAAAATGCGATTCTTGCACTGCCACTGGGTGATTTCCCAGTTCTTCCTATTGTAATCCTGCCAAATGCTATCTATCCTCATTTCGACGCACAAAGGCTTACAAACTGACCTCAAGAGTAGATACGAGTCTGATATATAGACATATAGGTTAACAAAAATTAAGATATAGTATCATGGAGAACTACAGTCGACAGAAAAAATTTCGTGCTCTAGCAATAATTCCTATATGCAAAATGCACACTTAATGCTGCTTTGTTAAATAAAACCTTGTCGAGTCATGCTCTTAGTCAGTCTAAGAACATGGTTCGACAAGGATTTTTTTTATCAAGAATGTATTAAGTGTACATTTTTTATATAGAAAATATTGCTAGCGCACGAATAATGTTGTTGCCGACTGTAAAATAGGTTAACAACACTAAATAAATAAAAACTGGTGTACAATCAATATTTAAACTTGAAAAACTTCTTCAAACACCATAAAATTAAAGAAAGCACTACAAACGGTCAAACGGACATGGCTTTTCTTCTTCAGGTGCAAAAACACGTGCTACAGCTTTAGAAGGAAAAGCAAGACTGAGAGCAGAGCGAAACAGTGCTTCCAATCGTTATCCGGAAATTAGTGCTAAATCAACCTTAAAAAGGGGCAAGATTTTGATAAATTTGCGAAAAAAAGTTCTAGATTTGTAAAGGGGACTGGGACGTGAAATACCTTCAAAATTTCGATTTAGTACTGATTATACAGATTACAAATACATATATATAATTTATTACTTTTTTTTTTTTTTTTACCATGGTTCGTCAGAAAAAGTTTGGCGGAAAAAAGTTCCATCCCAATCTGTTCACAAAAGTTTCTGTTAAAAGTGCAGAGAAACTGAAATTGAGTATATTATCCGAATAACAATCTATATTAATAAAATCAGAGTTTTGTCTGTAAATTTGTCGGAATCGAAAAATTTTGCGATATCTTCACGTTTCACACCCCATGAAAGCCGAAAATGACTTCAGAAAATTTTGCCTGTGTGTGTGTGTGTGTGTGTGTGTCATCGTGTCCGTCGCTTTTTTTGTCCGGGCATCACTTGAGAACGGCAGGACGGAATGCAACGGCGCTTGGCAGGGATTTAGGTCTTCGCCCAACTTAAAATTATATCTATCAACTTTTCAGAAATTCCCCCCCGTTCCCCCCTGGGGGGTAAAAGACTAAAACACGTTTGTCCGGGCATCACTCGAGAACGGCTGGACGGAATTCAACGGCGCTTGGCAGAAACTTAGGTCTTCACCCAACTTAAAATTATATCTATGGAAATTTTTAAAATTCTGATTAGTGTTTAAATTGTCGGTAAAAAACGCCTGCGCATGCGCCATAAATATTTTTTCACTAAAACGCTTTGAATGGAAAAATAAAATGCAAAAATAAATTTTTAAGATAAAGACTTTTTTTATTCGCGTGATTCGCACTACAAATTATGAAAAGATTGAAATGTGCCATCTGAGTTTCATACTTTAGTTAATTTTAAAACATCTAATTGTCGTATCGAAAAACTGTTTACACCCCAGGATTCACAAAAATCACCCCTTTCATTTGGTACTAAATTTGTAACGGTAGGTCTGATACTTCTAATTTATTTTCCCCTTTTACCGTTTTTCCGTTGCCACTTAAATTTCATACTTTAGTTATTTTTTAAAATTCTAATTGTAGCATCAAAAAACTGTTTGCACCCCTGGATTCAGAAAAATCACCCCTTTCATTTGGTATCAAATTTATAAATATAGGTCTGATATTTCTAATTTATTTTGCCCTTTTTCCGTTTTCAACCCAGATTCGATATGGAACAGCTTTAGTATTGGATCCCTTTGGCAAAATTTGAAATTCGGCACCGAAGTAGCTCGGACGTTTCTCGCCAAGATCTTTAATTGCACAATTGAGATAGCCAATTCAGTTCATCGCAAAACAAAAATGGCTTAAAATATTTAATCTTAAAATACTTAAGCTGTGCTTTTTGTATTTATTAGTGCTAGAGGCCTATTTCAGTCGGTACAGTTGTCGAATTTTTATAGGTCACACTTAATTAGTGCTAGAGGCCTATTTCAGTCGGTTTATTGAATGGGGATTTATTGAATGACGTCCTCCCAAGGCACAACTTTGACATGAGTCCCCCCCCAGGCCCAACTTTGACATGACTCCCCCCAAGGTACCCCTATTTCAGTCGGTACAGCGTTGTCGAATTTTTATAATACATTCTTAATAGTGCTAAGGGCCTATTTCAGTCGGTTTATTGAATGGGGATTTATTGAATGAAGTCCCCCCAAGGCACAACTTTGACATGAGTCCTCCCCCCAAGCTACCCCTATTTCAGTCGGTACAGCGTTGTCGAATTTTTATAATACACTCTTAATAGTGCTAAGGGCCTATTTCAGTCGGTTTATTGAATGGGGATTTATTGAATGAAGTCCCCCCAAGGCACAACTTTGACATGAGTCCCCCCCAAGGTACCCCTATTTCAGTCGGTACAGCGTTGTCGAATTTTTATAATACACTCTTAATAGTGCTAAGGGCCTATTTCAGTCGGTTTATTGAATGGGGATTTATTGAATGAATTCCCCCCAAGGCACAACTTTGACATGAGTCCCCCCCAGGCCCAACTTTGACATGAGTCCCCCCCAAGGTACAACTTTGACATGAGTCCCCCCAAGGCCCAACTTTGACATGAGTCCCCCCCCAGGCCCAACTTTGACATGAGTCTCCCCAAGGCCCAACTTTGACATGAGTCCCCCCCAAGGTACAACTTTGACATGAGTTCCCCCCCCAAGGCACACCTTTGACATGAGTCCCCCCAAGGCCCAACTTTGACATGAGTCCCCCCCCAGGCCCAACTTTGACATGAGTCCCCCCAAGGCCCAACTTTGACATGAGTCCCCCCCAAGGTACAACTTTGACATGAGTTCCCCCCCGCAAGGCACACCTTTGACATGAGTCCCCCCAAGGCACACCTCCCCCTCATTGGGAAAAAGAGAAAAAACGTTGTTTTGCGGCTATAAGACAGTCTGGGCTTCCAACGTTATTTGTTACAATATCTGCAGCTGAAACACATTGGTTTGATTTAATGAAAACTTTATCGTGGAATTTAGATCGTCACGAATTAACTAAAGAAGAATTTGTCGATATTAACAAGTTTAGCAGTAGGCCTCTGGCACTAAATTAAAATCTGTCAATGTCAGATTTTCATGTTTTAAATAATGAAATAATGTCGTGTCTGTATAATTTTTATTTATTTATTTATTTATTTATTTTTTTTTATAATACTGTCTATTAAAGACTTCTGTGGTCACGAAATTTGGTGCTAAAATTGTTTGTATGCATCCGGCACTTATTGTAACTGCATTTCACGAAATTCGAAATTCCCCCCCCCCTTCTCGGAGTCGGATGGCAATAAACATGTGTAAAAACATGTTTTTCCGTTTGAATTCGCTTTGAATTATCTTTGAATGGCGAATTTTGGTGTGTTGATATTGATTAAGTGTACGCATTATGTGCATTAGTGGGATTTTGCAAAACTTCGAACTTACCCGCTGAGGGTGGGGAAGTAAGAAGTGGGTAAGTTGTGCCGAAGACAGTGGGGACCCAGACTCCTAACATTGGGAGCGAGAAAACCTCTACCAATCACAGCGAGAACTTAGGTTATTAATAAAGATATGGCATTTTGACAAATCATTTAAGTTTAACGTCCAGCGAAGCGGGCAAAGCCTGCTAGTAATAATAATAATAATAAAAAGAAACAGAAACAGAAACAGAAAAAACATGTAGAAAAAATGTTAGGGCAAAATAACTATGGGGCAGAAATGTTTTATCCTATACTATTATATAAAGAGCACAACTTTGTTTGTTTGTGGAGGGTAAATCTCAAACTACTGAACCGATTTAAAAACTTCTTTCACTGATCAAAAGCTACAATATCCCTGAGTGCTATAGACTATATTTAATTTTGATAAAATAAATTTTAGTTCAAAAGTTGAGTAATTTAATTAAAATCTGCATAAAAGCCATGATAGAAATAGAAATAATGAAGTATTGAAAAATTTAGCTGCTGCCAACATAAAACAAAATTTTAAATGCTCATTTTGTTTTTAATATACACTGCTCGACCTTGAAAATGCAACACCAAGAAGGAATGATAAAAACGGAATGAAATTTGTTGGACACCTACATTATAGTAGGAAGAACAATTGATTAAAATTTCAGGAAATTTGGAGTAATATGTACTGAGAAAACAGTACAGAAAGCAGAGACCTCTGTGAGCAATAACAGCACATATCTGCCTAGGCATTGAATCGAACAGCGAAGGGATGACATGTACGGGTAGAGCACTTCATGATGCTTCAACACGAAGCCACAATTCATCGATCGAAGTTACTGGTGAGTGGTGAGTGGTGGGGGCAGTCGCTTTTCAATGATTAAACAGTCATTTTCATTGGTGCGAGATCAGGAGAACGCGCTGGCCAGAGCAACAGTAGAACACATTCTGTATCAAAGAAGGTCCGGACAATACAAACATTTTGCGGTCGTGCATTGTCTTGCTTAATTTTTCACTACGGAGGCCTCGAATACAGGGCAGAGGGGCGGGCCTTAACTCATCAGAAATTTAATGGTCGCTGTTCAGAGTGCCAGGAATACGAACATGAAGTAATCGATACGTGTATCCAATGGGAACCCATAACATCATTGCAAATGATGGACAGTATGATGATGTCGAATCCCAGCTGGCAATGTGCATTATTCATAATGCCATTAAATACGGATTAGGCAATCTTGATGCTGTAAACAGGATTGTGATTTGTCTGAAAAGTGACTTCACGAAATTCCTGCGTCCAGGTTCATGGTTGATCACACATTAATGGCGCCCATATCAGTGATGCAGTTATGAGGGTAATCAGAATTTTGGTAGCCGCATACTGAGTCACCACCTGGGTTGATGGTATGTTGTACCATTGGGTAAACGTCTCGGTCAACTCTTGTTTTCGTTCCCGCCACTCTGAATACCAGCCATTGCATTTCTGACGAGTTAAGGCCCATAGCTCTGCCCTACGTTCAAGGCCTCCGAAGCGCAACATTTAAGCAGGACAATGCGCGACCGCAAGTTGTCCATATTGCCTGGACCTTCATCGATGCCGAATGTGTTCGACTCTTGCTCTGGCCAGCGCGTTCTCCTGATCTCGCACTAATGAAAATGACTGTTTAATCGTTGAAAAGCGACTGGCTCCTCACCACTCACCAGTAACTTCGATCGATGAACTGTGGCATCGTGTTAAAACTTCATGAAGTGCTCTACCCGTACATGTCATCCAATCACTGTTCGATTCAATGACTGGGCAGATATGTGCTGTTATTGCTCACAGAGGTCGCTGCTTTATGTACTGTTTTCTCAGTACATATTACTCCAAATTTCCTGAAATTTTAATCAATTGTTCTTCCTACTATAATGTGTGTGTCCAACAAATTTCATTCCTTCTTTGTGTTGCATTTTCAATGTCGAGCAGTGTATTTTGACAGGAAAAGAAAAGAAATATATTTGCACGTGAATTAAATTGAAGTTCATATAAAGCTTTATTAAACGTTAAACTTCTGACGTCATTATAGCTTTAAAAGTATTTATTTTTCTAATAATATAATGTGTTTCAACTGAAGTGTTTAAACGAAATTGGAATAAAATAAATAAATAAAAAACTTGCCTGGAGCGTTAATTAATTTTTCATATTAAATACTAAAAAATGCAATTTATAATAAAGTTTATACACCTTATTAAAATAACCATGATTTTGATGGAAAATTAATATGTGCGCGAGATAAGTAAGCGATCCTTTTTTCTCCAAAGACGAGACATCAAATCTATTCCGAATACGTCGAAAACTTCATAACAGCCATTTAACAAGTTAATATAATGAAAGGGCATGTTTACAAACAAACGCTTCTTTAATTAATCTTTCCGACTTACGAGTGTCAAAAGGACGATCTGTATTGGTAGAAATACCTATGTTTTGCCCTAAGCGTGACGTCACCTGCGCTTTCCTTATTGGCTGGTGCAGTTAAATCATTTCTATTTCCATCTTGAGCATTTCCAAAAATTTGTAATTCAAAAATAATTTTTCAAAAAAGTAAGCAATTCTGTTTCCTTTCTCTAATGATTATAATTTATAAAAAGTATTTGTCTACATTCTGTGAGTTAATGCTTAAACATAATTCTATTTTTTTTTTGGCGATTTAGACACATGGTTAAACCAGTGAACATTTCGTTTCTGCAACCGCAATTAACATTAAATGTTTAGCGAGTTTCGCTGATGAACCATAGGGAATTAAAAATTGCAGATAAGCTAACTCTTTGAATCAGTGATGTTCCATTTAGGAATCAAGGAGACTTTGTTCATTCAATTTTATTACCCGCTTCGCTGGTCACTATATTTAAATGTTTTTTTACTTTCTTCTATATGTAATATAGAGAAAGTATTGGATTCGTGAAAATTTTCGACCTTCGTTTTTTGATGGATTTACATGTTTTGGGATGTCCAGAACACGAATTAATAGTTTTTAGAAAATGCCTGTCTGTCTGTCTGTCTGTATCACTTTTTTGTGGACGCTGTATCTCACGAACCAATGAATGAAATTTAACCAAATTTGGTATTTAGTTGCACCCTGACATAAACTGGTGATGATTAGATTTGGGGATCAATAGCTCCACAGGTGGCGCTGTGATCTCATGTTTTCTAAATTTTTAACATGGCAGTATAGGACAAAATTTCGTATAAATGTGCATAATGAGAGTTATTTTTAACTTGTGATTGTAAAATTAATATGAGTTATTGATAATAGTAATAGTTAACTTGGAAAAAATTTCTGTGCATGGTGGGCCATGGCTTCCGCCCCTGGGGGTAAATTTTGAAGATGGGTATCTTTCGAAAGATTTCGTCAATACCTTTAAAACGAATGGTTGAACAATAAATCTGTGATAATTTAAAACAAAGTTATCGATTTTTTTTACTTTTAACAAAAAGAAAAAAAAAAAAAAGAAAAAAAATTGTAATTTTATTTTTATTTTAATATTGTTACTGATTGAATATGTATAGGAAAATATAGAAGAAAGTCTTGTGGTGGCCACAACATACTAGTTTTAATTGAATAATTGAGAAGTTTAAATTTATTTGGTGGCTATTTTTAGCAACTAACAGTTATGACAGGTAGCTCAATATACATAGCGCATACAGCCATTAGTGAAATAGCAAATAGCATTTAATTATTTGAGTTACATTATGTTGATTAGAAACCTGTTTAATCTCTCTATGCTCTTTTCTAGTATATAAAGAGTAAAGATTTATTTTTATATGTAGAAAGCGATCGCTAGAACTAAAAAGCCGATTTTTTTTTTTTTTTTTTCACTAATCAAAAGTTACACTGTCTCTAAGTGCTAGAAACTATAATAAATTTTGGTAAAATAAATTTTTAATTCAAATTTTCAATATTTTAATTGAAAACAATGTACAGATTTGATATCTGTTGATATCCTCGGCGATTTTTGGATTTCCCGATCGAAAATGCAATACGAAAATCTGTATAATTTCGTATTAAATACGGGATTTGTGTTTTTACCTACCTTACTACCGTAGGTAGTGGAAGTATTGTATTCGGTTCAAAAATTCGATATAGAGTTTCACCTGATTTACACATTTTAAGTCCTCCTGAGTCCAAAAAAGTAGTTTTTGGCAATTGGTCAGTGTGTGTGTATGTGTATACGTATGTGTGGAATCTTCTGGCTGTCATAAAAGCATGTCTTAGAGAGGCATACTATTGTAACAATATCGTAGACTATAAGACAGATCGTACACTCGGCAGCAAAAGTATCAGAGCACTAGCAATAATCCCTGTCTAAAAAAAGTCCACTTAATACTGCTTTGTTAAATAAATCCTTGTCGAATCATGTTCTTACACTGACTAAGAACATGACTCGACAAGGATTTATTTAAAAAGCAGCATTAAGTGTACTTTTTAGACAGGGATTATTGCTAGTGCTCGGATACTTTTGCTGCCGACTGTAAGATCCGACTTGTGATCTACGATAGCTGCGATTGTTACAATAGTATGCCTCCCTTAAGTCATCTGTATTATGGGATTCAATTCAAATGCTTAATTTGCGCACTAATATGGGAGCCCATTTTAACGGCAATAACAATGACGACTTTCCGCAAAAACTGCTCAAACTTGGGAAAGGAAATTCCTTTCTTCAAGCATGCATGGTATTAGTACTGAAATAGAATTGGACAGTAGATTAGGTCGTATAGTCCATAGTATCAAAAGTCTTATATATGCAATACATCCTTATGTAGAAAATCTTCTGCAAAGAGATTGTCACTGGCTTTGTTTAAGAGCAATAGTATCACCTAGAAACGAAACAGTTAAGGAAATAAATGATTTATATTGTAAAAAGTTCCTGGCGAAATAAAACTAAATAAATCTGTTGATACTGTCGCTAATGTTGAAAATACAATACACTACCCACAAGAATTTTTAAATTCCTTAAAACCCTCTAGCCTACCACCACACAAATTGATGTGAAAGGTAGGTATCCTCATCATGCTGTTAAGAAATTTAAGTCCTCCTGACATGTGTAATGGAACAAAACTATTAATAAAAGACTTACGAGATAATTTAATTGTAGCCACCATTTTCACCGGGTCAGCAGCTGCACAACTAGTACATATTCCGCATATACGGATGATACCGACTGATTTACCTATATCTTTTAAACGCTTGTAATTTCCGGTATAAGTGTCATTTGCCCTCACAATAAATAAGTCTCAGGGACAAATGTTTTTCTCTGGTGCGTGTAGACTTGAGAGAGGAGTACTTTTCCCACGGACAATTATATGTTGGTTTATCACGAGTAGAATCACTTGAAAACCAATATATTTTGCTACCAGAAAACAATCGAACATTAAACATAGTATACAGAGAAGCTTGGATGTAATGTACTATTGTTAATCTTCATGGCTAAATTATTCATTAATATTTACATTTAGGGTTACATACAAACGGAACGCTTGCAATTTCGATGACGTAAAATTTGCAATTTTTTTTGCAAATACAGTCTTCAGCAAAATTAACAGAGCACTAGCGAAAATTCCTATGTAAAAAAAGTACACTTGATGCAGATTTGTTAAATAAATCCTTGTCGAATCCTGTTCTTAGTCAGTCTAAGAACATGATTGGACAAGGATTTATTTAACAAAACAGTGTTAAGTGCGCTTTTTTCACACAGGAATTTTTACTAGTGCTCGGATACTTTTGCTGCCGACTGCAGTCATGGATTTGGAACGCCTGCAAACGGCTTTGCAACTGGAAGTGTTTCATTTGTATGTACCTCTTAAAAAGCTATTTCATCCTACTTCCAGTTAAATGCATTTGTTTTCTATTGTTTTATAGTAAAACTAATTAAAAAAACTAATTGTAAATTTATATTTTGACTTTTCAGTTAATAATATTGCCTGACTATAACATAAACTGATATATTTGTTGATTTTTTATAGGTTAATCCATCTTTAACTAAAATTTGTTCATCCGTGCGAAGCCGGACGGGTCAGCTAGTTATATATAAACATTTAAACCTGAAGGGTTTAAAGTGTTTTTCGCATTTTTCTCAATATGTCTATTTTCCGTATATTGTTGCTCTTTGTGAAAAATCTGTTGAAAGAAGTTCTCTGAAATTTTAGAGGAAAATAGAATAAATGGCTCTGCATATAGTGAACCTTTTTTTTTTTTTTTTTTTTTTTTTTATGTATAAACCTTGTGATATTTTTTAAAAACAGCAAATATATGTGTTAAAAAATGCATATTTCTAGTAAGTAAAAAATTGCCATTTTTTTTAAAAATATTTTTTAAATAAGAGCAACAAAACATAAAATAGGCTCAGTACATAAACTAAAATATTTTCTATCATCATGCATGATTTCAAGGTAAGATTTTCCTTAGTTTTTTGGAAAAGTGTACCAAAGTGAATAAAGTAAAAAAATCCTTAATAGTAAAATATGTATGTTACTAGCAGGCTACGCCCGCTTCGCTGGTCACTATATTTAAACGAATTTTCGAAAGAATCGAATTAATATTTATTTTTTTACACCGCATTATAGACAAAAAAAAAAATAATAAATAAATAAATAAAATAAAATAAAAATAAAATAAAATAAACTGAAATTGCTCCAAACCTCGCTTTGGGTACCCGCTGTCTACGGCATCTCTTTTTCCGCCCGCAATGCATCAGGTCTAGGTTTCCCATGCCTGCAGGAAGATCTTTCCCGGGTACTTCAATCTGGATATTTATCGACGACAGGTGGGATCTGCTATTATTTAAGAACTAAGATTTTAAAGATGACTGTATCTCAGCATCTATTAAATATTTTAGTTTTGAACCATGCATTTTATAGCCCATGCTATTTACACTATATTACGATTTGATTCCGACCAATGTAATAAAATAAAATAAAATAAAATAAAAAGTAGATTAAATATATATATAAACAAATAAATTTTAATAAATTTAATCCTTTTTACTATGTATATACTACTATTTTTCCCGATAAATACAGTAAATAAAAAAAATGAATAAATAAAAGTTTTTTCTTTTAAAGGAATTTACTAAAAAATTAAAAATAAGAAGTTGTTCTACTATAAAATATTACACATAACTGGTATAAATACGTTTTTAAATTTAAAACTAACTATACTTATTTTTTTCTTCTGCATTACGATTTTATTTTCAATAAATATAACAAATAAAAAAAAAATCGCCTTCAAATGAATGAATTAAATAAAATAAGTTGCGTAATAGCCGTTGCTAAGATACGCAGACGATTGAAGCAAAATAATTAAATTTATGAAAAATGAAGCATTAAAGGCAATATTTAAAATCGAAAAAAACAAAATTTAAACAATTCAAATTCGAAATTCGAAAAAATCTCGATGAGGTGCACACATGCATGTTCTCAGGTACCTATATGCCAAATTTGGAAGCTCTGCGATCAATAGTGTGAGCACCAGAGCGCAGACAGACACACACACACACACAGACAGATACACACACAGACACACACACAGACACTTCTCTTTATTTATATAGATATATGTATGCTATTATAAAAACAATACTGTAACACATAAGAGTAAATAATTTGCATCAAATATTTCTTGAACTTCTTGTTAAAATCTCATAAAAAATATTATATTAATACACGCATAATTAAAAGAGATATTGCTATTAAAGCAACAACCTAAATTTCCCACTTTTCGGCTGTCCCAAACGTCTCAGTCCCGTAATAAAAAAAAAAAAAAAAAAAAAATGTACACTTTCATAAATTTAAGGGGACCATCCATAATGCTGAATCACAGATCGTCATTAACTACTCATTGTTTAGCTCTAGTTGGTGCAATGTAAAAATCCACCTAACTTCAACAAGAACATGATTTGACAAGGATTTATTTAACAAAACAGTATACGCAAGCGAAGTGATGACGTCACTGACCATCCGTGGATAGAGCCCCTAAATAAAATAATAGACCGGCTCATCACCGCCATTTTTTTTGCCTCCGAAGAGGACAGCATTCCCGCTTGGCGTCCTTATCGCTTCCCTAATGATTTTAAGAAATCTCGATCTGAAGCTAATCCGGTCAAGATAAGAGCAATAAGCAACAATAATATTCCTAAAAACACATTTTTTTCCCAATACATTCTCAGGATGTCATTTTATTCTGAGGATATCCTATGGATGTACGATGTGTTGTTAGGGCGGTTTCTGTTTCTTTTACAAAATGTCGCCAAAACTCAAATACACAGTAATAGAAAGTCTGTGAACACTTTATATTCACTTCTTGAATGATTATCGCAATTTACCGCTAAAGAAACATCCATATCATAGTTTACTTAGCTAAAATTATGAAATATAATAAAACAAGTTACTCTAAAGTAACGTAAGACGATAAAAAAAAATGTTTGTCGTTTGTCGTTTGTTTATCAGAGAAACGCGCTGGGTACATGTGGCAACCCTAAGGCAACAAAATACCTGATGCACCAGCTCGCATATATAGGAGCCTTATCCGTGGATGCAAGAAAAAGATTTCCTTTGCTAATCGCCCATTGGATTTTTTGTAAAAAATTATTGAAAATCGAGGAAAATTATTTCCCGATTTTAATCCCCGTATTTGGGTATAGATATGTATTAGTTGACATGTGCATGTGTTAGATTGAGTTATTTTGCTGTCAAATTAACAAAATTTGGGGCTTCCGCGGACGAGTGGATATGTCACCACACTGCTAATCGCCTTCGATTAGCAGTGAGTGCGGGAGACTTCGGAGAGCGGGTTCGATTCCCGCGCTGGCCCTGGGTGTTTCCTCCAATTCTTCGCATTGTAATTCTGTCATGTGCTATCTGTCGTTATCTGACGAAGATTTACAAGCGGACTATATGTCAAGCATACAAATCTGATGTATATGTTATCAATAAAACAAAATTTTAATTTTAAATTTCAAGACTCTGTCGTCCTTGGCGTTTTTTGTATTTGGTGATCAAAAAATTTATACGAAAATATACATGCCAGATGTATATTTTCGTAATATGTATTGTACGAAATATTGTTTCATATTGTTGATTATTTTCTTAATATACGTTGTTAAAATAACCATGATTTTTGAAAGGAATTAAATACGTTTGCCAGATAATTTGGCGATTTTTTTTGCCGCCAAGGATGACAGATATGAAATCTATTCCGCTGCAACATATCAGTATCTTATATCAGATACTTTATTTAGACATTAAAAAACAAATTTGACTTCAAATTATGATAGAATATTTATCATTTCCCTTTTAATTAGTATATTAGTTGGATAGTTATTGTATAAATATCATCCTTTGAAATGAAATGTTTATATGTTTTCAATCGAATATGGGAGTTTCCCATTTTTTTTCTAGAGTTTTGAAATTTAAAATTCAAATTTTATCAGTTTTACAGCAAAACCACTGATCTAACGCATGCACATTATAACTAATACATATCCATACCTAAATATGGGGATTGAAATCGGGAAATAATTTCCGTCGATTTTTAATAATTTTTTACAAAAAATCCAATGGGCAATATTAGGGAACATATATACATAGGGATTATACATAGGAAATATTTTTCTTGCATCCACGGAATGTCAGTGACGTCACACTTCGCTAGCGTATTAAGTGTACTTTTTTAGATAGGAATTTTTGCTAGCGCTCGAATAATTTTGCCGCGACTATACCTAATTAATGAATTTTGAATTTTCTTTCTCCCTTTCACAAAGGATCAAAATTGTGATGGCATGTGTCCAGACCACACCTACGATAGAATTCAAGATTGTGGCCAATTGTCCATTACTTAGCTCTGTTTCACGGTGCGACACTAAAAGCTCTCAATCGGAAAATTCTTTATATTCACTTAAGTATTATATTTTTGCTTTGTATTATTAATTGATTCGTCGTTAATTGGGCTATATTCACTGTCAGTAATCTCCCGTACCAAAGTAGACTTAAAATGAGGAGCAAACATTCAAACCGTGTTTTCTCCTTCGGATGAAATTTTGCCGACAACACAAAAACTAATAAATTTAAAAAAAATCTAAACTTAAAACCTAATTATCGTTTGTTTAGATAAATTACTAGATACTAGGAAAATATGTAGAGATATCTAGGAAGATATATAGACATAATTTTTTTATGTTAAGTTTTAACCACATTTTTTGTGACCCTGGGAACCTCTGCACAAGTGCGGACTGAACGAGTCCACAGTTAAAATAGGGAAGAAAAACCTTGTAATTGAGAGAAAATAAGGGATGAGAGAAAATAGGGGATAAGAGAACAGTGAATGACCGGATGTTTGGAAAATCGCAACCTCCAACCAAGCCTTTGGACACGCCCTCAGTGCTAGGCGTAGGAAACATGGTTACACTATACGTATTTAGATCCAACCTCAGGGGCGCGCCGACCCAGTGTGCGAAGTGTGCAGCGCACACAGGCGCCAGGTGAAGAAAGGCGCCAGCCGAGGATAAATTAATTGAAAAAAAAAAAAAAAGAATATATATATATATATATATTGCTTTATTAAATCTGTTTTCATAATGTTGGTCTGAAGCCATGTGGCTAAATGAGGCGCCTTGAAAAATATACTGGCAAAACTTGTGTTCCTCAAATAATTTAGGAGTTTTTTTGTGAAAGTGCACGTTAAAAGTGGAATAACTTTTAAAGATTTCAGCAAAATTTTCTTTGACTTTTATAAAATATCAAAGCATTCTATTGAAATTTAAAATTACGCCTTAATCTCTTCCCCCCTTCCTCTTCTGCCGAAAAAAGACCACTTAGGTTAGTAAAAAGACAACATAATTCGATTGCAAAAATAAAAATTTAATAGAACCGGAGATTTTATTTAGAATAGTTTTTTCCCCTTTGCATAATCGATGTAATATCTATATTAATAAAATCAGACTTTTGTCTATAAATTTCTCAAATAAAAAAAAGATTGCGATATCTTCACGTTTCACACATCGTGAAAGCCAAATGTGACTTCAGTAAATTTTCTGTGTGTGTGTGTGTGTGTGTGAGTGTACAGTCGTTGTGTCTGCATGTCTAACATTTTTGTCTGGGTATCAGGTGAGAACAGCTGGACAAAATTCAACGACACATGGCAGGAATGACCCAATTTAAAATTATATGTGCCAACTTTTGTAAATCCTCCCCCCCCCCCCTTGTTCCCTCCCTTCGGGCCAGGAGAAAAAAAAACACGTTTATATGCATAACTTGGCTTCGAATTATTTGACAACGAAGAAATTGCACATGAGGAGTCTAGATTTGAGTACAAATAAAGTAAAGAATCATTATCTACGATTTTTGGATTTTTTTATTTTCAAGGGGGGAGGAAGAAATTGTATTTTCGGGGGAAATTTCGTAAATTCCGGATTTGTCAGTAGAAATTTACCAAAAATGGTAAAAAACTGTTTAAAACAGCCCTGCATCTTCTTTAAGATATTTCCAAAAACCCATTTTTGGTGTTTGTGATTTTCGATCTTGAGGGGAGGGGGGGAGAGGGTTACGTGGGAGTAAGTTTGAACAAGCGTCTGCGTCTTAATCAGCAACTTTTACTCCCAAAGCCATACTCCCGGGAGTCTTGCTCTCAAATTGCGCGCATCTAGTTCTGCGCATACAGACGGCAAGTGATACTCCTCGCTCAGTGAAAGACGGCAACTATATTACTCCTGTCCGTTGCTCGTTTTGTTTTCGCAAAAGTTCATTTAAAAGGGCATATTGCGTGCTTCCTGCCTGTGTAAAGGGCTTTTTGAACAGGAAAAAAAAAATATATATATATATATATATATTCATATGTAAATTTTTTCTTTGACAAAAGTTTTTTGTTTCATCATAATATGGGTGCATTTATTTATAGTGTAAAATAAATTTAAAAAAAAAATCAATGATAGTGGATTTAAAACAGGTTTATTATTTAAGAAGATAAACATTGCTTATTATTTACTTTTGTAATTGCAGCATAGGTTATTTATTTTATTGTAAAATTTTTATGTAGCTTTTAAGATGCTAATTGCAGAGAAAAAGAATTTTTAATCGATGACAAACTTAAACGATTTAATATATTTTCCAAAGTTTTAAACATTATTTTTAAAAATATCCTTGTGTATTATACACTTTTTTGTATGTCATACTACGTATTTTTATTTAAAATTAAATCAAAAGTTACTTTGCTTAAATAAATGTATAGCAAGGATATATATGCATCTACAAGCATTTTGAAGAAAAGCATTTTTCTTTTTGCTAAGTGTCAAAGAATTTCAGCAATACTGCTTAGAGTTTCTGTCTCTTCATTCATTCATTTTATTTTTATTTATTATATTATTATTTGTAAGAAAGATTTTCCAGGAAATAAATATATTTTATATAAAACTAAGATACTTCATTACTCAGTGCAAATACCTAATTTAGTCTTTATAATTCATTTTTACAGAGTCACATAAAATCATTCAAATTTATTGCCATTGCAGAATTATTATAATACATTAATTTTTTAAAAAAAGCTCATATTTTTATTCATTCTATGAAAATATATGCATTTTTCACAACTATTTATACGACTTATAATTAATATCCCTATCAACTATTCATTTAATTTTGGTTTTTAAAAATTAGAAAATATTATGTTATGAATTTTCACTTAATCTGGAAGCAGTTTTTAGTTATAATTATTTGAGCATTTTATTTATTTATTTTTGCTTCTTTTTTACTTTAGTGCAATATACCCTTTCTTGGATATTAAGTGGGACCACGTGAAATAAGGCTACCATTTGAAAATTTATCAACACGATGAATTTTGAAATTTTTAATTAATTCGAACTAAAGTTGGACAGAGAATTTATCATATAAATATTTTTTTATGAGTTCACTTCGCAACTTGTTCATCTATTTTGATTACAAGTTGTGACAACTTGAAAATGTGCCATCACGATAACTTTTGAAATACTAAACTGATTTAAACCAAAGTTGGATTATGAACTTATGGCTCAAATATTTTGGATAAATTCACTGGTCAACTTAATCTGCTGTTTTGTTACCAAGTGGCGACCACTTGAAAATTTGTGCAGTGGACTTATCATTCAACTATCTTAGCTAAGTTTGCTAGGCATCTCACTTTGCTCTTTTATTTCCAAGTAGCAGCCACTTAATCTACTTATTGCATTGAATGCTGTATATTGAATGTTCTTTTCTTTCGTTTGAGAGTATGATATATTCAATAATAAACTAGTAAGTTGTAGCCACCACAAGACATTCCTCTATGTTTTCCTGTACAGATTCGATCAATACAAATTATTTATTAAAATTATTTAACAAAATTGTTTTTCATGATCAATATACATGATTTTTATATCAGAGAAGCATAATTCTAAAAAAAGTCAATTTCGTGCCATCATCTAGGGATACGTTTATCTTTTATTTCTTACTTTTTTTTTCCCTCTGTGTGTGCGTAAATGACTTATTAAATATCTTTGCGTGCAACAATTTCTCACTTAAATAGTCAATATTTTAATCAAATTGCACCCTAGCAATTTCCAACAGTTGAAGTTGTGTAAAACTGACAGAATAATTTTATATCAAAAACAATATTTGATTTCCTGGAAAATCTTTTTTAAAAAACAAAGCAAACAAAATAAATAAATATAAATAGAGAGATTTGTCAGTTTCAACAAACAAATAAATATATAAAGAATAGAAGAAAATTTCTTTAAATATTTTAATTTGGATACGCAGAATTTTAATAACTCTAAGCAGTATTGCTGAAATTTTTTGGCCCTAAGTAAAAAAAAAAAAAAAAAAAAATGTTTTTCTTTAAACTGCTTGTTGATAGTTATAAATAAAAATACATAGTTTGACGTACAAAAAAGTGAATAATAAAGTGTGTAGCGTACAAAGATATTTTAAAAAGAATCCTTAAAACTTTGGAAAACATATTAAATTTTTTATGTCTGTCATCTGTGAATTTCAAATTCTTTTTCTATGCAATCTGCATCCTAAAAGCTACACAAAAATTTTTCAATAAAATAAATAACTTATCCAGTAATTAAAAAGTAAATAATAAGCAAGGTTTATCTTTTAAATAATAAATATGTTTTAAATTCACTATACTATCATCGATTTTTTAAACTTATTTCTCATTATAAATAAATGTATCTGTATTATGAGGACACAGAAAACTTTTGTGAAAGAAGAAATTTGCGTATTGATATGTGTATATAGTTTTATTTTATTATTATTATTATTTTAATTTCAACACGTCTTTATTTAAACAGTCTTTCTACGAAAATGAAACAAGCAACGGACAGGACGGGAGTAAAACTTGCCGTCTTTCATTGAGAGCGGGGACGGGGAGTATCACTTGCCGTCTGTCTGCGCAGGATTAGATGCGCACTAGTTGGGAGTAAAAGTTGCTGATTAAGACGTAGACGCTTGTTAAGTTTGAGACCCCTCTTTTAACACTAAATTGGTCCTGGAAAATATATGAGAGCTTCAGTCACGAATTTTGGTGCGTGTATCGTATATTGTTTAGATGCATCTGAAGCCTATAATGACGAGATTTTACTAAATTCCCCCTCACCTTTTTAAGGGGCAAAAGAGGCAAAAAACACGTCCCTAAGCATAACTTGGCTCCAAAAATCTGGATTCTACCAAAAGAATTCTATTAAAAATGGTACAAAGATAATGAAAATAGGTATGCGTCTTCTTTAAGATATTTCCAGAACCCCCCCCCCCCTTTTTTTAATTGTAATTTTCGATTTTGGGGGAGGTGTAAAGAGAGGATAAATTTGAGACACCCCCCCCCCCTCCTTTTAGCGCTAAATTTGTCACGTAAAATCTATGGGAAATGCAATTACGGATTTGGGGGCATAAATTGTTTATATGTATCCGACACCTATTGTAGAGAGATTTCAGGAAATACCCCTTTCCTTCCTTGAGGCCAGAAACACATTTACAAGCGTCTTTCTCCAAATTATCTTAGCAAGAATAAATTTTATGTATGAATTAATTGTTTCGAGATTATTTTGTGATAATTACCAGTATAGCATCAGTGGAACAATCTTTTTCTAAATTTAAAATGATCAAAAAAATACTTAAGCTCCACAAGGTATCAGACAGATTTTTAAATTTTGCAATTACATCAATAGTATAAGATATTTTTTATCAAATGGATATATATCATTCCAGAATTCACAAAAACTCAAGAAAAGGAATTACATTTCACTAAATAATATTATCTGTTTAATTGTTCATATAATCTATTTTAAACTTAATAATTTTTATTAGATATTCTTATTATATTTACTTATAAATTTATCTATTATTTATATCTGTGCAAAGTAAAAACATCGCGGCAAAATAGTTTAAAATATATTTTTGTATCTTACTGCTATATGGAAAAATACATGTAAATTTACATACAAATTACATAAAAAGCTTAGATAATGAAAATGGGCAAATTTCCTTTCACCAGATACACATATATATATTTTTTTTTTTTCCTGTTAAGTATTTTTTATGCATATTTACCAAGTAATATTTATTATATGCCCCTATTTTATGTATTTTCTAGTAAAAATCGGATTTTCGGGAACGAACCGAATTCTCTGAATGCGGAAAAAATTTTACAATCAAACTCGAAATGTACAGTCGGGGAAAAAAAAAACCGCAGCACTCGATGTAACTCCATTGCTCATCAATGCACAAAAGTGTAATAGGTATCATACGAAGGGGAATTGAGAGTAGATTCAGAAAATGAACGGAAATTACGAATTGGGGGTCGTCTACATATTAAAACGCACACAGGGATGGAACACGGGCGCAGAATTCATACCGGAATCCGTTTAAGAAATTTCTCAACTTATAATATCGTTGATTTAAGAAGTAGAAAAATTTCTTACATCGATAGTGGTATGAATTCTGCGCCCGTGTTCCATCCCTGCGCACACCAACTTTGATTTTTTCAATGGTAATGCCCCATTTTTATTTTATATTTGAATTCCTGGGATCGCGACAATGCGAAAAAGTATATTGGTTGTATATTTTACCTATTTTTTCACAGAGTTATAAGCGTTCAAAGTTTGAAGGTGCTAATGTTAAATTCATATTTCAAACTTTTATTAATATCTTCACAAAAAATAACTTGATCGATATAATTTTCTTTTTTACGAGAAACAGTGAAGAAACCCAAACATAATCCATCATTACTTTTGATTCTGAAAAATATTTTTAATTCTGAAAAATATTATTAAATGCATATTCATAAAAATTATGAATTATGACCTATATTAATTTTTACATAAAATGAATCCTTATGCTGAAAAATATGGGTGTGCAAATTTGCAGCTCATTCCAGTTATTAGTTTTCGAGATATAAATAAATCTTTCTTTTTGAGTGGTTTAGGGGGTCGTCACTTAAAAATTTTTGAATGAGATAACGAAGCAAATCTTAAAAAATAACGGAGAAAATTGAACAAAATATTTTTATTTTTTATTTACGGGTCAAATTATATAACAACAACATCAAATGGAAAGAAATGAAACAAAAGTGTTGATTTTTAGACATTAGTGTTAGTATCAAGAATTCCTGTTTTCTAAAGCCCCGCCTTTTATCGATCTTCAAAACAAAACAATACAGAAACGAAAAAAAGAATGTGACTTTGAGTATTCGTGTTAAACCCCTTATTTTACGTTGACAAAAATATACACAAGTGGTATTTACGACATCGATTACTGGTGATAAATTTTGAATCCTTTAAATGAACACTAGAAGAAAAAAATTAACTGAATAGGCGGGTTTGCTGTTTGAAATACTCTCAAAATAAAATATTTCAGAAAAAAAATTCTGTACCAAAATTATATTACATAATTATATTCTTTCTAATTAATATATTTCTATCCATAGTATATTTTATTGCAAAAATATGAACACTGGGTACATACTTAAGAAATAAGTAACACACAAATTACGAAAGAAACGCCCACTGGCATAATTACAGATTTTCAAATGATGTGAATCTACGTCAGCAGTCGCGAAAGCGTTAATTAAGAAATTATATTTTCATAGAAATTCCAAAACAAATCGTACAGTTCCAAAGAGTTCAACTAACCCAAAACTGGTGAGTGCTATTAAAATTGTTTAATATTTACTTTATGAAACCTTACAATAATTTATCCGAAAATATTTAGTTTATGCGTTGTTGTACAGTCACCCCCCCAAAAAAAACGCCACCCCCTCACCTAATTTCGCCGTAAATTATCGTAGAAACATTTTACTGGTACCGATCGATTTGTAATAACATCTTGTTTATAACGGTATAGTTACATTTTGCCTATGGGGTCGTCTACATATTAAAACTGGCATTAACTTCATTTTTTTCAATAGCAACCCCTATTTTTGACTTCATATTCAGATTTCTGAGATCAAGGCGGTTCGAAAAACATACCTATTTATATACCTTAAATCAATTTTAAATAGAGTTACACGTGAAAATGTATAAGGGGTCCGTCTATATATTTAGAATACATAAATCATGATCTACCACCCATTATACATTAGTTATTAAGTTTCACACCGGAAAAAAATTTCAGAAATGTTAATTATAAAATAAAAAAAAATGACTAATTCACAGAGCTTTCTGAGTTAGTTTATGAATTAAAAGATTTTTATTGGTTTCTATTGATTAATCATTAGGTTGTTCACTTCATACGAAGAAAATTAAATAGCTTGAATAGATATTAAAATATCTATCAAAAGAGAAAAAAAAAGGTGAATGGTTTTAAATTTGTTTGAAAATTCAAAATTATTTTAACTCAAGATGCCGTATAATTGTCTGAAACGGCGGCACTCAACCTGGTTCCCACGGCCGTTTCACAGTGACAGTGTGACAGTGGGAGTTTATTCTGATACTGCAGTACTTTCATTTTCTTTAATTTAATTGACTTTTTAAAAATATTAAAACAGATTTTTTTTATTTATTTATTTATTTTTTTAATTAATTATTTTTTTTTCATGACATTATTAAACACTTTTACATAAATCTCCACGATATTCTTTTGCTTTTATATTTTATAATGTGTAACAAATTAATATGCAAAATAATAAATCCTACTACTTAATGGGATGTTCTAAAATTCTACTCTTTAACACAGATACCGAAGTGGACGGTGGGTGTAGAAAGGCTGACTACCCTTAATCTAAATCTTCACTTGAAAAGGTCAAAATGTTACATAACTCTTTTTTCTTAAGGAAGAAAGAAGATAAGGAGGAGGAGGAAAGATCAAAACGAATAGAAAGCATATTAAACGTTAATACCCTTTTAACACTGGAAAAGGGCGGGGTTTCGTATTGTGTGTCATTTGGGAGCTGAAGAGTGCCAGAAAATTACTTTATGTAATAAAACTTTTCATTTAAAGGGTATTTAAAGCAGCATTATGTTTAATACATAGACTATTCAGAAAAAAAGTACCATTCATCTGGTTCATAAAAAATAAAGAACCTTTTCTGGCATTCCTCTATGTATATACATTCTTGTCAACCTAACCCGGAAGATTACTGGTCCCGCCCCTTTCCGTACATTTTTTTCACATCAGTCTTTTTAGCGCCATGTCAGCCATCGGTAGCTGACACTGATTTTTCCATTTAGGCCAAGTCAGCTGGCAGTGTAAAATATGATATAAAACTACAGAACTTACATAGTTTTAAGTAATTACTGACACTTTATTTAAAATTTACTTCATGTTTTTTTTTTTTTTAATAGGATTTTTATAGGATTATATCGTTAAGGCCTAATGGGGTTTATTGAAACTCGATAAACATAACACGCTTCTAAGCAGCACGTGTGGCCTGAATGGGATTTCCATAAGAATTCGCGTGGCGCTCAATGAGTTAATCGTAAATGTATTTGAAGTTAGTTACTCTAAAAATTAAATTGTGTACACACAGGGGCGGGTACTAACAATGTTACGGGTTAGGTTGGCAAGTATGCATATATATTTTGCTTGAATTATAAAAATTTATTACACATTTTCTTCTTTTTTTTTAGTATTTTGTGTTTATATGTCTCATTAAAAATAAATACAATATTCATATATAAACATATTGATTAAAGAAGTTTTGTTGATATTATATAATTATTCTTCTATCTGTATAGTATATTAACACAAATATATTTTGTAAATTTAGCAGCATCGAAAAACAGCAACATAGCTTCCATATCAAAGCTTAATGTAAATAGGACGTAAGCGTACTGTAGCTAGTATTGAAGTTTGAAAAAAAAAAAAAAAAAAAAAAAAGAATAACAGTGGGCTAAAAATACCCCGGAATAAATTAAAATGTTGTTTATTCTGGTTTTAGTCAGGTGATATCACTCGTGCTAAATAGCTGGATCCGCCCTCTCTTAAGCTCAGGTTCAGCTCATCATTAAAATATTGTTTTTAATATCTGCCGCACCAAAATGTTCAAAACACAAATGCCAATTTTCATATATTTTGAAATATTCCCGTTTCAAATTTAAAAGCATTTAGATTAATTTATTTTATTTTGAATTTTTAAATTTAGACGTTTAAAGTCTTTTAAATGAAATTTCAGGATTCTGTAAGATCAATATCTATATATTTGAAAGTAATAAGACAATTCCTTTGTTTTAAATTTTTATTCCATAATAACTGTGACTTTGATTTCGTGATTAGGAAATTGAAAATAAATACTGTTGAGCTATGTTCCAATAATAGATCTTATAAACTTAAAAAAAAATATATAAATAATAAACCAATTTTTCACTATTTGATTCTGTATTAAAAAACTTTTAATAGAAATTTGATATTTTATTATGTTACATTATGGGATAAATTTTAAATAACACAAAGCTTACAAACGGTACAGTAACCAAATGCAAATATGTCACAACAAAATTTAAACAGAAAATTCATGGTAAAAAATCTTTTTAAAATTATTAAATATTGATAATAATAATAATAAAACGGTTGTCGAATGCATAATTGCTGTTTCATGCAATCAGTTTCGCTGTACCGTGTTTTCTAAAACATGATATTTAACTAGAGGTGTACGTACTCTTGAATATTGAAATGCGAAAAAAAGTGTAACAGGGTTAAAATAGAATTTTAGCAGCGAAAAACTAGAAAAAGATATTTAATACTTATGAAGAAAGACTTAACATATTAGGATCGGATATATTCCTCTCTTGTACCGTAAGCCACGCCTTTTCACAATTTTTCTAAAACTTTATAATATAAAACAAAATAATTTTGCATATTTGTAATTAAATCATTTAAGTTTTGTCTTCAATAATCGATGTAGTAAATACCATTGTGATTTATGCATACCAGCGTCACATATAGAGTCAAATAGGAATATGCAAATTAGTCTTTTTTTTTTAAATAGTGTTTCAGCGAATCAGAGGCGGGGCTTCTTTTCTTTTGAAATTCTTTCACAATCCCTCACCTACATTGTGATAACTTTACAAAAATATGCCAATTTGTATAATAAACATCGAAATATTGCTTAGGAAAGAAGAAAAATAACATAGAGGTAAATTAAAATAGTTTCCCTTCAAATTATATACAAACATTTACTTATAGAGGATACAGATTATAACAAGTGACGGCCCCCTAACAGGAATAAAAAGTGAAATATCACTGTAACTCAAAAAATAATGTTAGGAACGAGCTGTAAATTTGGAAACCCGTGTTTTTGATGATGCCCGTTCTATTCGTGCAAAAATTAACATAGGTCATAATTCATAATTTTTTCAAATATGAATTTATTAATAATTTTCATAATTCAAAAAATGTTTTTTTAGCAAAAATTTGCATGGAATATGTTTGGGTCACTTCATTCTAACGAATAAAAAAAACAGAATTTAAATATCATAATTATTTCGGAAGATATGATTTAATGTTTGTCACATTCATTTAACATTAGCATCCCCAAACTTTGACAGCTTATAACTCTATGAAAAATTGAGCGAAATATATAAACTATAGCATTTTCTGTGATGATTTGATCCAAAGAATTCAAATAAATTATAAAAAATGGGGGTTACCATTGAAAAAATGAAGTTGATGTCAGTTTTAATATGTAGACGACCCCCTAAGTAAAATCTAACTATAACATTATAAACTAGACGTTATTACAAACTGATTGCAGGGATGGAACACGGGCGCAGAATTCATACCGGAATCTGTTTAAGAAATTTCTCTGCCTATAGTATCGTTGATTTAAGAAGTAGAAAATTTTCTTACATTGAGAGTGGTATGAATTCTGCGCCCGTGTTCCATCACTGTGATTGGTACCAGTCGCATGTTTCTACGATAATTTACGGCAAAATTAGGTAGGGGGGTGGCGTTTTTTTTTTGGGTGACTGTACATAGCTATATTATTTCAGTTTGTATACTATGTTACACGTACGAAAGAAAATTTAAGCTTTATTGGTGATCAGTATATCCATGATAGATACTTTTTAATTGAAAAATATTGCACTTTTATAAAGAGTATTGCCTGACCAATCGTAAGTGTAATGTATTTAAATATACCTAAAATTATCTAAAAAAGTACTGAAGTATATACATATCCAAAAAACTGGATTCATGATAATTAAGGTACTGCAAAGGTGTTAAGGAAGTTAGGAAGTTAGGATTGAATGGATGGGAGGCACCTGTGACAGCGTCACGCATCCTCCATTACCTAAAGGTACGGCTTAACGGAATGAAAGTCCCGAAAGTCAATTTTACTGCAATGGAGAGAGGGGGGGGGAAACAAACCAAAAATGAAAAACAGTAACAAAGTAATTTTAGAGCTTATGGAAATGGGAAACACAATAAGAAAAATGAGGAGAAAGGTTAAGTATAGCATTACACAACTAGTAGAAAGTTTAGGGATAGTAAGAATATTTTTTATTTTTCAAAGAGCAAATTTTTATACTTTTTTTTTTTTTAAACATAAGGACAAAAATAAAACACAATGCAGGACAACACAAGGACAAGGACAGGATGTAATCTCCGAAGAGAAGTCAATGCCCGAAGGCGATAGTAAAAGAGAAGGGAAAAATAGCTAACACAAGAAAGGTTAAAGGTGGGAGTTTAGACTGAGGCCCGCTTTGGGTCTGCGTCTAATCAGAGGATCATTATGGTCATATGTTGCGAGTGTGTTCAAAGCAGAGTTATCTAATGGTTCAAGAGCCAAATGGAATTGTATATTTAAATATTGAATGAAGTCATTAAGTCTAGGAGTTTCAATTTCTTTATAAATGTGATAATTTCTAACGTACCAAGGCATATCAAGAATTTGCCGAATTGTTCAATTTTGAGCCCTAATGAGTAACTTGATATGCGATTTGGCAGCATATGACCATACTATACATGCATAAGTGAGAGTGGGTCTTAAGTAGGAAGTGTACAAGAGCAATTTATTTTTAAAGTTTAATTTACTATTCCGAGCTAAGAGGGGAAGTAATTTACTTTTAGCTGCACGGAATTTATTACGCGTGGTGATAATGTGTTGTTGAAAAGTGAGAGATTGGTCTAGAATAACACCAAGGTATTTACAGTGATTTGACCATGGTAGGGGGGTGGCGCCGAGGCTAATTTATAACTTATCACGTTTGTCATTTGTCATAGCATTTCTTCCACGTGAAAAAAGAATAGCTTCAGTTTTGGTAGTATTAAATGCTATTCTCCATTTATAAAACCAGTGAACCAAAATGTTTAGGTGACGGGAAATTGCCGAAATAGCATAACGCCTGTTGACGCTTGAAGCGAAAATACAGGTATCGTCTGCAAAAATAGCCAATGAGGTATGAGGGTATCTAGGTATATCGTTAATATAAAGATTAAATAATTTAGGACTAATTTTGGAGCCTTGAGGAACGCCGAAATGGGCAAAAAAGTTCCGTGAAAGAGTGTCTTTCACCTTCACGTGGAAGTTTCTGTCAAGTAGGTAACTATGAATTAACTTAATAAGGGCGGGTGGAAAGTTATAATTAATAAGTTTAAAAATTAAGACAGAGGTCCAAACTTTGTCAAATGCCTTTTCAATGTCAAGAAAAACTGCCGCAGTATATTGCTTCCGAATTTTGCCGGTGGTAATGTGCTCAACTAATCTGTAGACCTGGTGTGGGGCTGAAAGGCCATTGCAGAACCCAAATTGTTCTGGGATCATAATATTATTTTCTGCAATATAAGAATCAATCTGTTGAGCAATAAAGGCTTCGCATAATTTACTTAAAACACTAAGTAGGGAAAGTGGGCGATAACTCGAAGCCCTATCAGGGGGTTTGGCAGGTTTAAGTATCGGAGCAATGACAGCAGTTTTCCAATAAAAAGGGAAATAATTAAATTTAAAAATATTATTAAATAGATGGGTGATTTTTGGAATATAATTGAATGGTAGATTCTTGAGGGCGTCATTAGTGATTCCGCTGATGCCTGGGGCTTTTTTATTTTTAAGTTTTTTGATTTCGCGGAGGACATCAGCGTGGGTTACCAAAAAGTCGGAGGGAGGAATGGGGTTATTCAAGAATCTGCTAACAGTAGAATTGACTTCTCTCTCAGTTTCATCGCTATCAATAGGGTTGCCTTGGAATTGTGTCTCGAGGTTTACAGCAATAGCATTAGCCTTCTCCTCGTTAGTGTACGCATAGTTCTGGGAATTTGGAATAAGAATAGGGGGCATAGGTTCAAAGGAGCTCTTAAATCTCCTGGCCGCTTTCCAGATGGAGTTATCCTCTGGAGACAGGGATTCAAGGAATTCTTTCCAACTGTCATTGCGTTTTTTGTTAAGATAATCTTTAAGATCTTGTTGAGCTCTATTTAGAATAATTTTATCTTGAATTCTATGCGTACGTTGCCAAATTTTCCTGGCTCTATTTCTATTAGTAGTCAGGATGCGGACGTGCGGGTCTAATTAAAAAAATTCATTAGCAGGTTTGGAAGTAGTAGCATAGTCAATAGCACTCTTAATATCATTAGTGATGGTATTTACCAGGAGATCAATGTCATTGGTGCTATTGATAGTAGGAAGGGAGGGTGGAATATCGTTAATAAAGTTAGTGAATTGAGTCCAATTAGTACGAGAGATAATTTTGGGGGGGATCAGGGGGAGACGAATTTGAATATTAATTTTGATTGGATTATTATCAGAACTCAATTCAGCCAGAGAAGTAATGTTTTTATCAAAATTAAAACCATTAAAAAGACCGAAATCAATAGTGCTACTACTTAAGCCATAGTGGTGGGTAGGGGTGTCCGGAAAAAGGATGTCCGCATAATCGAGAAGAAGGATGTGGTCATGAATAGCAGTACCATAAGAGTTCGAGGCATTACAATTCCAAGAGGGATGGTGGGCATTAAAATCACCAAGTAGAATGGTGTTCGCGTCATATCTGAGTAATGCAAGTAAGTCAGATTTAATATCAACTGCGCTCTCATTACAAGGAACATAAACTCAGAAAAAAGTCAAAGGGGGGGAGCTAGGAACCATAAGCGTAATGCCAGTGGCATTGACAACGTTCAGAGTAGGGATAGTTACCTGATGAAAATTTAGATTATTTTTTATGCAAATAGCAGTGCCTCGGATGGCCAGTGGACTAACAGGGTTGATGAAATCATTTCTAATAACAATATAATTTGGAATTTTAAGGCTCATACCAGGTCGTAATTTTGTTTCCTGTAGTAAAATAATATCAGGGGCATGCTCTTGAACAAATTCCCTAAGCTCTAAAATTTTACCCTGAATGCCATTGCAATTCCAAGCGACACAGGACAAACAACCACGCGCAGCCATTACAAAGGTGTTAATATTTTTATTTCTTTTTATAACTTTTTTTTTCTTGAAATATTTCCGGTGTGAAGCAGTATAATTTTGTCTAATTCTTGTAGGATCTTAATTTTATTTTTCTACATTTAGAGATAACCCCCTAACACATTTTTGATCATAACTCTATGAATACTAAAGATAAAGTATACAAACAGTATACTTTTCCGCTCTGCCAGACTTTCAGAAATTCGAATATGAAGTCAAAATTGGATGTTGCTGTGGAAAAAAAATCAAAGTTGGCGCTCATTTTGATATGTAGATGACCTCTAATTCTAAATTCGACGACATTTTCGGAAAGTGCATTTAATTTCTAGTTGATTGGTGTCTATTAAATTTTTCTGCGTCAATTAATAACGAAATACCATCAAGTGCTGCGTTTTTTTTTTCCCTGACTGTACAAAACTCGGCCAGAGGCTGCTTACGTGCCAATAGATCAAAGTTTGCTAATGAAATCATTTTTAAATTTAGGAAATCAATGAAGACAGTGAATCAACGAAGGCTTTGCCCGCTTTGCTGGTCACTATATTTAAAGGAAACTTATTTCTATATCGCTTTATATAAAAAAATATAAATAAATAAATAAAATAAATAAATCATGAAATTGATAATAAATAATAAATCAATAAATGTAATGTAAAGAAATAAATAAATCAATAAATGTTCACCGCTGCCTTCGGCTTCGACCCACTCATTCGCAGACTCTCGGGTGCCTGTGTCTAGCTTACCAGTGGGCTTCCATTTGGGTGCTTATCAGATGATACTTTCAAAACGGACAGCATCGAAAAAATTGAAGAAGCAATTTTATATTTGAATCCCGGTTACATATGAGCAACACTATAAGTGGTGTACATAATATTTTCTTTCACGTTATTTTCTATATTTATTTGATTTATTCGATCAACCATAAAATGACAACAATTTCGCGCCAAATATAATATTACAATGTGCTATGATCGGTTACGTCTATCGCATGAGACAATTTTTGGGGTTATAATAGTAGTTGCGTTAGTTAATAGTAATTGGTATATAGAAAAATAAATAATGAAATATGTAAACCTGATCACGGTACAGCCTTAATATAGCTACCCTTGGCGACTTTTGAAATTTTATCTCCACTTTAGAAAAAATGCATACTTTATGTGATTATTTTTTCTGTTTCTTTCTTTTCTTTTCTTTTTCCTTACCTGTTCTTTCTTTTCTGTTTTCTTTTATAATTTATTTATATTTTTGATGCACTACTTGGCTTAAAGTGGCTTTGGCGAAAGTGGAGTCCTTGGCGAAAAATGTCCGATCTATTTCAGCATCAAAATTTTAAAAAATACCCAGGATTATCAATAAGTAAAGCTCTTTAATCTAATGGGGGAATTAGCTTTCAGGCCAATCGCGATTCATCCGCGCCAAAAACATACTATTTAAACAAAAGGGAAGGAAAAAAAACTAAAATTGAGGTATACTATTTATTTATTATTTTATTATTATTATTTTTTTTTTTACTCCATTTTCATATTTTTATTTATGCATGAGCAAATTTAATATTTTATAATTTTTATTTTTCGCTTGAAAGCATACTTCATTTTATGCTGGGGAAAAAAAAAAAAAAAAAAAAACTTACAATTTTTTTTTTTTTTTTTTGGGGGGGGGGGGGCAATAATAAAAAATTTAAATGTCCAATTTTTAACCTATTACCAGGTTATAATTTTTATATCTTAAGTTTTTTTAATCTAATCAAAATTTCGTTACAAATAAGGTGCCAAATAAAAAGGACGATTTTTTTGAATTCGTCGGATTAAACAGCTTATCGATCGGACAATTAGATTTTTTTTTAATTAGCTAAAGTATGAAAATTCGGTGGCAATTTGCGTCCACACACAAACAAACAAAGTCCAAGAAAACCTCTTAGCCGTTTATATATAGAGATAGATGCCAAGCGCAATTCATCCGTACCAAAAACGTACTATTTAAACAAAACAAAAAAGAAAAAAATCTAAAATTGAGGTACATTAAAAAAGGTGATTTTTTTCTTTCTTTTTTTTTTTTTTTTTCTCCATTTTGATATTTTCATTTTTTCATATGTAAGAGCAAATTTAATATTTTATAACTTTTTATTTTTCGCGTGAAAGCATCTTTTCATTTTATGCTGAATAAATAAATAAATAAAATAATAATAATAATAACTCGGTTTTTTTTGGGGGGGTGGGGGGGGTGGGGGGGGGGCAACAATAAAACATTTAAATGTCCAATTTTAAAGCTATTACCAGTTTATTATTTTCATATTTTAATTAATTTAAGAAAATCTGATAAAAATTTCGTTACAAATAAGGTACCAAATGAAAGAGGCGATTTTTCTGAATCCGTCGGATTAATTAACTTATCGATCGCACAATTAGATTTTTTAAAATTAACTAAAGAATGAAAATTTGGTGGCAACTTGCGTCAACACACTGACATAGTCCAAGGAAATATCTTAGCCGCTTATATATATAGATAAATTTATTTGTTCCTTAAAAAAAAAAAAAAAAAAAAAGAATCTTTCATAATTAACCAAGTTAAATTTTGTCATTATATCGATAGCCATGTAGTAGTTTGATCTTAAGAGTATTTCGAAAGTTTTCAACAGTGAAATTGAGAAAAATAGAATTCACTACAATTCTAATTTTATATACTTATAAATTCCATTTATCTGTATTAGTACAAAATGTTAAACTCATTTATAAGTGCAAACATACTGCAATAGTACCACTAACTACATATTTTTTTTCATTATAGTTTTGCGAAGAGTTAAACCACTTTTTTAATGAAAGGTGTTATGACAATAAAAGCAGATTTGTGATTAAAGTGCTAATAACGAACAGTTCATTTAATTTTTGATGGAGGTGGGATGGGAGGTGATTGTTAGCCTTGTATATAGATTTGGCAGCTTAGCGATGAATTTGGTGACATGGTGACTAAACTTGGCGAGAAGTAATAATTCAGTATTTTTAAAGTTTAGAAGCTCTATCTTCAATAAGAGCCGAGTTCTGGAATTTTCTGTATTCATCAATTTGGCTTCTGGCGCAGAATAACCTCGAAAGTTCTTCAAATCATAATAGAAACTATAAAAAAAAAGAAGAGACACTCCCAAAGCGATCAGTTGTATTCGGACATATGTTCTGAACGTTCGTTTCGGTTAAAATGGTTTATATTTACTCTTAAATGAGTGAAATTCCACTCTGTGGTGTTTTTAACGTTGTTTTACGACTTTTTCAGGTATGAATTTGAGTACGATAATTTACTGGTTTTTTCGAGAATGATCACTGAGTAGTATCATAAAGTATATTGAGTAATCATAAAGTGTATCTTTTGACAAGAAACTGCCTGTTTCTTTACAATTACAGTAGAACCCCTCTTAACCGGCTTAAATGGGACCGAGGGTAAGCCGGTTAAGCGAAAATCCGGTTAAAGCGGAGAAGAGAAAAAATGTGAGATAATATGCACTTTTTTTTTTATAAATAAATGAAAAATTTAATTATTACGTCAATTTATCGTATAAATTTACAATATCACAGATTATCACATACCTTTAAGATGAACTAGTATTAAAAAAATCAGTAACTTTTTTTTGCTGGAGACGGAAAGTTCGACTACTTGCAGCATAGTTTCGCCATTTTTTTAAGAGCATCACATCCATGAGAGAGGCCGATGCCTGCTGCTCCACATAGCGCAGTGCCATTTCCAAAGCTTTTATTCCATCCGTATGTGATATGATGGATGTGGCGGAATTGCCGTCGGTGTCGTCGTCCTCGTCATCTTGAACATCTGAGACGGCGCCTACGATTTCGTCATCCGACAAAGTCTCTTGCTGGAGATCCTTGTCAGCGGCCAGCCACTGCTCCACGTCCTCTGCATCGACGTCTTGACATCCATCAAGTCCTGTTAATGTTGACAAAAAGGTGTCCGAAGAAAGTTCTGTTGAAATGACCGTCTCTTCTTCGATATGATTAGTAGACCAAATTTTTCGCCAAGATAACACCAGTGTGGATTCCGGTAGCTCTCACCATGACTCAGCTATCATGTAGATAACATCTTTTATGTTGATCTTTTTCAACAAATCGATGACGCTGATATCACTGCTGTCTTCTTCACACAATGCTGTAAGAAGCTTTTTTCTGTACCTCCTCTTAACACTCTCTATTACGCCCTGGTCCATGGGCTGTATCAGAGCCGTCACGTTCGCTGGCAGAAAGATTGCCTCAATGTCACCCACTTTCCTTTCCTCTTCACTTGGATGGAATGGTGCATTGTCCAACAACAATAGCGCTTTTACAGGCAACTTCTTGGATTTGAGATGTTTTTTTTTACAGATGACACAAACTCGGAATGGAACCATTCCACAAACAACTCTTGGTTCATCCAAGCAGATTTTGATGAACGGTAGTAAACCGGGAGAGACTTGACGTTGATATTACTGAATGCTCTTGGCTTTTTTGCTTTACCAATTAGCATCACTGGTAGTTTATGAGTGCCAGCAGCGTTAGAGCATAGAGATGCGGTCACTCTGTCTTTGCTTTTCTTGTAGTCTGGTGCCGCAGCTTCTTTTCTGGATGCCAAAGTTTTCGATGGAAGCATTCTGTAATAGAGGCCAGTTTCATCCACATTATATATTTGTTCACTGGATAAATTTTTTTCTTTCACTAAAACTTCAAATTTCTTTTGAAATGTAGCCGCTTCATCAGGGTTGGACGATAACTTATCTCCAGATATCGTGAGCATGTGGATCCCGTGCCTTTTCTTCCATCTGTTTAGCCAATCTTCGCTTGCTTTAAAATCATCTTCTCCACCCATTTTCTGATGAAGAAGAACAGCCTTTTCTTTAATGATGGGTCCGCTGATCGGCTTTCCATTCGCTCTTTCCTGATTAAACCATACAAGAAGCTTATCATCTAGTTTTTCCAGCCTTAGTTTCTTCAGGGTGGAACGGGATTCAAGCGCGTCTTCCGAATCTAATTTTGAGCAAAATGACTCAATTTCGGACCTCTTCTTCTTCCAGTCACCTACAGTGCTTTCACCAACACCAAAAGATAAAGCAATAGATTTCAGGCTTTCAACCTTATCAATCCTTTTTAACTCCTCCAAACGTAATTCCATCGACACAACAACGCGCTTCTTTTTCCCACAACTCGCCATTTTTGAAAGAACTTTCAGCTTTTTTAACACGTTTAGTCGGGAACAAACAATGATCTGTAAGTGATTTCGTCCTTTTGTCGCATTTCTAGTCATTTCCTTCCTTTCACCCCTCGCAACTTGGGATCGTCTGACTCAGCCAATCACCGCACTTCATTGGTAGAACACGTGCCTCCTTCTCCAATGTCAAGGTCAAATTGTGCCTGTCCCTTTTCTGAGTGCAAAAGCGTGTGCGATATTGCACGCAATGTTTCTTTTTGAAAACTTTTATTGTTTATAATATTTGAAAAAAAAAAACTTCAAATAAATATCGGCCCGGTTAAAGCGGAGAACCGGTTAAACGGAGGCCGGTTAAGAGGGGTTCTACTGTACTTTTTTCACGCAAGAAATCAATATTTTGGTAACAATATGGATAGTGACCGATATTTTGGATCAATATGATATGTGTAATACTCGCAAAAGATGTAGTGAAGTAAGGAAACGTTCAGTTTACTAAGACTATTTTTTTGTGTTTAAATATTTACTTAAAAATTAGACTCAAACAAATAGAAAAGTTTCTATTTACAGCTCTCATCTAAAAAGGTGGCCACTGGCCAGGGAATCATGGTAAAGTCGGGGAATTTAAGTGAGTGTGGAAAAGTCAGGGAATAATCAGGAAAGTCTGCCAAATTTTGTAAAAGCACAGACCTCATTTTAAAGCTCGTTATTGTTGTAAATTGCTGAAATGTGCGTTAATTTTGCGCTTTTTTGCGGGAAATAAACACCCTAAGTCAGGTAAAAATCAAGGAAAATGGTGAAAAATAGTCATGGAAAAGTCAAGGAATTTGGAAAAGTTCTAATGTTAACCACCCTGATCTAAGCCATCTGTTGTATGTAGTGCCTCAACGTGGTATTTTCTGCACCCACATTAACACTAAATCTGCCTATTTTGGTTTCCTCTATTTGCCTTCACAATTGTACCTCGTGTTTTTGCAACGCTCTGTATAAGATTTTTTCTCTTTCTGCAAGATGCACTTTTTATTTGTTTCTTTTTAAATTTCATTTTATTTGATACATTTCTCTTTTCATTAGCCATTCAATAAACTTATTACTATTAAGATTCGAGATTCAACTGACAATGCTAAATGATAACTTTTTATAAAATGATTTTTTTTTTTTTTTTTTTTTTTTTTGAAATATAGGGCGCCATCTGAAACTCTGCACACAGGCGCCTGACAATGCTGGCGCGCCCCTGTCCAACCTGTCCTAATAACTTTGGGTAAAGTTTTGTTATTGTTATTGCATTTTACCTACAGTCGGCTGCAAAATTATTCGAGCACTAGCCAATAATTCCTATATTTAAAAAGTACACTTAAGACTGTTTTGCTAAGTAAATCCTTGTCGAATCGTGTTCTTAGACTGATTAAGAACAGGACTCGACAAGGATTTATTTAACAAAGCTGTATTAAGTGTACTTTTTTTTGGCAAGGATAATTGCTAGTGCTCGAATAATTTTGCAGTCGACTGTAATTACCATGGAAGTAAGGATAAGTTGATGTCACTTAAAGTCAGAAGTTGTATTTCGTTGACGCATTGGTCTAATTCTAAACGAGTGTAATTAAGGATCCTGAAAAAGTATTTATAGGGGCTCTAAGTGGAAACAACCGTGTGCGAATTTTGGCTTTGAAAGAAATGTTTTTAGTTCCCCATCATACTATAGGTATGGGGAACTTAGGTAATCGTGAAAAATTTCGACTTCGGTTTTTTGACTTTTCTAGACGTTTTTAGGTGTGAGGAATCCGAAAATAACAAAATTTGTATGGTGTCTGTCTGTAGGGTGTCTGTTAGTCCGTTAGTTTGTTAGTCTGTGTACACGATATCTCAAGAACAATTTGTCGCAGAGAGGTCAGATCAGTTTTAAAATATTACTTTCGACACTGGTAAGAACCCTATTCATTTGCAACATTCGAATTTAAAAACTTCGTAAGTTATTAAAAATTTACGATTTTCTTAACATGGGAGAATAGGACAAAAATTCACTTAAACATGCATTAAATGGAAACTTTTTACTGTAAAAATGTCAGACCAGTTTTAAAATATCAGTTTTGATGCCGGAAGAAACATCAGTAACTATAAATATGCTACTTTGAAAATTTCGCAAGTTATTGGAAATTAACGAATTTCTTAACATGGCAGTATAGGGCAAAATTTCACATAAACGTCAATTTTGAGAGATATTTTCATCGTAAAAATGTCAGACTACTTTTGAAATATTATTTAGGACACTGGCATGAATATGAATGACTATGAATTTTCCCATATAAAAATTTCGTAAGTTATTGGAAATTTACGAATTTCTTAACATGGCAAAATAGAGCAAAATTTCACATAAACGTCAATCTTGAGGGATATTTTCATCGTAAAGACGTCAAACCACTTTCGAAATATTATTTAGGATACTGACATAAATATCATAGACTATGATTTTTCGAATTTAAAAAATTCGTAAGTTATTTGGAATTTACGATTTATTTAACATGTCAGAATAAGCGGTTTGTTACTTTTCGGCGCGGCCGGTTTGGCGCGGCCGTTTTGGCGCGGCCGTTTCGGCGCCAGCCGTTTTGGCGCCGGCCGTTTTGGCGCCGGCCGTTTCGGCGCCAGATGTTTACATTCCGAGATTTTTGAGTGTAAGAATTTTTTTTTTCCTGTAAAAATAATAAATAGTCGGGAATATTCAATAATTTTATAACTGTTTATTATTATATGGATTAAAATAAACCCGCGAGTTAATCATTATTGACTTTGTTTAAGTGAAGGCAGTTTAAAAATTGGTTAAGAATGCATACATTTTCTTTATCTTGTTTCTTGCTAAAGTTAACTTTTATTTTATTTCAGCAAGCTTTATTATATAAGAAATTTTATTACGCAAACTGTAAATAAAAATAAACAGAAATCTTTAATAATTAAATTTTGTGTAACAAAAAAAAAAAAGAAGAAGAAGAAGAAGAAGAAGAATAGCAGTGATAATTTTAAGATAATGAAAACTTTATAGAAAGTTATTTTTTATTTTTATCACTTTTTTTTTTTTTTTTTTTTTTTTTAATAACTGGTGGAGGTTTAAAAGTACAGGATATTTTCATCTGGCACTTCTAAACGTAAATTGCTCATTTTTCTTTTTATACAGTTGATTTTTACTGATTTAGTGATTAATGAATTACTAAGTTACAATAAATAAAGTAAATAGTAAGCTGAGGGGGAAAAAATGGTATTAAAAATTAACAAGTTGTATGGAACTATTCTACTATGTGTAATAAGTTTCAGAAATTTAGAGCAATGCGAGCTTTAAGTAAGTTATTAAAAAAAAAAAAAAAAGTAAAGAAAAAGTAAAGCAGGTGTGTATTTACCGTGTAATGGTTTTTGCCGGTTTTTACTATCTTGGCCAAAACATGTTTTTCCTATGGTTTTTACCACCTTCAGAGAAAATAAAATTCCTATTTTTTTTTTTTTTTTTTATTAATTTATTTTTTTTTTTTAATTTACCCCAAAAACCTTCGGGACATATTTTAAAATTTTTAGTTCTCATTTTCTCAATATTATTTACTATGAAATTTCCATTCTTTCATCTATTTCTAACAACAATATTTTGAAAAAAAAAAAAAAAAAAAAAAAAAAAAGCAATGTTAACAACATGAAAATTGTTTTAAATTACATGATCAGTTTAACCATTTATCAGTTACAAACATTTTTTTCTGTCACTCAATAGTTGATATAAAAGGCTAATGTGACAATCTTTATTTAAAAAAAAAAAAAAAAAGGAAAATAAGATTACTCAATAACCATAGAGTTAAAATATATACATACATATATATATATATATATATATATATATATATAAAATTTATTATTATATTACTTAGTTTATATTATTTAATTATTATTATTTTATTAAATTTAATTATTTTTTAATTCCTACCTTCACCTACTATTGTTTTTATCAGTTATTAAACAGATAAAATACTACACAGCTAAAGGATTGATGAACTAATGTTTTTAAAATACTTGCAATAGATATTGTTTCATACTAAGAAATGAGACCCAAAAATATGGCTTCAATAAAAAGTATTTTTTTTGGTAATAACATAAAATAAGAAAACCTCGACAGCTTTTCCAAAAGAAAATATAGGTGCTTTCTTCTTCAGGAATCATATTTAAGCAACCTCACTAAAAACAAGGTCAACTTTTCTTTCGTTGATAAAATTAGATAAATATTTTTCTCATCAAAAAATAAAGTAACTATTAAATTGAGATTTTTTTTTTTTTTTTTTTTTTTTTTTTACATCAAGCATAAAAGTAAATATTAAAAAATCAGAAATTACATTTTTTTATTTTACTAGCCCAAAGAAGCTCTATCACCAAATAGATTAGAATCTTTGGAATTGCCACGTATGTATTGTCATCTGATGACTAAGTTTAATAAGTTTTAATTGCAAAAAAACTAGTTTCTCATGTTATCATTGGCTCTTTTAAATTGCGCAAAATTCTATTTATCGGTAATATCTTTAGTAAATAATTTAAAATAATTTTTTGTTCACGCATAAAAAAATAGGTAAATAAATAATAATAAATCAGAAATTACATTATTTTATTACCCAAAGAACTGCGCGACAATAAGTTTATTAAATTTTAACTAAAAAAATCGAGTTTTCTTCTAAGATTACCACTGGCTTCTTTAAATTACAAAAAATCCTATTATTCATCATTAATATCATCAATAAAAAATTAAAAATATTTTTTGGTTCAAGCATTAAAAAAAAAAAAAAAAAAATCAAATTACATTGTTTATTTTATTAACCCAAAGAAGCTCTATCACCAAATAATTTAGAATCTTTAGAATTGCTGCATATGTATTGCCATCTGATGACTAATTTTAATAATTTTTTATTGTAAAAATCTAGTTTCTCACCTTATCATTGACTCTTTTAAATCACGCAAAATTCTATTCATCATTAATATCTTTAGCAAATAATTTAAAATAATTTTTTGTTCACGCATAATATATATATATATATATGAAGTCAGAAATTACATTGTTTATTTTATTACCCAAAGAACCGCACGACAATAGGTTTAATAAGTTTTAACTACAAAAATCGAGTTCTTTTCTCAGATTATCACTGACTTCTTTAAATTACGAAAAATCCTATTCATCATTAATGTCATTAATAAAAAATTAAAAATATTTTTTTGGTTCAAGCATTGAAAAAAAAAAAAAAAAAAAAATCAGAAATTACATTGTTTATTTTATTCTCCAAAGAACCTCCATCACCAAATTGGTTAGAATCTTTAGAATTGATGCGTACGTGTTGCCATCTTATGACTAAGTTCAATAAGTTTTAATTGCAAAAAACAATCTTATCATTGGCTCCGAATTAAGCAAAATTCTATTCATCATTAATATATTTAGTAAATAATTTAAAATAGTTTTTTGTTCACGCATAAAAAATAAATAAATAAGAAATCATATCTATCATTAAATAAATTTTAACCGAAAAGACTGAGACGAAAGCCGCTGCCATTTCGTGAAGGACAGGCTGTGCGAAAACGGCCTCTCCGAAATGGATCTCGCGCCAAAACGGCCGCGCCAAAACAGCCGCGCCGAAATGGGTTTCGCGCCGGAACGGCTGCGCCAAAACGGCCGCGCCAAAACGTCCCATTCCGCAGAACAAGGCACAAAATTGAGCATAAACTTCAATTTTGAGGATCATAAATACATTAGACAACTTCAAAATTACATTTATGATATTTGTTTGAACATGATTGAATAGAAATATTCTAATAGGAAAATTTCGTAAATTATTCGTAATTTACGATTTTATCATTATAGCGAAATTGTAAATTTTTCATATAAATATGAATTTTGAGGATTATTGCATTGGAAATAGTAGCATGAAAACTAAACAACAGAATTGACCCTTATAAAATAAATTAATAGATTAGAATAAGATAAATATATCGAAGTGAACGGTCTATAGCCTATTAGGCGGGGATTTCGTTCTGTTCAAGCTTTGGTCAAATTCATTTTTAGTTCCCCATCATACTATAGGTATGGGGAACTTAGGTAATCGTAAAAATTTTCGACCTCGGTTTTTTGACTTTTTTACACGTTTTCAGGTGTGAGGAATCCGAAAATGACAAAATTTCTATGGTGTCTGTCTGTAGGGTGTCTGTTAGTGTGTTAGCCCGTTAGTTTGTTAGTCTGTGTACACGCTATCTCAAGAACAAATTGTCGCAGAGAGGTCAGATCAGTTTTAAAGTATTACTTTCGACACTGGCAAGAACCCTATTTATCGAAGTGAACGGTGGATAGCCTATTAGACGGGGTTTTCATTCTGTCACTGTATCAAGCTTTTGTCAAATTCATTTCTTTTAACATGATTATATCTCTCAAACTAGAAATTTATGAGAACATAAATATGATGGGGAACTGAGCAGAGTCCACCTATGCCAACTAGTTTTTATTTCTGCTTGTATGCATTTTACACTATGTAAGTTCATTAAAAAAAAAAAAAAAAAAAAAATCTTCAGAATCTGGGAAAACTTTTGTGTATAGTTGATAGCTTGCGCATATTGTTACGTTCATTAAAATAAAAAATGATAAGTTGTTTAGCAATGAATTAATGATACACCCCCGCACAATGATCTATATCAATAACTTTTTCATACAAATGAACTTTGGCAGTGCAACAAGGCAGTTTCAGGATCAACTTGCAGACCCTTTATATTCTTTGCATACAAGTCAAAAAAGAGAGAACACAACACATTCTCAAACACTGATCAAAGTCTGTGTTGCTTCACATTAGGATATTAATAGGAACTAAGCTTAATCTACATTGGCTAATGTTTAGTTAGTTTTACGTCATTGCGATTTGCGACGATCGGAGATTCATACCTAGGAGTGATCTGGAGACATATTATTACAATTCTGATCATTTTCAACCGACTTCAAACTAGTATGTTGTGGCCACCACAAGACTTTCTTCTATATTTTCCTATACAAATTCACTCAGTAACAATATTTATTTATTTATTTTTTGTGAAAAGTAAAAAATAATCTGGTGTGTCACTCACACGACTTTCTCTTACCCCTGAAATTTAATACTATAAATACAGGTTGCAGATTAAAAGGTAAGATGACGAGTACTGTTATGTAAACCTGTGTTAAACAATTCATATTAGGTTTCTGAATAGTTTTGTATGACAATTAGTTCTGTGTGAGGGGGGCTGTTTTTAAAAAATAATTTATTAAAATTATTATTTAAAAAAATTATCTTTCATGATAATGCAGACGATTTCCATAGTAGAGAAGTAGTATAACACCAAATATTTAAAAGAAAAGTCCATTTTATACTCAATATTTAAAAAAAAAAAAAAAAAAAAAAAAAAAAAAACGATTTTTTTTTTCAATGTTTTTTTTTTTTTTTTCGTTAAAAGTAAAAAAAAAAATCGTTAACTTTATTACCGCAGATCGATGATTCAACCATTCGTTTTAAAGGTATTGGCGAGCTCTTTTGAAAGATACCCATCATGAAAATTTACTCCCCCCCCCCAGGGGGGAGGCGAGGCTCCTGCATACGCAATTTTTTTTCCCAGTTAACTATCTCTATTACAAAAAATATATATTCGTTTCATTTGGTTTAGTTCAGTCTATAGACGTTAAACTCAACTTACCTGCAATTTCCCCCATAGACGTAATGTATTAGAATTCTCTTGATTGTCCCTGTACACGAACCATTTGCTTGATCTTAACGAAAAGCTTACTGTAGAATCCCTATATGATACACATTTAGAATACCAAGTTTGATTTTTCTGCCATAATTTGTTTTTGAGATATGCTGATAACAGACAGACACACACACAGAGACAAAATTTTCTGAAGTCATTTTCGGCTTTCATGGTGTGTGAAACGTGAAGATATCGAAAAATTTTTCGATCCCGACAAATTTACAGACAAAAGTCTGATTCTATTAATATAGATTCTTAAATTTTGTGTTCCAGTACATGAATTATACAGCAAAATTTCTTTATTTTGACAAAATCTTAAATAATCACAGTTAATAACCACATTATTCAATTTTAAAAAGTTGTTTTACGCTACATTTTTACTTAAAAGTAAAACAAGCGATTTTTTAAGTTTGTAAAACTGTGGTAGTAACTTTTAATAATGGGAGAAATTTTACTTTTTTTCCCCTTTAGTTTTGGATCTGCGACTTCACGATGAATATTTCATATTTCAATTCAAAATATGAATTAGAATTCTTTCTAAACTTGCACAAATGAAACGTTTTTACCAGCAAAATAATGCTTAAACTTTAATTTTTTTATTCTTTAATTGAAAACAGGAGGAAGAAATTTTAGAGAAGAGACCGTATGATACTGAATGTATAAATTATAAAGAAGAATGGGAGAAAAACGGACGTTCCGGACCTCGCTCTGAAATTGTAAGTTTAACTGAACTAACTTATTTTCATGTAATTTGAAAAACTATCTATATAAAGCTATGATATCGCATGAAAATTATTGCTTTTATTTTTTTTTATTTATATTTTTTTTCAATTAATTAATTTTTTTAGGACTGTGGGCCTATTAGTCTCAATCTGGGATTTTTGTGTTGTCGATTTCGATAGTTGGACATTTGTCGAAATCTAAAATTTATCGAAAATATAATTGAATAATTTAAAAGCGATGTTATAATTTGAAAAAAAAAAAAGGAAAAAAAACTAATAGTCCTCCGTCCTAAACTAAATTCTGCTTTTGCCAGAATTTCATCAAAATCTTTTTTTTTATTATTATTATTATTGAAAGAAAAAGAAAAGAAAATTAATAATAATCAGTATCGTTACAATCCATATTCAATTTTTTTTTTTTTTTTTTATAATTTTGAATTAGGAAATAAAAAGTGCGCGTGAAATAACATGAAATAAAAATAAGCAAAAAAATGAATTTAATGATTTAATGTTTTTGTTTTTCGGGGGCTGCTCATGCATATAAAAAATGCGTATTAAAACGAGTCGAAGAAGGAAGCGAAATAAGTATTGAGTTATATTACGATAAATACGATATATAATATGATACGATATATTAGGCCTATCGTCCAGGGTTAGTAGGCATTTTCGTTGAGAGAAATGGTTTGTTCGTTCGGTGCACTTTGCACATTAGTCCCCTTTAAATTAGTCCCCTATATATATATATATATATATATATATATATTATTTGACTGCAAAAACAAAAATAGCAATTTTAATTTTTCTTTCAGTTATACGTAAGTGTATATGTGTCTCCGAAATTTACGATTTGAATTCCAGAGCAGTTTAATCAAGAAAGAGAAATCATGCGGTTCACATACACTGTGAAACTCTTTCCAATGAACCATTTCATTAGAAATATTAGGTAATAAATTATTTTCAACATGTTTGTAAAGTGTAAAAAACAGAATCACATATCAGAAATGCACATCCAAAAGTTTTATTCCGGTTTCCGTAACAAATTGAAAGAACATTTTGTGGGCCTGTATACGAATAAGTAATGTTGACCATATCATTTTATATGAGAAACCTCCTTTTTTTAGAAGGTTTTTAATTATTAGAAGGTTTTTAATTGAAATTGACTTGGTCATCGTGTCTTCGTGTCACGCTAGTAAACAAGGCGCCTATATTTTAAAGTAAATATAAGCTATTTCCTTTGTTGCTCTGTGGCTCAGTTGGTAAGCGCGTCCCGTTAGTAGCGCAATGGTTGTGAGTTCGATACCTGGAAGGTCCAGCGTGTTAGTTTATACATATAATTTGTAGAAAAGTTGTCAATTGATACAAGAAAATTTTCGTTGCTTACACTAAGAATTTTTTTAGGAGTTTTTTTAAGAATCATTTTTTTTTTTTTTTCAATTTAGATATTGGAAAACATAAAACATTTTAAATATTAAAAAAGCACAAAATAAAATGTTTTAAGTAAAATATACATTAAAAAAAAATATTTTTAGAAGCTTTATATATATATGCATATATTACTATTATATGAAAGACGCTTTCATTATATATATATTTAAAAAAAAAAAAAAAAAAAGTAAGCAGCTCATTGTATCTGTTAATGGATCAGCTGGTTATAGCGTCATGTTAATAACGCGAGAGTCATGTGTTCGATCCTCTCTGGGCCGAGGAGTTAATTTTTTACAAATAATTAATAGAAAAAGTGTCAATTGATAAAAGAAAATATTTCGCTGTGTACACAGTATCCTAATAGTTTTTCAAGAGTTTGTTAAACGGCTTTTTATCTAGTTACAAAAAGCACAAAATAAAAATGTAAGTAAAAATAAGTAAATAAATATTTTTTTAGAAGTTTTTATTGAAATTCGAATTTCTCCTCGTGTCTTTGTGACACGCAAAAAATAAGGTGCCTCCCCTTTAAAGTAAATATAAGCAACGCATTGCATTCCTCGTTAGCTCCGTTGGTTAAAGCATCATGTTGATAACAGTCGGTTATGAGTTCGATCCTCGAAAGGCCGATATGGTAATTTTTAGAGATATTTAATAGAAAAGATGTTAATTAGTAAAAGAAAGTATTAAAAAAAAGAATAGTCCAGCAGGAGATATGCGGTTGAAATAGTTTAGACCTGAAGGTGTTAAATCTCCATTTTTCGGGTAAGATATTTCCACCCATTTTAACTGATTTTTATTACATGAAGTTGAATTTGTTATCGCGTTTTCTGTCACGCTAAAAACTAAGACACTTACACACACACACACAAAAAAAAAAAAAAAAAAAAAAAAAAATGTAAGCAATTCATTGTATCTCTATCTCTTAATGGCTCAGTTGTTTAGAGCATCATGTTAATTTCTCAAATAATTAATAGAAAAGGTGTCAGTTGATAAAAGGAAATATTTCGTTGTGTACACAATTTCCTAATAATTTTTGAAGAGTTTTTTAAATAGATTTTTATCTAGTTACTAAAAAGCACAAAATAAAAATTTAAATAAAAATAAATAAATAAATTATTTTTTTAGAAGCTTTTTATTGAAATCGGATTTCGCTATCGCGTCTTCATGTCACGCGAATAAATAAGAAACCTCAACTTTAAAGTAAATGTCAGCGGTCCTTATAGTCGCTTGTTGGCGCAGTTGGTTAGAGCGTCAAGTAGCTAATGCGACGGTGCTGAGTTCCATCCCCGAAGGATCGATGAGTTAAATTTTTCAGATAATTAATGGAAAATATGTCAAACGATACAAGGAAATTTTTCATTGTCTACGCAGTATTCTAATAATTTTTGAAGAGTTTTTTTGAAGAAGCCTTTTTTTAGATACTAAAAGGCACAAAATAAAAAGTTACACACACACACATATATATATATATATATATTATATATATATATATATTTATATTTTATTCTTTTAGAAGCTTTTTATTGAAATTGGATTTTTATCATCGTGTTTTTGTGTCATTCTGTAAAAGAAGGCGCCTCCACTTTAATGTAAATTAAAACAGCCTTTTTCGTCGCTCGTTAGCGCATTTGATTAGAGCGTCATGGTGATAACGCGATGCTCGTAGGTTCGATCCTCGCAAGCCGATGTGTTACTTTTTTGCCGATAATTAATAGAAACGGTGCGAATTGATAAAAGAAAATCTTTCATTGTCTACAAGGTGTCCTGAGGAATTTTGATAGTTTTTTAAAGAAGCTTTTTCTTTTGAGTTACTAAACGCACAAAATTAAAATTTCAGTAAAAATAAAAATAAACAAATAAAAATAACACTGAAAGTTTTTTATTATTGTGGAGCCCTAAATAGCCTAAAATAAAAATTTATTACTGCAAAGACATGCAATAAAATCATAAAAGTTTCAACTACAAGAAAATTTTAAAGAAAAATATAGAAATTTCACTTTTGCAAAACATGAAAAATTTTAAATATTCCAAATATTTAAAAGAGCATTCGAGAACAATATTCATTTTGTATGAGTATTTTTTAGATTTTTCTAGAATGTTCTATGATTTTTCTTGACAGTTCTTAGACTTTTGGTTAGAGCGCCATGCTGATAAGGCGATAGTCCCGGATTCGGTCCTCGAAAGACGATATATTATTTTTTTGCAGACAAATAATCGAAAAAAAAAAATGTCAATTGATAAAAGAAAATCTTCCGTTGTCTGCAAAATATCCTAAGAAATTTTAATTAGTTTTTTTAAGAAGCTTTTTCATTTTTGGTAACTAAAAAGCACAAAATAAAATTTAAGTAAAAAATCTTTTTTTAAAGTTAGAAGCTTTTTATTGCGAAGCCCTAAAAAGCATAAAATAAAATTTATTCTGGCAAAGACATGCTACAAAGAAATGAAAGTTTCAACACTAAGAAAATTTTAGAGAAAAATATAGGTACTTTCCTTTTGCAAGAGATGAAAAATTTTTTAATGTTCAAAATATTTTAAAAAGCTTTCGAGACATATGAAATTTCTGGCCTAATGAATGATTATAGAAAAACTAATAACTAAGAAAGAATATTGCTCTCGAAAGCTTTTTAAAATATTTTGAACATTAAAAAAATTTTCATCTCTTGCAAAAGGAAAGTACGTATATTTTTCTCTAAAATTTTCTTAGTGTTGAAACTTTCATTTCTTTGTAGCATGTCTTTGCCAGAATAAATTTTATTTTATGCTTTTTAGGGCTTCGCAATAAAAAGCTTCCAACTTTAAAAAAAGATTTTTTACTTAAATTTTATTGAAATTGACTTGGTCATCGTGTCTTCGTGTCACGCTAGTAAACAAGCCGCCTTCATTTTAAAGTAAATATAAGCTTTCTCGCTTGTCACTCTGTGGCTCAGTTGATAAGGGCGTCACGTTAATAGCGTGGTGGTCGTGCGTTCGATCCCCGGAGAGTCCAGCGTGTAAATTTTTGCAGGTAATTAATAGAAAAGGTGTCAACTGATACGGGAAAATTTTTCTTTGCTTACACTAAGGATTTTTTGAGGATTTTTTTTTTTTAAAGCATGTTTTTTTTTTTTTTTTTAGATATTAGACAACACAAAACATTTTAGACATTAAAAAAACACAAAATAAAATGTTTTAAGTACAAAATACATAAAAAAATATTTTTAGAAGCTTTGTATATATGTATATATATATTATATATTACTATTATATGAAATTGGATTTGTCTTCGGCTTTTTGTCACGTTAAAAAAACAAGACGCTTCCATTATATATCTATCTATCTATATATACTATATATGTAAAAAAAAAAAATGTAAGCAACTCATTGTACCTCTTAATGAATCAGTTGGTTACAGATTCATGTTGATAACGCGTGAGTCGTGTGTTCGATCCTTGCCAGGCCGAGGTGTTATTTTTTGCAAATAATTAATAGAAAAAGTGTCAATTGATAAAAGAAAATATTTCATTGTGTAACAGTATCCTAATAATTTTTCAAGAGTTTTCTTAAACGGCTTTTTATCTAGTTACAAAAAGCACAAAATAAAAATGTAAGTAAAAATAAAGAAATTTTTAGAAGCTTTTTATTGAAATTGGAATTTCTCATCGTGTCTTCGTGACACGCCAAAAAACAAGGTGCCTCCACTTTAAGGTAAATATAAGCAACGCAATGCATTCCTCGTTCGCTCCGTTGGTTAGAGCATAGGCTCCTAAACTAGATGCCTGTCGTGTTCCTCGGAAACTTGGCAACATTTGAAGCGGTAGACAGCACCACCTGGAACAGATTGCGTGACTTTTTTTATCCAACTTTCACCATTAGTTTTAATAAGTGATATATGATATATATAATTGTTGAAAGTTTGTGCCTATACAGGTGTGGCAGCGTTGTTGATTGGAGGTCGAACACTTCATTCTGTCTTCACATTTGCTGTTCAAAAAGGCAGAGTTATACCAGCATACAAACAACTGACAGCATTTGGTTAGAAATGATGCGAAAATATTAACAGGGAGCAGCCCCCGCTCATCACTCTTGGAGCGATGTAGAGCGCTTCTAAGGGGACTACTCGCAGTTTATTGAAAAACTCAAAAAAAAAAAAAAAAACTCAAAAAAAAAAAAAAAAAAAAAGAAAAATACAAATTTCGCCAGGCGCAATCCGGCCTAAGCCGACAGTGGGCGATTTTTCAGGTGCTAAATTTCCGGGCTATGCCCCACGCGACAGGTGGCATGAAGTATACGAAAGTGGAGACATACATGGTTCGTTATCATTGACCAGATATCGATGGTTCCATATAGAATGCTATACCATTTACACTGTCGCTTGCAAGAGCTTAAATGTAATTATAACGATCTCTTTGGGGGTACCAACGTTTTACTTTTCGGCGATCTTATGCAACTTCCTCCTGTTTTGGGCTCTCCAGTATTCATTCAACCCGAAGAAATCGAAGGGTTGTTACATTTGTTCCATCAATTTAGTTTTTGTGAGCTGAAATAAATAGTCTGACAGAGGTGATAATACTTTCGTTGATTTACTTAATAACCTACGTGAAGGAAACCTTACCACTGAACAATATGAGCTCCTGGTATGTAAAGCTGAAAATAGTAAGCAAGAAGAGAAATTTGCGTATGGAGAATCCATTCGAATTGTGTCAACTGTCAAAATGGTACAAGACCATAATCAGCTAGTCATGAGAAATATGAGCCTTACTATTGAAATATTCGAAATTGTTGCACAAGATCGAATGTAGATCGAATGTAGAACGAATGTAGATCGACTTGCAGAACAGTACATGCGTGCAATCAATGTCCCATTGGAAAGGATCATTCCAGCTAATATTAATAAAATTTCTGGTGTTCCTCGCACATTGGTACTGTATCGAGGTTTAAAAGGTGATGCAATGTTGATACGATGCAATGTTGATATAACCAAAGGCTTAGTAAATGGTACAATGGGATCGATTGTTGATATTAAATTCCCAGGATGGCGAAGACAACAGCTCAATGAACATGACATTCCTAAAGTGGTCATAAAAATATAAAATTCCCAGCAGGTGGAAGAAATTGAACCAATTACTGTCAATTTTGATACGAATTTTGGATACGGAACTGTTGAGCGAAGAATGCTACCAATGGTTCCATGTTATGCTGTCACTGTTCATAAATTGCAGGGAAGTACCATCAGTAAAGCAGCAGTGAATTTGGGAAGCAAATACTTTACTCCTGGACAGAAATCTGTTGCATTGAGTCGTTGTAAGTCATTCGCTGGTATCGAGATTGATGAAATTACACCTAACGGCTTGATCGAGGGAGAGATTTGCAAGGAAGATGCTTTAGAAGAAATGATCCGTCTTCGTAACTTACCACCTTATGATGGAGTGAACTGATTTTTCTTGAATTTAAACTGATTTATGGCTTTTTAAAACTGATTTTGCAACTTATGTGACACATTTGTGACTAACGCACATCATGTGACCTCATTTTCGTACAAGTTATATTAAATATTAGTTCGTAGTTTCATTTGTGCTTTGTACATATCATGTACTCTCATTTTCAAATAAATTAGATAAAATATCAGTTTGTAGTTTGATTAGTATTATAATATTAATATAATAATAACAGTAATAACAACTTATAATCAAATGTGCCTTAATTAAATTAGTGTTCAGCAATAACATGATCGCAAATAATGTTTTTAAGCAGTAAATAAGTTTAATAAAAATATTTAATTATTACAAAAAATCATAAAATAAATAAATTAATAAATAAACGTGTTTTATTTGTAACTAAAAAGCAAAAAATAAAAGTTTAGGTAAAAAAACATTTTTTAAAAATAGAAGCTTTTTTGAAGAGCTTTTGTGAAGTTCTAAAAGGCATAAAATAAAAATTTATTCTGGCAGAGACATGCGCTATAAATAAATGAAAATTTCAACACTAAGAAAATTCTAAAGAAAAATATAGATATTTAATTTTTGCAACAGTTGAAAATTTTTAAATTTAAAAAATATTTTAAAAAGCTTTCGAGACCAATATTCTAAGTCATTAGTTTTTATATAAGTATTTGATAAGCCAAAAATTCATAACGTCTCGAAAGCTTTTCAAAATATTTTTAAATTTTAAAAATTTTCAACTGTTGCAAAAATGAAATATCTAGAATTTTCTCTAGAATTTTCTTAGTGTTGAAATTTTCATTTATTTATAGCGCATGTCTCTGCCAGAATAAATTTTTATTTTATGCCTTTTAGAACTTCACAAAAGCTCTTCAAAAAAGCTTCTATTTTTAAAAAATGTTTTTTTACCTTAACTTTTATTTGCATCTAAATAATGCATGGCTATCTTGCACTGTAAAAAAAAAGTATTAAAATGTGATTAAAAGAAATACCAGTCATACATCGTAATATATCCGATTTATTTTTAAATTCTGTGTACACGCTATAATGTTCTAGATAGCATTTCCAGTAGAAAATATGCTATAATGAACATGAAAAAATATATAACACAAAACTTGAGTTTGAAACCTGATTGCCTTCCAGGATATTTTCGATTCCCTTCCGTAGATACTGGCTAGGACCTCTTAGAAATACCCCCACAGAGGACATTCTTCCATGCCTAGAGTCCTAGTGCAGTCAACTGGCCTTAACCCTAACACACCTACACATCATCTTCCTGATGTTCTTCAGTACTACTGTGATCTGAAGTTTTCTCGTCATTATTTTCTACTTTCTTTCTTCCTTTATTTTTTTTAGCATATGCCATTTAGTTGATATATTGCTGTTTCTTCTTATTTCTTTTCAATGTCTAAAATCTCTAAATTCACATTTAGAAACGTAGTGAAAGGAATTAAAGTTTGCTATTTTTAATACCATTACCAGACTACCAAACGTAATGAAAGTATCATATTCGGTCAAAAATATCGCTATCGAATTTTCACATGATTTACATGTTTTAAAGAGTCCTGAATCAAAAAAAGGAAATTTTCGGAAATTGATCAGTGTGTGTGGGGGGCAAATCTGATTGTCATATATCCAAAATTAATAAAGATAGAACGGTACGAAATTTCATAATTGAAACCTCCAATGTAGAGAATATTTTGCCAATTTTTGGTGAAAATTAGAAAACCGAAAATAAAAACCGGAAGTTGGACCGTAAGTCCGTATCTAAATAATAACTCTAACGATTTTTGCAAAGTTGATATACAACCCCCTTTTTAATAATTACACTAAATAGAAAACTTCAATGCAAACTGCAGTTTCGGTAACGTTGAACGTGCCGTCATTAGTGCAAAATGACAAAACGAATTATTGCTCATATATTGTTGAAAAACTAGAGCAGCTGGAATCTTTCCTCCCACAAGGCCAGCGATAACTGCAGAACTTAGCAGAACAACTAAACTCGGCTCCAGTTGAAGAGGGTGAACCGGAATGCTTCTGTTTACCGATACCACAGACTAAGGAATCACTTAGACCCGGTCAGACGACTATCTAGAATGGGGAAAAATGAAGTAACTGTAACAAGGCGCCTAGAGCGACCGGCGGCCATATTGAACAAGCAAGAAACCAGTAACAACGTAATCTATATATGTAAAATCGATTGCATGTCTGTCTGTTTGTCCTTTATGCATAACACCACCATTCATCCGATCGCCATGAAACTTTGGGAAGTTGTTGAGTACATTCCCGAGAAGGTTTCTGGCATATATATATATATATTAATATCGGCCTCCCTAAAGAGCAGGGGGGGGGGGCAAGAACAGGATTAAAATATATTTTTCACATTTGCTTTATTTCTCAAGGAAAAAAATAAATATTCAAAAGGTTCCAACTTCAAGATACTAAAAACCGATATTACAAAATATCTAAAAAAAAAAAATTCACAAACATGGGGGGGGGGGGAGGGGGCAAAAAATATCTATATAGTAAACTCACTGATTCACTGGCTCAACACAGCCGCGGGGATTCTATAGGAGATACAGTCACAATTTTTGGGAAGCAGGTTGGTTTTAGGACTCTGACCCCCATTAAGACGGGATTTTGCGACATACCCCCGTTCTCCCCCCTGCTAGGGGGGGGGACAGAAGGCAAAACATCTTTATTAGCATAACTCGGCTTCAAATTACTTCACGGTGAAGAAATTTCAGATCAGGAGACTAGAATCTAGTAAAAAGAAATCATTTTCTGCGATTTTGGAATTTTGGATTTTTAAGGGGGGGGGGGCACGATTTTCGGAGGAAAATTTAGCAAAACACCGATTTTCGAGATCTCTACCAATAAAAGCACAAAGATATAAAAACCCGCCAAGCGTCTTCTTCAGGATATCTCCAAAAACTCATTTTTGTTTTTTTTTGCGATTTTCGATTTTTTTTTTTGGGGGGTGGAGTTACGGGGGGTGAATTCGAGCCATTTACATGTTAAATATATTCAGATATCTTCTCACCTTATTCCTTTATTAATTCTGTCCATCTGCGCAGCACCTTTTCGACGTAAAACCCAACCATCCGTCCATCCACCCTTTATTAATTCTATACACATAAGACGAAAGTATTGTTCTGGAGTTCTAAATTTTTCGACTTCCAGTTTTCGTTTGATTTACACGTTTTGAGATGACCCGATCATGATTTGACCAGTTTTAAAAGATAAATGTCTATATGTCACGAATTTTGGGAATGCTGCATCTCAAAAACCAGTGAACATATTTAGATATTTAGTTAGATTTTGACTTAAAACGCGGTTGAATACATTTGGGGAACAATTTTCTGAACATGGTGGCATTGTCATCCAGTTTTTCTCATAATTTTTAATGTTTCACAATAGAACAATTAAATATATTTTCAAATTCAAATTATTTATAATATTAATATATATATATATATATATATATATATCCAAATTATTAATTTATATAGTAAAAATTGCAAATATAATAGTATTTCATTTAATTTTTACTTTCTCTAACTCATATAATGATAGAGGAAATATTTTGGGGTCAAATTTTTGATTTTCAGTTTTTGCTATACTTACACATTTTGAGCTTTCCGGTGTTTGCGTTAGCATTATAAGGCCAACTGACTGTGCTATGGTTTATGGTTTAGAGAGAGTGCACTTTAAGAGAAGGTCTATCTAAGGGGTTCTAGCCTGCACTTACGCATATTAAGGAGAAAAACATGGAGATTTTTACTTTCTTCTATATTCAATAGAAGTAAGTATCGGATTCAAAAAATTTTCGACTTCCGGTTTTTACACATATTTACACGTTTTGAGTGTTCTAGAACATGATTTGATCATTTTTAGAAAATGTCTGTCTGTCTGTGTGTAAGACAAAAATTTTGTGGCAACTGTATCTTAGGAACTACTGCTCAGAATTACATATAAATTTATATGTAGATGCACTTTGACCTAAATTAGTGCCTATCAACTTTTGGTGTCGACTGCTCAACAGGTGGTGCTGCTATACAACGATTTCCGCAATTTAAGGGGATGCTATATCTCAGGTTCTATTGCGTATAGTCAAACAAAACTTGCTATGTAAGAAGGCCATTATAAGAAATTATGCTGGGGAATTTAAATGCTTATCGGCCAACAGGTGGCGCTGCTATACAGCGATATCTGCAATTTAAAGGAAGGCTATATCTCAGAAACTACTGCACAGAAATGCATATAATTTTATATGTAGATGCACCTTGACCTAAATTAGTGCCTATCAACCGCTCAACAGGTGGCGCTGATATACAGCAATTTCTGCAATTTAAAGGGAAGGCTATATCTCAGGTTGTATTGCGTAAAATCAAAGAAAACTTGATATGTAAGAAAGCCATTATGAGACCTTATACTAATTTAATTTAAATGCTTATCAGCCAACACGTGGCGCTGCTATACAGCGATTTCTGCACTTTAAGTGAAGGCTATAGCTAAGGATTTATTTAACAAAACAGTATTAAGAGTACTTTTTTTATATAGGAATTTTTGCTGGTGCTCGGATACTTTTGCTGCCGGCTGTAACAAAAGTATAAAAAGCAGCCATTTTCTGGGTAGGTGAATGACATGAACAAACTTGGAGAAACAATGAAACGCAAAATTTTTACGACTAACAGTAGCGCAAAAGCCTTTTTCAGAACAAGAGACAAGGGTATCAAGAAAAAGGTGTGAACCATTGTTTTCACTTTCGTATGTAAACTGGATGTTATTATCGAACGAATTTATGATCTTTAATAAGTTATCAGTATTGTGTCGAGAAGTGTCTATCAAAATGAAAGTATTATCCACATAGCGGAAAGAAGCGCCTATTCACATAGCGCATATCCAAATGGGAAAAGATATTTTTTCGAAGAGGGAATTTTTGAAGTAACGCATGTAAGTATCAGCGAGGAGAATTGGTGAGAGAAAAAGGCTAACGATATGAGATAGTGATAAAGAGTTTTTCGCTGTGTCCGTGAAAGAAAAAAAAAACTATTGGTGGTACAGTCGGTAACAAAAGTGTCCGAACACTAGCAAAAATTCCTATGTAAAAAAAGTACACTCCATACGGTTTTGTTAAATAAATCCTTATCGAATCATGTTCTTAGTCAGTGTAAGAACATGATTCGATAAGGATTTATTTAACAAAACCGTAGGAAGTGTACCTTTATTACATAGGAATTTTTGCTAGTGTTCGGACACTTTTGTTACCGACTGTAGGTTTGCCAAAATTTATATTGCGCGTGCAGTGTTCACCTTATAACGTGCATATAAATTTTCAGCTCAGTCGGATAAGGCATTTAGACGCAATCGCACTTTATATAGTTTGAGCCCTGAGGCCATAATGGTAAAGGATTTTTTCTTTGTGTCCTGTAAAAAACTATAATTGATTCACCGAAATCCATACAGTTCGTGCTATAATGAATTATATACGTACCAAATTTCAGTTTCTTTAAACAAAGCGTTTATAGACCTATCCTGTTTACTGACACATATATATATACGCATACACACATACACTCACACATACATACATTACGAAAAATCTTGTAAATTGTAAATATCTCTAAAAGGGGAGCTCGTTTTCAGACCAAAATTGAAAGTGTATAATTAGATGTCCTGACAGTCACAATTATAAATTTGCAAAACTCCATGACTATTCGTTTTTGAGCTATGCGATATGCAACATAAATTTCGCAAATCGCTATTGCAATACTTTGCTTATATAGTATATTTGGAAAGTAAAAATCGATTTAGGCGGACTTTTTAATACGCAGATAACTACTAATCTAAAACTTTACTCAGTTGTTAAAAGAACATATGATTCTTCGTTGAATGATACTTACATTGTTCTATGTTAAATCGTTCTGGAATGACATTAATAATATCGGGTGTTACTTTTATTTTTTTTATTATTCTCCCCATCAACAGTGTTTTTTTTTTTTTTTTTTTTTTTTTTGTACATAAAACAAAGATATTAAAATATGCTTTACAGAAATAACTGTTACAAACTGCAATGTATTTGAATTATTTTAAAGTCCATTGTACATAAATTACACTGCGCTTGCACCCTGATATTATTTTTGCTTATCGTGTGTAAAATGACCTCCTAATTTCGAAAAGACCCCCATTTTGCCCAATCACCCTCCGTTTTCTCGGGATGCCATCCCTTCCCCAGATTTTCATCACTGTTCGGTAATTTTATGGCCATGAATTTGATTTAGAGAATGGAAAAGATTTATTTTAACTCTTACAATATATATATATATATATATATATGTAGAAAACATGAAAAGAGAGAGATGAAAAGAAAAAAAAATTGATTACTCAGGTACAAGGGAAACAGATTGCATCATCCAGGAGACAGCCTGTCGCGCTGCGAGGATGAATCAGAACATTTTTTATTTTATTGTTCTTGACTTTTCTACGTGAAAAAGAGCTATCTCTGTTAACAGTTAGTTACGCTTTGGATATGTAATCACTAACATAGCCTGCCTGTGTGGATTTAGTATTTTACGTATTAATTCGAAATGAATCCTAAGTGGATATCCAATAGTTTTTTTTTTGGACCTATGTGGTCAAATATTGTAAATACTATGTAAATAATAATCTTTTTATTAAACTTTAATTAATGTAATAATAACTTCTCAGTGCTCTTTCTAGCCTCTCACTACATTTGGGGGCTTGAGCCGGGATAATGAGCGGAAAAAAAGTAGTAATTAATTCAGTATTCAGTAGTAATTAATTATTTTATTATTAGTGTTATTGTTTTAAGCTAATACCTTCAGAGACTGACTTCGTGTCATATGAAAATATGAAATGACTTGGTGTAAAGATAAATAACTGTGTGACTATGGGAAAACTACTTTGTGTTTGTCCAACGGACAGTGGAAAGAATAACACGCATGGTGGATTTATAAAGTTGGATCCTTAAACCCGATTCATCTAAGTGGATTACTAGATTCGTCGTTTTCCTTCGTCGGGGAACAAGAACTGTGAGTAAATTTTTTTCTAGATTTATGTAAAAATGTCTTTTCTTGGGAAAGCCCGAAAGGAAGATTTGTTACGAGTCGCTTCAGAGTTAGATCTAGAAATACCAGAAAATGCTACTGTAATTAAATTAAAAGAATTAATTGTGAGTCAAAAAAATTTTGATGATGAATTTTGTAAAAATTTAGTAGATAGTGTGATCGCTCAAAGAATAGAAAAAAATGAACGTGAAAAATTATTGTTCGAACAAGAAAGAGAGCAGAAAGAGCGCGAATTTGAGCTGGAGAAACTGAGATTAACGAGTAATCGAAATGATACTCAGGGAGCGAACTCGAACACTTCAGAATCTTCTAGTGTTCCAAACAGAAGTAAAGAGATAGCGAAGATAATGAAATGTTTTGATTCAACAAATCCTAATAATGATATTAGTACATATCTTGAGCGTTTTGAGCGACAAGCTTCAAGAGTAAATATTGAAAAAAAAAGATTACGTAACGCATATTTTGGGATTGCTTCCCTTGGAAATAGCACAAATTGTAACACGAGTACCAGTTGAATCCGAGAATGATTACGATTATATTAAAAATATGTTGTTAAAACGATTCAAGCTTACACCGGAGCAATTTCGTCAGAAATTTTTATCTCATATAAAAGAGAACAACTCGACTTGGCGAGACTTCGCCTTTGAACTTAATCATTTTTTTGAAGAATGGATTAAAGGGTTGAAAGTATGCGATTTTAATGATTTAAAAGAACTGATAGCTTCAGATCAATTAAAGAGAAGAGCTCCGTTAGAAATTCGGACTCATTATTTAGATGAATGGCACAGATTAAAAACTACAGAAAAAATAGTCGAAAAATTATAAGAGTATAAAAGCGCTAGATTTAACATCGGGAAACCGGAAGTAAATCTAGAATCGAAACAAAGCAAGATGTACGCACAAAATGTTAAGAAAAATGTATCGAGTGACTCGAACCAGAGAAATAAACAATCGACCTTACGTGCTTACCCAAATAGCAATAATGCTACTAATGATTATTTTGGCAAATAAAAAGTGATATTTTTGTTCTAATTATGGTCACATAAGTTTGCAATGTAAATTAAAATTTAAAAAAGAACATAATAATAACAATGAACATAGTGTTAATAACTGTATTGTGAATCAATCATATGCAAAGGTAGAAAAAATTATATAGATTAATGATATCTCGAGGTCAGCTGTAATCGATACTGGCTCGGAAATTACACTGATCAGTGAAAGTTATTATAGAGATCTAGGGTCACCACCGCTAAGATACAGTAAAATATTTATTAAAGGAATAGGTAAGGATACCATTAAATGTAAAGGGTATTTTATAGCAGATATAGCTGTTGATGATATTTTCTTAAAAACTAATGTTTTTGTTGTAGAAGATTTACAATATTCTGTTATTATAGGAATCGACGTATTATCCAATTTAAAGTTTAACTTTTCGAAAGGAGAAATTGAATTTAATTGTGTAAATGTAATTGATTTAGTTCAAAATAATGAAAAATATTGTAACTCTAGAGATGTTATATCTCCTTTTGAAATGTATAACCCAGAGTCAGATGTGCGTAACGTAAAAACAACAAAACCGAAAGATGTTTCCTCCGGTCAAAGTGACGATTCATCTTTCGACCCGAAGATTTTTAATTATTTAATGGTTGATGTAATTGATGACTCTAGAGAAAGTATTTTAGATACTAGCCATATATTAAATGCTAATGTACAGTCGGCTGCAAAATTATTCGAGCACTAGCAATAATCTTTGCCAAAAAAAAGTACACTTAATACAGCATTGTTAAATAAATCCTTGTCGAGTCATGTTCTTAATCAGTCTAAGAACATGATTCGACAAGGATTTACTTAGCAAAACAGTCTTAAGTGTACTTTTTAAATATAGGAATTATTGGCAAGTGCTCGAATAATTTTGCAGCCGACTGTACGTGAGCAGTTGATTCGCATGATTACAGGGTACACTCCACGTAAAATACAAAGTACGGATGTAAAAATGAAAATAATTTTAAATGATGAAATCCCTGTATGTCAGAGAGCTAGGCGGCTCCCCATAACAGAACAAGCTATTGTAGAGAAACAAATTCAAGAATGGCTTGAACAAAAAATTATAAAACCTAGTTGTTCAGATTTTGCATCGCCAATTGTACTAAGTGAGAAAAAAGATGGAAGTACTAGAATTTGTGTAGATTTCCGTAGGCTCAATAGGAAAGTCGTTAAAGACAGGTTTCCGTTGCCCCTTATTGAAGATGTAATCGATAAGTTGGAAGATTCGTGTGTATTTACGACACTAGACTTAAAAAATGGGTTTTTTCATGTTGATATTGAAAAAGATAGTACTAAATATACATCATTTGTAACTCACGAGAGACAATACGAGTTTTTAAAAGCACCATTTGGGTTGTGTACAAGTCCATCAGTATTTGAGAGATATATTTTTCATATATTCAGAGACTTACTTAGGGACAAAACCGTAATAATTTACGTCGATGATTAGATAATACCATCAAAAAGTGAAGAGGAAGGGCTACGTAAACTTCAATTAGTATTAGAAACAGCTGCTAACTACGGATTAAACTTAAATTTCAAGAAATGCCAATTTTTAAAACGCAAGATAGAATTTTTGGGATACCTAATTGAAAACGGTACTATTAAGCCTTCGCCATCAAAAACTCTGGCCGTAGAAAATTTTCCCACCCCTAAAAACATTAAACAAGTTCAAAGCTTTTTAGGTCTGACAGGGTATTTTCGAAAATTTATTAAATATTATTCCAAAATCGCGAAACCATTGAGTGATCTCCTTAGAGAAAATAACGAATTCCAGTTTGGCCATGAACAAAAGAAAGCTTTTCAGGATTTAAAGAAAATACTGAGTTGTGAACCAGTACTTCATATTTTTAAACAAGGGCCTAAATTGGAATTGCACACGGATGCTAGCAGTATCGGGTTCGGTGCAGTACTATTACAATTAAGAGATGATGAGAAAATGCATCCAATCCAGTACATGAGCAAGAAAACTAATGCGCAACAGGAAAAGTACCCTAGTTATGAATTAGAAATTTTAGCAGTGATTGAAGCTTTGAAAAAATTCAGAAATTATTTACTAGGAACAAAATTTAAGATATTCACAGATTGTTCGGCATTTCAGCAGACTATGTATAAAAAAGACTTGTCGCCTAAAATAGCTCGTTGGGCATTACTTTTAGAGGAATTTGACTATGAAATAATGCATAGACCCGCTTCACAAATGAAACATGTAGATGCTTTAAGCAGAAATGTAAATGTTGTCGAGACTCAATCCTTAGATGACGAGATAACACATAAAATAGCAAATTCTCAAAACAATGACGAAAATATACGAGTAATAAAAGAATTAATGGGAAATGGGAAAGAAGACAATTATTTAGTCAAGAATGATGTATTGTACAGGTATGATGCGGGTAGAGATTTGTTAGTTGACCAGAAAATATGCAGTCAGAAATAATAAGACAAATACATCAAAAAGGACATTTTGCTTCAGCGAAGACAGAAGAAATAGTGAAAAGAGATTTTTACATTCCAGGTGCGAGAAAGAAAATAGAAAATGTTATAGCCAATTGCGTGAAATGTATTCTATGCAATAAGAAAAGTGGAAAACCTGAAGGATACTTGAATCCTATTCCGGAAAATGTACCGCTAGGCACCTATCATATCGATTTATTGGACCGTTACCATCTACCAATAAAAATATCAGCATATTTTCACTGTGATTGACGGATTTACAAAATTTGTTTTGTTATATCCGGTCAAAACCACGAGTGCAGAAGAAGTTTTAGATAAGCTGAAACTTCAACAAACAACCTTCGGAAACCCATCACGAATTATAACCGATAAAGGAAGTGCATTTCGATCTAAGGAATTAAAAGAATAATGCCATGCGGAAAACATCGAGCATGTTCCAATTACGACAGGAGTGCCAAGAGGAAATGGGCAAATCGAACGTTTGCACAGGACTCTAATACCCGTCTTGTCCAAATTATCCATTGAAGATCCCACTAAGTGGTACAAGAATGTCAGTACTGTACAAAGAATATTGAACAGCACGACGACAAGGAGTACAAAGTTAACACCTTTTCAACTACTAACAGGAGTTAAGAAAAAACAAAGAGGATCTGATCGTCAAAAGTCTTTTAGAAGAGGAGTACAGAAAAAGGTTCATGGAAGACAGGGAAGAACTAAAAGACGATGCTAAACAACAAATCGAGAAAATTCAGGAAGAGAATAAAACACATATGATAAAAAGCGCAGATAAAAAGCGCAGATAAAAAGCGCAAGAGAGCACATAAGTATCATATAGGGGATCTAGTTGCCATCCAACGTACCCAATTTGGATCAGGTCTCAAACTAAGAATTAAATACTTTGGTCCCTATAAGGTGACAAAAGTTAAGGCAAATGATAGATACGAAGTTCAAAAACTTGGTCAGCATGAAGGACCAAATATAACGTCAACATATATGCAAACGCAACATATATACCAAATATAACGTCCATATAACGCAGACATGATGAAAAAATGGACAATGTCAAACTAAAAAAAAACTGTTTTTATTATATGTATATTGTATACCATATTTTAGAATCTCTCTGTCGCTTGTTTTTTTTTCTTTTTTCTTTTTTGTTTTTTTTCAGATACTTGGTGGATAGACTTGATGTGTCCCAGACTTGCAACTTCGAAGTCGAAGCTGTCGCAGGAAGGCAGAGTCTGTAGAAAAAATTAAAAGAGAGAGGGGAAAAGAAAAAAAAATTAATTACTCAGGTACAAGGGAAACAGATTGCATCATCCAGGAGACAGCCTGTCGTGCTGCGAGGATGAATCAGAACTTCTTTCTATTTTATTGTTCTTGACTTTTCTACGTGAAAAAGAACTATCTCTGTGAACAGTTAGTTACGCTTTGGATATGTAATCACTAACATAGCCTGCCTGTGTGGATTTAGTATTTTACGTATTAATTCGAAATGAATCCTAAGTGGATATCCAATAGTTTTTTTTTTTTTTTTTTTGGACCTATGTGGTCAAATATTGTAAATACTATGTAAATAATAATCTTTTTATTAAACTTTAATTAATGTAATAATAACTTCTCAGTGCTCTTTCTAGCCTCTCACTACATATATATATATATGTATATATATAATGTACAATAAACATTAATAATAATTAATTAATTAAATACGATAAGTGTTAAATATAATTTCAGTGGCGAATATCTCCTACATCTTCTCCTTGCTGCAGATGTTCATGTTTTAAAATTTTCTAACTCTGCACCCCCTCAAAAGGTGTTTAACTGTTAAAATAAATTTCCCCCTCCCCTACAAATCAAATTTATAGCCTTAAAACTACCGAAAATTGATTAAAATAGGGGGGCGTCCCTAAAAAACAGTAGGCGATAGGGCAAAATGGGCGCCATATTCGGATTCATGAGGATATTTTAGATAAGAATTTGAAAAAATGGTGTTGGACCGATTTTCATGCAGAGAAGTGTTATTAGTGCTATTTTTACAAATACGCAACATTCTATATTGAATCCGAATAATCGGTTCAAGTCTTTCCGGAAATATTTACAGAGAAAAAAAAAAAAAAAAAAAAAAAAAAAAAACATAAATGATACAAACAAATAGAGGGAGGAACAGAAATCATAAACATACTTTAGTTACGTTGGAATGTGTCAAAAAGCTTAACACATTTGAAAATGTACATTGCTCAATGTACACTTATAAACTAAAATATATCTGAATATTTTGTATGGCCCTTTAAACCATTTCTTAAGGCTAATTAATTATAGTATAATATTCTGTAGAAATCATGCTTTTGTCAATCTAAACAATTAATTTAATTTTTTTTCAATGTTTTATGCTGTATAAAATTGTTAAGATATGCTTTAAAGAAATACTTCTTATGAATCGTAATGTATCCGTATTCTTTAACTTGACTTTGTACACAAGCCAATAGCATTTAGTATATCATTTTCAATACAAAACATACCATAGTGATCCTGAGTAACATAAATAAGTTTCAAAGCATTCTAAAAATATTTTCGGAGAATAGAGCAGCGCCAGAAGACGGACAAGCAGATGAACCGAAGTCATTAACACTTTTCAGCTTTATTAGAATACTAGAAAAGTCCCGGTTCGGGAGCGAATCGAATTCTGGATGCGGGAAATTTTTTTAAATCAAACTCGAAATGTACAAAACTCGGCCAGATGCTACTTGTGTGCCAATAGATCGAAGTTTGTTATTGAAATCACTTTTAAATTTATGAAATCAATGAAAGTAGTAAATCAACGAAGGCTTTGCCCATTTCGCTGACTATATTTAAAGGAAATTTTTTTCTATTTTGCTTTATAAACAATAAAATGAAATAAAATAATTAAATAAATAAATAAATCATGAAATTGCTCTAAAGTCCGTTTTGGTTCCCCGCTGCCTTCAGCAGAGACCCACTCATTCGCAGATTCTCAGGTGCCTGTGTCTATTCTCTGTGACAACAGCTTACCAGTAGGCTTCCATTTGAGTGCTTATCAGATAACACTTTCGAAACGGACAGTATCAAAAATATTGAAGTAGCCATTTTATATTTGAATCCCACTTACATATATGAAAAACACTATACGTGGTGTACATAATATTTTCTTTCACGTTATTTTCTATATTTATTTGATTTATTCGATCAACCATAAAATGACAACAATTTCGCGCCAAATGTAATATTACAATGTGCTATGATCGGTTACGTCTATCGCATGAGACAATTTTTGGGGTTATAATAGTATTTGAGTTAGTTAATAGTAGTTGGTACATAGAAAAATAAATAATGAAATAATGAAATATGTAAACCTGATCATGGTACAGCCTTAATATAGTTCCCCTTGGCGACTTTTGAAATTTTATCGCCACTTTAGACAAAAATACATACTTTATGTGATTATTTTTTCTGTTTCTTTCTTTTCTTTTCTTTTCCTTACCTGTTCTTTCTTTTCTGTTTTTCAATATTTTATAATTTATTTATATTTTCGATACACTACTTGCTTCATATTTTTATTTTTTTCATATGCATGAGCAAATTTAGCATTTTATAATTTTTATTTTTCGAGTGAAAGCATATTTCATTTTATACTGAAATAATCTGGTGTGTCACTCACACGACTTTCTCTTACCCTGAAATTTAATGATATGAATACAGGTTGGAGATTAAAGGATAAGATAACGAGTTCTATCATGTAAACCTATGTTAAAAACCACGGATTAAGAGTTTAGGATGTATTACGAATGCTATGGAAAAGTTGTAATTTTCATCTTACAGATAGAGGGCGAACAGATCTTGACAATCTACCAATCAGCGCGTTTGTTTAAATTTGTATCGGTTCATAGGTCGTTCTCGGAAATCGGATGATGACAGAAGCCGAAGGGGCGGGCTTTCACTTTCTCCCGATAAGTTTGAAAGATACTACACCAGGCGGCGATCGAATCGTTTTCCTCCGTTCGGCTGAATTAATGTGGAATAGAAAGCTCCGGTTTCCGCGCTGGTTGCCCTATCTCATTTTTCATCCTATAGATAATCTTAATCCGTGGTTAAAACAATTCAAATTAGGCTTCGGAAGAGTTTTATATGATAATTAGTTCTGTGTGAGGGGGGGATAGCACCCCCTCTACCCCACGTTCCTACTGCACCTACCTTTAAATAGAATTTAAATCTGTTATTAAAATTAAAAGTTAACTTAAAATTATTCAGACAATTTTCGCACGAAACATTTCTTGGAATTAATTAGTCTTGACCAAACATTTTCAGCAACAAATTTACATTAATTTGAAAATACAACTTTTGGATCTCCTGAAATTATTCGTGTTTAAAGTTACTCTAAGACACACAGGCAAAGATCAAACATTAAAAAACTTGACTTCAGTAATCAGGAAGCCTCAAAACGTGTAAATATGCCAAAAACTAGCGATGAATATTTAGCTTAAAAACGTACATTACTTATGACATGTCTATGAGAAATTCATTTCAATTCCTGAGCAGCTTTCTTGGACATGGTAAAATATTATGGTAAAGCACTTTCCCTAACATTAAAAAAGAATGTTATCGTTAAAATATTTGCAGTCTTGTATATCTTTTGAAGATTATGTACTACAAACCACATGGTGCCCCTAAACATAATCCTATAGTAATAATACATGGCGCAACCTGAAATACACTTCCACCAATTTTCAACTATTGTCGCACTATAATATAGTTCTTTTGTGTAGGCCTGTAAACGAACAGTGAATGATATCCCTTCCATGTTCTGCCTGAGACATGTTTTTACACATATAAAAAATATATATTAATTTCATTTGGTTTAGTGAAGTCTACAGACGTCAAACTCTACTTACCTGCAATTTCCTCCATAGACGTAATGTATATGAATTCTCTTTGGTGTCCCTGTACCATTGCGCTAAAATGAGTGTAACAAGACAGCTGAGTCGGCAGTCAGATGATTTACACCTTGATAAATGCATGAGGGGCAAAAAATAAAATAGTGCGTCTTACTATGCTTTTGAAAGTACTAATTCTCGTTATGGTAAATCATTAAATTATAAAATTATTTCATTTCAAAGAAATTTGATAAAATTACACAGTAAACAAAGGAGGCAATACAAAATATCGTTTGTTTTGCTCCGTATGTGTATTCATACACGCTGACCGCGCCAGATAATTTTAGAGAATAGGTACTCAGCTCTCCTGTTGAAAACTGGAGCTCAGTGCCCTATACACGAACCATTTGCTTCATCTCAACGAAGAGCTTAGTGTAGCATCCCTATTATATGATACTCATTTGGATTACCAAGTTTGTATTTTCTGCTATTATTTGTTCTTGAGGTATACTGATGACAGACACACAGACAGACACACACCAAAACCAACAGCTAAAAACATGATTTTCGGTTTCAGGAAACCTCAAAACGTGGAAATATAACAAAAACTTCTTTCGAAATTTTGACCCAAAAACTACTTTCTCTACCTTATGGGTAAAAGAAAGTATATTAAAAAAAAAAAAAAAAAAAAAAAAAACCCTTACTTTTTTTTTTTTTTTTTTTTTTTTTTTTGCGACAAAAATTTTATTGTCCAATTTTTAAGCTATTACCAGGCTGTTATTTTCATATTTTAATTAGTTTTAAAAAATCTAATCAAAATTTCGTTACAAATAAGGTATCAAATAAAAGAGGCGATTTTTCTGAATCCGTCGGATTAAACAGGTTATCGATCGGACAATTAGGTTTTTTAAAATTAACTAAGTATAAATATTTGGTGGCAGCTTGCATCCACACACCATAGACCTATTATTATAAGTGTGGACGGAGCATTCCCTTATTAAAGGAATATAAGTAAAGTGCCAAAGATGAAACACGTGACTGCTGAAAAAAGGATATCTTTTCTGGCATTTATCGCGTTTTTGGCGATTTTTTGTTCTGAATATAAATATTATTATTATTATTACTAGTATATAACCCCGTCAAAAATGACGGAATGTGAACGTTAAATCTTGAAAACAATGTTTAGATCATGAAGATTACCACGTGATCATTTAAATGTATTTTCAGTTTTTGTTTATAAATCAAATGTGTTTCGATATTTTATAATTTTCGTTCTGAAATTAAAAAAAATTCTACCCGATCAATAAATATGAATGACAATAAAAAAACTGCTGGTTGACAAAAAATATAGGCCCGACAACACAACAGCAACAACACATCCCAGTGTTCCGTTAAGTGCTCTATTTAAAGTCCTCATAATAAGAATAATCTAGTGTGTCACTCACACGACTTTCTGTTACCCTGAAATTTAATGCTATAAGTACAGGTTGGAGATTAAGAGGTAAGATAAAGAGTACTGTTATTTAAACCTATGTTAAACAATTCAAATTAGGCTTCGGAAGAGTTTTATATGATAATTAGTTCTGGCCCCCCTCAACACCCCGTTTCATTAATGCACCTACATTTATATAGAATTTAATTCGGTTATTAAAAAATAATTCAGTTAAAAAAAATAATTTATTAAAATTATTATTTAAAAAAGTTATCTTGTATGATAATACAGACGATTTTTATATTAGAGAAATAGTATAACACTAAATATCCAAAAAAATGTTGATTTTATTCTCAATATTAAAGTAAAAAAAAAAAAAAAAAAAATGAAAGAAATCAATAATTTATTTTAAATTATCGTAGATCGATGGTTCAACCATTCGTTTTAAAGGTATTGGAGAGCTCTTTTGAAAGATACCCATCATGAAAATTTACTCCACTCGAGGATCTACCCCAGGGGGGGAGGCGAGGCTCCTACATACACAATTTTTTTTTTCCCAGTTGACTATCTCTATTACAAAAAATATGTATTCGTTTCATTTGGTTTAGTGCAGTCTATAGATGTTAAACTTCACTTACCTGCAATTTCCCCCATAGACGTAATGTATTTGAATACTTTTGAATGTCCCTATACACGAACCATTTGCTTCATCTTAACGAAAAGCTTACTGTAGCATCCCTATATGATACACATTTAGAATACCGAGTTTGGAATTTCTGATACTATTTGTTCTTAAGATATGCTGATAACAGACACACAGACAGCAAGACAGACACAGAGACCATTCGCTAAAAACGTGATTTTCGTATTCAGGGGACCTCAGAACATGGAAGTATAACAAAAACTCACGTTCGAAAATTTGACCCTAAAACAATACTTTCTCGAATCTATGGGTAAGAGGAAGTAAATAACGATTCACTTCATTTTACCAAAATACTTTTTTGAAGACTATCGAAGATCCTGTTTCCAAATACGTAAGCGAAGTGTGACGTCACTGACCATCTGTGGATGCAAGAAAAAGATTTCCTATGTTAATCGTCCATTGTATTTTTTGTAAAAAATTATTAAAAATCGAGGAAAATTATTTCCCGGTTTTAATACCCGTATTTGGGTATAGATATGCTATCGTATCCTTGCGTTAGATTGAGTTATTTTGCTGTCAAATTGACAAAATTTTAAATTTCAAAACTGTGTCATCTTTGGCGTTTTTTGTATTTGGCGTTTAAAAACATACTACGAAAATATACATGCCAGATGTTTATTTTCGTAATATGTATTGTACGATATATTGTTTCATATAATTCATCGCTCTCTTAATATAAGTTGTTAAAATAACCATGATTTTTGAAATGAATGAAATATGTTCGCCAAATAATTTGGCGATATATTTTTTCCGCCAAGGATGACAGATATATTAAATCTATTCCGCTGCAACATATGAGTATCTTATATCAGACACTTTATTTAGACATTTGAAAACAAATTTGACTTCAAATTATGATAGAATATTTATTATTTTCCTTTTAATTAGTATATTAGTTGGATATTTATTGTGTAAATATCATCCTTTGAAATGAAATGTTTAAGTTTTCAATCGAATATGGAAGTTTGCTATTTTATTTTTCTAAAGTTTTGAAATTTAAAATTTAAATTTTTTCAATTTTACAGCAAAAACAACTTAATCTAACGAATGTACACGATAACTAATACATATCTATACCGAAATATGGAAATTAAAATCGGGAAATAATTTTCCTCAATTTTTAATAATTTTTTACAAAAAATCCAATGGGCGATTAACATAGGAAATCTTTTACTTGCATCCACTGACTCCCAGTGACGTCATCACTTTGCTTGCGTATTTTCTAACTAACTATCCAATAATTACAGACATTCCATGCTAACCCAAATTCACCTCTACTCTATACTCCCAACCAACTATCTCACCCACAACATCACCAAAATATCCTGGATCCAGCTCGGGACTTTCTCATTCTCAACCGAACATTTTATCTTGACTCGACATTATCACCTTAGACTACCCTACTTTCAATACTCATTTCAACTGGTGACCTTTACTTGCCCAACCAAACATTCTATCCCAACTATAACTTTACACTAATTTCAAAACTATAATCAACTGGCGACATTTACGTACTGAACTCGACGCCAATCATACCTTACAATGTAAACAAATAATGAAGCTTGATAAAAATATTTAAAGACTTTAATATGTTTTTACAAATATTTTAAGATTTTTAAGGCTTTAATATGTTTTAGAAATATTTTAAGCGTTTTTTTTTTTAATGAGACAGTCAAAGAGTCGTACATTCGCAATTAAAGAGTTGTCCATTTGGAATTTGTATTTTCTGAATGGCAACAGTTTTGGTTTGTTTTTATTTGGCATCGCGTTGTTTATAATCATGAAGTTACATAATTCTATTTATAGGTTCATGTTTATAATAGCCAGTGATCCGTTATATTTAATTAAACATTTAAACATTACAATTGAATAGTTTTTAGAGGTTTTAGAAGGAATAAATAACAATATGTGCAATACAAAACATGTATGAAAATAATATGTATGTTTTCGTAAGTTGAATTGAACAAACCGGAAAAAAAAAAAAAAAAAAAAAAAAAAAAAAAAAAAATGGCTGCCAAAAGTCTCTGTTTTGAAGCGGTGTAAACCGGAATCGTGAATGACAGATGAGGGTCATTATATATATTAATTATTATGTATTATTAAAAGATACAGCAAGCTAAACTTGTGTAAAACACTACAGCTGCTGTTTTTTTTTTTTTTTTAACCTTGTTATTAACACTTTCCATCAAAGTTCAAGAATGTTTATAATTTCGGTTTGTCTATACTCGCTTTAACTGACATAAATAATCATGGACATTTTTGAAATCATATAAGGTGCAATATATTTAAACTAATTCAATTTAAAGAATTGAGTATAGCAATTATAAACAATTTATAAAAAATAACACTGGTCTACAGTCATTCGGTAACAACGGTCAAATTATTATTTTTATAATTAATTCCAATTTTTATTTAAATATCTGCAAGTAAAAATATCCCACCACGTTACATTTTTCTGTTAGAGTATCAGAAAATGGCAATTTTCCTGATTTTTTACCAGTATCACAGTATCACAGGTGGTAACCTTCCTGCTGGTAACACAGAGTCCTGGCAACCATGTTTGTTCCATTTTTTTGTTAAAGTATCAGAAAATGGCAAATTTCATTATTTATTTTTTTTTTTTTTTATGATTTTTACAATACAGTCGACAGCAAAAGTATCCGAGCACTTAGACAATAATTCCTAAATCAAAAAAGTACATTTAATATTATTTTGTTAAATAAGTCCTTGTCGAATCAGGCTCTTAGACTGACTAAGAACATGACTCCACAAGGATTTATTTTTTAGACAGGGATTATTGCTAGTGCTTAGATACTTTTGCTGCCGACTGTATCACACATGGTAATCTTTCATGCTATCAAACCTACCTCCTGGCCATCCTCTCTGCTGGCAACTCCTGTTTGGCAACCCTGTATTTGTACCTTATCTGATTTTTTTTTTTTTTTTCTGGTATTCTAATTAACAGATATTCTTTGTTAAGTATGACTGTTTTTTTTTATTGTTAAAGTTCCAAGTTCAAAATGACAGGTTTTCAGTGTAGAACTTGTAAAACCGTACCCGATAAGATTTTCTGTATTTATGAACTATACATATTAAAATCACAAGGTAGACATTTAACACAAGACGTAAAAAAACCTATTTTTTTGTATTTTGGTTTCAAAATAGCAAATAATAACAATTCAATCATTTAGTGTATTTTCCATGTTTTTATATTCTACTTAGTCTACAATATGTATATTATCTCCATATTAACAGTATTCCATGCTAAATTAATAATATTCATAGTAATAATGCATTTCTTATATAGACGTTTGTACATTGCTTCCAATACAGGTTACATAATCATAACAAAAAAACTGTACGTGTTACAGATTTTTCACTGTTAATTTTTTTATTCTTCTCTACAAAATTAGTTGAAAATAGTTAATTTCATTTCTGTCACCCTAATATATATATATATATATATATATATATATTGTCGACTAGTGTAATTACTTAAAAAGAACGAAATAATATAATATTAAAAAGAATCTTACCTGTGAAATAAAATCCTTATTTTACATAACTTCTAGGGCTTTTAAAGTAGGGGAGACTGGGGAGGGTTGACCCATTTTTTACAAAAACATTTTTAGAGAAAAAAATTTTACATCCAGAAAAAAACTTTGTACACCATTTCATACCTGATATATTCTATTGTCAAAACATACATAAAAATTTTTCCTACTTTGCAACAGAAAAGAGAAATAATGAATGTTATTGAAGCATAATTTTTGGGTCAAGGCTCCCCACATATGGGAGGTTTGACCCACACAATGGGAGGGTTGACCCACCAATATTCACATACTATAATATTTATGAACAAAGTTAAGCTAGTCCTAAAATTTAAGAAAATTTGGCAATGAAATTAATGTGATAACAATAAAAGTTATAGTTGATGAAGTAGCAATATTTCTAAAGCTTAATTTGAAAAAATTATATAAAAGAACATGTTCACACTACTAAAACAACTCTTAAATTAAATATAGTCATTGCTATTAACCTTTGTTGAAAAAAGCTAGAAATGCTAAATAATAACGAATATTTAGCAGCACTTATACTCAGAAAGGTCAAAGTAAAAATAAATTCATAATGCAACTCTTGCAGTTCCTCCAGCTGATATTGGATTTGGTAACTTTATCATTTCATCCATTGAAACAACAGATACATCTTCCGCTTCTGGATAAATAAAGTAATTTGTTTCGGCAGCGCGGTGTAAAAATGTAGCAAGAAACTCTCTCTCTCCACTTTGGTTATTCTTCCTACGAAATGAGATGCATTAGGCCTACCAGTTTTAGAACTCACAAATTTTGCCAGCACAAAATCTCCTTCTGACATTGACTTTGATATCACAAACTCATCTTCACTGCTGTCTGACACATGGGGGGATTTCTTCATCCTCATCACTCGGGGTTTCAACCAGATAAAAAAAATTCTGTTTAGAAAATCTTTTGGTTTTAGTAGCTTTAACAGGTCTTTTCTTGTATGCTCTCAATGCATGCTCATTTTCTATTTGTTCTTTAACTGTATCTGTTCTGTATCTATCAATAGTCGAGACTTTGCTTGTTTTTTTTTTTTATAATTATGTTTTCATGTTTCAGCTTTCGGGAAAGGTCCAATCTATTCAGGGGTCAAAAATGCAGATTTTAAAATTTCTGGCTGACAGGTGATCCTAGCAGAAGAAGTGACTTGTGAACTACTACTATGAGGAATATAATCTTCAGGAATGAGAGAAAAATTACTTTCAGATTGACAGGTACAGGAAGTAGTAATTTGCGAAGAACTTGGCCAATTCTGTTGGCATGCAAGGCTGTGAATATCATGTTGACCAATTTGTGTTGTCTGAGAATCGGTTGGCTCAGGTCGATTTGTCATACTGCAGGCCATAAAATCTGCCTCTGTGAAAATCCCTGAATCAAAAGGAAATATTTCCGTAACAGCTAATTCTTTTTTAATGTTTATGGGGGTGATAGCTTGTGGATACAATTTTCCGATGAGTTCAGGAATATCATAAAGTAAATATGACAACCATCCATCAACTAGAATGGCCAACAGCTTGTGTTCCAACTGGTGCACCTTTGGTCATAATATCTTTCACTCGTTGGCGAGGAAGACCAAAAATGGTGGGATTGATGTTCCAATAGCATTAATTGCACAGCAAATAGTTACCAGAGTCCCCTTGCTCCTGAAGTTACTTTGCCTACTTGTTTTTCTCCTTTACGAGCAATAATTTTTTTCGGGTTGTGAACTGTTGCTACACCAGATTCATCAACATTATAAATGTTGTTTGGAGTAAAATTTTCCTTTGTTAGAACAGCCTTTTAGTTATTAAAAAATTCTCTTACAGTAGTAGGATTAAATCCTGTTGCAGAATATAGGTACAGTACTAAACATATTATTCAGCAAGAATTTAAAATATCATTGTTATGGTATTATATTTTGGTAAAACTACATACTAAAACCAAAAGTAAGTTTTCTTATTTTCTTTTTATGTTTTAAAAAACATTGTAGGGGATGATTTTGGGTAAAAGAATGGTGCAGGATAAAAACAAAAATCATTTTTTAAAATTTTTTATACAATTAAATAATAGATGAACTAATATTTTCAGTCCACAATAACAAAGAAATATATAAGGGAGGCTTGACCCATGGGTCAAACCTCCCTTATATCATGTGGGTCAAGTCTCCCTTAGTAGCCATTTGCAATTTCATAAAAAAAATCAGGGAATTAAACAGTTATTTATCAAAACTAATTATAGCACATATTAGCTTGAGGTATATGCTTTAATCATATAAATCTGAATTCTGATATTTCATTAAGAGCATTTGCACAATGCCTTACAAATTTAATCAAAATTACTCACTTTTTGATGAGAAAAACACAAATATCAAGCTTGTTCAAATATTAAGCATGGGGTAACTTTCAAACAAACATGGCTGTTACTTTGCATCAGTAGGATGTGTTGCCATATGTTGGAAGTTTTTGAAAGCTAAAAATAGCAGAGTAAATAAAGGTGGGTCTTTCTTGCTGTAAAATTCTTTTTAAATTCAAAACGATCTAACTTTTAAAGTGAAATAAAAATTAAAAAAAAAACTTAAAAAAAAAAAAAAAGGAAAAGGAAAAATGTCGTCTGCTGAAGAAAAAGCAGAGTTTAGAGCACGGCGAGAAAATTTCAATAATGGCCAGTTTGGTTTCATGTAGTCCAAAAGTCACAGTCACGTGACGACTTTTTTATGAATTATTTTTGCCTTTGAAAAAGGTTGCCATTGTCCCGTCCACTTTTATAATAAGTCTATATGCTACACACAGACAAACAGAGTCCAATGAAATCTCTTAGCCGTTTATATATACAGATGCCAAACGCGATTCATCCGTCACAAAAACATACTATTTACACAAAACAAGAAAGAAGAAAATCTAAAATTGAGGCATATTAAAAATTTTATGGTTGTTTTTTTACTCCATTTACATATTTTCATTTTTAATTCCTTATACAAAGTATAAGGAAGTATAGTAATCCCGATTTGCGAAATGGATTTTGTATTTCACATTGCTCGAAAACGAATGATCGCTGAATGTTGCCAATTTATACGTGTGACTGTCATGCTGTATAGTTGTACACCTGCAAGTGTCGTCTGAACACGAGCTCTCGTTTTAGAGATATAAGCGATTTTACACGATTTTTCGTGACGTCTGTATGTGTGTGTGTGTGTCTGTGTGTCTGTGTGTGTGTATGTCGCATAACTCAAAAACGGTTGGACGTAGAAAGTTGCGAATTGGTACATAGGTTTGTTATAACATCTAGTTGTGCACCTCCCTTTTTGGACTTTGTATGATTTTCCGTTTTGGAGATATTTAGGAAAATTAGGTTCATAATGACAAAAATACATAGGTTTTGGCCATAATGTATCAAAAAACGGTAATAACTCAAAAACGGTTGAACGTAGAAAGTTGCGAATTGGTACATAGGTTTGTTATAACATATAGTTCTGCACCTCCCTTTTTGGACTTTGTATGATTTTCCATTTTGGAGATATTTAGGAAAATTAGGTTCATAATGACCAAATATACATTGGTTTTGGCCATAATGTATCAAAAAACGGTAATAACTCAAAAACGGTTTGGACAAATCTTGCAATTTAACTGACTTCCCGACTAGCTAGACATTTGAAACTTTCAGAAAAGCCCAGAACACGTTGACAATGCGTTTTTTTAATATTTTTGGCCAACTGTTTCCGATTCCTGCTGCCTTCGGCAGCGTTACCAGTACAAATCTTGCAATCGATTTTTAACTAACTTCCCGACTAGCTAGACATTTAAAACTTCTAGAAAAGCTCAGAACACGGTGACAATGCATTTTTTAAATATTTTTAGCCAATTGCTTCGTGTCACTGCTGCCTTCAGCAGCGTTTATATGATTCAACAGAAAAATTATATAACTAACTTCCCGACTAGTTAGAGATATTAAACTTCCAGAATAGTTCAGAAACACGGTGAAAATGCATTTTTTAACACTTTTATCCAATTGTTTCGGATCCGAAGTCCCCCCCCAAGGCCCAACTTTAACATGTCCCCCCAACTTTGACATGAGTCCCCCCCAAGATACAACGTTGACATGAGTCCCCCCAAGGCACAACTTTGACATGAGTCCCCACCAAAGCGCAACTTTGACATGAGTCCCTTCCCCAAGGCACAACTTTGACATGAGTCCCCCCCCAAAGCACATGAGTCCCGCTCAAGGTACAACTTTGACATGAGTCCCCCCAAGGCACAACTTTGACATGAGTCCCCCCCAAGGCGCAACTTTGAAATGAGTCCCCTCAAGGCCCAACTTTGACATGAGTTCCCCAAGGCCCAACTTTGACATGAGTCACCCCTCAAGGTACAACTTTGACATGAGTCCCCCAAGGCACAACTTTGACATGAGTCCCCCCAAGGCACAACTTTTACATGAGTCCCCCCATGGCACAACTTTTACATGAGTCCCCCCCCCCCCAAGGCACAACTTTAAAATGAGTCCCCTCAAGGCACAATTTTATTTTTTATTTATTTTTACTTCCTTATACAAAGTATAAGGAAGTATAGTAATCCCGATTTGCGAAATGGATTTTTTATTTCACATTGCTCGAAAACGAATGATCGCTGAATGTTGCCAATTTATACGTGTGACAGTCATGATGTCTAGTTGCACACCTGCAAGTTTCGTCTTAACACGAGCTCTCGTTTTAGAGATATAAGCGACTTTACACGATTTTTCGTGACGTCTGTATGTATGTGTGTCTGTGGGTTGGGTGTGTGGGTGTAGGTCGCATAACTCAAAAACGGTTGGACGTAGAAAGTTGCGAATTGGTACATAGGTTTGTTACAACATCTAGTTGTGCACCTCCCTTTTTGGACTTTATATGATTTTCCGTTTTGGAGATATTTAGGAAAATAAGGTTCATAATGGGCAAAATGTATCAAAAAACGGTAATAGCTCAAAAACGGTTTGGACAAATCTTGCAATTTAACTGACTTCTCGACTAGCTAGACATTTGAAATTTACAGAAAAGTTCGGAACACTTTGACATGAGTCCCCCCCCAAGGCACAACTTTGACATGAGTCCCCCCCCCCAAGGCACAACTTTGACATGAGTCCCCCTCAAGGCACAACTTTGATATGAGTCCCCCCCAAGGCACAACTTTGACATGAGTCCCCTCCCCAAGGCACGACTTTGATATGAGTCCCCCCCCAAGGCACAACTTTGACATGAGTCCCCTTCCCAAGGCACGACTTTGACATGAGTCCCCCCCAAGGTAGAACTTTGACATGAGTCCCCCCAAGGCACAACTTTGACATGAGTCCCCTCCCCAAGGTACAACTTTGACATGAGTCCCTCCCAAGGCACACGAGTCCCCCTCAAGACACAACTTTGACATGAGTCCCCCCCAAGGTACAACTTTGACATGAGTCCCCCCCAAGGCACAACTTTGACATGAGTCCCCCAAGGCACAACTTTGACATGAGTCCCCCCAAGGCACAACTTTGACATGAGTCCCCCCAATGCACAACTTTGACATGAGTCCCCCCCCTAAGACACAACTTTGACATGAGTCCCCCCCCAAGGCACAACTTTGACATGAGTCCCCTCCCCATGGCACGACTTTGACATGAGTCCCCCCCAAAGTACAACTTTGACATGAGTCCCCCCGAGGCACAGCTTTGACATGAGTCCCCCCAAGGCACAACTTTGACATGAGTCCCCCCCAAGGCACATGAGTCCCCCCCAAGGTACAACTTTGGCATGAGTCCCCCCCCAAGGTACAACTTTGACATGAGTCCCCCCAAGGCACAACTTTGACATGAGTCCCCCCCAAGGCACAACTTTGACATGAGTCCCCCCCAAGGCACAACTTTGACATGAGTCCCCTCAAGGCACAATTTTATTTATTATTTTTTTTTACGTATGCATGCATTTTTTTTAAATATTTTTAGCCAAATGTTTCGGCTCCAGTGACAATGTTTTTTAGCATTATGTATATTTCTAAAAGTGTATAAGGAAGTCATGTGGTGCCCACATCAGATTTTTTAATAAGCATGAGCAAGTTTAATATTTTATAACTTTTTTATTTTTCGCGTGAAAGCATATTTAATTTTATGCTGAAAATAATAATAATAATAATAATAATAATAATAATAATAATAACTCTTTTTTTTTTTTTTTTTTTTTTTTTGGCAACAATGAAAAATTTAAATGTCCAATTTTAAAGCTATTACCAGTTTTTTTTTTCATATTTTAATTAATTTAAAAAAATCTAATAAATATTTCGTTATAAATAATGTACCAAATGAAAGGGGCGATTTTTCTGAATCCGTTCGATTAATTAGTTTATCGATCGGACAAGTAGATTTTTTAAAATTAACTAAAATATGAAAATTTGGTGGGAACTTGCGTCAACACACAGACAGAGTCCAAGGAAATCTCTTAGCCGTTTAAAAATATATAGATGTTTAAAATGTTGTGAATTATTTTTCTTTTAATTATGAGTTTAATTGCATGGTTATTAACTTTTTTATAAAATTATAACTTATCAAATATTTAATAAGATATATCTATATCTATAATTTATAATTAAAATATCAAATTGGATTATTGCAATAAAGTATCCTAATTCACAATGATGTAACTCTCATGTATTTGTTACAGATGTGCATACATAAATGCTTGTCTGATCAGTTATTAGAATGTTTTAATTGCTCTTGGCCTATTCTTCTCTATCCAACGCAAGCAAAATACTGTGCTGACGGTAAGATTTCATTTTTTCTTTTACTTTTTACATTAAAATTGCAAAATATCCAAAGTTAAAATAGAAGCTATCGAATCTTTTATTATATTTTCCATAAAATATCCGTTTTTGTCAAATGCATTAATGTTTGTTTAATTATGAATAGATTATATTATTATTCAAATGATATTTTTTATAATTAAATATTTTTTACACTACCTACCGACTGTACTTTACAGTACCATTAGTTTTAAAAGCAGATAAATTCGAATTTATGGGAGAAATGTCAAAGGTGTATTTGTAAGAATAGAATGTATGTATATACCTCACTTTAATTTCACTACAGTGTACTACAAGCTACGTGTATCTGTTTTTGTTAAAGATAGGATTTTATAGAGCGCTGTCACTGTTTTTGCTTGTTATTTTCCCCAACCTACATGTGTATTATAATTTAATTCCTATATTATCTCGGGAATCTACCATCAATTTTAGAAAAATATAAGGAACATAAAAATAAAATACTTGTTTACCCTTTTTTAAAGTCCTAATATTTTTTTTCACCTCTATGTATGGTCTGGGGGGGAAAAGCAACACCTGCTTTAATTTTGTTATTAATTGACACAGAGAAATCTAATAGATATTGTAGGAACTTAACTACAAATAACTAATTTTCGACGGACCATCTTCGTTGTTTTAATATTTTTTATTTGTACGATCACATACATCAAGTATTTACACTATTTACAACGAAGAAATAATAGGTAGCACATAAAATAATAATTGTGGGCGTCAATAAATTTAAAATTCTTTGCCCACGTCCATTGTACTTGGCTTCTCATAGCCTTCTGCCCGGTCATCCGCGACGGGGTGGCGCGCATGCGTCAACATCCCGCCCGGCCTTGCTATGTTGTCATGCAAGAACTTACAATATTTTTTTTTTTTGCAAAACTTCAAATTTACAATTTCACATAACATGAATAGATAAAATAATAACAAATAAATGAATGTAACATAATATCAATATTTCGCACAACACATAGAATTAGAAAAAAGATTAACTGATTATAATAAACAGAAATTTTCATAATTAACTAACAAATTTAGAGTAATCATGAAAAACGGCAGTTTTTTGAGTGACGCAAGCGGAGGGACAAACGGGACGCTGCGAACTCATAATATACGGCAAGTTTGACATCAAAGAGATTTGTAAAAGCCGACACTTAATATCTCAGCAAATATGCCATATTTTGTTCTGATCTTTTCAGAATAGTCTTTTATCTTCGGTCTTAATCTATCCTGAAAATTTTACATTTCTACACGCAGTATATTTTGAGATCTGAATTTCAATTTAAAGCCAAAAAGGGAAAAAGGTTGGTGTAATGGACTGAAATTCTGAAAAATATCTCTAAAACGGCTCGAAGGATTTTCATATAATTAATATATGTTGTTAATAGGATTTTTCTGAATCTAGTAACGTTTTCGTTTTTTTCAGGAAAACTCTTGTTTTTTATATAAATCGCTTTAAATATGGAACTATATTACTCCGCCAATTACATATGTTTCTTCGGGTGAAAACGCTGTTATCCGGTTCTTACTTGTGAGGTATGCGGGTTGGTTTGTTGACCGACTTGAATGCAGCCAACGAATTATTTAGAATTTTTTTTTAACGCAAAAGTACTTTATTACATGTTTAAAATATTTATTGTATGTATACTAAGTCAAATTCACTTAAATATATTTTCTCTTCTGTTATGAAAAAAATATTTTTGATTTCAAAATTTCATATTTAGTCAAAAAAATATTTAGATGATATTTTAAATAAGGAAGTATTTTGTAATTTTAGATATTCCATTTTATCATAATAATGATGAATTTACAATTTTTTAAAGCTAAAAAATTTTTAATCATTCCTGAACATCGATTTTATAATAACTCAATGATTTGCAATTCCTATTCATGTATCCTTACGCGCCGGGAATGCAAAAAAACAGCAAATAGAGTTTTGGCGCCATCTATCGTTTTTATTTCAAACATACTATTTCGTAAATACATGTATATATATTTTTTTCTTTTTAAAAATTAAAAATCTCTTTTGAAAATACAGTTAGAGTTTATTCATTTATTTATGTTTCAGACTTTAAAATAATACATATTTTAAATATTAACATAATCAAAATTTTTTTATTATTATTCAAAGCAATAATGACTACGGGATGAAACAGTGCTTACACTGTTTATTAGAAAAAGCAGTGTTTTTAATAAACAGTGTTTAAACAGTGTTTTAGTAAAATGCATTTTTCACGAATTTTATTAAAATTCATGAAAAATGTGTCAAATAGCAATTATTAAAAAACACGTCCAAATAAGTAAATAACATCTTTACTTTGAAACCCATAATAATTTATTTCAAAAAAATTATTCTTTCTTTTCTTTTTTTAATTAATTAATTTGTGCATGAAAAATTCTATTTCATAAATATATTTACAATTGCAATAAACAAAAAATCCTCCTTTAATTTTAAATAACTATTTCTACCTGTTTCTAAACATTTTCGGTAAAAAAAAAAAAAGTTAAATCTGTATGTATATGATTTTTAATATAAACTACTAGATGGCGCCACTACATTTAATTTATTTTTCTTAAAAAATAAATAAATAAATAAATAAAAAACTTTTAATTGCTTCGAAACATGTAGAAATAATTATTTAAAATTAAAGGAGGGTTTTTTGTTTATTGTAGTTGTACATATATTTATAAAATAGTATTTTTATGCAAAAATTTCATTTTTTTTTTAAGCTTTACTTATATTTTCCATAAAAATTTTCTCCAGGTGATTTTATCTTATTTTTAAAATTATAGAAATATAAAGCTTAATTTATATTTTGTCTATTTTTCCCCAAAACGTTTTATATGAAAATATATACGAAGTAATTTTTACCTGCACTTTTGATGAAAATTTAAATTGTGAATATTGGAGCAGTATACTTAGCCTCAAAAGGGGAAAGAAAATATATAAAATTCCATTTTTAACATTTACTTAATTTTTTCTTTAACTGTTTAATTTGTAATTCTCTAAAAAGAAACTTGCAAAATGTAAATTACGTAATTCTAACTTAAATTTGAAAATTTTCACTTATTTTTTTTTTTTTTTTTTTTTTTTTAAGAGTTTGAGAATCCCAGTCAATATTTTTTCCTAGTGCGAAGCTTCTCCATTTTGTTTCCAAGTGGCAGGCTACTTGAAAATTTGTCAATATGATAACGTTTGAAATACTGAATTAATTCACACTAAATTTGTAGTGTAGATTTATCTCAGAAATGTATTTGATATGTTCATTTGCCAACTTAATCCACGCCCACCAGCGGCCGAGCGGTTCTGCGCTCAAAGCTGGTAGATGGGAGGTGCCGGGTTCGATCCCAGGTCGCGCTCATCAACCTAGCCGTTCGGAGTTTTCCGTGGTTTCCTCCGAAAACTCGCGTAAATACGGGCTAGGACCCCTTAGAAAGACCCCCACGGAGGGCATTCCCCCCTCTAGGCCTAGGACACATCAGGAGTCAATCGGCCTTAAATCCTACAACCAACCAACCAACTTAATCCACCCTCTTGTTTCCCTGTGCCAGCACACTGAAAATTTCAAATTTACATTAGAAAGGTTTTATGAACCGATTTGCTTAAAACTCCATGTACACATAGCCTTCATTTATAAATCCACTAAGTCCATTAATAAATTGTAGCTGCCATTTTGAAAAAAATAGTGGCAACTTCATAAGAAAAGATAAATTAGTTTACCCTTCCTAGGAGCGAGAAGGACTTGTTTTAATTTTTTTTATCAATAACCACTAAAAAGTAATGATATCAGTACAAAAAACCCTTAACGGCTTAAAAGTTTGTGACGCCGCTACTTTATGACTATACGAATTTGAAATATGAGTCTTAAAAATAATGATATTAAATTTTAAGTGACGCTTTGCAATTAGTTAAAATATACATAGATTTTCTTATTTGATCATTCACTTTTATATTTTATTTATATTTATAATGCAAACGTAATATTTTTAACTTGAAGATCAGACAGATATATAAAATATACTCACTGATGCTTTTTCATTCGCACTTCAAATTCAAAATAACAGTTTTAAAAGGAATGATATAAAAATTCCAGTGGCGCCTCGGTGTTATTTTAAAAGATTTGTTTTTAGATTCCAATAAAATTACTTTGTTTTGTCTAATAAAGTATATTTACACATTTAAACAGTGCTTTTAATTTTCAAATATACTGTCAAATAATTATACTTTCACTGAGTTAGCATTATAAATTAAAATTATTTATTTCAATAAATTGATTTATCTTTTGCGTCACGCTATCCAAAACAGCAAGTAAAATTTGTGTAAATGTTTCATTTATGTCACACTACCTCTTTGAGCAAATTTTCACTTAGTTGGACACTATGATACTATGTTTTGGATAGCGTGATGCAAAAGATAAATCTATTTATTGAAATAAATAATTTTAATTTATAATGCTAACTCAGTGAAAGTATAATTATTTGACAGTATATTTGAAAATTAAAAGCACTGTTTAAATGTGTAAATATACTTTATTAGACAAAACAAAGTAATTTTATTGGAATCTAAAAACAAATCTTTTAAAATAACACCGAGGCGCCACTGGAATTTTTATATCATTCCTTTTAAAACTGTTATTTTGAATTTGAAGTGCGAATGAAAAAGCATCAGTGAGTATATTTTATATATCTGTCTGATCTTCAAGTTAAAAATATTACGTTTGCATTATAAATATAAATAAAATATAAAAGTGAATGATCAAATAAGAAAATCTATGTATATTTTAACTAATTGCAAAGCGTCACTTAAAATTTAATATCATTATTTTTAAGACTCATATTTCAAATTCGTATAGTCATAAAGTAGCGGCGTCACAAACTTTTAAGCCGTTAAGGGTTTTTTGTACTGATATATATAATACAGTAAATTAATATAATAAATGTTCATATTCATTTTTACTCCTCGATAGGCAGCACACACAATCTGGAGATGGATCTTTTGTAAATCCCTTTGGTAGTTTTTATATCTACCAATCTAACTTTATTATCCTGACCAGGATATAGCTTTATTACACGCCCTAAAACCCACTTGCATGGTGGAAGATTTTCTTCCCTGACTAAAACCATGTCTCCGATTTTTAAATTTTCTTTATCAATTATCCATTTTCTGCGCTGTTGTAAGTTATTTAAGTAAGAAAGACTCCATCTTTTCCAGATTGCCTGAACTGACTTCGTAATATTTTGCCAAGCACTTAGGCGATTTTTCTCAATATTGATTAAAGAGGGTTCAACAACAGCCGTTATTGGCCTTCCAATAAGAAAATGGGCTGGAGTTAAAACCTCTAAATCTTCAATACTTGAAGTTAGCGGAGTCAGTGGTCTCGAGTTCAAGATCGCTTCCACTTGAGTAACAAGTGTAAGCATTTCTTCAAATGTAAATTTTGAATTACCCGCTATGCGTTTAAAATGGTATTTAAACGCTTTGATATTTGCTTCCCATAGACCACCCCAATTTGGACTCCTTGGAGGAATAAAAACCCATTCTATTTTTTCCTCTGCAAAAAATTTGAATAAGGATTCTTCCTTATCTCTTACCAGTTTATACAAGGCATTTAGTTCCCTGTTGGCGCCTACCATATTGGTCCCATTATCCGAAAATATTTTATGACATTTGCCCCTTCTCGAAATAAATCTTTTTAACGCAGCTATCAGAGCTTGTGAAGTTAAATCACTAATAAGTTCAAGATGTATAGCCTTTGTTACTAGACAAATGAAAATACAAACATAAATTTTGATTTCTGGACCTTTCCTTCTATATTTATTTTTGATTAAAAAGGGTCCAGACAAATCTACTCCAGTTGAATTAAATGTTTTATCTGGCGTTATTCTTTGTTTTGGCAAGTTTCCCATTTTTTGTACACATACTTTCGGATTTGCTTTAAAACAGACTAAACATCTGTGCACAATTTTTTTACAAAGATTTCTCCCATGAATGGGCCAATATTTTTGCCTAACCTGAAACAGAAGATGTTGGGGACCAATATGAAAATATTTTTCATGATAATATTTTACAATTAATTCCGTTAATTTATTTTTTTAAGGAAGTACATAAGGATGCTTAATCGAATAAGATAACTGCGAATTTTGCAGTCTCCCCCCTACCCTTATTAAACCATTGTCATCCAAAAATGGGGATAAATTAAAAATTTTACTCTTATACGATACATTACCGCCACTTTTCAAGGCAGATATTTCAGTATTAAATTCCTCCTCCTGCAGCTGTTTCAGTAGGAAGTCTTCTGCCTTTGTCAGCTCTTCAGGCATCAGTGGTCCTTTCTTCTTTTCTAAAGGATTTCTTAGATTGTGAAGAAACCTGAAAAGAAAACTACATATACGTAATATTTTTAAAAATTTATTACTACGATTAATCAGATAGTTCAAAATAATAAAGTCCTTTTTCAAATTTAGAGTCACTGCATTTTCAGATTTTAATTCAGGAGTGTAGTCTTCCTCATTTAGTTCTGAAAAATCAATAAAAGATTGTTTGTTTTTCGGAAATTCAGGATCTTTCAGAAATTCAGCACCTGTCCACCATGTGGCGCTGGTTGTTAGGCTTTCAGCAGTCATCCCTCGGGACAACAGGTCAGCAGGATTTTCTTTACTTGCACAATGGAACCAAGAGTTAGGGTTTGTCAGGCTGGCAATTTCTTGAACACGGTTGGCGACAAACTGCTTCCATCGGGTTTTAGTACCCTTTATCCAGAAAAGCACTATCTGCGAATCAGTCCAGTGATATTCAACAGAAGGTCTTTTAAGGTTTACAGTATTTTTCACTTTGGTGATCAGACGAGCTGCGACCAGGGCACCCAATAATTCAAGGCGAGGTAGTGTAACACCGCTGAGGGGAGCTACACGGCTCTTGGAAGTCAAAAGTTTTACTGAAATACCATTTTCTGATTTTGTTCGTACATAAATGGCAGCGCCATATGCTTTTTTGCTAGCATCGCAAAAACTATGTAATTCAACTACATCTTCTGGGGAAGTGGCATCAAGGATGAATCTAGGGACTTCAAGCTCTTTTAACAAGGGTAATTCCGAACACCATTTCATCCACTCTTTTTCGATATTTGGTGATAATGATTCATCCCATTTGGTTTTAGTTGTCCAGATATCTTGAATGATAATTTTTGCCCTGACAGTGAATGGAGAAATTAACCCTAAGGGGTCGAAAATTCTTCCTACGGCTTGAAGAATGGTACGTTTTGTAATTTTATTTTTGGATATAAAGTTCAACAAACTCTTGATATCTACAATCAAATTATCTTTATTAGTATCCCAAGATAGTCCCAAGATCTTTGTCTGATTTATACCTAAGCTGATGGTAGATTCTACAGGGTATGTATCAAATTTTTCGCTTTTCCACTGCTCTGTTAATTCGGTATCGTTACTTATCCATTTTCTAAGGGACATTCCTGCGGCTTCCATAATATATTTTGCACTTCGTGATAATTCAAGAGCTTCGTTAAAATCATTACCTCCAGAAATTAAGTCGTCTACGTAAAAACATTTATCTAAAAGTCGAACAGTAGCGGGAATTTCTTCTCTATACTTCTCAATGTGATGTCTAATAGTAGCAGCGAGTAAGAATGGACTTGAACACACCCCAAAATTAACTCGATTGAAACGATAAATCTGTAATTTGGGTTTTTTATGCGCATGCGGTTCTTCATCACTCCAGAAAAAACGAACAGCGTCTTTATGTTCATCAGCGAGACAGATTTGTAAAAAGGCTTGTTTAATATCAGAACAAAATGCTATTTTGTTTAATCTAAAATTAATTAAAACATCCAAAAGATTCGGATTTAAATTTATCCCCTGCCATAGGCAATCATTCAGTGACAGCTGATTATTTTGATGACTCCCTGCATCAAATACGATTGTTGTTTTGGATGTTAAGCGACCTTCCTTTCTTACTGCCTGATGAGGCAAATAATAAATAGGTTTGTTTAAATTATTTTCTGCTGTACTGGGTTCAACTATTTCTATTATTTTTTGATTTACGTAATCACGAATAATCTCTCTATACTGTTCATATAATTCTCTATCATATTTAAAACGTCTCCATAAACTTAAAAATCGTTGTTTCGCTAACGTGTAATTATCGGAAAGTTCATTATAGGGTCTTCTAAAGGGCAAGTGTACAACGTAGCGTTTGTTTTTAAACTGAATCGTTTCATTAAAAATTTCTATAGCTTTATCACTTTCTTTTTGAATTGGATCGTCTCTTATTCCAATGCTTTCTAGATCGAAAAAGAGTTTAAGAGTGCTACTAAGGGAATCGTCTGACAAAACGAAACACTGTTTCGAATTATTCAGTTCTGTTTCTTCAACCTTTCCACACGCTAGCCATCCAAATTCGGTTTCCTTAAAAAACAAATCGTCATTTATTTTATAAGTATTATCCTTTAAAACTTTGAATAATATATCTGCACTGATTAACGCTTCTATTTCATTCGGTTCAAAAAATGTCTCGTCACTCAATTTCAAAAATTCTGGAATTTTTATGTCTGAAATGTTTAATTTATTGCATGGTGTAAGCCCAGTTATTTTATCTACAATCAAAAATTCTACTGGTTCACTAAAAGAACAATCTTCATTTGAAATAAAGGTATCTAATTTCCACTTAATATTTTGGGTCAATCCATTCAAACCTGAAACTGGAGTTTTTATTTTTTCTCTTTTAATTCCTAAACATTCACTCATCTTTTCAGTTAATACGCACACATTTGAAGCGGAATCCAGAACGCATCTTATTTTTATTCTTTTTTTGTTTTCGCATTGAACATAAATATAAGCTGTCGAAAACAGAATACTTTTTCTATTTTCTTTTAAATATCTGCTATTATTACTCAAAACGGAAGCATTTAATTGCGCAACCCGTTTGTCTATATCTGGTAAGTTGGATGAATTTATTCCATCTGCGTCTGGAACCGGGGTTTTGGCGCCAGAAGAAAAACATATTAATCTGTTGTGCTTCATTCCGCAGGTGCATTTGAATTTTGATAAGCAATCATTTTTCTTATGGTTTTGCCTAAAACAAACCTCACAAAGCTTGTGAAGGCGTATTATACTTAATCTTTCGTTAATGTTTAATTTCAAAAATGCATCACATTTATAAATAGGGTGATAAGTATTTTTACAAACAACACAATTTTTGTTTTTATTTTCATGCATTAAAAGAGTTTTAGATTTGTTAATAGCCGGAAAGTTTTTGTTAGTATTTTTATTTCCGCTAGTCATATTTGTTCTATTAATAGATAATAAAACTGATTCTCGTTGTTCCAAAAATTTGATAAATTCTTCAAAGGTGGGAACATTTTTTGATTTATGGGATAACTCAAAATTCTTTCTAGATTCTCTGTCTAACTTTGCTACGAGAATATTTACAATGAAAACATCTGATAATTTATTTTGCTCATATTTCAGAACTTTCAAGGCACGCAGATTTTTCTGTATACAATCAATCATATTTCTTATCTCTTTGGGATTTTCTGTTTGAATTTTCTCAAAATTCAGAATATTTTGTACATGAATATCAACAATTAATCGCTCGTTATCATAGCGATTTTCTAATGCATTATATAATGATTCAAATGTATCAAAATTACTAACTAGATTTTTAGCGTCATATTTGAGACAAGATCTAAGATAATATAATTTCTGCGACTGATTAATATGAACATTATTGGTTATTAAATCATCAAATTGTTCTTTAAAAGAACTGAATTCCTCATATTTTCCTGAAAATTCAGGTAATACTAAAGGAGGAATTTGAGTTTTAATTTCAAAAGCATCTTGAGATGCATTTTCAGTCGCATTTATTTTTTTATGAGAATCAAATTTCTTATAAGAATTAATAAGAGTATTAATTCTTACCTCTAATTTTTCCAGACGTTCTTCACATGAGTCAAGGTCGTCATCTATGGTTGCTTGTTCAGCATCTTTCAAGTCTTGAATTTCGTAGTATTTTTGTCGTAATTCATCGATTTTTGTTTGTAGCAGTTCTATGTTCTTTAATTTCACTTTTAATTCCACTATATCTATATCGTAATTTTCGGCATTCGTGCCTTCTACATAGTTTTCAATTCTAGTTATCTTCCCTTTCAAGGAAGATTTCAATTTATTATTTTTATCCATTAGTCGCTGATTACAAGCTCCTTTCTCGACGGAGCCACTTTTTGAAGGAACTTAACTACAAATAACTAATTTTCGACGGACCATCTTCGTTGTTTTAATATTTTTAATTTGTACGATCACATACATCAAGTATTTACACTATTTACAACGAAGAAATAATAGGTAGCACATAAAATAATAATTGTGGGCGTCAATAAATTTAAAGTTCTTTGCCCACGTCCATTGTACTTGGCTTCTCATAGCCTTCTGCCCGGTCATCCGCGACGGGGTGGCGCGCATGCGTCAACAGATATCATCCAACAAGAAATTAAATGTTCTTTTTGTAAATTATGTGAAATTTTTAATAAGGGGTCATCTACATATTGAAATGAGCGCTAACTTTTTTTTTTTTTTTTTTTTCCAATAGCAACACCCAATTTTGACTTCATATTTGAATTTATGAGAGTCTGGCAATGCCAAAAAGTATGCAGTTTGCATACTTTTTCCTTAGTTTTCATACAGTTATAACCAAAAATGTGTTAGGGGTTATCTGTAAGTCTAGAAAAATAAAATTAAGATCATGCAAAAATGAGACAAAATTTTGTTGTTTCACACCTGAAATTTTTAAAGAAAAATCATTTATAAAAGTAAAGGATGATAGAAACGTTATCTTCTTTACAGTACCTTGCGTATTTTGTTTATAGGCAAAATTTAATAGATTAGATAGCGCATAGCGCCTACAAAATTCCAATTCAGTTTATAAATAATAATTTAATTTAATATTATTATATATATTAGAGAGCTGATACTTTCTGAATAACTTAAAAGTTAATTATTATAGAAGTGAAGGCAAGAATTTGTACTCACTTTCTCACCAGTCCATAATGTTGTATCCAAAGACTCCAATTAGACGTCTGCATTCAGCATCTGAAAGTAAACTGTGTATGGACAAAATCTATTAATTATGTTAAGTATTATTTTCTTATTTAAAATCCATCCATAGATGAGCTTCTAGTTGATACAAAAATTTTTATTTCTTGACTAAATATGGTATATTATTTATAATAGAAGAACATTTATAATAATTAATATTTCGGAGCGTTTTAACAGAGCTCCTGTCTTTACGATTACATTTTTATCAGTGAAGATACATCTACATTTTACACAGCGCGCGGCAGAAAGAGATTAGAAAGTGATGAGTAATCAGTTTTAAAGTTAGGTGTGGCGCATTCTCGTTAGCCACCCGTACATTGATGGAAATCGTCTCTCTTGGTTAAAAAAGTTTATTCGCATTATAGTTCCTTTTTTATATAATAGCGAAATATTAAAACACCAATTATTTGAGTTTTTTCTTACACTTTTACGACACCCCTACTTGTTTTATATTTCGCTGTAATCCAGTAAGTTCAGATTCTTTCTAAGTTTAAGTAGACTTGTCTTTGGTAATGGTTTCGTCATGATGTCGGCAGTCATGTTGCTGCTATCGACATATTGCAATTTTATTATCTTATTTTCATACAGTTCTTTTATATAATGATACTTCAAGTCCACGTGTTTAGTTCTTGATTGGTATTTGTTACTTTCTATTTGTTTAATGCATGCCTGATTGTCTTCGAAAATTATAATTGGCTTTTCTTGTTTCATGTCTAAGTCATTTAACAGTTGCAACAGCCACACAGTTTCTTGAGCTGCATTGCTGGCAGAAACGTATTCTGCCTCAGCTGTAGATAATGTAATATTGCCTTGTTTTTTGGACACCCAGTATATTGGGTTCTCTCCAATGAAGAAAATATTACCTGTGACAGATTTTCTGTCACCTGGATCATTTGCATAGTCTGAGTCTGCATATACTGTTAAAACTGGAGCTGCGTTTTTATTATACGCTAATTTCAAGTTTATCGTGCATTTAAGATATTTCATGACTTTTTTAACAGCTTCCCAGTCGCATTTCCTGGGATTTTCATTGTGTCGGGACAGAAAGTTGACAGCCGCACTTATATCTGGTCTACACGTTGTGGAAATGTACAGTAATGCCCCTACTGCTTTTCTATAGTCTGTATTGTTTGGCAAAAAAATATCGTTATTATTATTTTTTAAATAATTTGTATCCATTGGGATATTAGTAGGTTTTGAATCTGTTAAGTTAAACTTGTCTATTAATTGTTTAATCTTGTTGGTTTGATCTAATAACAATGTATTGTTATCCGGTCTAGTAATGTTTATGCCTAAATAATTAACTACATTCCCTAGGTTAGTAATTTTATATTCGCGGCTGAGTTTTTCAGTAATTTCTTTTATGTCGTTCTTAGTTCCAGCGATTAAAATATCATCTACGTACACTAGCACGTAGACTTTTCTACCGTTAATATTTCTTTTATATAGACATTTATCAGCTTGACTTTGTGTAAAATTTAGATTAATTAATGTCTCATTTATTTTCAAGTTCCAGGCTCTGGCTGCCTGCTTGAGACCATAGATTGCCTTTTTTAATCTACAGACCTTTTTCTCATCCCCGGGATTTATAAATCCTTCTGGTTGTGACACGTAAATTGTTTCCTCCAATTCCCCATGCAAAAACGCGGTTTTTACATCTAAATGATTTAATTCTAGATTATTGTATAGAGCCATGACTAAAAATGATCTGATAGTTGTGTGAGACGCCACCGGGGCAAATGTCTCATCGTAATCCACTCCGTATTTTTGGCTAAATCCTTTCGCCACTAACCTCGCTTTATATTTTTGAATTTCTCCCATATGATTGTATTTGGCTTTGAACGCCCATTTAGAACCTACTATATGTGCGTTGGGTGGAGGGTCTACTAATGTCCATGTATTATTCTCTTTGAGTGAATTAATCTCATCTTTGGCTGCTTTTAGCCAATTTTCTTTTTCTACAGGGTTTTGTAATTCTAATATTTCACGAAAGGTCTTAGGTTCGACTACTTTCAAGGTATCTGTTAATAAAGCGAATCTATCAGGTGGAACGCCTTTGTTGGCTCTTTCTGATCTTCTGGGAATACTTTGATCTGAAATTTCCTCATTCTGTGAATTTGGTTCCTGATTCTGTTCAGTTAAAACTACCGGAAAGGATGATTTACTATTTATTTCACCAGTACCGGCTTCATTTTCATTTTCATTCATTAGTAACTGATTATCGTCATTGCTTTTGCTTATTTCGTGCATTTGATCTGTTTCGATGAATTTGACCGTTCTACATATTTTTACATTATCATCTATGTAAATTCTATATCCCTTGCTTCTGAGGTCATATCCCACAAATGTACCCAATTTAGCCTTGCTGTCTAGCTTCCTTCTATTTATTTTATGAGTATATGTGTATGCTTTACAACCAAAAGTTTTAATATTTGAAAGATCTGGTTTGTTTCCTGTCCATCTTTCATACGGTGTTACGTATATATATTAGAGAGCTGATACTTTCTGAATAACTTAAAAGTTAATTATTATAGAAGTGAAGGCAAGAATTTGTACTCACTTTCTCACCAGTCCATAATGTTGTATCCAAAGACTCCAATTAGACGTCTGCATTCAGCGTCTGAAAGTAAACTGTGTATGGACAAAATCTATTAATTATGTTAAGTATTATTTTCTTATTTAAAAGCGTATCCCTGATTTCGGTTATTTAGATACGTACATACCAAATCGCGTGTAATAGTAAGCGGCTCAACTTCTATGGCAGAAGATGTCCTCCAGGAATATCGAGATAGACTAGTTGAGTACGAATTCCCTTATACTGAATATGGAGAAACTTTCCCGGAACATCACTGCGGTTTTTGCGCCTTCTTTTGGCGACAATCGCTTTCCTGTCAACTGATTTTTTGGATTATGTATATTTTAAATGGTTTGTTCCTCTTTACCACCAAAACTCCAAAGAAAAGTCTTTCAATCAATAACAAGTATTAGAATACTTGCTTTCCATTTCAGTTAGTGTAGGTTGTGGTTTATGTTTAATTTACACTTAATTGAAATATAAAACAGAGATAACAAAGGTGAAGGAAAGTTGCCCTGGTGGAAGTGAAATGTCGGTTTGGCAAATGAATTGGGGGGTATAATCATCGAGTTTTACCCATGGAGCTAATATATCTGCTCGATGGGTATAATGAGAATGTGATGTTCGAAAACAAAAAGGTTACTAGTCCGGAGTCTACTCTAATGTGTCGTCGAGGTTCCCGAACGTCAGACCTTTTGGGCGGCAATTGTAAACAAAAGACGTCACATTTTATGGTTACAGAAAAGAAGCTTGGCGCCTTGGCGCATTCGGTTTTGTTTACGATGTTCTGTTCTATTTATTCTTTGCTAATATGCGATATTATGTTCTTTTATGAAAGTTTAATTTCTGCCGCGGTATTATTTAATTTTGTTTAAGTTATTTAGTTTGTATAAATGTTTACTTAATTTTCCTACAATGAAGATATATTTAATTTTAATATAATGAAGATATAGTTTTCAATTTTGTTTCATTTAATTCAAAATACGAGTTCCGTGACTGAAGTTTACTATAAACAGCTTGTGTTTAATGTTCAGAGAAGTGATTGATTCGCATTACATTTCTAAAAATTGCATTGTGCTGCATTCACCAGTTTTACTATCTATACTTCAAAGCTATATTATTTTCGTAAAAGATGTGAATTTTATTAATTAAGAGATTAATTGTAATAATATAGTTCCAAATCAATGATTTAATATACGTATTTGAATAATATATGCATTTTCCCCCTTGATGTATATTGTAACAATTCCTTATTTTTGTTTTAAATAAATTCGTTATAAAATTTTCACTGTGTTTTTGCAATATTTGTCTCTAACATTTTTTTTTTTTTTTTTTAAGATGTTTCATCTTTTACTTTGGCATTAAAAATTATAACTAAAATATAAACATTAAAAAGATTTAATTAAATCTGACTAATAATACTCCACTTTACTATTCTTAAAAAATTATTTTAAAATTATGAACAATATACACTACTGGCCATTAAAATTTCTACACCAAGAAGAGATGATAATAATGGAATGAAATTCATTGGACACATACATAAAAGAAGAAAGGACAATTGATTAAAATTTCAGGAATTTTGGAGTAATATATACTGTGAAAACAGTACATAGAGCAGCGACCTCTATGAACAATAACAGCACTTATTTGCGTAGGCTTTGAATCAAACAGCAATTGAAGGACGTGTACGGGTACAGCACTTCATGAAGCTTCGACATGATGCCACAGTTCATCGATCGTAGTTACTGCTGATTGGTGGAGGGCCAGTCGCTTTTCAATAATTAAAAAGTCATTTTCATTTGTGCAAGATCAGGAGAACGTGCTGACCGGAGCAACAGTCGAACACATTATGCATCAAGGAATGTCCAAACAATATGGGCAACATGCGGTAGTGTATTGTCCTGATTAAATGTTGCGCTACGGAGGCCTTGAACATAGAGCAAAGAGACATGCTTTAACTCGTTAGAAATGTAATGGCCGCTATTCAGAGTGCCGGGAGCAAGAGGTGATCGAGACGTGTATACAATGGTACGACATACCATACTTCAGGTGATGACCTAGTATGCGGATACCAACACTTTGATTACCCTCAAAGCTGCATCACTGATATGGACGCCTTCAATGTGTAATCAATGACGAACCTGGACGCAGGAATGTCATGAAGTCACCTTTCAGACAAATCACAATCCTGTTTACAGCACCAAGATAACCTCATCAATATTTAATGGTATTGTGAATAATGCACATTGCCTGCTGGCATTTGACATCATCATACTGTCCATCATCTGCAGTAATGGTATGAGGTCCCTTCGGATACACATCTCGATCACTTCTTGTTCGCATTCACAACCCTCTGTATAGCGGCCATTACATTTCTGATGAATTAAGGCCCGCCGCTATGCCCTATTTTCGAGGCCTCCGTAGTGCAACATTTAAGCAGGACAATGCACGACCGTAAGTTGTCTGTATCGTCCGGATCTTCCTTGATACAGATTATATTCGACCGGTGACCTGGCCAGCGTGTTCTCCTGATCTCGCACCAACGAAATTAACTGTTTAGTTGTTGTAAAGCGACATGCCCGCCACCACTCACCGGTGATTACGGTCAATAAACTGTTGCATCGTGTTGAAACTTCATGAAGTGCTGTACCGGAATAGGTCAACCAATCACTGTTCGATTCAATGCCTAGGCAGATAAATGCAGTTATTGCTCCCAGAGGTCGCTACTTTATGTACTGTTTTCTCAGGATATATTACTCCAAATTTCCTCAAAATTTAATCAATTATTCTTCCCGCTATAATGTATATGCCCAAATGCATTCCTTTCTGTTGTAGCAATTTTAATGGCCAGTAGTATATATAAACCTTAATATTTAAACATTTTTTTTTCTTTTAATTAAAATCTTTCTTTATGTTACCTTTAAAATTGTTATACAATATATTAATAATTCCTCATTGTAATGCTCAAAACCAGGAATAATAGTTTTAAAGGCAATTGAAATTACTATATTTAACGCTTTTCAAAGTTAGCTAAACACTACATATGTGTTATTTTAACAAATATTCAATTTGATAAAAGCAAGCTTCTCTGAAATTGGTTGATTGTTATTATTTAAAAGTTACTAAAAGTTTTCATGTATATCAAATAACGAAAAAATTTTTTAAATGGTGGAATTTATAATTTGGCATTTTAAAATCATCATTTTTACTTTCTTCTATGTGTAATATAGAGAAAATAATGAATTCGTGAAAATTTTCGACCTCCGTTTTTTGATGGATTTAGAAAGTTTTTAGAAATTGTCTCTCTGTGTGTCTGTCTCTGTGTATCACTATTTTTGTGGACACTGTATCTCACGAACCAATGAATGAAATGTAACCAAACTTAATATGTAGTTGGACCCTGACATAAACTGGTGCTGATTAGATTTTGGGATCAATTGCTCAACAGGTGGCGCTGTGATCACATTTTTTTCTAAACTTTTAACATGACAGTATAGGAGAAAATTTCGTATAAATGTACATAATGAGAGTTATTTTAAACTTGTGATTGTAAAATTAATATGAATTATTGATAATGGTAGTAGTTAACTAGGAAAAAATGTTTGTGCAAGTGGGGGCATCGCTTTCCCCCTGGGGGAAAGTACACACCCCGGGGGGGGAGTAAATTTTCAAGGTGTCTATCTTTCAAAAAGTCTCGTCAATACCTTTAAAACGAATGGTTGAACTATAAATCTGTGATAATTCAAAACAAAGTTATCGATTTTTTTTTTTTTTTTTTTTTTTTACTTTAAACGAAAAAATACTTAGAATTTTTTTTTAAACGAAATTTAACCAAAGTTGGTATTTAGTTGGTCCCTGACATAAACTGGTGCTGATTAGATTTGGGGATCAATCACTTAACAGGTGGCGCTGTGATCGTATTTTTTGTAAATTTTTAACATGTCAGTATAGGACAAAATTTCGTATAAACGTACAGTCTTGGAAAAAAAAACGCAACACCCGCTGTAATTTCGTTATTAATTGACGCAGGAAAATCTTATAGACATAATTCAACAGGAAATTAAATGCGCTTTCTGAAACTGTCGTCAAATTTTGAATTAGGGGTCATCTATATATTGAAATGAGCGCCAACTTTGATTTTTTCAATAGCAACACCAAATTTTGACTTCATATTCGAATTTCTGGCTGTGCGGAAAAGTATACTGTTTGTATACTATAACTTTAGTATTTGTAGAGTTATAATCAAAAATGTGTTAGGGGGTTATCTGTAAATGTAGAAAAATAAAATTAACATCATATAAGAAAAGACAAAAGTTTAATGTTTCACACCGGAAATCTTTCAGGAAAAAAAAATTACAAAAATTAATAAAAACATTTACATTTTACAGTTTCTTAATTATCCAGAAATCAGTTTTCTAGATTGGTATATACTTCAGTACTTTTTTAGATAATTTTAGGTCTATTTAAATTCATTACACTTGCGATTGGTCCAGACACTACTCTCTGAAAAAAGTAAAATATTTTTCAAGTAAAAGTGTCTATTATGGCTGTACTCATCACCAATAAAGCTTAAACTTTCTTTCGTACGTGTAACATAATATACGAAATGAAATAATATAGATACAACACATAAAATAAATCTTTTCGGCTAAATTATTGTAAGGGTTCATGAAGTAAATATTGAACAATTTTAATCGCACTTACCAGTTTTGGGTCAATTGAACTCTTCGGAACTGTACGATTCGTTTTATAATTTCTATGAAAATATAATTTCTTAATTAACCCTTTCGCGACTGCTGACGTAGATTCACGTCATTTGAAAATCTGTAACTCTGTCAGTGGGCGTTTCTTTCGTAATTCGTGTGTTACGTATTTCTTAGATGTGTACCCAGTGTTCATATTTTTGCAATAAAATATACTATGGATAGAAATATATTGATTAGAAAGAATATAATTATAATGTATATCCATTTGTAATATAACTGTGAATCCAGAAAAGTTGTTCTGAAATATTTTATTTTGAGAGAATAGCGCTCGTAGGCGGATCTTACTGTCAGAAAGACAAAATCAAGTGTTAAAATATATTTATAAAAAGTTAAAGTATATTTTTTAAAATATATAAAGTTAAAATATATTAATAAAATTTTAAAGACTAAAGTATCTTTAAAATAATAATCCTCCCACCTACAATATAAATAAATAAATAAAAATAAAGCAATATATGAAGCAAATGACTTTGACTATGACGGTAGCACGGACTTAGAGAAGAAGGACCGTTTTCTCCAACGGCGGCCTTCCCTCAAAAATGGACCCGAAATGGTCGCTATTATTCGTTCGCCGCTAGAGGTCGTATGTGTTCTCTGACTGTCCACTACCTCCGTAGAATAGCATTGTGCGCAGACGAAATTTTAGTTTTATTTTCAGTTTTGTTTTTAATTTATTTTTAATATTGGATTTTTTTCATAATGTCGCATTGTTACGCACCGGGTTGCACCTCTGGATATCGAAGTGTTCGAAAAAAAAAAACAAAGAAATAGGTGAAAAGAACCCAAGTTTATTTCGTCCACCTAATGTAAGCTATTGATTTTAATGTTTTGTTGAATGATAAAATTGTTGTCTTATAAATATTCTATTACTATACAAAAAAAAAAAAAAAAAAAAAAAAAAAAGAAGGCTGATTTAATTGGGATTGTTCTTAGTAAAATTCTGTTTGATAGATTTTTTTTTTTTTTTTTTAATTAATTAAAATGTAATTTTTCAGGTCACTTTGCATTAAGATTTTAAAATTTGCGTGCTAGCAGTATTCTTTTTTTCATATTATTCGGCTAATACACGCGAGCTTGCAATCTTACGAATTTAAATCATGTTAAATTATAAATCACGTTTTTTTTTTTTTTTTTTTTTTTAATTGCAGCTTTTAAAAAAAAGTATTTTAAAAATCTTGAATTGTAAACCGATTTTGGCAAGAGTTAAAAATTGGTAAAAAATGATATGAGTTCACAGTCAAACTTTTTTCAATTCATTTCAAAATTACTGAGTTTTAAGATATTTTAAAAATAATTTAAAATGTTTTTTTTTTTTTTTTTTTTTTCATGCCACTTTGCATTGACATTTTAAATTAATTTTACAAACTGCCAATCTTTTAACTTCCAATTCATGTTAGATGATGAATCACGTTATATTATTATCATTATTATTACCATATTATAGAAATGTATTGTTTTTAACAAAAAAGAAATTTTTAATTGGTTTTGTCAAAAATTAAAAATAATGATTATGATGTCACAGTAAAATTTTAAAGATTTTAAGGAGATTAAAGGAGATTTTAAAGAAAAATTATATTTAATTAAATTCATCACTAGTGCCACATTCACATTTCATAATTTATAAGCTAGTGTTCTTCCAGCTGAAAATTAGAGATTTTATGTAAAAATTAGAGTATTAAATTCAAGGTAAGTTGTTTTTATAAAGTTAGCTTTTCACTTAATCTCCGTGTCATCTCGTCGGTGTATCGAGCTATTCCCTACCCTCCTAAAATAATAGATATGTAATATGTATATATATATAAAAAATAAATGAATAAATAAATAAGTAAATCATGCATATTATAGCATATGAGCATATTTGTGGAAAAATAAATAGAGTCAAAGACATCCAACAAATGTCAGATAAAACTTCCTTCTTAATACGGTATACATTTCATTTGTAACCAAGTATATACATATTACATTTCTCTTAAATGTTCAAATTTTACTTACAATATTCTGATTTAAATATGCACTTAAGGTATAATTTTCTCATAATCATAAAACATCAATATAAAAAATCACGTTATTTAATCTTCATAATGTTAAATACTTTTATTTTATAAGAAAATGGAAAACATTCAATTTTGAAAAAGAGGTAATTTTAGGGGACACAAAATTGAATGAAAATGATCATAAAAACAGATTCAAAAGCTACTTTACACAAGTGTTGGGGGCCGCGGTAGCCCAGTCGGTAGAGCGCCGGCCTCGTAATCGGAAGATTGTGGGTTCGGTACTCGAGCCGGCCAAAGACCGTCGTGTACACTAATGGTGGCTTGGCTGGTGCACGTAAAATCTGTCGTGGCCGCAATGTCCTCCATGTTCCCATCAAAAATTGTACCTCTGGTGGTCACCGAAGCGGGAGAACCATCCCTTCCGTGGAGGAACAAAATTGCGATTGCATGTCTCCGGACCAACACAAGGGGCGAGTTCCAGACCGTCGCTAATTGCCCATCTGCGCAGCACTAGTGCGACGTAAAACCCTACCAACCAACCGCGTGGTGGAAACATTTTTATCTCAAATGATGAATTTCGACCAGTATACCTTAATTTAAATTAATAATATACGGATACCAGAAAAAAAAATTCCTAATTTTTATAGATGCCACTGGACAATATAGATTTTTTTTTTTTTTTTTTTTTTTTTTTTTTATTATTAGTTTTTGATATAGACTTTTTTTTTTTTTTTTTTTTTTTGTGGTACTTTCATGTAGTTAGATTAAAAAAAAAAGTTGGTAGACATTTTTTTGATTAAAATTATAATCATAAAAGAAAAAGTAAAATTGGCAAATGTAAAAATAAAATTAATATTCGACAGATCTAACGATTTGTTTTAAAAAACAGTCTTGCTTTGTAAACATTTTAAAAAAGTTTTCACAAGTACAGTCGGTAACAAAAGTCTCCGAACACTAGCAAAAATTTCTATATAAAAAAGTACACTTAATACAGTTTTGTTAAATAAATCCTTGTCGAATCCTGTTCTTTGTCAGTCTGAAAACAGGATTCGACAAGGATTTATTTAACAAAACTGTATTAAGTGTACTTTTTTTACATAGGAATGTTTGCTAGTTTTCGGAGACTTTTGTTACCGACTGTATAAGCTAAATTAGTCTTAGTAGTCAACAAGTTTTTAAAGTAGGTATATAAAGGGGATTTTTTCACATGTCAACATTTTGTTCATTGAAGAAAACAGTCGCTTTGTGGGAGCATTTTTGCTAGAAGGACATAAAAGGAATTCAACTAACTTTTGCATATTTTTTTGAGGTGGTGGTAGTGTTATCATTAAGACCAATTGTTTGCACTAGGGTTCTAGACGTGAGTAAGAGACTCCTCTGTGGGGTTTTTCTAAGAGATCCTAGCCTATATTTACGCTAGTTTCGGAGAAAATCAAGGAAAACTCCTAACAGTTAAGCCAACAAGCGCGACCGGGTATCGAACCCAGCATTTCACGTAGACCAGCTTCGAGAACGGAACCTCTCGATCACTGGTGGGCCTATTTTTATGAAGAATATTATTCATGCAAAAGTGAGAACACACGTCAACCGACCGCGTATCAGCCGGAGTACCACCACCTTAATGATTTTATGACAATTTCAATAGTGATTTCGTGTTCTAGATCAAAGAATCATACAAATATAGAGAATACTTTTATTTCTTTATGATTCGAAGAATCTGAATAGACATAAACCATAATATACTTTGGCAAGTTTATTAGAAAGTTGTTCTTTTTGCGAACCTAACGCAGAAAAAAGTTAGTGTTCACCGCTCGACACAGCGAACAGCCGATTGAGCTTCCCAGTTTTGCAAAAATTTTGAAATTAAGGACTAAATCCTTGTCATTTGAAATAGAGGATAGCGGACAAAAAACATAAAAAAGAGGACTTTTTAGTCCTGTAATGTTTGTTTCGTTTAAGAGGGCAGAGCGATGAAAAAGAAGACTGTCCTATTGAAAAGAGGATGTCTGGTCACCTTACCTAAGATAAGCATGATTTTATAAATTGAATCAATTTTTTTTAAGTAATTTTTATTACCTTTCAAGAAATGTCAGGTTCGATCATAGGTCGTGCTCATCGACCAAGACGTTAGGAGTTTTCCGTGGTTTTCTCAGAAACTCGCGTAAATGCGGGCTAGAACCCCTTAGAAAGACTCCCACGGAGGGCATTCCACCTATTGTCCTAGGAACTTAGCGCAGGCAGTCGGCCTTAAACCCAACCATTACTTTTTAATTATGTTCTTATGACAGGGTTTTTTTTTTTTTTTCCTTCTTTTTTTTCCCAATTCTTGTTGCACAAGTAGAAAAAAAATGCATTCTAGAAAGAGAAAAATGTTCTCTAAGCTTCAATATAATATTTTTTTATTAAAAATCTTACTATAGGAACTTGTATTAAAAAGCTGAGAGAATACTTTAGAAATTATGAGTACCAGGCAGCTATAATGTTGTTAAGGAACAGAATATTATTTTACATGCAAGAAACAGTGGTATCATACTGTTTGTTACAAAGATGGATATTCATAGATTTACATTATCCAGTATATTTTTCATAATTCCATTTGCCCATTCAGAAATTTCTCGACCATTAAATCTGTTCTAGTTTTTCAAAAATTGACTTATTGATGCTGTTGGACGTGAAGTGTCGGGTTCGATCACAAATCGCGCTTATCGGTCTAGCTGTTCGGAGTTTTGCGCGTTTTTTTTTTTTCCCTGAAACTTGCGTAATTGTGGACAAAGGCCCTTTAGAAGGACCGCCACGGTGGCCACACCCAGGCCTTGGACCCTAATGCAGTCAGCTGGCTTTAATCTCCAACACCAACATTGATTTTAAGCTGTAAAGTCAGATGAATGACCTAAAAGCAGTTTTCGAATCCTTTAGAAGAAAATATTCAGAATTAAAAAAATTTCCCCATACAGTATTATGGGCTTTGGTTCCAAAAATAAATAAATAAAATAATTAATTAAAAAAAAATGCTCCTTTAGCTTTTTGAAAGGGAATGCTCAAATTATTATGATTGACTCTGCTTTTCATTACATTGATTTTTATATCGCGCATATTTAAATATATATATATATAGGTTAATTTTATTTTTTGAATAAATTATTTGCTTTAAATGAGTAGTAAATAATACAGATTAAAAATCTCTTTAAAGTGCAAATTTTAAAATGAAAAATATTGATAAAAGGGAAAAAGTGCTGTATTTCGGTTTATGGATTTATTGGATTTGGGAATAAGGTCGATTGACTACTGTAGGTCCTACGTCTGAAGGGGAGTGCCCTCCGTGGGGGGGGGGGTCTTTCTAAGGGATTCTAGTCCGTAAGCACGCAATTTTCGGAGAAAACCACGGAAAACTCTGAATGACTAAGTAAACAAGCGCGACCTGGCATCGAACCCAGGCACTTCCCGTCACTCAGCTTTGAGCGCAGAACCGCTCGACCACCATTGGAGTCTCGGAAGAGGGAAAAGCACCGCCTTTGTAAAAAAATCATGATAAATTTTTAAATTTTGTCTTTTTTACATACTTTGCAATTTTTTTGTTTAATTGGAAATGCTGGAATAAATTCTGATTTTTAAAATACATTCATTGTTTTAAATTATGAAAATTCATATTTTCATATTTATTTTTTAAATATCATATGTTTATACATTCATTGTTTTAAATTATGAAAATTCATATTTTCATATTTATTTTTTAAATATCATATGTTTATGTTTTCATTATATTATTTCGTCTATTTTTTTTTTTTTTTTCGGGGTTGGGGGGGGGGCGAATTGGTTATATTTATAGATATATTTACATATAATGAATGTTTTCATTCTTGGATTTTGAAAAAAAAAAATAATAATAATAATAATAAATAAATAAATTTTTTCATAGCTATATTCTTTATTCCTGTGAAATATCTGAATAGGTTTTTCATATATATATATATATATGTGTTTATTGGATTCGTTTATTTATTGATATTATTATTATTTAAATTTATTCACAGGGAAATTTGCTTTATTTATCTATCAAATTGATGAATTTTTCTAGTTTCTTGAATCTAGTTGCTTGCTATTAATGGTTAAAAAGTAAGAAAATTTAAAGTATTTTATTTTATACGGTGTGTGAGAATGTAAAAAAAAAAAAAAAAAAAAAGAAAAAATCATTCAGATAGTATGATATACAATTTATCAATAAAAGTCATTTATTTCTATTAGCTTTATTAAAACTATACACAATCAGGATAAACGTTTTTACAATTTTTCATATTTTTAAAACCTTATACAAAATAATCTTACAGAATGTGTGATTATTTAATAACATGTGGTATTCTAGTGTTTGTGGGGGATGATGCGAAAAATAAAAATATCTATATGTATCAGTGCTTTTAAAATTCTTGAATCTAGTTGCTTGCTATTAATGGTTAAAAAGTAAGAAAATTTAAAGTATTTTATTTTATACGGTGTGTGAGAATGTAAAAAAAAAAAAGAAAAAACATTTCATTCAGATAGTATGATATACCATTTATCTATAAAAGTCATCTATTTCTATTAGCTTTATTAAAACTATACACAATCAGGATAAACGTTTTTACAATTTTTCATATTTTTAAAACCTTATACAAAATAATCTTACAGAATGTGTGATTATTTAATAACATGTGGTATTTTATTGTTTGTGGAGGATGACGCGAAAAAGAAAAAAAAATATGTATCAGTGCTTTTAAAACCGTTAAATTATACATTTAATTCTCGTATTAAAGCGCTCTTTCAAGTCTGAAGTGGAAAGGCAGTCGATGCGAGCGCCACCTTCTAAAAGCTACCAAAATGGGGCCATTCTGATAACACAGCGTGAGCGGTCCATAGTGTATACGCCCCACCCCCCTTCTCGCCCCTCCTAATAATTTTACAAATTCGAAAATATCCGCAATTGATTTGCAAGTATCGAAAACCTCTATAAACCAATTTTGAACGACTTAACTCTATTTTTATTTCCTCCCCCCCTCTTCCCCTCCTAATAACTTTACACTTTCGAAAATATCCCCATTCGACTTGCAGGCCTCTACCACCTATCTGTACCAATTTTGAACGGCCTAACTGTATTTCTATTTGTTTTTGCCCATAGCCCGCCCTTACCGCCCCACCCCCTACCCGTCCCTCCTAATAATTTTATAAATTCGATAATATCCCCAATCGATTTGTAAGTATCGAAAACCTCTATATACCAATTTTGAACGATTTAACTCTATTTTTATTTTTTTTGCCCCCCTCTCCCCTCCCCCTTCTTTCCCCTCCTAATAACTTTACACAATCGAAAATATCCCATTCGACTTGCAGGCCTTTAAAACCTGTCTGTACCAATTTTGAACGGCCTAACTGTATTTCTATTTGTTTTTGCCCCATAGCCCCCCCTTACAACCCCACCCCTTACCGCCCCTCCTAATAATTTTACAAATTCAAAAATATCCGCAATCGATTTGTAAGTATCGAAAACCTCTATGTACCAATTTTGAACGATCTGACACTATTTTTATTTTTTGCCCCCCTCCCCTCCCCCCCCTCCTAATAACTTCAAACAATCGAAAATATCCCCATTCGTCTTGCAGGCCTTTAAAACCTGTCTGTACCAATTTTGAACGGCCTAACTGTATTTCTATTTGTTTTTGCCCATAGCCCCCCCCTTATGGCCCCACCACCCTTACTGCCCCTCCTAATAATTTTACAAATTCGAAAATATCCGCAATTGATTTTAAGTATCGAAAACCTCTATAAACCAATTTTGAACGATCTAACTCTATTTTTATTTTTTTGCCCCCCCCCCTCTCCCCACCCCCCTTCTCGCCCCTCCTAATAACTTTACACTTTCGAAAATATCCCCATTCGACTTGCAGACATCTTATACCTACCTGCATCAATTTTGAACGGCCTAACTGTATTTCTATGTGTTTTTGCCCCATAGCCCCCTTACCATCCCACCCCCCTTACCGCCCCTCCTAATAATTTTACAAATTCAAAAATATCCGCAATCGTTTTGTAAGTATTGAAAACCTCTATGTACCAATTTTGAACGATCTGACACTATTTTTATTTTTTTGTCCCCCCTCCCCCTCTTCTTGCCCCTCCTAATAACTTTACACAATCGAAAATATCCCCATTCGTCTTGCAGGCCTTTAAAACATATCTGTACCAATTTTGAACGGCCTAACTGTATTTCTATTTGTTTTTGCTCCATAGCCCCCCCCCCCCCCACACTTTGCTGCCCCACCTGGGGGCTGAATTTCTAAAATTCCAGAAATTGGTTTTTAGATAGTTGCATTAGCTATATTTTAGAGCAAAAATTTCACGTATATCTATTTCTTTTGTTTGAGATATATAGGATTATGCAAAATCACGTTTTACGAATGTGAAATCACGTTTTGCCCCCCCCCCTCCCGCCCCCCTTGGGGACCGATTTTTAAAAATTCCTGAAACCGATTTTTAGATATTTGTATTAGCTATATTTTAAAGCAAAAATTTCACGTATATCTGTTTTTTTGTTTGAGTTATATAAGATTATGTGAAATCACGTTTAACGCATATCAAATCACGTTTCGCCCCCTCCCCCCCCCCTTGGGGACCGAATTAAAAAAATTCCAGAAATCGATTTTTAGACATTTGTATTAGCTATATTTTAAAGCAAAAATTTTACGAATATATGTTTTTTTGTTCGAGATATTTAACATTATTTCATTTAATTCTCGCGTTAAAGCGCTCTTTCAAGTCTGAAGTGGAAAGGCAGTCGATGCGAGCGCCATCTTCTAAAAGCAACCAAAATGGGGCCATTCTGATAACACAGCGTGAGCGGTCCATAGTGTACGTGGACGGTAGTTAAGAAACGATTTTACAAGTCTGTTTTACATTCCAATTCCATTCGTTTTTTTTTTTTTTTTTTTTTAATGGCAATTTTTACATTAAACCTATTTTTCTATTTAAAACAGTAAACCCCGCCTGTTTAGTTATTTTTTTCTTCTAGTGTTCCTTTAAAATATTCAAAATTTATCACCAGTAATCGATGAAGTAAATACCACTTGTGCATATTTTTGTCAACATAAAATAAAGGGTTTAACACGAATTCGTCAATCATTGTCACATTTACTTTCCTTTTCTGCATTGTTTTGTTTTAAAGAAAGATTAAGGCGGGGCTTGTTTTCTTTAGAAAACAGGAATTCTTGATGCTAACTCTAAAGTCTAAAGATCATCATTTTTGTTTCATTTCTCTGCGTTTGACGTTGTTGTTGTATAATTTGGCCCGTAAATAAAAAATAAAAATATTTTGTTTAATTTTCTTTGTTATTTTTTAAGATTTGATTCGTTATCTCATGCAAAACTTTATAAGAAACGGCCCCCTAAACCACTTCAAAAGAAAGATTTATTTTATCTCGAAAACTAATAACTGGAATGAGCTGCAAATTTGCACACCCATATTTTTTAGCATTAGGATTCATTTTATGTAAAAATTAATATAGTTCATAATTCATAATTTTTATGAATATGAATTTATTAATATATTTCAGAATTAAAAATATTTTTTAGAATCAAAAGTAATGATGGATCATGTTTGGGTTTTTTCACTTTATCTCGTAATATATATATATATATATATATATATATCAAATTATTTTTTGTGAAGATATTAATAAAAGTTTGAAATATGAATTTAACATTAGCACCTTCAAACTTTGAACGCTTATAACTCTGTGAAAAAATAAGTAAAATATACAACCAATATACCTTTTTGCATTGTCGCGATCTCAGGAATTCAAATATAAAATAAACGTGGGACATTACAATTGAAAAAAATCAAAGTTGGTGCGCGTTTTAATATGTAGACGACCCCCAATTCAAAATTTCAGTTCATTTTCTGAAACTACTCACAATTCCCCGTCGAATGATACCTATTACATTTTTCTACATCGATTACCAACGAAGTTACGTTGAGTGTTGCTTTTTTTTTTTTCCAACTGTACATAATGAGAGATATTTTTAACTTGTGATTATAAAATTAATATGAAGTACTGATAATAGTAGTAGTTAAATAGGAAAAAAGTTTTGTGCATGTGGGAGCATCACTTCCCTCCCCCACCCCCCCTGGGTGGGAGGTACCCCCGGGTGGGGGGCATATTTTCAAGATGGATATCTTTGGAAGGTCTCCTCACAGAGGCTGTTCGCACATTTTTTAGACGATTTTGATGGAGTGTACTGAAGCAATTTCACTCATACTTCGTGTTTTATTTGTTCAGTTTGATAGCCCTTGTTCTTAACTAACATTCTACATCATAATTTCTATGATAATAATGCTTTTTATAATATCGGAAGAGGTATATTTTTCTACTCCTCTTGAACGGCTTTCCAGAGTCAACAAAGCGTTGTAGGTCGGTGTTTGGATAATGTTGATTTTAAGAGTCGAAAAACACAAAAATCCAACAGTGATACATCAGAAGAATTAGCAGGAATGTCAGTGAAGGGTATGGTTTTAATTCCCGTTTTTTGTTCCATTTTTTTCTAAAAAAGTAGTTGCGGATTGCGATGTGTGGCTGCTTGTTTTGTCTTGATGCAGTTCAACGGATTGATAGCATTGCGAATAAAGATCTGGATTTTCATTTTTAAAAATTGGAACTAAAACATGTTCTTGAGAGTATTTAGAGTTGATTTTGACATTTTTGTCACATTTTTTTGCTTTTATCTTGCGCTTGTATGAAAAAATCAGTGGCAATCATAAATCCTTTAGAAAAACTCTCTTTTGATGCTTTGAGCCATGTAGCAATTTTTGTTTTCTCCACTTTTGTGATAATAAATTGATCTTTTTTTATTGTAACCACTTAATAGACCCAAGATTCATCTGTTGTTGCAACATTTTTCCATTTTTCTCCTGATAAATGCTTTTCATAAAGATTTCACTAAAAACTATCTTTGGAAAGAGTGGAAACCTATTCTTCCATCCACTGCCTTTTTAAAAGCGTATTTTTGCATCTAAACAAAAATTATAAATATCAGAAGATAAATAAAACTTCCAAAAATATAACTGTTGTGAAAATAAAATTCTTCATGCAAACGATTTTTTCTTACTGCGAAATAAAATCGTCTAAAAAATGTGCGAACAGCCTGTCAGTACCTTTAAAACGAACTGTTGAACGATCTGTGATAATTTCAAACGAAGTTATCCATTTTTTACTTTCTTCTATATGTAATATAGAGAAAGTATTGGATTCGTGAAAATTTTCGACCTCCGTTTTTTGATGGATTTACACGTTTTGGATGTCCTGAACACGAATTTATAGTTTTTAGAAAATGCCTGTGTGTCTGTCTGCCTGTCTGTCGGTCTGTGTGTCTGCCTGTGTGTATCATGATTTTTGTGGACGCTGTATTTTACGAACCAATTAATGAAATTTAACCAAACTTGGTATTTAGTTGCACCTTGACTTGAAATGGTGCTGATTAGATTTGGGGATCAAACGCTCAACAGGTGGCGCTGTGATCGCATATATATTTTTTTTCACGTTTATCCTGGAAGTATAGGACAAAATTTCGTATAAATGTGCATAATGAGAGTTATTTTAAACTTGTGATTGTAAAATTAATATGAATTATTGATAATAGTAGTAGTTAACTAGTAAAAAAAAATTGTGCATCTGGGGGCATCGGATCCCCCCCTGGGGGAAGGGGTGGTGGTGGTGGGGGGGGGTAAATTTTCAAGATGGGTATCTTTCGAAAGGTCTCGTCAACACCTTTAAAACGAATGGTTTAACTATAAATCTATAAATCTGTGATAATTTAAAACAAAGTTATCCATTTTTTTTTTTTTTTACTTTTATTTAAAAAAAAAAAAAAAAAACTGAAAACAAAAAATCTTATTTTATTTATTTATTTTATTTTATTTTATTTTTTTAACGAAATTTAACCAATCTTGGTATTTAATTGGCCCCTGACATAAACTGGTGTTGATTACATTTGGGGATCAATCGCTCAACAGGTGGCGCTGCGGTCGCATTTTTTCTAATTTTTTAACATGGCAGTATAGGATAAACTCTCGTATAAATGTACCTAATGAGAGTTATTTTTAACTTGTGATTGTAAAATTAATATGAATTATTGATAATAGTAGTAGTTTTAACTAGGGAAAAAAATCTGTGCATGTGAGGGCATCGCTTGCGTAAATTTTCAAGATGGGTATCTTTTGTAAGGTCTCGTCAATACCTTTAAAACGAATGGTTCAACTATAAATCTGTGATAATTTAAAACAAAGTTATCGATTTTTTATACTTTTAACGAAAAAAAAATCTTTTTTTTTTTTTAAATATTGTTACTGAGTGAATTTGTATAGGAAAACATAGAAGAAAGTCTTGTGGTGGAAACAACATACTAGTTTATTTTCTCTTACCCATATACATGGTAGAGAAAGAATTATTTTTGAGTCAAATTTTCGAAATTGAGATTTGTTATAGTTACACGTTTTGAGATCCCGTAATCCGAAAAACATGTTTTTAGTGGTTGGTTTGTGTCTGTCATCAGCATATCTCATGAACAAATAATAGCACATCTTCTCACAACTTCCTTAAAATTAATATGTTCCAAAATATTTTTCTATTTAAATTGATACATGTATTTACTTTAAATGCCCAGTATTTCATAAGATATCCTATTTTAAAGTTTTAAAATATTTATGAAATTTACTTATTTTTCTGGCTTAGCCATACTGTTTTCCTTTTATAACTACAGCTGTTGCCATCTCAGCATTAGAAACAATATATTTCACATCTCCATTAAAATTTATAAGACCCTACAATAAAATTAATTTGTGCTTAATATCAACTCTACGAAAATTTTTATCAATTGCTTCCAAATTTTGACCTAAGGCTCAAATATTAATTCCGTGGGTTTTTACATCGGCTACAACGTTTCCGTCTTAATTCGTAAATAATAATTTGACTGTATTGAATAGTTTACTGCAATATAATTCAAAGTATAACTTAGCCACAACAATGCGTGGCTGTGTCTGCTAGTAACTTATATATAACTATATCCAAAAATAGGGATTAAAATCAGGAAATGATTTTTCTTAATTTTTAATAATTTTTTACAAAAATTCCAATGGATAATTAACATGGGAAGTCTTTTTTTTTTTTTAGGTTGATTTCTTTAGAAATCGACCTATTGCAATCACTCACTTCGGTTATCTATCTATCTATCTCTCTCTATATATATATGTGGGATGGCCAATTTTTCGTGGGCGTTAAACAAAAAAAAAAAACTAATTCTTATTTATTATTAATCACTTAAAATTTAATAAAAGATTGAATTACTTTATACAAATATTTACGTCTAGGAAGAAAAAGAAAATACCATCGGCTCTCTCCTCTCTCTCCCAAGAGGCAACATCCTCCTCAACACCAAAAGTCAGCTTCAATAACCTAAATTTCCTACAGATCAACCTCAACAGGTGCATGGCAGCGAACTCAACGGCCCGGGAATTCATGGAAGAAAAGTCCATAGACATCGGGCTGTTGCAGGATGCTTACTGCACTGTGGGGGGTGATCTGTTCGGCTTTCCGTCTGCCTGGTCAAGTTTCAGTTCCAAAAACAACACTGCCCACATAGTCATAGCGACACAAACCCTTAACTACACACACGTTTTCACTGGGGAAAACTGTGTATTCATCTCACTTACCACTAGGGAAGGCGAACTGCTACTTGGAAGCGCTTATGCCGCCCCGTCTGCAGACCTCGAGGCCTGTCTGCTGGAGTGGCAACACCTCATAACACACAGGTCATTATTCATTTGCTGCTGCGACCTCAATACCAATTCCCCGTTGTGGTGCTCACCTAACGAGGATCGCAGAGGTCGCGAACTAATAGAATTTATAGCCTCCAATAACCTATGCTTGGCCAACATTGACAACTCTGCTCCCACCTTTAATAAAAACGATGCACAGGGCTGGCCTGACTTTACTCTCTGCAACCCTAAGGCGTTCGCAAGAATAAACGACTGGTCAGTTCTGGACATACACAACAACACAGATCATAATTACATCACATTCTCAACAAGCACCATACCCTCAATATCACACTCTAAACGCTTCGCCACTAAGCATGGCAATTTCAAAAAATTCAATAGCCTAATTCAAAAGGAATCATCGAAACTTATCTCGGAGCTAAATACAATCACTAACGAGGCCCAGTTAGAAACATACACTCAAAACCTCATAGCCACAATCCACACTGCAGCAACTTCAGCATTCAGACTGAAGAAGTCGGGACGGCAGTTCGCCTACACCTTCTGGACCCCCCAGCTACGTTCCATGCGTAATCGACTCACAGCTCTTAAAAGACAATTAAAATATATCGATCCATCCCTAATCCCACAGCAAAAACAAGCAATTAAACTTCATTCGGCCCTTTTCAAAAAACACATAAACACAGCTAAACGCAACGCATGGAAACACTTTTGCTCATCACAGACCAAGATTTTCGGAACAGCGCAAAAATTCTACAGTAACAAATTCTTTACACCAACAGAACTGAAACTGGAGCGCCCTCCGGCGCTCTCTTCCAAACGTAACAACCTGGAATACCTAACAAGCACACTCTTCCCAGAATCTCTCCTCACAAACTTTCAAGTGCCCGTCTTCTCGGCTCCCTCGGATGTCCCCTTCACGGAGGCCGAGATCAAAGCCACTCTATTCAGCTTCAATGTAAAGAAAGCTCCAGGTCCCGACAATTTAGACTTTAAAATTCTCCGCAATGTACACCTAACAATATCACACCTCCTACAAAAATGGTCAAACCTCTGTCTAAACTTTCACTACTTTCCAGAAATTCTCCGCAGAGGCGAAGTGGTGTATTTCCTGAAGCAAGGGAAACTCCCCTCTGAACCCTCATCCTACAGACCGATCTGCCTCCTACCAACGTTAGGAAAATTATTGGAAAACTGACAGTAACACGCCTAAATTTCTACCTCGAATCAAACAACCTGCTCCACCCAAACCAATTCGGGTTCAGAGAGGGCAGATCGTGCGACGAAGCAATGCAAGCCATCAAGAGTTCCTGCGCCGTCAGCTGCAATGCCCAGAAATACACCACCATCGTCTCACTAGACATACAGGGAGCTTTCGACAACATAGAGTGGCCCCACATTCTACAAGCTCTCCAGGACCTTGGCTGCCCGAGGAATCTGGCGGGAGTTATCAGATCTTATCTCTCAAAACGAAAAATCCTAGTTAACTGGGGGGAAGGCTCCTCAGAACTCCCTCAATCTAAAGGCTGCCCGCAGGGCTCATGTCTTGGTCCATTACTATGGAACATAATCGCCAATAGCATCCTTCGAGAAATGAGCTCGGCGGGCTTCGAGATTTTCGCGTATGCTGATGACTTCTCCCTGATTCTCTCTGGCCGCATAAGGAAAGATTTGGAAGACCAGGCTCAGGTAGCCCTCTCCCTCTTTAGTGGTCTATTACAAGACCTTAATCTCAAATTATCCCCCTCAAAAACAAAAGCACTCACATTAGCCTTTCCAAAAGCCCTCAGCAATAGAAGATATCCCAAGATGCGGATCGATGGCATCAGCGTCAACCACGTGGAACAACTCAAAATTCTAGGAGTCACTTTTGATCGACGCCTCAACTGGTTGCCCCATGTCAAAGACTTAAAAATCAAAACGCAAAAAATATACCATAACTCCTTAAAAATGGTTGGCAAGAGGTGGGGTATTTCCACCTTCCACCTCAAAACATGGTACCTCACAATAATTGACAAAATTCTAACGTATGGGGCATCCATCTGGGGCGGCCATCTAAGATCTGATGCAATAACCCAACTAAACTCAGCCCAACGTCCGTTCCTCTTACAAATAGCAAGAGGCTATAAAACCATTTCGACTGATGCCATCACCGTCATCACAGGGATTCTCCATGCCCACCTGCAGGTATCACAAATCAACATAAAATCCAGAATTCTCCAACTTAAAGACCCAGAACTTAGCTCAACCATTTTTCCCAACACCCCAATCCAGCATCTTACCTGCAGCTGGGCCCTCCACCCCGGTAAGGATGTTGCTCCTCTCATTACAAACTGCTCTAAAAATAGCTTCTCCCCGTCTGTCACTGTGGCGGTCTACACGGATGGTTCTAAGACGGATGCTGGAGTGGCTGCAGATTTCTGCATCCTAGCTTCAGGCGTCGTGACCCATCAGTGGGCGGGCAGACTCGAAGACTACAACTCTGTTTTCCAAGCGGAATTATATGCAATACAAAAAGACATTAACTGGATCTCAGAGGCAAAACATCAAGATATAAGCATTTTCAGCGATAGTCTCTCAGGTCTGCTCGCCATAGCTCGACACAGGAGCAGACACCCTCAAGTAATAGAAATAAAAAACTCCCTTAGCACCCTAAACTGTAACTGCTCCCTGGCTCACGTTTCAGCCCACAGGGGCGTAGCCGGCAATGAAATAGCTGATTCTCTTGCAAAGGCCGCAACAGAGTCGGAAGTCATAGACGTCTCTCTCCCAGCCCCCCCCTCCTTTGTCAAAAGGAAAATTAAAAATCTGACCATGCAAAAATGGCAAGACCTATGGTCTACCTCCGAAAAAGGTAGGCATACCTATAATCTTATCCCAAATGTTAGCACAAACACCTGGACCCTAACACCACCCATCTCAGCCTTTTTAAGTGGCCATGGCCCTTTCCCCTCCTACTTAAATAGATTTCATTGCCGGCGCTCATCCCTGTGTCCATGTGGGAGAGGAGGGAACGCCGGATCACTACTATTTCTCATGCCCCCTTACAGAAGTTTTCCATCTTAGAAACCCAACCCCTAGGCCAATAAACTGGCTTCCAAACATCCTAACCAATAAAATCCTAATCCATAAACTCAATAGCATCTACTCCCTCTTAATGGATATATCCAATCGAACAGATTAAAAGTCTCCCAAGTAACTCTTCTAATAATAACGACCAACTAATCATGGTCCCAAAATTAACTTAAATAAATTAAATAATTAACTTAAATAAATTAAATAATTCTCTCTATCTATCTATTTCATTAAATTTTTATTTTATTTCCCTTTCTTTTTTTTTTTTTTTTTCCACTCTCCAAGTTGTCTAATGTGCTTCTCGGTACCCAGCAAAACGCTAACTTTCCCCACTACCCCATTACCCTCTTGTAGCGTCAGAAGTGCAGCAAAGGTCAACCTGAAACCAAGTAATGCAGCAAAAATAAATTCACCCCTGCAAACAAGCAACTATGATGCCTTCGGAAGAAAAGTCAAAAGATCAATCGCCCATTGTCGCGGGTAGGATCTAAGCCTGGCGATGAATTCTGTAATTTTTTTTTTCTTTCGTTTTTCAAAAAACGTCTCGGGACAGCCCATGTGGACTTCGGTCCTAGCATAGCTCAACACCGCTCTTCGAGCGGTGAGCCGGGGCTGCTCCCCTGTTCAATGATTATAGTTTAAATTAGTATTAAACGGCCGACTAGAACAGTCATATTCAAAAAGTCAAAGTTCACAGTTTTTGTCAAAAGAGGATTACACATAACTTTCGTTTTCGGTTACTTCGGAAAAGCACACGGCAAGAAACAGAACATCGTCTCTCGGCGAACTTTCGTCGTCAGCGGAACAGAATCCGTGCGTCCACACGTCTCAAAATTCAACCGTCTACTCTCTTCCTTCTGGCAAGAGCTCTCCGCGTCCATCGATGAAAATGTGTGTTCCGGAAGTGACATCCGTCTGACGTCACGACTACATCATTCCTCTATGATTCTACACTCGCCGTCAGCAGCAAAGGGAAACTGGGCAGTTTTAGAATCAACGGTTATAGGAAGCAAGCGGCCGATACTACAGTCTCGGCCATCCTGCGTCGACTGGTCCTCCAGGCGGCCACACTGAAAAAAAAAAAAAAAAAAAAAAAAACACAAAAGCAACACAAAATAATAAAAAGCTTATATACAGCACATATACAAATTTTGATATTCTTCTCTTTTTTTAAGTTAAGTTATCCCTCGTTTGAGGAATTTGGCATGAGTGGATGTGCCACGGGGGCCTTTATGGCGTCCATCCTTAATCACATCACAAATATTTTCATTTTTTATTTTCGCAGTCTTACATTGACAAAAGTACTTTAGTTTTGGTTTTATGGCAACTTGGTCGCCTATTTCTCCAGTTTTTGGTGGTTGTCTACGCAATTTATATTTTATTTTATTTTTCTCTTTAGCTTTGACGAATTGTTCTTTGGCATGTTTACGCAAATCTTTACTCTGGGACTCAAAGTTATCTTGGGATTCGAACTCGAGAACCTCTAATTGATCATTTTCAGTTTTAGTGTCTTTTAAGGCCTCTACAGCATCTTGTTCGGTCATAAAGTCTATAGTAGCACTCTTATGTGCAAGGAAAACTTCTAACTATATTTGCACAGCTTTGGGAGATAATGCAGCTATTTCGCTAATTGTAGTCTTCAATAGAAGTGACGAAATGAACAATTTTCTCAAATTTATACCGGCAGTCTCTTCTTTTGGGAAATTCTGTCTTTTACAATCAACGGAATCTATCGTCAAAGGGTTTTTCTCAATTTCTTTCTTTTAAGGAGTTGATTTTGCGATCTCATTTGGGAAATATTCGCCTGACTTTGTTTCTTTCGTCGAGGCTCCTCCTCTTCCTCACTGTCATCAACTTCACTATTATAGTCCTTTAAAAGCATCTTCTTATTGTCATCACTTTCGTCGTCGTCATTGTTTTCACTTACAGCTTTTTCGGAAGATTCTAATGATGTTTGGGGTAATATAACAGGTTGAGGGGTTTTATTCTTACACTTTTCAACACTAATTAATGTTTCATTTATTTCTGGGGATTTCTCAGAAATTTTATTTTTACAGTTAATGGGAGCATCAATAGCAATATTCGTCTTAATTTCATTTTTATATGCATTTACTGCAAGAACTGTTATTAAATTTACCTCAAGAGAACTAGATTTATTTTTCACAAAAATACCCTTTTCATTTATCGTCGTCTCACTCAACATTAACACATTCATTCCGATTATTACGTCATAGGGTATTACATCATTGTTTACAACATAAAAAGTAACTTTGTGTTTGAAACTATCAATTTCCAAATTTTCATCAAATGAGCCTAACGGCTTTACGGAACTTTTCCCGATCCCCTTCAAAGTGGTACTCATAGGATTTAATCTATTAACATTCAGTTTGTCAAAAGCATTTTTTCGCAACAGTGTTGCTTCACTCCCCGTATCAATAATACCTGTAAAATTTACATTATTTATTTGTATAGTTTTATTCATGTTTTGATTTACGCCAATGCACAATGCTCAACTTCGGGTTTTGAACCCGGACATTCCGAGCTCTTGTGCCCGAATTGTTTAAAAGAAAAACATTTAAAACCTTTCATTCTATGAGGGCAGTCTCTAGACAAATGGTTTTTATCACCACAGTTTTATCACAAAGATTGTTTACTTCACTTTTAGGACTAAATTTTTCATGTACATTATATCTTACAGGTTTCAGTTTTGCATTATGTACTTTCTCAAATCTAAATTTATTTTTATCACTATCTCTCTTAAATACTTCGTACAATTTTATTTTCTCTTTGAAATCGTGAAGGGTTTTTGCACCATACAACATGATTTTGTTCTCAGATTTATCATTAATTCCTTGGATCATATAGTGCATAATAGCGGCATTGTCAATGTGCCCATTTTTACTTAATTCACGCATTTAAAAATATATTCTGAAACAGACTCATCGCCTCTTATTTTCCTTTTACTTAATATACGAGTATCATGCAGTGAGGTGGAATTTATTTCTGTTTTAAATTCTTCAATAAGCACTTTTTTTAATTTCTTATACGTTAATAGCGCTTTCTCAGATTTAATGAATAATAGAGCGTTTCCGCTCAAAGATCGTTTACAAAAAATAATATTTTGTAGTTCATTAAGATTAAACACATGAGGATATTTCTTCAAATTCAGTGAACCACTCAATTATATTTTCATGCGGCTCACCGCTAAATTTGGAGATATTGTTCTCGAAATCATTAAATGAAATAGCTGCACCATGTGTTCCAGAATTCCTAATATTACCACAATTAATGTTACATTTTTTACCTTTATTATAATCATTATCATTATCATTATCATTATCATTATGGCATTGCACTGAGGAGTCAATTTTCGTGACGTCACTATCAGTGCTAGATTCATTTTCAGAATTATCATCATCCGAATCATTCTCAGAATTTTCTTTTAGTGTTTCAATGTTACATAACTTCAATAATAACCTGTCTCTTAATTCTTCTTTATTGCCGTGGAAGGAAACATTTAATAAATTACTGATTATGATCAACTCGTTCAGTGAAAAATTATCATCAAAAAATTTTTGTTTTTGAATATAATCGTCATCACCCACGGCAAAATTAAATCCGGATAATTTTTTTATTCTGCATCTGTTTTTTCGATCACCTTCATCATTAAAAGAAACCGATGCAAAATTTTAATTTTATTATATTTTTTCTTTCCCAGTGCAATACCTATTTGAGGAATATCCCCTAATGATACCATCATGCAATAAAAACAAAAATTGACGTACCTTTGTAGAACAGAAACAACAGCAGATGCAAATTTCTTACTCAAACCTCTGTCTAGTCGATTCGTAATTGTTCCGCAGAAACCACAGATCACACTTTATGCATCTTATCATCCAATATGAATTTCAGATTAGACAAAACACTCCGCACTTCAACCACCGTTCACAACATGATCAAGCATGTGAAGAAATGTCGACACAGTTATCTTTTTTTAGCCCTAGAAAGACGGAAGCGTTCATTTTGACCGCAAAGGAATTTTGAACACCTGTATTTCCCTTAAATATTTCTCTATTCCTACAATATTATTTGACTTTTCCTAATTATTCATAAGGAATATATAACGCAAAAATTATAATTTTTCTCGCATAATTATCAGTGTTATAACTATATATACCTAGAAAGACGGGATGCGGTCAATTTGACCGCTGGACAAATAAAACTTCATATTACTTTTATCTTTCAATTTTTGTTGTCTACGCATCTTTTTTCCTTTTCGCGTAGTTGAAATAGCAGTTATTGGAAAGAAATGTATGTGAGGGGAAGAGGGGGGAGTTAAAAACATTTGTTAGTCACGTGATTCCTTTCACAGAGATTTGAATAGTAATGGTGCGAAAAGTAGAAGGGGGATTGTAAAAACACCTGCCGGTCACGTGATATTTCTTTTGTACTCAAACGTATCTGCTTTACTGGTATTTACTTGTTTCCAAGTTTTGAACCTGTTCGTACGTACATTTTCTCTTGGAATGTCGCGAAGAACTGTTGGTGAAAAAAATCTGTCGAAGGAAGAATTTTTAAAATTATTTCAGAGTGTATCTGAAACCGATTCTGGCTCAGATGATATCCGAATTATCTGAAGATGAATATATTCCTGATAATGAAAGTGAATATTCTTCAGCTGAAGAAAGTCAATTTTTCCCGAAAAGTACGCAAAAGGATTTTTCTTCTGAATCTGAAAATGAAGAACATTTTTTGATGAACATTGACTCAAATCATGGAAGTAGTTCACGAGGAAGAAATAAAAAAAGAAAAGATCAAAGGAAAAATACATTACTAAGTAAAAGCAAAGCCATAGTATTCTCCCAAAACGAAGAAAAAGAGCAAAACGAAGAACTAGCGAAAGATGGAACACTACGGAAAGTTCCTTCTGATACTTTATCTTCGGGAAGACGGCAGCAACATAATGTCTTGAAAGAAGTTCCAGGACCGTCCTCACACGCAATTAGAAATGTAACTCAAGGTAGTTTCGCAAGTGCATGGTTACTCTTCATACACGAAAGAATTCTTCGTTTCGTAAAACTGTGTACAGAATCAGAAGCTCGTCGAAGATTGCAGGATCCACATTGGAATATATCTTTAGACGAATTAGATGCATTTATTTCCTTACTGTATGCACGCAGAGCTTTTATTTCTAAAGTTATTTCAGTAAACAATTTGTGGTCTAAGACTTGGGGTCTAAACTTTTTTCATCAAACAATGGCTCGTGACAGATTCAAAGAAATAATGAGATATTTGCGATTTGATCTGAAGGCAACAAGATCTAAAAGACTCCGAACTGATCAGTTTGCGCTAGTGTCAGAAATTTGGAACCCATTTATTGAAATTGCTTACTTTGCTATAAAGCTGGAGAAAAGATAACTATTGATGAACAATTATTCCCAAGTAAGGCTCGTTGCCCTTTCACACAATACATGCCTGAAAAACCGGACAAATTTGGCATTAAATTTGGTTAGCAGCAGACGTGAAATCAAAATATTTACTCAATGGCTTACCATATTGTGGAAAAAGTGAAAATAGACCAACCAATTACACTGTTGGAGAACATGCAGTTTTACGCCTGACAAAGCCTTTCTATAATACTGATACTGGAAGGAACGTTACAACAGATAATTTTTTCACATCGTTGAAATTAGCCAAAACTTTAAGAGATAAAGGAATTAGCATCGTTGGTACTATGAAACGTGCAAAGAGGGAAGTACCTGAATCTTTCAAGCTCACAAAGGGAGAATTATATTCTAGCAAAATTTTCATGCATGATAATATCTCTTTGACTTCATATCAAGGAAAGAAAAACAAAAATGTACTATTGCTGAGCACATTACATGATACACTCGAAACAGATGATAATGAAAAGAAGACACCTGAAGTTGTTGACTTTTATAATTCCATGAAATAATGGTGTGGATGTGCTTGATCAGATGGCAAGAAAATATTTTACTAAATCAGCTTCTCGAAGATGGCCGGTGCAAGTGTTTTTCAATATTCTTGATCTAGCTGTTATAAATGCATGTGTCATTTATAAAGAAACTACCTATATAAATATCAAGCGTCGTGACTTTATTTTGAATTTAGCTGAAGAACAACGTACAAAATATGTCACAGCTAAGACTTCTCCACTTGTAATTTGACTCCAAAAAGTATAGCTACTGAAGATGAAACAACGATATCGAGCAAGAAGCGTAAACAGTGCCAAATTAATCGATGTCGAAATAAAACTATAAACATTTTTAATGACTAATAAGTCATTTTATTGTATATATATTTCAAGAATATATATTTTAAAAAGATATTAAATGATGTTAATTAAGATATTAAGCCCAAATGAAAATAATTCGCTTTGTATCGTGGATTTTTAGGTTGATTTCTTTAGAAATCGAACTATTGCAATCACTTCGTTTAGCTATCTATCTATCTATCTATCTATCTATCTATCTATAATGAAAATTTTGTCATCACGATAACTCCCGAAATAATACTCGAAATCGAACCAAATTTGGACAGTGAACTAGTCTTATAAATATCTTAGATGAGTTCGTTAACCAAGTTGCTCCGACAGTTTGTTTTCAAGTGGCAGCCACTTGAAAATTTCAAATCGACATTGTAAAAAGCATATTTAAAGCATGATTTGCTTGAATTTTGATGTAAATACAGGCCACATAAAGGTCTCAATGCAGTTTATTAATGAAGTTTATCCGCCATTTTTAATACAGTGGCAGATATTTTAAGTTAAGCGGGACCACTTGAAATCAGGCTACCACTTGAAAATTTAAAATCACTATAACTTCCGAAATAATACTCCAAATTTGGACAGTGTCTTAACTTATCTTATACATATCTTAGATGAGTTTATTAACCAAGTTGCTCCGCCATTTTTTTTTTCAAGTGGAGACCACTTGAAAATTTCAAATTGTAAAAAGCGTATTCCGAATTTGTTTTAAATTTGATGTAAATATAGACCACATAAAAGTCTCAATAATGTTTATTAATGAAATTTATCTGTCATTTTTAATAAAGTGGTAGATATCTTAAGTTAAGCGGCACCACTTGAAACCACGCTACCACTTGAAAATTTAAAATCACAATAACTTCTGAAATAATACTCCAAATCGAACCAAATTTGGACAGTGTCTTAACATATCTTATAAATAACTTAGATGAATTTGTTGACCAAGTTGCTCCACCATTTTGTTTTCAAGTGGAGACCACTTGAAAATTTCAAATTCAAATTGTAAAAAGCGTATTCCGATTTTATTTTTAATTTTGATGTATACATAGATTATACAAGTGTCTCAAATAGCTTTATTAATGAACTTTATCCGCCATTTCTATTAAAGTGGCGGATATCTTAAGTTAAGCGGGACCACTTGAAATCAGGCCACCACTTGAAAATTTAAAACCATGATAACTTCCGAAATAATACTCCAAATGGAACCAAATTTGAACAATGTCTTAACTTATCTTAGAAATACCTTAGATGAGTTTGTTAACCAAGTTGCACCGCCATTTTGTTTTCAAGTGGAGACAACTTGAAAATTTCAAATTTAAATTGTAGAAAGCGTATTCCGAAATTGTTTGAATTGTGATGTAAATATAGACCACATAAAGATCTCAATAATGTTTATTAATGAAATTTATCCGTCATTTTTAATAAAGTGGTAGATATCTTAAGTTAAGCGGGACCACTTGAAACCACGCTACCACTTGAAAATTTAAAATCACAATAACTTCTGAAATAATACTCCAAATCGAACCAAATTTGGACAGTGTCTTAACCTATCTAATAAATAACTTAGATGAATTTGTTGACCAAGTTGCTCCACCATTTTGTTTTCAAGTGGAGACCACTTGAAAATTTCAAATTCAATTTGTAAAAAGCGTATTCCGATTTTATTTTTAATTTTGATGTATACATATATTATACAAGTGTCTCAAATAACTTTATTAATGAACTTTATCCGCCATTTTTATTGAAGTGGCGGATATCTTTAGTTAAGCGGGACCACTTGAAATCAGGCCACCACTTGAAAATTTAAAACCATGATAATTTCCGAAATAATACTCCAAATGGAACCAAATTTTGACAGTGATATTATCATATAATTACCTTGAATGTTTTCACTGGGCAACTTGTCCTGACATATTGTTTCTAAGTTCCAGCCACTTGAAATCACACTGCCACTTCAAAATATGCCACACGATAACATTTAAAATACTAAACTGATTCAAATAAAAGTTGGATAGTGAACTTATGGTTCAAATATCTAGGATACGTTCACTTGGTGACTTGATCCGCAATTTTATTTCCAAGTGGCGGCCACTTGAAAATTTGTCATTATGGTAAATTTAGTAATGCAGAATCAATTTGCATCAAATTTGGGTAGTGGATTTATCATTCAAATATCTCACTCAATTTCGCTGGGCATCTCACTCCACTTTTTTTTACAAGTGGTGCCATGCCACCTGAAAAATTCTCATGACGATAATTTTTGAAATGCTGATTTAAATTAAACTAGAATTGGACAATGAACTTATCATACAAATATACTGGATGATTTCGATGGGCAAGTTGTTTTACCATTTTATTTCTAAGTCGCAACCACTTAGATTGCCACTTGAAAATTTGCCATAATAATAACTTTTGAAACACGGCACTGATTTAAACCACAGTTGGACAGTGAACCTATGCTTCAAATATCTTGGATGTGTTTGCTGGGCAACTTGTTCCACTGTATTGTTTCCAAGTGTAGGCCACTTGAAAATTTGTTATCACGGTAACTTTAGAAATACTTAATCAATTCAAATCAAATTTGAAAATTGGATTTATCATTCAAACAACAAAAATCTAGAAAATCCACGTAACTTGTGAACCAATCACGTTATTGCGTCCATCTTTGGTATATCGATAATAAGTATTTTCTCACCAAAAGTCGCCAAAAAAGTCGCCAAATCTATTACCTGCGTTACTGGATCTTTTTAATGCGTTTTTAAGGAAAAATTAGGCTATTTTAATGCAAAACAAACTAGAAATGCAGAAAACTAACATTTTTATCGGCTTACTAAGCCCCTTTGAAAGAATTTCTAAAAAAAAAAAAAAAAAAAAATATTTTCAAATTTGCAACGATATCTTAGATGAGCAACTTTCTCTGCCATTTTGATCGAAGTGGCAGTTACTTAATTTTTCAACACGATGACTTTTGAGATTTTGAAATTCGAACTATATGTGTACAGTAGACTTATCTCACAAATACATTTCATATATTTGTCAACTTAACCCACCATTTTGTTTCCAAGTGCCGGCCACTTGAAAATTTTAAGTTCACATAAAAATGTATTATGAACCGATTTGCTTAAAACTCCATATGTGCGTAGTCTACATCAATATTTCTACCAAGTGCATGAATAATTTGTTGCCGCCGTTTCGAATTAAAATGACGGCTGCTTGGTAAGGAAAAAGAAATCAACCTACCCTTCCGAATAAGCCGGAAGGACTTTTTTATTTTGTATTTGAAATATTTCGTTAATGGTTCCTTAAATATATTGCATTTTCTTCAATAAAAGTTAATTATCTATATTAATAAAATCAGAGTTTTGTCTGTAAATTTGTCGGAATCGAAAAATTTTGCGATATCTTCACGTTTCACACCCCATGAAAGCCGAAAATGACTTCAGAAAATTTTGCCTGTGTGTGTGTGTGTGTGTGTGTGTGTGTCATCGTGTCCGTCGCTTTTTTTGTCCGGGCATCACTTGAGAACGGCAGGACGGAATGCAACGGCGCTTGGCAGGGATTTAGGTCTTCGCCCAACTTAAAATTATATCTATCAACTTTTCAGAAATTCCCCCCCGTTCCCCCCTGGGGGGTAAAAGACTAAAACACGTTTGTCCGGGCATCACTCGAGAACGGCTGGACGGAATTCAACGGCGCTTGGCAGAAATTTAGGTCTTCACCCAACTTAAAATTATATCTATAGAAATTTTTAAAATTCTGATTAGTGTTTAAATTGTGGGTAAAAAACGCTTGCGCATGCGCGATAAACACCTTTTCACTAAAACGCTTTGAATGGTAAAATAAAACATAAAAATAAATTTTTAAGATAAAGACTTTTTTTATTCGCGTGATTCGCACTACAAATTATGAAAAGATTGAAATGTGCCATCTGAGTTTCATACTTTAGTTAATTTTAAAACATCTAATTGTCGTATCGAAAAACTGTTTACACCCCAGGATGCAGAAAAATCACCCCTTTCATTTGGTACTAAATTTGTAACGATAGGTCTGATATTTCTAATTTATTTTTCCCTTTTTCCGTTTTTCCGTTGCCACTTAAATTTCATACTTTAGTTATTTTTAAAAAATCTAATTGTCGCATCGAAAAACTGTTTGCACCCCTGGATTCAGAAAAATCGCCCCTTTCATTTGGTACCAAATTTATAAATATAGGTCTGATATTTCTAATTTATTTTCCCCTTTTTCCGTTTTCAGCCCAGATTCGGATGCGCATTTATATATATTTTAGTTTTCGAGAAATAAAATGAAATATTTTTAATTTCACATGTTTATTAATAAAAATTAGAGAGAAAAATAAATCCGCGATTGTAATGAAATGCTCGCCCTCTGGTGGGCTAAGGTGAAAGTATCATACCACTGATAGCTTTCACGCTGAAACAATGATAGAACCATAGAATAATAATAAAGGAAGAAGGAGCATAAAGTTTCTACATAAGCTGTTGTGTTGCCACAAAAAACAGCGATTATTAACAAGCCTTTATTAACAAACTTCAATATTGAGAGGAGCAAAAGTAGCTTTCGCTGGCATTTCACTAGAAGGGGTTTGTAAGCATTAAGACTATTGGCGTGCTCCTTCTTCCTCTATTATTATTCTATGGATAGAACAACAAGAAAGCACAAAAAAATACGCGTGGCAATATTTACTAACAACTGCAGTTGAGAAAACGCCATCTATCGATCATGACAAACGCGGATAGTTAACCTACAAAAGTTGGTGGGTTTTTTTTTTTTTTTTTTTTTTGTAAATCAGGAATGTTCATGTGGATAAATATTTTCATAGAGATATTTGGCATTAGTTTAATATTTTTATTTAATTAAGCAGTACTTTTTTTTCCTGCAGTAAAACAAAATTTTTTATTGTTATTATGTACCTTATGAGGTTCTTTTATGCTCTCCCCTTAATTGTAAATGATTTTTTTTTTTGGATTTTATTAAGATTCTTTATTTTTATTTTGTAAATATCAGAAAAGAGTTTTTATTTTATTTTATTTATTTATTTATTTTGTGTATGGAGCAGCTTTAGTATCGGATGCCTTTGGCAAAATTTATAATTCGGCACCGAAGTAGCTCGGACGTTTCTCGCCAAGATCTTTAATTGCACAATTGAGATAGCCAATTCAGTTCATCGCAAAAATGGCTTAAAATATTTAAAGTCACCAAAGGGGTCCCATATTAAAGCCTGTGCTTTTTGTATTTATTTATTTATAATATTTTCTAGTAAAGACTTCTGTGGTCGCGAAATTTAGGTACAACTATAGTATTTCCCCACAGCTGAATTTGGCGATTTTTCTTTGGCGCCGATTTGAACGATAACGATGAAGTTCTGAGCTGTTTGCGATATAATATGGCAGCCTGCATGATATTTATTTTGGATTTATGATTTTATGATTTGATTTATAATTTAGCTTACAATTTTATCATTTATGCTATATGCTACATGATTTTTAGATTTATGATTTAGCCATAATCGCCAAAAATAAATCGCCAGATTCAGCTGTGGGGAAATATTATAGTTGTTCCCAAATTTGGTGCGTAAATTGTTTGTATGCATCCGGCACTTATTGTAACTGGATTTCACAAAATTCGAAATCCCCCCTCCCCCCCCCTCTCGGAGTCGGAGGGCAATAAACTTGTGTAAAAACATGTTTTTTCGTTTGAATTCGCTTTGAATTATCTTAGAATGGCGAATTTTGTGTGTGGATATTGATTAAGTGCATGCATTATGTACATTAGTGGGATTTTGCAAAACTTCGAACTCACCCGCTGAGGAAGGAGAAGTAAGAAGTGGATAAGTTGTGCCGAAGACAGTAGGGAACCAGACTCCTAACGTTGCGAGCGAGAATACCTCTACCAATCACAGCGAGAACTTAGGTTATTAATAAAGATACGGGATTTTGACGACTCATATAAGTTTAATGTCCAGCGAAGCGGGCAAAGCCTGCTAGTTTTGAATAAAATTATAAATTAACAGCAAAATACATGTAATTAATATATATATTGTTTAAAAAAAACTTGTTTTAACAAAAACATCTTCAAAAATTGAGTTATTTTTGTTATTAAAAAGGAGCGGTCAAAATGACCGTTCTTCGTCTTTCTAGGTATAAGAAAAATGCCGTCTTTCTAGTGTTAAAAGTTAATCAAAATTAAAAGTCCGATTAAAACACAAAGTTTGTTTTAAAGTTCAATGAATTATCAAATAATTCTTTTTCAGTTCATGAAGTCTATATAAAGTTTGTTTTTTACAGTTCGTGTTTCTCGAAAATTCACGTTAAAATCAAAATTTAAGTTGCATACAAAATTTAAGTTACACCCCACTTCTGACTTGGGGGATGGCCAATTTTTCGTGGGCGTTAAACAAAAAAAACTAATTCTTATTTATTATTAATCACTTAAAATTTAATAAAAGATTAAATTACTTTATACAAATATTTACAATGATTATAGTTTAAATTAGTATTAAACGGCCGACTAGAACAGTCATATTTAAAAAGCCAAAGTTCACAGTTTTTGTCAAAAGAGGATTACACATAACTTTCGTTTTCGGTTACTTCGGAAAAGCACACGGCAAGAAACAGAACATCGTCTCTCGGCGAACTTTTGTCGTCAGCTGAACAGAATCCGTACGTCCACACGTCTCAAAATTCAACCGTCTACTTTCTTCGTTCCGGCAAGAGCTCTCCGCTCCCATCGATGAAAATGTGTTCTCCGGAAGTGACATCCGTCTGACGTCACGACTACATCATTCCTCTAAGATTCTACACTCGCCGTCAGCAGCAAAAGAAAACTAGGCAGTTTTGGAATCAACGGTTATAGACAGCAAGAGGCCGATACTACATATATCTATAATGAAAATTTTGTCATCACGACAACTCCCGAAATAATACTCCAAATCGAACCAAATTTGGACAGTGAGCTGATCTTATAAATATCTTGGATGAGTTTGTTAACCAAGTTGCTCCAACGATTTGTTTTCAAGTGGCAGCCACTTGAAAATTTCAAACCCACAATGTAAAAAGCAGATTTAAAGTAACATTTGCGTGACCACTTGATAGAGTATAGACCACTTGAAAATTTCAAATTCAAATTGTAAAAAGCGTATTCCGAATTTTTTTAATTTTGATGTATACATAGTTTATACAAGTGTCTCAAAGAACTTTATTAATGAACTTTATTCACCATTTTTAATAAAGTGGCGGATATCTTAAGTTTAACCGGTACCACTTGAAATCAGGCTACCACTTGAAAATTTAAAACCATCATAACTTCCGATATAATACTCCAAATGGAACCAAATTTGAACAGTGTCTTAACTTATTTTACAAATATCTTAGATGAGTTTGCTAACCAAGTTGCTCCATCATTTTGATTTCAAGTGGAGACCACTTGAAAATTTAAATTGTAAAAAGCGTATTCCGAATTTGTTCGAATTTTGATGTAAATACAGACCACATAAGGATCTCAATGAAGTTTATTAATAAACTATATCCGCCATTTTTAAAAAAGTGGCAAATATCTTAAGTTAAGCGGTGCCACTTAAAATCAGGCTACCACTTGAAAATTTAAAATCACTATAACTTCCGAAATAATACTCCAAACTGAACAAAATTTGGACAGTGTCTTAACTTATTTTATAAATATCTTAGATGAGTTTTTTAACAAGATTGCTTCGCCATTTTGATTTCAAGTGGAGACAACTTGAAAATTTCAAATTCAAATTGTAAAACGCGTATTCAGAATTTGTTTTAATTTTGATGTATACATAGATTATATAAGTGTGTCAATGATCTTTATCCGCCATTTTTAATAAAGGGGCGGATATCTTAAGTTAAGCTGGGCCACTTGAAATCAGGCTACCACTTGAAAATTTAAAATCATAAATACTCCAAATCGAACCAAATTTGGACAATATCTTAACTTAACTTATAAATATCTTAGATGAGTTTTTTTAACCAAGTTGCTTCGCCATTTTGATTTCAAGTCGAGACCACTTGAAAATTTCAAATTCACATTGTAAAAAGCGTATTCCGAATTTATTTGAATTTTGATGTATACATGGATCATATAAGGGTCTCAACCAAGTTGATTATTGAACTTTAACAGCCATTTTTTGTATCGGATATCTTGTACTAAGGGAGGCACTTGAAATCAGGCTCCCACTTGAAAATTTAAAATCACGATAACTTCTGAAATAAAACTCCAAATCGAACGAAATTTGGACAGTGATATTATCATATAATTTTCGGGAACGTGTTCACTGGGCAACTTGTCCCGACATTCTAAGTTGCAGCCTCTTGAAATCACACTGCCACTTGAAAATATTGCATCATGATAACTTATAAACTACTAAACTAATTCAAATAAAAGTTGGATAATGAACTTACAGTTCAAATATCTAAGATAAGTTCACTTGGTGACTTGATCCGCAATTTTATTTACAAGTGGCGGCTACTTAAAAATGTGTCATTATGGTGACTTCAGTAATACTGAATCAATGCGCATCAAATTTGGATATTAGATTTATCATTCAGATATCTCAGATAACTTCGCTGGGCATCTCATTCCGCTTTTTTTACCAAGTGGTGCCACATGAAAATTTCTTATGACGATTATTTTTGAAATACTGATTTAATTTAAACTAGAACTGGGCAATGAACTTGTCATACAAATATATTGGATGATTTCGCTGGGCAAGTTATTTCGCCATTTTGTTTCCAAGTCACTGCCACTTAGACTACCACTTGAAAATTTGCCATAATAATAACTTTTGAAACACGGCACTGATTTGAACCACAGTTGGACAGTGAACCTATGCTTCAAATATCTTGGATGTGTTTGCTGGGCAACTTGTTCCACTGTATTGTTTCCAAGTGTCGGCCACATGGAAATTTGTTTTCACGGTAACTTTTGAAATACTTAATCAATTCAAATCAAAGTTGAAAAATGGGTTTATCATTCAAACAACAAAAATCTAGAAATTTCCCGTAACTCGTGAACCAATCAAGTTATTGCATCTGTCTTTGGTATATCGATAATAAGTATTTTCTCGCCAAAAGTCGCCAAAAAATTCGACATTGGGGAAAAGTTGCCGAATTTGGCGCCAAATCCATTGCTTTCCTTATTGGATATATTTAATGCGTTTTTAAGGGAAAATTAGTGTATTTTAATTCTAAAACAAACTAGAAATGCAGAAAACTTACATTTTATCAACTTACTAAGCCTCTTTGAAAGAATTTTTGCAAAAAAAAAAAAAAAAAAAAAAAAAAATTCAAATTTGCAACGATATCTTAGAAGAGCAACTTCCTCACTGCCATTTTGATCCAAGTGGCAGCTACTTAATTTTTCAACACGACTTTTATTGAGATTTTGAATTTATTCGAACTATATGTGTACAGTAGACTTATCTCACAAATGCATTTGATATATTTGTCAACTTAACCACCATTTTGTTCCCAAGCGCCGGCCACTTGAAAAGTTTAAATTTACATAAAAAGGTATTTATGAACCGATTTGCTTAAAACTCCATTTGTGCATAGCCTACATCAATACTTCTACGAAGTCCATTAATAATTTGTAGCCGCTATTTTGAAACAAAGTGAAGGCTACTTGATAAGGAAAAAGAAATCAACCTACCGGACTTTTTTTTTTCTCTCATTTTGGGATGTTCTGAACACTATTTCATCATTTTTTGAAAATATCTGTGTTAATATCAAAAGTTTTGTGCATGCTGTATCTTACAAACCAATGGATAAAATTTAACGAAACTTTATATTTTGTTGGACTTGTCTTAAATTGCTGCTAATTATATTTGGGGATCAATCGAGTTGCCACCGGTCACTTTTTTTGTTTCTTCTTTTTTTTTTTTTTTTTTTCTTCATAATTTTTAACACGAGAGTATGGGACAAAATTTTGCATAAATGTACATAATGAGAATTATTTTTAACTTTTTGTGTGAAATAAAAAAAAAAAAAAATATTTATGATAATAATAGTCATTCAGGATTATTATTATTATTACTAGTATATAACCCCGTCAAAAATGACGGAATATGAACGATAAATCTTGAAAACAATGTTTAGATCATGATGGTTACCACGTGATCATTTAAATGTATTTTCAATTTTTGTTTATAACTCAAATGTGTTTCGATATTTGATAATTTTCGTTCTGAAATTAAAAAAATTCTACCCGATCAATAAATATGAATGATAATAAAAAAACTGCTGGTTGACAAAAAATATAGGCCCGACAACACAACAGCAACAACACATCCCAGTGTTCCATTAAGTGTTCTATACGCAAGCGAAGTGGGACGCCACTGACCGTCCGTGGATGCAAGAAAATGATTTCCTATGTTATTCGCCCATTGGATTTTTTGTAAAAAATTATTAAAAATCGAGGAAAATTATTTTCCGATTTTATCCCCCTATTTGGGTATATATATGTATTAGTTATCATGTGCATGTGTTAGATTTAGTTTTTTTGCTGTCAAATTGACAAAATTTTAATTTTATATTTCAAAACTGTTGTCCTTGGCGTTTTTGTATTTGGCGATCAAAAACGTACTTCGAAAATATACATGCCAGATGTATATTTTCGTAATATGTATTGTGCGAAATATTGTTTCATATTATTCATTACTCTCTTAATATAAGTTTTTAAAATAACCATGATTTTTGAAAGGAATTAAATTATATTCGCCAGATAATTTGGCGATATATATATATATATTTTTTTTTTTTTTTTTTCTGCCAAGGATGACCGATGAAATCTATTCCGCTGCAACATATTAGTATCTTATATCAGATACTTTATTTAGACATTTGAAAACAAATTTCACTTCAAATTATGATCCGCGATTGTAATGAAATGCTCGCCCTCTGGTGGGCTAAGGTGAAATTATCACACCACTGATAGCTTTCACTCTGAAACAATGATAGAACAACAAGAAAGAACAATAATAAATGCACTTGGCTATTATAATTTACTAACAACTGCAGTTGAGAAAGTGCCATCTATCGATCATTACAAACGCAGATAGAATATTTATCATTTTCCTTTTAATTAGTATATTAGTTGGATATTTATTGTGTAAATATTGTATTCTCCTTGGTTACTTATTTCTATTTCTCCCGAGTTTTGTACTTTCCAAAAAGGAATATGGCAACACCGATAAAAACTTATTCTCTTCTATTCTATTTACATCGATTTGACTAGTTCCATGATCAATATTATCGACTATCAAAATACATCGAAATGTCTTTAAGAATTGTATATATGTATATAAAGGTATGGTCCTAAATGTTAATTAAATGTTTATAAAAGTTCATCATTATCTTCATCAATACGCTGTTACTCGCCACCACAGTCACAACAGTTTTGGCGACGAGGTAAAGTTGTTTCATTTTCAATTCAACTTAATAATTTTTATATACAATATAATTAATTATTGAAAAAAGTTATAATTTACATTTTAAATAGATAATGGATCCAGAACAATTTCAGAAATTGCTTGATACTGTAAATCGGGGCCTACAAATGCTTATTGAACAGTTGTTGTCAAGAGACATATCTGAAATGGCTAATGATATCAGTAATACTAACTCAACAAAGATTCCAGTTGTTAACATTTCCCATATTCCTCCTTTTGAAAGTTTTGATAATAAGAAAGAAAATTTTAAATATTATCGTCAACGTTTCGAAAACTATTTAATGATGAAAGATATTTTTCATGATAAATATAAAAGCGCACAAACTTTGTTAAATTCTATAGGAGCATCCAGGGGTCTGTCCAGAGGCAAACCTGGGTCAGTTAAAGGACCCTTCACAAAATTTTATATCTTAAAAAAGGACCCTTCACAAAATTATTTATCCTAAAAAAGGACCCTTCACAAAAATTTTTATCCTAAAAAAAGACCCTTCACAAAATTTTTCTTCTTAGGCCTTTGATAAATATCTCATTTTCAAAATTAATCTTCAGTAGAACGAACAGACTACCTGAAAAATCAAACATTTTTGTTGTATTTCTCTCGAAAAGCTGATATTAAATTTCTAATCTATAAAGGCCTTCTATGCATATGTGTGAGTTTAGTTCTATAAAACTGAACTGTCATTGTCAAAAATGAAACCTTAATTGTAATTTCATTTTGCAAAATTGCATTTTTCACAATTTCATAAACAGAAAAGTTTGGAAGAACTTTACTTTCACACTAAATTTAGATTTACGGAATTACGTGTAGAAATTTTCACAGTTTCACAAAAACAGGACCCTGTGTGAAAAGTCTGGACAGACCCCTGGCATCAAATTACAATATCTTGGCGGCTGTTTTTGCGCCAAAAGCTCCCAGTGAATTAGAATATGATGAACTACTTAAAGTGTTAGAAAATCATTTAGCACCAAAGAAAAATCCTTTAGTTTCACAACATTACTTTTTGTCAACTTATCAAAAACAGGACAGTTCTATTTCCGACTATGTGGCAGAATTACGGAGTGATATTTCGGAATGCGAGTTTACTGTTGACTGTGAATGCAGTAAAAAGGTATCTGTTGCTGATATTTTCCTTAGAGCACAATTTATTCGTGGCATTAAAGATAGTTGGATCAAAGAGCAACACTTGCAATCAGAATTATAAAATTTCAACGATATTGTTGATAAAGCTATTGCACTTGAAGCTTCAAAAATTGACAGTCGCGAGTTATCAAAAACTTTAAATACCAGTACATCTATCTCAGAGGATATCAATAAAGTCGCCAAAAGTAATAGGCAATCGAAATACGTGAAAACATCCTTTAACACTTCAAACATAAAGAAAAAAGAGGCTTTTTCCCATCAGCGCATGAAATCCAAACAAAATCAAATTGATTTCGAAAAACTTGGCATAAATAATTTGTGCCTACGCTGTGCGAAAAACAACCATTTATCAAAAGACTGTCGCATTAATCCAAATAATTTGAAGTGTAATTCGTGTAAATCAACTGGACATGTACAAAGAGTCTGTATCAAGACATTACTTAAAGCTAAAAGATCAAATAGTCCAAGAATACCACTTAATCAAATAGAAATATATGAAAATAACAACAAAAACACGATTGTTGATATTTACGATAACCATATCTCAGATTCTGCCCCTGATGCTAAGAAATATTTTACTACAGTAAAAATCGAAAATCGCTATCAAAAATTTGAAGCCGACACAGGAGCAGGATACACTCTCATACCAGAAAGTAAATTTAAACGGTTAGGTCTCAAGAAACAGTTTGAACCAACAAATATTGTTTTTAGATCATATACTGAAAATATGTTTGTGCCCTTAGGGAAAGTGCGAGTGAAGGTTGAATATAAAGGGTGTATATCTAATGAAGATTTATATGTCGTTCCTGATCGGTATGATCCTCTTCTAGGCAAAGTATGGATTAGACATTTAAAAATCAATCTACATGAAATCGATACAGAAAACAACCCCCAAAATAGAATGGGAAATAAAATCGCTGCAATCAATGATGTCTCGGAGATTATAAATCTTTTTCCAGAAGTGTTCGAACAAAAGGTTGGTTGTGTACCAAATTTCTTAATCAAACTGAAGTTACGTGATGGAGCAAAACCTAGTTACACTCCTGAACGAAATGTACCCTATGCTTTACGAGAAAAAGTTGAAAAAGAACTTGATGATCTCGAAGCAGCTGGAATAATATCTAAATCAATTACAAGTGATTGAGGATCACCGTTGGTTGTAATTCCTAAAGCGGATGGAACAGTTCGACTCTGTGTTGACTATAAAGTTGGAGTTAACGATCTACTGATGAATGCAAATTATCCTATAAAGAAAATCGATGAAGTATTAAACAGTCTTAGGAATTCAAAGTATTTCTGCAAGTTAGACTTGTTTAAAGCTTATCTCCACTTAAAAACTGATGATGAGAGCAGCATTATCCAAACTATTTCGACACATCGAGGGACATACAGGATGAATAGGTTAAGCTTTGGAATTAAAACTGCACCTACTGAATTTAACCGGGTAATTGATCAAATCCTGAAGCGTTTACCAAAAACCATCGCTTATTTTGATGATATTGTCGTTCATGGTAAAACCAAAGAAGAATGCTCAAAGAACCTCCTTGCATGTGTAGAAAGATTACGTGACTACGATTTACACGTGAATAGCAAGAAATGTGAATTTTTTCGAACAAAAATTGAATATTTAGGTCATGTAATAGAAAACAATAAAATATCACGATCACCTACAAAAGTTGAAGCTATAACACGCATGCCACGACCAAAGAATGTTCAAGAACTGCGCCAATTTTTAGGTATGGTAACTTACTATTCTCGATTCATACCAAACGTTTCGACCATTACTTACCCTTTACGCAAGCTTCTGCGGAAACATCAGAAATTTTGCTGGAATAAAGAAAGTGAGCAGGCTTTTATTAAGCTTAAAGAAGAGATATCCAGTGACAGAGTGTTAGTACCTTTCAATCTTGAATTACCTGTTACACTGGCGACAGATGCTAGTTCAGTCGGAGTTGCTGTTATCTTATCACATACCATCGATGATGTAGAAAAGCCAATCGCTTTTGCTTCCCGTTCCTTAACAGAAGCTGAAAGAAATTACTCTCAACTTGACCGAGAAGCTTTAGCAATCGTATTTAGATTTTCTCACTTTTTCGATTATCTTTATGGTAGAAATTTCGTCCTAATCACTGATAACCAGCCCTTATCCAGGATATTTCATAGAAAAGCAAGTCTTCCAAAAATGACACCAGCTCGACTGTTGCGCTATGCTTCTTATTTAGCTGGATTTGATTACACCGTCAAATTTAGGAAAGGATTGGAAAATCAAAATGTAGATTGTTTATCTAGATCTCCTGTCAACCAGAATTACGCATCGGCAGACACATATATAAACGATGAAGTTCATCAAATATGTGCATCTAATATTTTTGAAATATCAACTGAAACTCTAACTGCAGATGCTATCATACGAGAAACAGAAAACGATCAGGAATTGTCACAGATCAAAAAAAGAACTTCAATCAAGCTCCATCAACAGTGACTAAATTTTGGATAATGGAATTTTATTTAAGAGTAATCGATTGTAATACCGAGAAAACTACAGCCTGAAGTCCTAAAAGAATTACATTCCACGCATATTGGAATAATAAAAATGAAACAGTTAGCTCGACGTTATTGTATATGGAAGAATATCGACAAGGACATAGAAAACTTAGTAAAATCTTGCCCAGATTGTTCTTCAGTGAGACATAATCCTGCGAAGGCACCCCTTCACCACTGGGATTTACCAATTAATAATTGGGATAGAATTCATATCGATTATCCAGGTCCTTTCCAGGGATTTTATTACCTACTCGTTGTGGATGCAAAATCACGTTGGGTAAAAATCAAAGTCTCACAGAAAGCTCCAAATGCTGACATTACCATGAAATTACTTAACGAAATTTTTGCAATGCATGGATATCCACTAGTTATGGTTTCTGATAACGCAAAAGTTTTCACGAAGGAAACATTTAAAAATTCCTGTCGTACGAATGGAATAAAGCAAAACTTTATCGCACCAGGACACCCAGCGACCAATGGCCTTGCGGAACGCAACGTGCAAACACTGAAAGATCGACTAAAATCAATGGCTACAGAAAATCTTCCCATCCACTTAAAACTTCAAAAGATTCTTTTTCGATATCGAGCAACGCCTTTAGCAAATGGGAAGTCACCAGCAGAAATGTATCTAAATCGCCAAATTCGTATTAAACTTGACGCACTGTTTACATATTACGAAAAGAAATCTGAACAGAAGATTAGACCTCACACTCGAAAAATCTATGGGGGGGAGAGAGTGAGAGCAAAATTCTTTATAAACAATAAAACCGTATGGAAACTAGGAGTTATAACTAGAAAACTTGGACATACTCACTATATAGTTAAATTAGATGAAGGCAGGGAAATCAAGAGGCACATTAATCAACTACAGAAATCAGATGTTCAAAGGAAAAATATAGCATCGCCATCAGTTCCCCACCAGAAATCCTCCCATAACACAAATCATGACCCGGCATATTATCAAGTTATCACTCCTCAAGGAAATGAGCTGAACACATATCCAGCCACAGATCAACCACATATTCCTTCACCACCTGTACGAAGATCTACTAGAACGAGGCGTCAACCAGCATACCTACAAGATTATATTTTATCTTAAGGGTTGACTCGGCATTGTATGTTTTCAAGTGGGGGAGAATTATTGTATTCTCTTTGGTTACTTATTTCTATTTCTACCGAGTTTTGTACTTTCCAAAAAGGAATCTGGCATCATCGATAAAAACTTATTCTATTCTATTCTATTTACATCGATTTGACTAGTTCCATGATCAATATTATCGACTATCAAAATACATCGAAATGTCTTTAAGAATTTAATATATGTATATAAAGTAATGTATGGTGCTAAATGTTAATTAAATGTTTATAAAAGTTCATCATTATCTTCATCAATACGCGGCTACTCGCCACCACAGTCACAACAGTAAATATCATCCTTTGAAATGAAATGTTTATGTTTTCAATGGAATATGGAAGTTTTTTTTTTTTTTTTTTTTTTTTTTTATCTAGAGTTTTGAAATTTAAAATTCAAATTTTTATCAATTTTAGAACAAAAAAAACTTAATCTAACGCATGCACATGATAACTAATACATATCTAAACCTAAATATGGGGATTAAAATCGGGAAATAATTTCCCTCGATTTTTAATAATTATTTACGAAAAATCCATTGGGCGTTTAACATAGGAAATATTTTTCTTGTATCCACGAACGGCAAGTGACGTCATCACTTCGCTTGCGTATTTAAAGTCCTCATAATTAGAAAAAACGATTCACTTCATTTTACCAAAATACTCTTTTTTAAGACTATCGTAGATCCTGTTTTCAAATTTTCTAACTAACTATCCAATAACTACAGACACTCCATGCTAACCCAAATTCACCTCTACTCGATACCTCCAACCAGCTATCTCACCCACATCATCGCCAAAATATCCAGGATCCAGCAAGGGACTTTCTCATTCTCAACCGCACATTTTACCTTGACTCGACATTATCACCTTAGACTACTCTACTTTCAATACTCATTTCAACTGGTGACTTTTACTTGCCTAACCAAACATTCTATCCCAACTATCATTTTACACTAATTTCAAAACTAAAATCAAATGGCGGCATTTACGTACTAAACTCGACGCCAATCATACCTTACAAAGTAAACAAACAATGAAGTTTGATAAAAATATTTAAAGGCTTTAATGCGTTTTTACAAATATTTTAAGATTTTTAAGGCATATTTTTATATGTTTTAGAAATATTTTAAGCGTTTTTTTAATGAAACAGTCAAAGATTCGTTCATTCGGAATTAAAAAGTTGTCCATTTGGAATTTGTATTTTCTGAATGGCAACAGTTTTGGTTTGTTTTTATTTGGTATTGCATTGTTTATTATCATGAAGTTACATAATTCTATTTATAGGTTCATGTTTATAATAGCCAGTGATCCGTTATATTTAATTTAGACATTTAAACATTACAATTGAATAGTTTTTCAAGGTTTTATAGGAAATAAATTAAGAATATGTGCGATACATAACATGTATGAAAATGAAATGTATGTTTCCTAAGTTGAGTTAAACAAACGGAAAAAAATGGCTGCCAAAAGTTTCTGTTTTTAAGCGGTACTCATAGAATAATAATAAAGGAAGAAGGAGCATAAGTGTTTCTACATAAGCTGTTGTGTTGCCACAACAAAAAGCGATAAATGCGCTGAGGATGGGTGCCCTACTTCAAGGTTGAGAGGAGCAAAAGTAGCTTTCGCTGGCATTTCACTAGAAGGGGTTTGTAAGCATTAAGAGTATTGGCGTGCTCCTTCTTCCTTTATTATTATTCTATGGCGGTACTAACCGGATTCGTTCATGACAGATGAGGGTCACTATATATATTAATTATATGTGAATGTAGGGTTTTTGCTTGTAAAAATGTTGTAAATTATCCCATATCAGTATGTCTGAGTAAAAAAATTTTTTATAGAAAAATATGTATTTTAAGAAATTACATTTTCACTCTTATAAGCGGCATTTAAAACCTAGCCGTATGCTAGAAATATAAACAGAATATGAAGTACTGACGTAAATTAAATAAAATAATCTGGTGTGTCACTCACACAACTTTCTCTTACCCTGAAATTTAATACTATAAATACAGGTTGGAGATTAAGAGGTAAGATAACGAATACTGTTATGTAAACCTATGTTAAACAATTCAAATTAGGCTTCAGAAGAGTTTTATATGATAATTGGTTCTGTGTGAAGGGGGGGGGGGCTACCGCCCCCTAATCCCCCCGTTTTATTAATGTACCTACATTTATATGGAATTTAATTCTGTTATTAAAATTAAAAGTTTACTTAAAATTATACAGACAATTTTCACACGCAACATTCCTTGAAACTCATCAGTCTTGAACAACGTTTGGATCTCCTAACACTATTCGTTTTTAAGTTACTCTAAGAGACACAGACAAAGATTAAACGTTGAAAAACTTGACTACGGTAATCAGGAAGCCTCAAAACGTATAAATATATGAAAAACAAGCGATGAATATTTAGCTTAAAACATACATTATTTACCATATCTTTATGAGGAATTTATTTCTATTCCCGAACAGCTTTCCTGGAAATGGTAAACTATTATTAGTAAAGCACATCTAATAACAACAAATGACTAGTGTGTTGTGGCCACCACATGATTTTCTTCTATATTTTCCTATACAAATTCACTCAGTAAAAATCATTTATTGAAATTATTAATTAAAATATTTATCTTCCATGATAATGCAGACGATTTCCATATTAGAGAAGTAGTATAACACTAAATATCCAAAAAAAAAAAAAGTTGAATTTATTCTCAATATTACAATTAAAATATACATATATATATATATATATATGTAACGTATTTAATTGCTTGATGAAAGAGATGACAGGCGCAGCACACAATGAAGTCGAGGCTTTCTTTCAGGCAAACATTTTTATTGCTTCCATATTTCACAGTCGGGACAGTGCAAAGCGAATGGAGTCTGAAGCCTATGCTCTATCGATCCGCGCCGGCCGCACCCGGGCTTGGGGCTGCCGAATCCGTTGGGGAAAAATTGTAAGATTTACGTTAATTTCAGAGGAAGGGCCACATGGAATAGTTTAACAAGTCAAAATCGTGTCAAATCGCTCCGTTTGTTTAATGTTTGGGCTTTTATACCCGTAATTTTTGGTGTAATTTGGCGTAGTTCTAATTCCAGCCCATTTTATTTAATTGGTTATTTTATTCAAAACCAACGCCTCTTCCTGCCTATTCATTGGTTTCTATGGGTTATATTTTTGTATTCTGCAGACATCGCGATTCTGATGTATGCCCTATTTTGCCAGCTCGCCAAGTCATTAAAATCATTATTTATTGCTTTGTATCTGACATGAAATAATCAAACCGCAATTTAGACTCATTAAAATAATTATTTATTACTTTGTATGCCTATTGCTTATTAATTTTATTTCTAGGCCAATTATAAAGCTATTTCCAGACATCAAAATACTTAAATGATTAACTTGTTTATTTCCCATGATCGCGACTGCAATTTCCGTTCATTATTTTTTATGCTTTTAATCTTACAGCCTAATATGAAATCTCCTTTAATTTATTTTGCAATATTACTTTGAAATATAAACATAATACCCTGAAACTATGAAAATGTTAATTTAATTATTACTTCTTTTTATCTCTTATATTTCATATATATATATATATACATATTTTTTTTTAAGGAAAAAATCCATTACGTTATTTTAAATTGTCGCAGATCGAGGGTTTAACCATTCGTCTTAAAGGTATTGGCGAGCTCTTTTGAAAGATACCCATCTTCAAAATTTACTCTCCTCGAGGGGGGGGACTTCCTCCCCAGGGAGGGAGGCGAGATTCCCACATACACAAATTTTCTTTTCCCTGTTGACTATCTCTATTACAATATATATATATATATATATATATATATATATATATATTCGTTTCATTTGGTTTAGTGCATTAGTGCAGTATATAGATGTTAAACTCTACTTACCTGTAATTTCCCCTATAGACGTAATGTATTTGAATACTTTTGAGTATTCCTGTACACGAAGCATGTGCTTCATCTCAACGAAAAGCTAAGTGTAGCATCCCTATATGATACACATTTAGAATACCGAATTTTTAAGTTTCTGCTACTATTTGTTCTTGCGATATGCTGGTAACAGACACACAGATAGACAGACAGACACACAGACCATTCGCTCAAAACATGATTTTCGCATTGAGGGGACCTCAGAACATGTAAATATAACAAAAACGCACTTTCGAAAATTTGATCCAAAACCAATACTTTCTCTACCGTAAGTGTAAGAGAAAATAATAAGAAATAGTAAAAAGTATAATGAAAATAAACATTAGATTTTTTAATGTTAAATTATATAAGTACTCAAAAGACTTTGTCAGTATAACTACAAAAATACGAAAATCATCAAAGTGGTCCTATATTAGTAAAGCTGTACGAATTTATCTATTTTCCTTGAATCAAAAAAGTATTATTATCTTTCTAATTCCAAAGTTTAAATAAAGAAAATCCACTTAATTTTTTATACAAACTTATGAATTTTATTTTAGATACATTTATTTTATTCACCAAATTTTATAAATTTGGCGGTTTTTCTTTTTTTTTTTTTTTTTTTCTTTTTTTGTACATGTGCTTTATTCGCTTATTTTGACAGCACAAATTTCAAAAACTACTGCAAAAAACGGGTGTTAACTGATTATTTATTTAAAGTAATATATAAAATTAATAAGTACAAAACTTTGAAAAAACATCATAAAATGCAATAAACTCACAACATTTGTTTCGGGTAAAAAAAAAAAAAAAAAAAAAAAAAAAAAAAATACGACCCTCCATCAGGCGAACAGAGTAACTCGCTCTTCAACCTAGGAGGGGCTCCCGAGTTTCGCATGGTCTTATTAATGTCGGTTTACCATATTTGCTAGTTTATCGTTAGTAGTTCAATAAGATTGTTTAAATCAATAAACTATATATATATATATATATATATAGACTAATATATAAATGCGAAAGTTTGGATGGATGGATGGATGGATGTTTGTTACTCAATCACGCCACAACGGCTAAACGGATCTGGATGAAATTTGGTACAGAGATAGAGAATAGTCTGAAATAGAACATAGGCTACTATTTATACCGGAAATTTCATTAGATTTTTTAAAATTAATTAAAATATAAAAATAATAAACTGGTAATTGATTTAATATTTGCCATTTAAATTGTTAATTGTTGCCAAAAATGTTTACGAGGTATTTTTTAATTTTTATTTATTTATTTATTTTTGTCAACATAAAATGAAATATGCTTTCACGCGAAAAATAAAATAATACTAAATGTTAAATTGGTCGAGAAGAAAATGACACTTTATAATTTTAAAATAAAATAGTAATATTACAAATCTAACATATTTCTTCTGAATTTTATTTCATAGCATTTGTTTATATATCTCAACTTCAGATTTTATTTTTTCCTTTTAGTGCGGCTGATGAAACATGCTTGGCATAAAAGCTAATTCAGATTATATTAAAGGTATTTTCTTATTGATAATTCTGGACAATTTTTTTTCATTTTGATGCTGAAGTAGATCGGACATTTTTCGCCGAGGAAAAGATAGAAATAGATAAGCAAGCGAAGTAATGACGTGACTGGCCGTTCGTGGATGCAAGAAAAATATTTCCTATATTAAACGCCCATTGGATTTTTTGTAAAAAATTATTAAAAATCGAGGAACATTATTTCCCGATTTTAATACCCATATTTAGGTATATGTATGTATTAGTTATCATGTGCATGTGTTAGATTGAGTTATTTTTGTTGTAAAATTGACAAAATTTGAATTTTTTATGTAAAAACTTTAGAAAAAAAAAATGGCAAACTTCCATATTCAATTGAAAACGCAAACATTTCATTTCAAAGGATGATATTAACACAATAAATATCCAACTAATAAACTAATTAAAAGAAAAATGATAAATATTCTATCATAATTTGAAGTCAAATGTCTAAATAAAGTATCTGATATAAGATACTAATATGTTGTAGCGGAATAGATTTGATATCGGTCATCCAAGGCAGAAAAAAAAAAAATATCGCCAAATTATTTGACGAACATAATTTAATTCCTTTCAAAAATCATGGATATTTTAACAACTTATATTAAGAGAGTAATGAATAATATGAAACAATATTTCGTACAATGCATATTACGAAAATATACATCTGGCATGTATATTTTCGTATTACGTTTTTGATCACCAAATACAATAAGAGCCAAGAACGACAGAGTTGTGAAATTTAAAATTAAAATTTTGTCAATTTGACAGCAAAATAACTGAATCTAACACATGCACATGATAACTAATCTATACTAATATATATCTATACTAATATATAAATGCGAAAGTTTAGATGGATGGATGTTTGTTACTCAATCATGCCATAACGGCTAAACGGATCCGGATGAAATTTGGTACAGAGATAGAGAATAGTCTGGAATAGAACATAGGATCTATACTAATATATAAATGCGAAAGTTTGGATGGGTGGATGTTTGTTACTCAATCATGCCATAACGGCTAAACGGATCCGGATGAAATTTGGTACAGAGATAGAGAATAGTCTGGAATAGAACATAGGATACTATTTATACCGGGAATTTGATTAGATTTTTTAAAATTAATTAAAATATGAAAATAATAAACTGGTAATTGACTTAATATAAGCCATTTAAATTTTTAATTGTTGCCAAAAAAAAGTTTACGAGGTATTTTTATTTATTTATTTATTTATTGTTTTCAATCAACGAGATATATAAAGTAGAGTGATAAATGGTAACCCTTAAGAAGGTCCAAGATGAGTCATGTGACATGCTCTCCTTGCACCTGCGTATTCGGTGGTTCCCTTGGTAACAGCTTATTTTCAGTCAATTTCTATGGCAACGGTTTGGAGATTGTTCTTCGCAGCCAATGTTTTTGTTTACTTACGTAGTTTAATATTCTTTTGTTCTAAATCATTTTGATTTTGATTTTACTTCTTTTTTATTTCGTGTAGTTGAACTTCTGAGTCTCTGTTTTGCACAGCACCACATCGATAAGGTTTCATTACATTACATATTTTGATCAAACCAAACATACACATCAAAATTTCCACGTGAACGAAGTCGCGGGTAACAGCTAGTAAATATATATATTTCACATTTTGTTTCCACCTCAAAAATATACAAACATTTGAATTGCAGCGATCAGCAATGCGCACACTTCAAGTATATGAAAAAAAAATCATCACTGGTTACCCCTACCTAAAAAATTATGAATATAAAAAATATACGAAATTCCCTACTGCAGCAACCAGTATCGCGCACGTCTGTATGCTTCGCGTACATGAAAGAAAAAAAAATCACTGGACACCCCATCAGAAAATGCATCAATCTGAAAAATATGCAAAATTTTGTACTGCAGCAACCAGCATCACGCACGTCTATACGCTTCGCGTACATGAAAACAACAAAAAAAAATATCATTGGACACCCCTATCAGAAAATGCGAATTTGAAAAATATGCAAAATTTTGTACTGCAGCAACCAGTATCACGCACGTCTGTACTCTTCGAGTACATGAAAACCAGGAAAAACATCACTGGACAACCCTATCAGAAAATGCATGAATCTGAAAAATATGCAAATTCTTTTACTGCAGCAACCGGTATCACGCACGTCTGTACGCTTCGCGTACATGAAAAAAAATCACTGGACACCCCTATGAGAAAATGCATGAATCTCAAAAATATGCAAAATTTTTGAGAAAGTAATCGCCTAATAAAAAAGCCACCAACAAAAATACAGTAACTGTCACAATGAAGAGCCATTCCTGTCTTGAAGGATTACTAACAAAGTAGGCACGAGTGCTGCAATCAAAACGGCAACGCTGCAAGTTGTTCTGAGTGAAGAGCAAAAATATATAAAGACGAATGCAAATAAAAGTTCTGGTGTGATCAGAATTATCAAATAAAAGAAGAATATAAATAAATAAGCAAGATTAAAAAATAATAAATTCTGTGGTACTTTTTTATTAAGATATAAAATTGAAGAGAAATGTAAACGGAGATATTAAAAATAATTTTATACATTTACTTAGAAAGTATTACTTTAATTAATTATTGATTGCAGAATATTAGTAATAAACAATATTTTTTACTTTCCGATTATATATAGGTAAGGAAAATATTTCAATCATTACAAAAATGCGACTTTGATTTTACAACCCACCTTTAGATATATAAACCCTTTTACTGCTCTTTTTATGAATACCTGATTTAATAATTCTCATGTCTTAGAACATATCTCACATTCATTTCTGGTTTTTCAACAGGTAATTTTCTGGACAACTATTTACATGATAAACTAGACGTACCTTTGTTTCGAGTATTAGTATATGCCAGTATTGCAACTTGAAAATTTTTTCCATTCATGGCATGGTTTTTATAATTAATTTTTTTGTTCTGCAAAAATTTCCCATATACATCCTCTCTGTGCTCCTGCAATTTTAAGATTCTGTTTATGAATAAGTTTTGACAATGTGCTTTAAAAGATGTCGAATGTTGTGCGGTATTCTAGAGAAATGCGTTTAGATATAAAACTACAGTTACTGTTTTATACAACGTTATTTCTTAATGAAACCTATTAATTAACTCATAACATGTTTATAACTAAGCAGATAATTTTTTTTTTTTCATTTCTTTTAGATTTGTTTAATAAATCAAATACCTGCTTTGCTGATGATTTTGATATTTTGGAGAAATGTGATGATGAATGCAGACATGATTGTAGGCAAGTATATTTATTTTTCATTAACTGCGTTGAGGAGCAAAAATTTTATAAGTAAAAGTTTAGAAACTGCGTTATTGTAAATTGTGTATTTTTCCATTGTAAAATTACTTTATTCATCGGGAATTTTAAAAAGTTTTCTTACATAATTGATTTTTCTCAGCTTTCTCACCTTTTTTGAATATCTAGAAATAATAATAATAATAAAAAAACTTAAAAATAAATAAAAGAAAGAAAGAAATTTGGTGTTAAATATAGTTTTACAAAGACGAGTTTTTCAATAATATAATGGTGTTGGTGTTAAAAATAAGGCCAACTGACAGCATTTGGGTTCTAAGCCTAAAAGGTAATGCTGTTCGTGGGAAGTTTTTCCAGAGTGTCCTGGCCCGTATTTATACGCAAGTTTCCGAGTTAACCACGAAAAACTCCGAAAGGCTACGCAGACGAGCGCGGCCTGGGATCAAACCCAACACCTTACGTCTACTAGCTTCACGACAGAGCTTCTTGGCTGCTGGTGGGTTTCAATAATATAATGATAAATAATAAAGAAAGAAAGAAAATAAGTCACCCGCAGTGTTCGTATTAATTCTTATAGCCTATGACACTACATTCAAACACTGTACATATTTATCTGTGTCAAAACGTTTATCTCGATATTTGTCAGAATCTGCAATACAATCGCGCTGGGTAACCAAAGTGGAATATTCTTTATGTATTTAATATATAAAATATGGATATAATGAAATATAAAATAAACTATTTTTTGTATTTACAGGCAAACAAAATTTCGTTTTAGGGTACAAGAGCGTTTTAGAAGGTATTATGTAAGTAGTATTATTCTTCCTAACTCTAGTAAATTTTAATTTCTAATTTATATAGTAAGAACTTTAATTAATAATTTCAATAAAATTAATTTCAATACAAGTGAAAACAACAGGTGAACGATATTAAGATGGAATACTTCTAACAGTAAAATTCACGCATGCATTAAGTAAAGCAGGTATTTCTCTATGAAAATGAGACATTATTACAATTGTGTTAAAATGACTTCAGATTTATTTATTTTTCGATTTTGTTAATTTGTGCTTACAGCAAAATTAATTTCGGAAAAGTGAAAAATGCAAAACGATTTTTGAAATATAAAAATGTAAAAAAAATGTTAAACTTAAATTTTATCAGTAGGGACAATATTTAAACATTTTCATGGAGTTTTTATTTGATAGAAACATTGATTAAAAAATCTTATACATACACACTGTCTTCCCATAAATGGCCGTGCACTATCGATCTCAGATATTTTGCTAAATATTTCTTGACTAACTGTAATTCTTGACTAACTGTTCTGAAAATCTGGGCGTATATAGGAAATGTCATACCAATTATATTTCAGCAAAAGTTTTGTCCCGGAGACAAAAATGGGAACTAGTAACAAATAAAAGAAAAATTAAAATGTTTTAAACCACCCTATAAAAAATACTTTTTGAAATGCGTTCAAGATATACGTAATTAGGAGGCTTTTACTCATAATCTGTATAAAATTTTACTAGTCTGTCATATATATTAATAGAGGTATGAAGGTTAATTTAAAATTTGAAAAAATTGCCCATTTTTTTTTATCATAACATGCAGGGTATTCATTCTAAAACAAGGCCATTTTTTAAGAAACTTAACATACTACATTAGACGCAGCATACTACAACCAGAATACAAAGCATTAAACAGCTAATGAAATGTAGCATTTTTACTAAACAAGTTTTAGCTGCGCATGCGCAAACTTTAAAAAAGTTTCAATTGCCTGTAATTTATTAGCGAAAATTACTGAGCTATTTATATGAAAACTACGAACAAATATCGTGCAAATTCAAAAAGTTATGTAAGGTAGAAAAAACTGATATTCAATTTCACTTTTTTTTTTTTAATGCTAAACTATAAAGAGTTTTGCGCACATTTTTATTTTCATTTTATCAATTGTCATGTAGTGTTCATTGACTGTAAATAAATATTGATAAAATCCCTTATCATTTTCATAACTTTTGAAAGGAACTGAAATTCAGATTCTATCGCGGACAGTTTTTCAATTTACATGATATTTGTTTGACGTTTTCATGTAAGTAGCTCATTACGTTTGGGTAATAAATTGCGCAAAGAAAAACTTTTACCACTTGCGCATGCATAGTTAAATATTATTTAGTAAAAATTATCATATTTCACAAGATATTTAAGATTTTTATATTTAGGTTGCTGTATACTGCGTCTAATGTAGTATATCAAATTTCCTAAAAATAGCTTTGCATTCGGCTTAACACCCTGCATATCATAAATGTAAAAGCAAATATGCTTTCGAAAAAATAAATAAATATAAAAATATAAAAAAAAAGGAAATTAAAGGGGACTAATGTGCAAGTTGTACCTGACGGGACTAAAGTGAAAGTTGTACCTCAAGGGACTAATGTGAAAGTTGTACCTCACGGGACTAATGTGCAAGTTGCACCGAACGAACAAACTATTTCTTTCAACAAAAATGCCTACTAATCCTGGACGATAGGTCTAATATATCGTATCATATTATATATCGTATTTATCGTAATATAACTCAATAATTATTTCGCTTCGTTCTTCGACTCGTTTTAATACGCATTTTTATATGCATGAGCAGCCCCCGAAAAACAAAAACATTAAATCATTAAATTCATTTTTTTTACTTATTTTTATTTCATATTATTTCACGCGCACTTTTTATTTCCTAATTCAAAATTATAAAAAAAAAAACTTTTTCGATATCGCTTGTAACGATACTGATTATTATTCATTTTCTTTTCCTTTTCTTTTAATAATAATAATAAAAAAAAAAAAAGATTTTGATGAAATTCTGGCAAAAGCAGATTTTAGTTTAGGACGGAGGACTATTAGTTCTTTTTTTTTTTTCTTCCCAATTATAATATCGCTTTCAAATTATTCAATTATATTTTCGATAAGTTTTAGATTTCGATAAATGTCCAACTATCGAAAATGATTTCGACAAATGTCCTACTATCGAAAACGACAATGCAAAAATCCGAGATTGAGACTAATAGGCCCTCAGTTCTAAAAAAAAGAAACAAAGAAAAACCTTCATATTTCTAGGAAGATATACCGTAGCTTCATAACATTTTATACAGATAATCGGAAGAAGACTCGTAACCACACGCTACAGCTAGAATGCATTTCAGACCTTGTTTCTTATAGAGTGATTTCAAACATTTTAATTTTTCTTTAATGTTTTCTTGATGTTCTTTTAGATTTCTGAACGAAACTTTTGCTGAAATATATGATGCCTAACAGGTTTTTTATACGACCAAAATTTCAAGGTAGTTCGCCAAGAATTTTTGGAGATTGTTGACAAAACGTCTGAAATCGAAAATATCTAGTCCATTATGAAAGGGCAGTATATATACCAGGTGATTAAAAATAGATATTACCAAGATTATCTCTTAAACAAAGATTTACAGAAACATACTTCCAATTACAAACTTTGTTTAAATCAAAAGTCTTTTCAGATATATAATCTTTTGTACAAGATGCTGTATACATATTGAAATACAAAATTTAATTTCTACACAGATCCTCCTTTCCTATCTCTTAAATAGAATCTCGTAAGAGAAAAAAAAAACCCATCTTTCTAAGTGAGAATTCGCCACATTATCGTCCTTTAAAATTTGAGCATTTGTCACCACGTTTTAAGGAACTGTTTATAAAGAGAGAATCGTAATTTCATAACACTTAATATATATACATATATATATATATATATATATATATATATATATATATATATTATGAATAGATGAATACTTTTGACCTCACATAATTTCTTTTATCTAGAGTTCTTTTCATTGTATATGTTAAATTGTTTTTAATGACACCGATTACATATTTCGTTTTTTGTAATATTGAGTTTTAAATGTCGATCTATGAAATTTTTGAAACACTTTCGGAAAAGTTGAAATATGTTAATGATTTCGATTTCCACTCCGTCTGTCCGAGCTTTAATTTTTGTAAATATTTTCTGAAATACCTTAGAATTGATTATGTTATTCAGTTCACTGTATATGTGTAAATTAAAATATGTGTAAATAGAACTAACAATATACGTTTACCGACAGGAACTCACAATAGACTTTCGATATATGCTATCTATGAAGGGTCTTTTATATTAACCTCGTATCGGTCTAGTATCTTTTAACCCTTTACAGCTCACTACCCTTTAAAGTTGGAATTTCAACAAAAGAAGTTGTAGGCTATCTACTTAGGTCTAAAGGAGTACGCAGGTATAATTTTGTAAAGATAGTACTTACCGTTTTTAATCTGTGGGTGTTCCATCAGCTGGAATACTGCGCCACTAGAGCTCTGAAAAGTGAGTCTAAGCGAGCATCGCAGCGAAGCACGTAAATGAGTAAAAGATTTTGCAAATGAATTAAAAAATACTGTATTATACCTGTGTAGCAGATTTAGCATGACCCAGGGTTTACACACGGGGAGGCCTGCTACTCTACACCCCCCCCCCCCCCCCAAAAAAAAAAAAAAAATTGGTTATGTGATTTTTTATGAAATAGTTTGATACTTATAGTTAGTATACAACATATATACAAGTCCTATGTGCAATAACATTTACAATTAGTCTATTTTTTAGCTTCATGAAATTTTTGGAAGCACGTCACACCCTTTTGGTAAAAGCATGAAATGTATATTACTTGTTTTGTTTTTTTGTTTTTTTTAATATAAACAACCAACTCTCCCTCGCATCATCTGATAGCTTGACGTCATTCCCACCAAACAGAGGAGAACAGAAACGTGAACACAGTGTTCTCTTATCATTGCGTTCGGTTGCGTAATATGAAAAGCGCTAGTGTCACAGTGTTCCAGGAGATGGAACACCTTATTTTATTCAACAATTCCTCGTATGTTTCCTGTATAAAAAGTTAAAAATAATATAGAATAAATAATTTAGAGTACAGCTAATGATATTACATAGACATTTTTTTTCAAGCAATCTTTTTTTGTATCACAAAAAAAATATACAAAATTTCTTGTAAATACGAGGATTTAAAATAATGCGTCTCAGTTAAATATCATGGATTGCCTTGTATAGTGGTGTCATCTATCGGTGAAAAGAAAAGTTCAAAGTAAAAATAAACCTATTTTTAAGCATTTGAAATTGAATTTAACGGTTGGAGAAGCTAGCGAAGTTAGGTGTTCCATGTAGTGGAACACTGAGCGGCAAAGGGTTAAACTTTTTATAAGATTTTCCAACAAAGTTGAAAAGTGTTTTTGACTTCGGTTTGTCTGTCTGCCTGTCTATCTATTCGTCTGTCTCTCTGTCTATCTGACCGCACTCTGACTCTCGTAAATATTAATGGAACTTCTTGAAACTGATATATGCTATTTAAGGTCACTATCTGATGTTCCGTATTAAAAACTGAGTAAATACCCCTACTGATTTCTATAAAGGGAAAGCCGAAAGTATTCCAAAGTATTGCGTTTTATGAGAGGTATTTCTATAAACTATATTTTAGTACCTTTACTTCCCACTAATCTTAATGAAATTTAAAAATGCTATTTAAGTTCACTATCGGGTGTTCCATATTGAAAATGGAATAAATACATTCAATGGGTTGTGTACTGGGACACACGAAAGCATTGCTTTCTGTGAGATGTGTTTATATACATCATATTTCAATAAGTTTACTTTGTAGAAATTGAAATATGTTATGAAATGAATATGTTATGTTATGAATGATATTGAAATATGTTATTCATATTCGCAAAGAATGGTTTCTATAAAATATAGTATGATTAGCATTAAATTTTACAGGGCCACACAGAAATATTCAATTACTTCAAAGTCTCTATCATTGGAAATTTGCTGGAATGTCATTATGATTTACATTAAGTGTTTTTAACACTTTACAACAATTTTTAACACTGAATATGATTTGAATTAGTGTATAATCTGTCTGACTACCAATCTGCCTATCTGTCCGTGTACCTATTTCCAGCGCCTGTAAATAGTTTCAGAATTTCTTAAAACTAGTTGGCATAGGTGGACTCTGCCCAGTTCTCCATCATATTTATGTTCTCATAAATTTCTAGTGCGAGACATATTATAATCATGTTAAAAGAAATGAATTTGACCAAAGCTTGATACAGTGACAGAATGAAATCCCCGCCTAATAGGCTATCCACCGTTCACTTCGATGTATTTATCTTATTCTAATCTATTAATTTATTTTATCAGAGTCGATTCCGTTGTTTAGTTTTCATGCTACTATTTCCAATGCAATAATCCTAAAAATTCAACTTTATATGAAAAATTTAAAATTTCGCTGTGTTGATAAAATCGTAAATTACGAATAATTTACGAAATTTTCTTATTAGAATATTTGCATTCAATCATGTTCAAACAAATATCATATATGTAATGTTGAAGTTGTCTAATGTATTTATGATCCTCAAAATGGAAGTTTATGCTCAATTTTGCCTTATTCAGCCATGTTAAGTAAATCGTAAATTCCAAATAAATTAACGAATTTTTTAAATTGGAAAAATCATAGCGTATGATATTAATGCCATTATCCTAAATAATATTTCGAAAGTGGTTTGACATCTTTACGATAAAAGTATGACTCAAGATTGACGTTTACGTGAATTTTTGCTCTATTCTGCCATGTTAAGAAATTCGAAAATTTCCAATAACTTGCGAAATTTTTTTAAAGTAGCATATTTATAGTTACTGATGTTCATTCCGGCATCAAAACTGATATTTTAAAACTGGTCTGACATTTTTACAGTAAAAAGTTTCCATTTAATGCACGTTTAAGTGAATTTTTGTCTTATTCTCCCATGTCAAGAAAATCGTAAATTTCTAATAACTTACGAAGTTTTTAAATTGGAATGATGCAAATGAATAGGATTTTTGCCAGGGTCGAAAGTAATATTTTAAAACTTATCTGACCTCTCTGCGACAATTTGTTCTTGAGATATCGTGTACACAGACTAACAAACTAACGGACTAACACACTAACAGACACCCTACAGACAGACACCATACAAATTTTGTCATTTTCGGATTTCTCACACCTGAAAACGTGTAAAAAAGTCAAAAAACCGAAAATTTTCACGATTACCTAAGTTCCCCATACATATAGTATGATGGGAAACTAAGAAACCGAACGCGAAAATTTTCACGATAATACTTCGAAAATGGTTTGACATTTTTACGATGAAAATATGACTCAAGATTGACATTTATGTGAAAATTTGCTCTACTCTGCCATGTTAAGAAATTCGTAAATTTCCAATAACTTACGATATTTTTATATTGGAAAATTCATAGTCATTAATATTCTGCCAGTGTCCTAAATAATATTTCAAAAGAAATGTGACATCTTTACGATGAAAATATCTCTCAAAATTGACGTTTATGTGAAATTTTTCCCTATACTGCCATGTTAAGAAATTCGTAAATTTCCAATAACTTGCGAAATTTTCAAAGTAGAATATTTGTAGTTACTGATGTTCATTCCGGCATCAAAACTGATACTTTAAAACTGGTCTGACATTTTTACAGTAAAAAGCTTTCCTTTAATGCACGTTTAAGTGAATTTTTTTCCTATTCTCCCATGTTAAGAAAATCGTAAATTTCTAATAACTTACGAAGTTTTTTAATTCGAATGTTCCAAATGAATTGGGTTCTTGCCAGTGTCGAAATTAATACTTAAAAACTGATCTGGACTTTCTGCGATTATTTGTTCGTGCGATATCGTGTAAACAGACTAACAAACTAACGGACTAACACACTAACAGACACCCTACAGACAGCCGCACAAATTTTGAGACGTATACTCTGTGGTTCAAAGTACTGTTACTGTTAGCGGTCACATCGATTAGCTCAAAGTCGTTTTCAACCAACTTCAGTAAAGAGGGTGTTCTTTATTCGAGCTATGTGTTGTTGATGGTGTTTGTAAGCTTATAACTTCGTAAGAGATGCTCTAATTAACCGACTTCAAAAAGAAGGAGGTTCTGTATACAAAGCGTATGTTTTTTTTTTTTTTTTTTTTTTTTTTTTTTGTTGTTGTTGTTTGTTTGTGTGTTAGCTCATAACTTCTGAACGGATGATCCGATTTTAATACTTTTCGTTTCATTGTGAAGGTCTTGGTCTGAAATAGGTCCCATTGTAATATATTTACGATCAAAAGAAAATACAGGGTGCCCAAAAAAGTCAGTCCCAACTCTTTTAACTGCTGAACAGCTGCAGCTATAGTCATAAAAATGGTATGTAGGTATAGTAAAATGGATATGTGGAAAGCGATTGAACTGCCTACAGCGCCACCTGGTGGAAAACGGGGGAGTTAGCGTTCCTATCTCGGAAACGGTTCAAGACAGGGGAAAAAGTGAATTATAAAATTGCAGAGCATCATCGATTTAGTACAAAAATATAGTTTAGACATTAATGCTAAAAACAGAACGCTTAAAACGTGCATTTGTTTGTTCACAATTTCCTATTTTGTGCACACTTGAACGACATAGTATATGTTGTAGCGTAGCGGGTCACATTTTTGCTATGTAAAATTCAAAGTATGGTTATTGCAAGCGGTCACATCGATTAACACATAGACGTTTTAAACCGACTTCATAAAGGAAGAGGTTCTCAATACAAGCCATGTGTCTCATTGTTGTTGTTGTTGTTGTTGTTGTTGTTGAAATTTGTTAGCTTATAACTTCGTAAGAGATGATTTAATTTTAATATTTTTTTGTTTTCGTTATGATATTGGCCTGAAATAGGTTTCATTATGATTTCATTAAGATGTAAACAAATTACAGGATACTCACAAAAGTCTGTTCTCACTCTAACTACTGAACGCATGCAGCTACACTGGTAAAAGCAGTATGTAAGTACGATATTGAAACTTCCGTCCGTCAGCTGCAATGCATATTTTGCTCATTGTTTGAACTTTACGCTGCGCAATTTCCAGCGCAGCGGGTGACACGTATTCACTGTAAAGTTCAACATATATGCTTAACAGAATTTTTGGTTACGGAACATTCGTATCCGTTCTTTACATTTCGAAAGACATTTTATTTTAACGTATGTTCATTCAATAGATAGTTTTTTGCTCATATACGATAAAGGCAAGAAAAGTGATACAATTTAAAAATGCAGCCTTTCAGAAAAATCAATTTAAAAATAACTTGACTAGAATAAAACTGGCATAACTGTCTCTCGAGTGGATAACTTTGTAGATGGTGATGTAACTTTTTTGTTCACGTTGGGTGCATTTCATGTATTTTTCAGTGGCATAAACCATTTTTTGAGTTATGGCACTTTTCTTGGAAGTTGTGATTTGTGAAACTATCGTCGAACGTCTTCGGATATTCTGCTATATGAATGAGTTTTCACTGAAAAGTGAAAAATAAAATTTTTTTGTAAAAAAATAGAACGGACTCCAAAAGCAACTACTATTCAAACAATTAAAAAAAAAAAAAAATTGGTACGAAATGAAACTGTAAATTGCGCCTAAAAGTATAAAATAATTTCCTTCGCCAAAAAAAATATAACACTACAATTAATCATAACATTTGAAGTCGGCGCCAAATCAAATAAAAATTGATACCTTTATTCAATATAAAAATAAAATCCTATTCAAAATACACATCTTACATTGTCACCTGCAAAACGCAGCCGAAAACTACTTTGATTCAAGAAAACAAATAAGATTTCGTAAGCAGCAAAAGTTGGTGAAGATGCTGGTATCTGACGTCTTTGGTGAAAGAAAAATCGCAAAATTATCTGGCAAACATATTTAATTTCTTTGGGGTATCATTATTATTTTTATAAGGTATATTAAGAGAGGTATATCAGATAAGGTATATCAAGAATATGAAACAATACTTCGTACAATATATATTATGAAAATGTACATCTTGCGTGTATATTTTTGCATTACGTTACGTTTTAATCGCCAAATCAAAAAGCCACCAAAGATGATAGTTATCAAAGTTATACCAAATTTGCAAACGAAACTCTAACTTCGTAGAAACATAAATACCGCATTGTGAAGAATGTTCACTGTTCTATGTAGATGCTACTAATGGACCAATTGTACTTATACAGTGATAAAATAATAAAGGAAAGATGAAAATGGATCATTCGAGACAACAGAATTTGTTGCTACCGATCTAAAAACTAACCTTTAAAAACTAATTAAATTTTATTAGGACTGAGGGCCTATTAGTCTCAATCTGGGATTTTTGCGTTGTCGTTTTCTATAGTTGGACATTTATCAAAATCTAAAATTTATCGAAAATATAATTGAATAATTTGAAAGCGATGTTATAATTTGAAAAAAAAAAAAAAAAACTAATAGTCCTCCGTCCTAAACTAAATTCTTCTTTTGCCAGAATTTCATCAAAATCTTTTTTATTATTATTATTATTATTGAAAGAAAAAGAAAGGAAAATTAATAATAATCAGTATCGTTACAAGAGATATCGAAAAAGTTTTTTTTAGAATTTTGAATTAGGAAATAAATAGTGCGCGTGCAATAATATGAAATAAAAATAAATAAAAATATGAATTTAATGATTTGATTTTTATATAAAACACGATCGCGTGCTATCTTAAAAAGTAGGTGTAAAATTTAAAGTTTAATTTTCTTGGCAACAATTATAAATTAAAATAAATAATTTAATAAAAGTTTAGAAGTTAGAATTTCTAACTTTTTTTTTTTTTAAACTTAACTTGAGACAGAGTATTTATAAACCAATATGCAAATGCAGCAAAAGAAAATATAAAACCTAAATAAATAAACAAACTGATAATAAATGTAAGGTAATTCCAAATCACCAGCCGAAGATGGTTCTCTCATTTTGGTGGTGGTGATGGGTGGGGGGGGGGGGGAGTTCAATGTTTATCTACTTGTCAAATAAATTTGTCCTTATATATAAGAGTATTCATATTTTTTAATTTTGTGCCGACTTGAAATGTTATGATTAATTGTAGTGTTATAGGTTGTTTGGCGAAGGAAATTATTTTATACTTTTAGGCGCAATTTACAATTTCATTTCGTACGAATTTATTTATTTTTTTTCTTTTTTTTAGTTGTTTGAATAGTAGTTGCTTTTTGGAGTCGGTTCTATTTTTTTACCAAAAGATTTTATTATAAATCATATTTAAATAATTTTCTACTGCAAAAAGCATAATGAATTAACGTTTATTAATAATAATATGTTGAAATAATGTTTTGTATCGTATGTTATATGCGTTCAGGTATATTATGGGCTGCAATTGAAAAGTGCTAGAATTTCCTTTCCGCCTGTTTTAAGCATTTTAATTTTAACATTTTCCAACAACGTTTTAAAGGGATTATGAATTAAATTAGTCTACTTGTTTACTTTTCTGAGCTTCTGTTTGTTCTAGGCAAAGAACGTTGAAGGTTAAGCATACAATGATTACATACAGTTTGAAAATTTTAATAATCTATAAATACTGCATGATTTTTCGTTCTTGTTGATACTACACATGACATAACGGAATGAGCATGCATCATCTAGAAGTACAAAAATATGTTAACTAAAGAATATGACAATGGTTATATTAAAGATTGGTTCACAGAGCTACATGAAAATATTCAGATACATTGAGGGACATATGATGAAATTTCTCGAAGTGCATTGTCATTTAAGTTATGAGGTTGCAAGACATCCCAATAAAGCAGAAATGTGTTGATGATTTCAATTTGTCTGTCGGTCTATGCGTGTGTGTGGCGGGGGATCCCTGTCCTCATTTTCGTAAATAATTTTAGAATACCTTGTAATTGATATGTGTTATATAGATTTTTTAGCCTTATGGTAAAATGATGCCATTTCAGTGTCATAACAGTAGCAAAACTATTTTATACACACATACAACCTCCCCCACCCCCCCCACCCCCTATTTCCTACTCAAAAAAGAAAAAAAAATCGATTGTCTTTTGTTTAAAGGGAGATTTGTTTAAAGCATATTTCAGCATGTTTATATTGTACTAAACATAAAAAAAAACTGCAAATATTATAAACTTCATGTGCTATAAATAACGTTTCCTTTGTAAATGATTCGTTTGCATTGCCTGAGAGGAATATTCATAATTACAACAGAAATTTCTGAAGGGGCATTTCTATTTGAGTTGTGCAATTTTAACCCTTTTCAGCATAGCTGAAAAAGACTTCATTTTACCTGTCTGTTTGTACGGGATTTCATTACAATAAATAATTTTAGAATAATTTTGTACTGTCAAACACAATACTTATACCATTAATTTTAATTATTTGAATTAATAGAAATGCATTGTTTATTGCATTTTTTTGTATAATTTTGCATATAAAACGCGTTTTATCTAAATAATCAAGCTTAAGATTTTTTGTTATTTTTTCTGTAATGCACTTACATTTATGCACCAATATTACTGAAAAAGTGAGTTATTTTAAGAAATGGGATAAATTATTCTCCTGCTTTTAAGTTATTTTTATTACTACCCTATTTTTTCAAGGGTAATAAATATAATGTTATTATTATTATTATTTTTTTAAAGCTTTCATATATCGGTAACAGTTTCTATTATTATCTTTATTTATTTATTTATTTTTAGGATAACGAAGGTAATCTGACTGAAGACATGTAAGTTTTTTTTATTTTTTTTTTTTAAATGTATTGAAAAAGTTTTATAAGCTGTCATTATTAATACGGACACACAAAATTTTCACATTCAGCAATATGTTTTAAATTTAGTTTATAAGAAATATTTAAAAAATAAAATAAAATAAATCAAAATTGTTATTCTTACTTTGTTAGCACTAAGATGGAAGATGGAATCATGATAATTGATAGTTAAATTTGGAGTTTAGAAATTATAGATTGTGTAAGTCGCAATATATTGTAACGCTATTTCATTATTAAGATTAAGGTACTCTAATATGGTTATCATAATCTGGAACTGCCTGAGCGATTTATAAGCAACAGTCTGAGATTGAAAAAAAAAAAAGAAAAGAGAATTAAAAAGACATTTTTGTAATTAAATTTCTAAAAATATGCCTCATCTGAAGCTTCGGTTAAAATTTCAGTTCTCAAAATAATTTTAAAATGTAGTAAAGGAAAAAAAGATATTTACTTAGATAAGAAAAAAAAAAGTTTTATATACATATATGGTTTAAAAAAATTAATTTTTAGTAAAAGTTAATTAAATATTCCTCCTCTATATTTTACATGCCTTTATTTGTAAATAATTAAAAATATAAAGTTTTGGATTGTAGTTTTAGATCTATGTATATCAGGGGTCGCTAAAGTTTTCGATTTTTTACGATCAGTAAGCTATTTATGTAAAACCTCTATCTTATAAAAGTCAAGCTATAACAAGACACGATAAAAGCGATCCTTATGTAGTTTTATATTTTTATATTTCGCAGTGTTTTTAATCAATATGGTGCATGTTTCACGCATTTTAAATTAATTGTAATGCATTGTTATGAACACTTTTCTTAAATTATGAAAAAAATCATCCCTTGAATTTCCCTTAGGTATTTTCAATTTTGTTGAAAATAAGGCACACAAACAATCTAATAAGCTACATGCTTTTAAACTTATCAAACGAAATTTAAAGTAATCTCTCAAAATATAAATATTTTGATTTATTTTGTTTTAAATTTTTAATTGTGGATTTGAAACAAAGAAGGAGATGTTTCTCTGAAATATAGTTTTGCATATACAGAAAGTTGTAGACAGGATTGAAATCGAAAAATAGTGAAATTTCTGTATAAAACTTGATATTTTATTATTTCAAAAATGAAATTGTTAATAAACAAAAAAGTCTCAATATTACTATTTGCCTATTTAATAAAGTCTCCAGACCATACCTCTAGGGGTGAGTCCCAGACTGTCACCAATTGCCCATTGCGCAGTACTAGTGTGACGTAAAACCCAATTAACCAAACAACCAAACTATTTAATAAATTATTAAATTTCAATTAATTTTTTTCTGCCAATTTCCATATACCAATTTGTTATATCATCTACTTTGGCAATCCCTTGTGTTAGGCATTTTGTTTTAGATAATAAACATGCTCATCTAATCGTCTTATGTACAGAGTGATTTTCTTTAAACTGGCGTTATTCTGTGCCACCTGCAGCTCGATGAAACAACCGAAATGGCAGAAAACTTGGTATGGAGGCTATGTTGATATGAAAAAATAGGATTCCGTGGGGCAAAAAAAAGTTTCAAAAATCACCCGCATACGAATATTTATGGATGATTTTTGGTTATGTTCTTAGACTGACTAAGAACATGATTCGATAAGGATTTGTTTAACCAAACACTATTAAGTGTACTTTTATTACATAGGAATTATTGCTAGCGCTTGAATATTTTTGCTGCCGATTGTACATGTTTTTATAGCCCAAATTACGGGTTCTGTTGTCGCCTACTAAAGCATAAATTTGAATTTTGCCTCGATACCCGTGTTTTATATGAATTATCGGTTCTGTAAAATAAAACAGCGTCGTGAATACCCTTATAAGCTAGTTTTAATTTTTTTTTTTTTTTTTTTTTTTTTTTTTTTTTTTTTTTCACAAAATCCTACTTTTCATGTCATCATTAGTCTTCATACCAAATTTGGTGCCATTTCAGTTGTTAGACGTACAGGTGGCTCTCAATAGTATCGATCTAAGAAGATCACACTATAATAAAGAATACAATCTTTAAGAATTAGCTAGATGATACAGTCGAAACTTGACGGGTTTTTCACGGCATAAAGTTTAAAACACCCCTGTTTGATATTTTTCAGCACATTTAACCAGTTTAAAACCCTTGCTTTAATCAATTATCCTTTGATTAAATGGGGGTGGGAGGTGTAAATTTCATGAAATTTAACTATACAAATATTAAGTTTACTTCACAGAATAAAAATTAAATCCCAAGCGTTTCCTAATTTTATTCTAAATATGGCCAAAATAATGTTAGTAGTAATTAAAAAACAACAGAATTTATAAAAATTATTCAAAGAACCAGTATTTCTAAATAAGATAGTATCAATATTTGTGACAATACTTGCCAAAACATCATATATGTATATTAATACAGTATTCCTACCTACAAAACCAAATGGACTAATGATCTACAGCGTTGTACTCGTCTTATGTTTAATATGCAGTTTGTTTCAAAATGAAAGGATACAAAGATTTACTGCCACATTAAAATTATATTAACTTACTATGGAAGATATTTGATCAGTATTTGAATTAGAACATTAAATACAAAGGTTTCATTTAGTTGCAAAACATATCATTAATTCTAATTTGTCAAAACAAACATTAATAATAATATTTTAATTAACTAGGGGGCTCTGCCCCCTGCTCGCTCCGCTCACCAACCCCCGAAAGAGGCTTCGCCTCCACCCCCGGCTCACTTTACTTATTAACACATGCATTATTCGCTGCTTTCTTTCACTGAAAAGGAATATTAAAAGTGCATATTACAAGACAAAAGCAGAAAATTATTATGAAAATCCTCATACTCGATGTCAAATTGAAAAATAAAATATTTATATATATACTTTTTTAATAGAAAGTAAATCATAATATCTAGACCATTTTGCAATACAGCTTTAGTATATGACCCTTTTTATTTCTTTTTTACAACCTTAAATCCGGACTACGGTACCCCAGTCGGTGGACCGCCGAGCTCATAACTGGAAGATTTTGGGTTCGGTTCTCGAGCCGAGCAAAGACCGTCGTTTACACTAATGGTGACTGGTGCACGTAAAACATGTCGTGGCCACAATATCTTCCGTGTTCCCATCAAAATTATACCTCTGGGAGCTACCGAAACTGGGGAGCTATCCTCTTCGTGTAGGACGAAAACTGTAGTGGCATATCTCCGGAACATCCGTAGGGGTGCGTCCCAGACCATCGCCAATTATCCATAGCGCTGTAATGGTGCGACGTCAATCACAACCTATACCTAATTATCTACTTACCTACAACCATGGATCATATTTTAATTTTCCCGTGATTAATTTTCTAAAAGTAGAGAAAAAAAGTTGATATTCATTTTCTTTGTTTTTTATATCCATGGTTTCGGGTCGCGTAACCCTAGTCGGTAAAGCACTGAGCACGTAATTGGAAGATTGCTCATTCGATACTTGAGCCGGCCAAAGACCGTCATGTACACTAATGGTGGCTGGTGTACATAAAATCTGTCGTGGTCGCAAAGTCCTCCATATTCCCATTCCCACTATACCACTGGGGATCACCAAAGCGGAGAGGGATCCCCTCCGTGAAGGTTCAAAATTGTGATGGCATGTCTCCGGAACATCTCTAGGGGTGCGTCCCAGACCGTCGTCAATTACCCATAGCGCAGTTTTGGTGCGACGTTAAATCCAACCAACCTACCTACCTACGTACAACCATGGATCATATTTTACTTTTCTTGTGTAAAATGACTTCATGACAGAAGAACAACGTCACTGGGAGAAACGTTTTTCAAAATGGCAAACAGATTACCTTCATAAACTTGCCGTTTTTAGTTAATAACTTCTTTAATTTAAATGACAGAAATTTCTAAGCGGCTGAAATATCTGTCTTGGAGTACTCGGAACACATTTATACCTCTCATGACGCGAAAGACCCTGCCTTCTGTTGGAAGATGCTGTCGCAGACAAAAAAAATTTGACGCCATTGACAGTATTTTTTTTTTAATATATAGAGATATATAGATATAATAAGTATGTTTTAAGTGTAGAATCATATTTTATTTCCTTTAACAGAAGTATCTGAACTTTGATTCCGATTTTTCATTCTCATATTTCTAAAACTATTTAGATTTAATCCAAAACATTGCTTCGTTATACAGTCGGCTGCAAAATTATTCGAGCACTACCCAATAATTCCTATATTTAAAAAGTACACTTAAGACTGTTTTGCTTAGTAAATCCTTGTCGAATCATGTTCTTAGACTGATTAAGAACATGACTCGACAAGGATTTATTTAACAAAGCTGTATTAAGTGTACTTTTTTTTGGCAAGGATTATTGCTAGTGCTCGAATAATTTTGCAGCCAACTGTATTCTAAAAATGAACCGCAAATCTAAATAAATAAAAAATAATAATAATACTTTTGTTGAAGTACAAAAAATGTACAATTTTTTAGTTTATTGATAGTTTTATTGAATCAGTTTTTAAAAATAATTAAAATTTAATAAAATCAAACTCTTCTATTTAATGAGAATAACATGAATATTATTACTCTCAAATATTCCACATCTAGCTTGTGGAGATTGAAATGGAATATCATCAACTGACAATTTTCCATTTCAATCTCCACATGACAGTTTTGGCTTCATATATAGCTATTTATGCAAAATATACGTTTTAGTAAATTAAAAGATCCTTTCTTTTCTTTTTTTTACTGTTTAAAAAAAGACATTTTTATATATAGGGGAATGTCTTCGGTTGTGGGCACAGTTTTGATTCTGGATTATAGCTTTTGATAGAGTAGATATCATGCAAACATATGAATACGAATAGAAAGCTAGAACCCTTAGCTAACGTTTGATGAAGTAACTGTATTGATTCCGTTAACCAGAAAAAAAATTATTACCAATTTTGTAAAGCGGTCATTTTTGGCGAAAAAGATTTTTGTACCCGGTTGCTGGCACACTTGAAAAACCCGCTAAAAATGGGAAAATAATAATTTAAAAAAAAAATACAGAAAACGACAAAATTTATTTATTTTGTAAGAATTCAGTAGCCAAAATAATAACAGACAATAGCATTTTTCCAATTTTATTCGTCATCTTCTTCGTCCTCCAAATCAGAAGTGGAATGTTTGCAAGTAAAATACACTCTGTCGCAAAAAAATATATGCACCCAGAAGGAAATGAGGTACAATCACGAAACTTAACATGTGTGTAGTGCATGAAGAGATAAGCAAATGATTGAAAATTTAGAACAAAGATCGTTTTATTAAGAAGTTATGGCATGAAAAAAAGCCGCCTCTAGCAGCTATACAAGCCGAAACACGGCGTGGCATCGAATTAGGTCACCTATATCCCCTTGCGGAAGATCATGGCATAATCTTTGCAACTGGACAGTTAATTTACCAATATTCCGGCACGGCTGTAGTTGCCTGCCTAGCACGTTCCAGACGTGCTCTATTGGCGAGAGATCTGGTGACCTGGCAGACTATGGGAGTAAGTACGTCATATCCTTGACGACATTGTTCGGAGAATCGAGCAGTATGTGGAATAGCGTTGTCTTGCTGATAAATCGCACATGGGCAGCTGGATATCATAGGCAGCACAACCGACGTTAAATGCTGTCCACATAACTGCGATCCGTCATAGTTCCTTGAAGGACGACTAAAGGTTATTGTGTGTCCCAACAAATCGCTCCCCACACTTGTCACAATTTGTGTAATAACTGTATGCCATTCGACATCAAATGCCGGATCAGACCGCAGGCTTGGCCGCCTCCACACGCGTGTGTGGTGGTCATCAGCACTTAGACTGAATCGGGATTCATCACGGAACATCACACGCCTCCAGTCGGTCACACTAACTTGCCCTGGGTCGAGGAAAATCCAGTCGATACTGCCTATGATGTGGGGTCAGTGGTAGGCTTCTTAATGGACGTCGGCTCCTTATACCAGCGTCGGCCAGTCGTCTCCGAATGGCTTCCCTTGATACTACTGGATGCCTAGAAGGCGGTAAGTTGCGTTGAATCGATGCTAATGACGCTTTTTGTACGGACGTGGCCGCTCTTATGATTGCGCAATTCTCGCGTTTATTTGTGCACCTGGGATGACCTGATCCTCCGCGACGATTGACTCTCCCTTCAGTGATCCACTGTTGCCAATACCGAGTTACTACCATATCGCTCCGACCGAGGTGGAGGCCGATACGCCTGTATGATTAACCTGCTTCTCTGAGGCCTACTATACAGCCTCTCTCACTATCCGACAATTGTCTGCACTGTTAAAAATTTCGACAGAAAATTCTGTGCAATGTATTATCTTAAGTCTTACGTAAAATTACAGAGAATGATAAACGGAGATGTTAAAAAACGTATTTTATATATTCACTTTAATAACTAATATTAATTTAATTAATTATTGGTGAGAATATGTTTCGGACTTAGAATGCTTTTCTAAAGGAGAAACAGTCATTTTTAATTTTAATTAAAAACCTAAACAATAAAATTAGGTAAAAATACAGAATAAAAATTGAGAATCTCGAGTATTCACTTTTAACAAAGAATTACTGTAAATTTACAGAGACTCTGGATAAATATTTACATTAAATTTACAGAAATTTTTAACAGTGTGTACTGCTGCCGGTTACGTGTCAGAGGCATCTCAAAGTACAATACTGCCCATCAAAATCGACAGCTTCATTTGAATAGCTCTACGGTGAGAGAAATCATGTTTTTAAACTCCCCCAGCTGCGCAGTTCAGATACGCATAGCGCACTTAGCCTTGTCTCATTGGCGTTGAAATTTTAATCGTTTACATATCTTTTACCAGACTACACTTGTACTGAGTTTCGTTAATGTGGTTCGATTTCTTCTAGGTGCATACATTTTTTGGTGACAAAGTGTAATTTGCATGTATATTGGCACACTTCAAATGTACCAGACAATCACACGCGTTGCATTTGATTGAGGTGGCTCTTGTTAGGCATAGTGGCAGGTGCTTCAAACATATGACACAGAAGTTGACATCATCAGATTGTTTTTAACGCGTTTGGCCGGCACTTTGAAAGGTGGAGTTGCCTTACTTTCTCAACGCTTCTTCTGGAGAAACTCAGATGCTGCAAGGAAGTCCGTATTTTTGGGCAGTCGATTTTACAGATTTTTTATCTACTAAGCAATCCTAAATGGCTTTAACCAGCGCATTAAACTCCATTTCTTTTGGTTCGGTTGACTTTTTCTTGGTTGGCATTGCTAAAAATGCCTAAACTTACATAAAAACATTAATAAAATATGTTATTTTGATATAAACGACCATATGTCGCAGTTTGCAAGTCAAACACACGTTTATATTGCATGCTAATAACAGTTGACACCAAAACAGAAAATCGTAAGTTCCATCATATAGGGAAATTTTCGCGAAATTCACGCATTACGTTGTTTTTAACATATTTTCTTGGAAATTATAAATCAACGATTAAATTGGATGAATCATTCGTATCATCGACCTTTAATTAGGTATAGCTAGTATATCTGCTTAGTGGTGTGTAGTTCTTATTGTGCATACATGTAAGAAAAGGAAAAGGCTTGCTCCAGATTGGTTCAAAGATTTCAAATGTATGCTCTAATATTACCATTTTGATCTTACAAAAATAGCTTTATCCTTTGATACACAAAATATTTTTGAACACATAAAAGTATTCTTAATTTAAAAGAACGTAAATTTAAAAAGCCTTCTGAACAACAATTGGAGGATTATTATCATTATCACTGAAAATTAAAGTGTTTTAAATATTACTAGAAATTAATATGCATTATGTTCTAGAGTATAAATTATTTTCAATTTTGAGTTGTATTATTTCATGTTTTGTATTGTGTTATCATGCATAATAATTTTTCTCTCCCCATAAAAATCTTTATTTTTTATTGTATTTGTTAAACATGTGTAACTAATATAAACTTTTCATTTTTTCTGGCATTTGATATAGAGAAAATTTAATCAATGTCGAGATATACCTTGAGGGGGACGAAGTAATTGTTTACAAACACTCTCCAAAGTACATGGTAAGCTATAGAATTTTGTATGTTTTACTTTGGAAATTATGCTAAAAATAAACTTAAGAAACAGTTTAGATTTTTTTTTAACTTAAAAGTATTTCAAATGTTCAAATTTTCTTTCAAACATAGTTTCTAACAAATATTATGTATTCTGTTTTACTTTAAGTGTATTATAACTGCGATTGAAATCAATTTAATAGAATAAAGTAGAATAAATTAATAGCTGCTTTTGTGTCGGATTTTACTCTATGAAATGTTTCGTTGAATTTAACATAAATAAATATTAATCCACAAAACAGCTTCCTTATGTAAACATGCTTTATCAAATTATTATTTGTTTCCTTCTGAATGTGTTTAATGATTATTTTTATCCGAAGAAAGTGACTACAGTTATTGATGATGTATCTCAGTCCTAATATTTTACTGCTTTAGTTTCCATGAAATTCATCGCACTATATATTGAAACTTAAACTAAATAATAAAATCACTATATATCATCTACGAAATAATGTTTCAATAATAACTAGTAAAATTGTTTTTTCTACGATTGGATGAAGTGTTACAATTGTAGACGAATGGTTCAAAAAGACAAAGGTTTAAAAGGCAAAGGAGAACAACTTGGGAAAATTGAAAGAGGTAAAAGAACATAATTATACAGAAGTCAGAATTAGATTCTTTGCTTGCAAATCTCAATATGGCAAAAGGAAATGGTCCTCATGCATTAGGTGACTCTTTCAAGAATAATTACTCCTAACATACTTCCCTCGTCTCATTCAGAGATATCCACAGTACATACAGTAAAATAAAATTCTTTAACTCTTTGATTAAACCAGAAGAAGAGTATGTTTCTCAAATTTATTTCTGTGTATCTGTAATTTATTAAAATTAGAAGGGATACAATCATGCGATGGTGACTTTATTACTGGTATGAGAAGCAGTTGCCCTTCAGATCTTGTGTTATAGGATAATGATCTACAATTGCTAAGTTTCTGAAGAACTACTGAACTTACAAAATGTTTTACCAAGCTTTATTCATATGATTATAACCCAATATTTAAGTTATTATGAAAAGGGTCCAGTAATCAAAGATTAAAGAAAGGTGGCTCATTTTCACAGTTTCACCTGATGCGTTACATAAATCAAAATGTTATGTCGCATTCGTTAAACTCAGTTAATAGCCCTTTTGAAAGGGTGCCTAAAGTTCAATTTCGCTCTTCCCACCTATCTTGGGAATCAAACTAATGAAAGTAATGATTTGCTTGAATATCTTTACTAGCTTTATCTTTACTGAAAACAATGCGAAATTCACTTTAAGAGAGCTCCATTTTATGCAGGGTTCTCTTGTAAGGAAATAGTTGATGTTCCGAGGGGAAAAAAAGAATCACCAACTATAAATACTCCTCTAAACATACATAAAATTTATTCCAAAAAGAAGCTGTTTAATCAACATTTGAGTATCGAAAACTCCACCAGTCCATACTTTATGTAGCAGAAAAACACGTGCAGAGGCATGTTTCAAAAGTATTCCAAAGCATTCGTATTATGAACCAAATTTTAATAACTTTTTCGTCAAACAAATCTTAATAAAATTGAAATATGTTATTCATATGCGCAAAAAAATGCTTTCTACAGAATTTAGTATGATTAATATTAGATTTACAGGGCCACACAAAAAGATTCAGTTACATTGAAGGCTTTTATTGCAAATTTGCAGAAATTGCATTTTTGTTTACATTAAGCGATATAACACTTTTAAACATTTTTTAAGTGAGAATATGATTTCAATTTAAGTATCTATATGTCCGACTGTCCATCTGCCCGTCCCAGCGTCCGTAAATATTTTCAGAATTTTACAAAATTATATATGTTATTCAAATTCACTATGGAATATTCTTTATTTTAAATGACATTAATAGGTCCTTTGCAACTGGTTTGTGTACAGGGACAGCCAAACAAATGCCAATGCATTGCATTTTAGGATAAACATTTTACCATGTTTTTATTAACTTCGATTCTTGATTGTTAGTTTGTCCAGTACAAATCTTGCAAAGGATTTTTGACTAATTTCCCGACTAGCTAGACATTTGAAACTTTCAGAACAGCTCAGAACACGGTGACAATGCATTTTTTTAATACTTTTAGTCAACTATTTAAGGTCCCTACTGCCTTCGGCAGCGTTTACATTATTCGACAGAAAATTTTTTTGACTAACTTCCCGACTAGCTAGACATTTGAAACTTTCAGAATAGTTCAGAACACAGTGAAAATGCATTTTTTAAATACTTTTACCCAACTGTTTCGGATTCCTGCTGCCTTCGGCAGCGTTACAAGTACAAAACTTTCAATCGATTTTTCACTAACTTCCCGAGTAGCTACACGTTTGAAACTTTCAGGACTGCTCAGAACATGGTAACAGTACATTTTTTAAATGCTTTACGTCAACTGTTTAAGGTCCCTAATGCTTTGGCAGCTTTTATATGATTCAACAGAAAATTTATTTAACTAACTTCCCGACTAGCTAGACATTTGAAACTTTCAGAATAATTCAGAACACAGTGAAAATGCATTTTTTAAATATTTTTAACCAACTGCTTCGGGACCCTGCTGTCTTCGGTAGCGTTACCAGTACAAAGCTTGCAATCGAATTTTAACTAACTTTCCGGCTAGCTAGTCATTCGAAACTTTTATAATAGCTCAAAACATGATAAAAATGAATTTTTTAATACTTTAACTCAATTGTTCCGGGTTTCTGCTGCCTTCGGTAGCTTTTATATGATTCAACAGAAAATTTAAAAAAATGGTATATAAAAAGTTCTTTTAATCTTGTAATTATTATTTATAAGTTACATTTAAAAAAATTTGTATTGTAAAAATCGTAAAGAAATTGGCATTGATTTTTAATAAGCTAAAATAATATTTTGTATAAAATATGATTTTGTTATCTGTCAGATTTACAGGACTACACTAAAGTATTTAGATATATTCTGCACTGAAATTAGAATGTAAGGGCTACGTTTTTTTTAATGTTAAGCATTTTCAACACTTTCTAACAATGTTTAAGAGTGTTTAGGAATTCAGTTAGTCTATCAGTATGCCATTCAGAACTACGGTTTGTCAGTTGTGTGACTACGTAGGCAAAGAGTATTAAATGTTATACAATACATTAATTACATACTTTTGGAAAGTGTTAATAATCAGTGCGTATCGCATGATTTTGCGTTCTTGTTTTAACCTGCATTATTCATCTTATATGATTTTATTTTCATGTCTAAAAACCGTCTCTTGTACAGAGTTTTAAATCTGATTTAGCAAAAAAGTCTAATAATACTTAAAATAACAACATTTAAATCTAATTTAACAAAATTAAACATAATTTATACGCCTCATTAATATATTAAAACCAATGTAACATTTAAAATGAGATAAAAAAATACAAAGATTTAAAACTTTAAAAATACATTTTAATTAAAAACATTAAAACACAAGACAGACGTTTCGGCTAGAACGTTCCTTTAATCTAATTTCACCTGTTCTGCCAGTTTCACCGATATATGTAGAATCACAATTTTTACAAGGAATACTATAGATTACACCTAGACTCATATAAAACAGGAGATTTAAAATCAAAACTCGTAATCCATTCTCTCAATAGTGATCATATTCCGGATTTTTAAAACTTTAAAATTTTAGCTTCTAATATAAATATCTATTAATCCCGCATTTTTCTAGAGGGCGCTTTTACCAAAATGCAACATTCTGCATTGAACGAGGCTAAGGCTATTCCTCCTGAATATTTAATCTTGCTATGATGTATTATGAATTTTTGTAAATGTTGTTTGTGCTTGTATGTTTGACACTGAGGAGGGCTAGTGTTCTAGTCGAAACGTCTGTCTTGTGTTTTAATGTTTTTAATTAAAATGTATTTTTAAAAATTTAAATTTTTGTATTTTTTATCTCATTTTAAATGTTACACTGGTTTTAACATTTAAACCTAATTTTAAAAATATATGTATGACAGAGAGCTATGTTATACGTAATATTTATGATGCATGTATTTCTTGAATGTACACTCATGTTACTTTATTTATTTATTTATTTATTTTTATAAGTGTATTCAGGCAAAAATATTTAAAAAACAGAATTTCGTATCTTATTGTAATGCAAATTATTTTTAACGCGAAAAATAAAATCACGTTGTAAAAGAAAATTCTCCGAATGTTTTTCTTTAGACTAAACGTTTACAAAATTCAAAGCAATATAGAAATTTTTGTATATATTCGAAAGTCTTTTACTTACTTTTAGAGTATTTTAGGAGAAACAGAAGTAAACAAACTCAACGAATTTCAAAAACACACAACAGCTGTTTCGGGCCATGAAATTTCAGTATATCCTTCCATCAGGTGAAGTGAAGATGGCACTACTAGTATGAATGCAACAATGTACCCATACCTAATTATTAACATTCTATTGGCTGTGATCACGTTTACTTTTAAACCCCTAAATACGTGCCAAAAGCGAAAGATTACATAACAAAATTTCGAATAGTTATGCTGTTGTAACAACTACCTAATGTAACGCATCTTTCATTGTAGGTAAGACTGAATATTTTCTAAAAAGAGGAAAAGTATATCAGCTATTCATAGAATTTGGTTTCTTAGATTAATATACCGAAGTTCTAACTACTGAACAGCTTCCAACGAAAATTATTAATTTTCAGTTGAGCAAATTATCTCAGTTAGAATAGACCAGATTTGCCCACGTGTTAAAGCTTCGGCCAAATAAAATCTATCCAAAGCCTAGTCACTTTTTATTCTTATATGAAGTTATTCGGCCTTCCATTTCAAAGACCGCAAGGTTGTTGTTATATAAAAATATTATATAATGTGATTGTAATATAATTGTTCATTCTCCCTTTTAAACTATCGAGACATATTGAAAACAATATCCAGTAAAATTACGAATATACTACAAGATACACGTAAAAGTACATTTAATCGATGCATCGAAATGATGTACTATATAGTATCGCATTTTCCTGCATATCATCCGCAGGTCAGATAAATCCGTTTCACACCGGAAAATTAATTCACAGGTAAGGGTACATTTGATCAAGACAAAACATCATTTTGAAATTGCTTTGTCTGCTAATTGAAACTTAAAGTGCGAAACTGACTTAGCAGACCTGAGGATTATACACAGGAAAATACGATACCTATAATTGTGGCTTTGTTCATATTTTTGACAGTATATATATATATCTATATATGATAAAAATATTTTCTCTCTTTATTTTACAGAGCGTTGAAGTATTTAGTTCCGTAGGAGGGTTCATCGGAATATGGCTTGGGATGTCATTAATGGATATTGCTGACATCTTTGAAGGACTCTTCAGAATTTCTCGTTTCTCATTTAAGAAAAGGCAAGTTTAGGAAAGAAAGACAGATTCAGTAAATGATTTCGCTACACAGCAATCTGTATCATTTTAATAACTAAAAAGCAAAACAAAAAGTCAGACATATGAATTGAGGTATATTTAAAAATAATGAGATTCCACATCAATAAAGATTCGTATAAATGAAGTTATTCTAACACTTTAGGACGCAAGTAAATGAGACAATCCAAATGAAACTAGAATACTGTGGTATGCATTGTACGTGTGGCTTTTATCAGTATTATTAGCATTACATACAAGTTTGGTTTGAAAAATTTCTCTGAAAAACAGCTCTACTGTTCGTAGGTAAAAGACTGATACAGCAATGATATTTGAAGAATAAACTAAACCAAAATTAGGGAAGCGTAACGTTTTATAATAGTCATGTTTCTTATAAAGTAAAAGCAAAGCAATACACCAGCCACATGCGTTGAGATATATTTAAAAATAATGAAGCTATAGATCAGTAAATGATATTAGGTTAAGTTATCTTGACAGTTAAATATAGAAGTAAAGAAGACAAAAAAAACTAAAAAAAAGAAAACTAGTAGTTTGATCTATACATACTCAATAGAAATACAAATAAATTTGGTTCAGCAAATATTCTGTGGAAAACAGTTGCACTCTTCATAAGTAAAAGCTTAATACGGCAATGATTTCAGTGGAATGAATTCAACAAAAATTATGGAAGCATAGCTTTTTATAGTGGTCATATTGCATATCAAGCAAAAGCAAAACAAGTAAGCCACATGCGTTGAGGCATATTTATAATTATTGAAACTGTACATCACAAACATTCTTAGATTAGTTTTTATTATTATTATTATTAAAGAGATTTACAGTGCGTAATTGAGACAAATCAAAGGAAACTATTATATTGTTGTATACTTGTCTCAATAGCGCATGTAGCTGTTCTCAGTACTTATGTATTGCATGTAAATTATGCTCACTAAATAGCTCGGAAAAACAACTCCACTATTTGTAAGTAAATTTGAACACAGCAGTGATCTCTGTACAATGAACTAAATAGAAATTGTGGAAGCATATCTTTTTATGATCCTCATAAAGTATATTAAGTAAAAGCAAAATAAGAAATCAGTCACATGCATTGAGGTATATTTAAAAGTAATGCAACTGTACAACAGTAAACGATCCTAGATAAAGCCTTTATTTTATTTTACAGCTTTATATGCAATTAAACAAGACAATCCAAATTATATTAGTATAATGTTGTATACTCATACTCAATATGTGATACCTTGGGATACCACAACACCTTGCAGCACATGTGATTATTCTCAATATCATTAGTAATACATATAAATTTGGTTTACCAAATATACTCTGAAAAACAACTTCAGTTTCAGTGTTCAAAAGTAAAAGTTTAATACAAACAACGAGAATCTTTGTTTAATGATCTATACCGAAATTGTGGAGATGTAGCATAACAATTTTTCATAATAGCATTATTTGCAAGTAAACGAGACAATCCAAAGGAAATTAGTAAGCTGTGTTATACATTTCTCAACGTCACATGTATAGCTATCCTCAGTATCATTTCTGTTACATATAATTTTGGTTCAGGAAATATACTTTGGTAAACAACTGCACAGTTTATACGTAATATTTTAATTTAATCATTATACCTGTGTAATAAATTAAAGAATTGTGAAATAGTAGCTTTTTAAACTATTCATGTTGCATATCAAGATTAATGTGATTCTATCCCAATGTAGCTGAGAAATAGTTATAATGATTTTTTTTTTTTTAATTATCATAGGAGCATCATATGCATGATTTTTAAAATATTACAGCTTCTTGACATTATATATGTAAACTTTGATGCACAATGTTATAGAAGTAGTTACCAATTTTTGATGTAGTTATAAGTTATCAATGTAGATAGAGAAAAATATGGTACAGCAGTGAAGATTATTTTGATGTATGCGTCAAAATTGAGAGGATGGTTGACATTGAAAAGCGGTCTTTGAAATTACTGTCTTAGAGTTATGAAAGTTTGCATACATGTACATTGAAATATATCAATATTAGATATATTAAAATTGCTCGAAATCTATTAAAATTAAAAAAAATAATCTGGTGTGTCACTCACACGACTTTCTCTTACCCTGAAATTTAATACTGTACGTACGGATTGGAGACTAAGTGTTTAGATAACGAGTTGTGTTACGTAAACCTTTGTTAAAACAATTCAACTTAGGCATCGAAACAGCTTTACTTTAGAAATAATTATATGTGAGGGGGCTGCTGCTCCCCTCAACCCCCCGTTTCATTCTCCTACCAACATTTATAGAAAATTCAAATCTGTTATTAAGTTCAAAACTTCATTTAAAATTATTTAGACTAACTTTCACACTCATAATTCCTTGAAACTTATGAATCATGAACAAACTTTTCTAGTAACAAACGTATTCATTTCAAAATACAACATTTGGATCGCCTGAAATTATTTGTTTTTAATTTACTCTAACAGACACATACAAAGATCCAACAATAAAACTTGACTTCAGTATTCAGGAAACCTAAAAACGTGTAAATATGCAAGAAACCAATGGATGAATAATTAGCTTAAAAAAATACATTATTTACCATATGGCTATATGGAATTAATTTCAATTACAGAGCAGCTGGACATGGTAAAATATTATATGATATATTATATTCGAGTAAAGCACTTTCACTAACAAATAAAAAAGTATGCTATGGCTTAAAGGTTGGCAGCCCTGTACGTCTTCTGAATGTTATGTACACAAGACATGTTGCACATAAATATAATCCTATATTAATAACACACGCATCAACCTGAAATACACTTCCATGAATTTTCAAGTATTGTCGCATTATAATCTAGTTTTTTTGTGTTGCCCTGTAAACGAACAGTGAATCATTTCTATACCATATTCTACATGAACCATGTTTTTTCGCATATAAAATATATATATTTGTTTCATTTGGTTTAGAGCAGTCTAGAAATGCAAAACTCTACTTACCTGCAACTTCCCCCATACACGCAATGTAACTGGGGTGTCTCTGTACCTGAAACATTTGCTTCATATCAATGAAAAGCTTAGTGTAGCATCCCTATATCATACACGTTTAGAATACCAAGTTTGAATTTTCTGCTATAATTTGTTTTCGAGATATACTGAAAACTGACGGACACACAGCCATACCTACAGACAGACAGACAGACAGACACACACAAGACCAACCTCTAAAAACATGATTTTCAGATTCAGGGGACCACAATACGTGTAAATATAACAAAAACTCACGTTCTAAAATTTGACCAAAAAACAATACTTTTTATACCTTATGGGTAAATGAAAGTAAAAAATAAAAATTTTATTTTTTGAATTTTTTAAAATGTTCCATGCGACTGAATTTTTAAAATTTTTCCTTAGATTTTACGATATTATAGTTTATCAGTATATTCTATACATACTTCTGCATTAATCTGCGGAATGGTTGATAAATTATTACTTTCTCTTACCCCTAAGGTATAAAAAATATTGTTTAAGGGTCAAAATTTCGAGCGTGAGTTTTTGTTTTATTTACATGTTCTGAGGTTCCCTGAATTCGAAAATCGTGCTTTTAGCAAATGGTCTGTGTGTGTTATCAGCATATCTCAATAACAAATAGTAGCAGAAATTCCAAATTCGGTATTCAAAATGTGTATGATATAGGGATGCCACACTAAGCTTTTCGCTGAGATAAAGCAAATGGTTCGTGTACAGGAACACTCAGAATTATTCAAATACATTACGTCTATGGGGGGAAATTGCAGGTAAGTAGAGTTTAACATCAATAGACCGCACTAAACCAAATCAAACGAATATATATTTTTTGTAATAGAGATAATCAACTGGGAAAAATATTTTGTGTATGTAGGAGCCTCGCCTACCCCCTGGGAGGCGGAAAGTTCCCCCTCGAGGGGAGTAAATTTTCATGATGGGTATCTTTCAAAAGATCTCACCAATACCTTTAAAACGAATTGTTGAACCACCGATCTGCGATAATTTAAAACAAAGTTATTGTTTTTTTTCATTTTTAACAATTTTTTTTTTTTTTTTTAATGTAATACTGAGAATAAATTCAACCTTTTTTTGGATATTTAGTGTTATACTACTTCTCTAATATGAAAATCGTCTGCATTATCATGGAAGATAATTTTTTTAAATAATAATTTTAATAAATTTTTTTTACTGAGGGACTTTGTATAGAAAATATAGAAGAAAATCATGTGGTGGCCACAACACACTAGTTGTTAGTGGATGTACTTTAGTAATGATATTTACCATTTCCAGGAAAGCTATACGGGAACTGAAATAAATTCCTCATAGAGATATGGTAAATAATGTATATTTTAAGCATGTTTAAGTATGTTTTTATTCATCGCTTGTTTTTTGTATATTTACACGATTTGAGGCTTTCTGATTACCGTAGTCAATTATTTAACGTTTGACCTTTGCCTGCGCCTCTTAGAGTAACTTAAAAACGAATAAATTCAGGAGATCTGAAAGTTATTTTTTCAAGTTAATTTAAGTTTGTTGCTGGAAAAGTTTGATCAAGACTGAAAAGTTTCAAGGAATGTTGTGCGTGAAAGTTGTGTGTATAATTTTAAGTGAACTTTTAATTTTAATAACAGATTTAAATTCTATATAAATGTAGGTGCAGTAATGAAATGGGGGGGGGGTTGAGGGGGCGGTAGACCCCCTTCACACACAACTAATTATTATATAAAACTCTTCCGAAGCCCAATTTGAATTGTTTTAACATAGGTTTACATAACAGTATTCGTTAACTTACCTCTCAATTTCCAGCCCGTATTTATGGTATTAAACTTCAGGGTAAGAGAAAGTCGTGTGAGTGACACACCAGAGTATTTTAAATATTTTTGTGTTTAAATGTTAGGAACTTGCACAAAATTTCAACACTCAAACATAAAAATATTTTTAAAAAATTCTCTTACCAATCGACCAATTCAGTCTCTTGCAGTATTTTAAAAACGTGTAAAAAATTAAAATTTCGAATTTTTTTTTTTTTTTTTTTTTTTTTTTTTTACCATCTACCATCACTGACAGATACATCCGATCACTGAGCTGTTTATTTTTCCACATTACACTTATAAAATAAAATTATATTATTATAAACTTTTAGCTTGTTTTCCAAGTTTGAAGGTCTTAAATAATAGTCATAAAATAGTAGTCATGTGAATAGTTAGATTTTTAATCTCGAGTTGAAACAAGCATTATTTTACTACATTTAAAATCTGTACAGTCAAAACAACAATAAAATTTTCCCTTTTTAAAGGCAGTCAGAGGGTTAATAGTTTTTGAGTAATTATAAGATACTGAATATTTATACATTTCAATCCACATGTATACAAACTTTCGTAACCCTAAGAGAATAACTTATAAGATGAATTTTCAACGTCCATCATCTCCTTAAAACCTTATACAATCTCATAATATGCATAATATGTATATATTTTAGTACAATTCCATTCCATATAAAATGAGATATAGCTATTAAGCGGTGTGAATACTGAGGCATTTTCAAGCATATGTAAACTAAAATCTAAGCACTAATTTATGTCAAGTTTAAAGTAAATATGATATATCAAGGAATTTGGACAATAATTCTTTAGTTACTACATATTTGTGAAAATATATTTTTAGGAATGTAAATTTACAAGTTTGTTAAAAAAAAAAAAATAATGTTTCTAACATACTTGAAGTTCTAAGTTGTAAGTTATTTAATGCTAAAAATTTTTTAATATCTGTGTTAAAATTTTCTGTCTTTATATACAAAAGTATGTTTCAATTAAAAATTTTGAAGCTGTTGGCGTTTAAAACTGAATATTCTCTTTTCAGAACAGCTAAATAAAATATTTTATGTATCTGCTATCTATATTAATAAAATCAGACTTTTGATTGTAAATTTCTCAGAATCAAAAAAATTTGCTATACCTTCATATTTCTCACATTGTGAAAGCCAAAAATGATTTCAGAAAATTTTCTGTTTTCTGTGTGCGTCCGTCGTTCTATTTGTATGTCTGTAACGTTATTTTTGTCCGGGTATCACGTGATAACGGCTGAACGGAATAAAATACATGTTTTTAATAAAATACACTTTTTAAATACACACTTTCAAGCTTAAATCCGGTCCCAATTATCTTAGAAAAGCGATTTTTTATGTGATGGTCGGTTATATGTATCCAACATGCAGTATAAAGAGATTTCGTGAATTCCCCCGAATCTACCCTCCGTTTAACCAGGGCGCGAAATTTCCGCTCGCCAGCTCGCCAGTGGCGAGTGGAATTTTTAGTCGCGAGTAAAAATTTGGTCTAGTTATAGATAGAATTCTTACACGATACAGTGACAGAAAACATTCTTTTTATAGATTTAAGTATGCTAAAATCTTGCAGTCTTATAATCTCATATTTAACCTCTCCTTTTTCTCTTCTCGGAGTGCCGTGTCTGTGGTGCGCTGCCCGACGATCGGCCCAGCCTTGTACAGGAAAAATGCTTAGTGCATGCATAAATATTTTAATCTCTTCGGCAGATTCGTTTCTTCCACGGTGATTTCTCCAAGCAGACTGAGAATAATCGAGCAGAGAGCCTCTTTGCCCGTCACCCACTATCCCAGAGAAAAGAAATTAGATAGTTTGCCTGTGTAATATTGGAGCATGAAAATGAGCCCGAGCCCTTTAAAGATACTGCCTATGTTTATTTTCTTGAATAATGATCAAAAAACAGTTCACATATACCAGTTTTTTACTGAAACACCAAGGATTCCCACTTGTAATTATTTGTAAGCAACGATTTTATCGAAAACGTTATTCCAAAATGGCTATTTCAAATGACAACAAAGAACATGTTATATACATCAACATTCCGTCTTATTACAAAAATAAAACGGATGAAAAACAATTTTAGGTGTAAAAAATTAAATAAATAAATAGATAAATATGGAAAATTAATCTTTCATAATAAAAAGATTTTCGCAGGATATTGTTTCTCAGAGGATATTTTTTTCTTCTTCTTTCTTTCTTTTTTTAACGATGCTTTCCGTTTATGTTATTAGACATTTTAATCTTTTTCAAATTTCAAATACAATACATTATAATGACTTTTAATCGTAGATGATTATGAGACATGAGGAGATACGACACACTTTTAATATGTATAATTTTAGACATATTTGTAAAAACATTTCAAATAGTTAAGAAAAATACGAAAAAAAAAAAAAAAGACGCAAATTGCGTTAAAAAAAAAAAAAAAAAAAAAAAAAAAAAGATAATCTTATTTTGTGCCGAGTAAAACTTTTTTTCGGCGAGTGTCATCTCAGTTGAAATTTCGGGCCCTGGTTTAACCCTTTCGCGCCGAATGTCACGCATACGTGCTATCAAAACTAACTCATTGATAGAAAAGCACTCGTATCAGCAACAAACGCACTCATTTGCTGAAAACACACTAATTTCCAAGGAAAGCACTCGTGCCAGCAAGAAAAGCACCCATGCCACGAAAATCTTGCCCAGCCGGAATGCCGGCATACTAAAGCATTTCTCGTTCCCCTTGGCCGTTACTCATTTGCTCTATTATCCTAATCGTCCGTTTGCAGCCGTCGCGAATCGGTGGAGGAAAGGAGGAAAAAACACATTTTGAAACATAACTGTGCTCCAAATTATTTCAGGAAAGAGATTTTTTCACGTGTCGGTTAGTTATATGTGTATGCCACGTGTAATTTAAAGGGATTTGGAAAATTTACTCCCTTGCAACCCCTTTTGCCCCCTTGTGGATAATAAACACTGTTTAAGCTTAAATCTGCTTCAAATTATCTTAGAAGGACAACTTTTGGTGTGTGGATATTGACCAAGTATTATACAATATTCACTTTGGTCCGATTTCACGAAACGTCCAACACCCGCGATAGAAGGGGGAGTAAATACATGTAAGTCGATGCCAAAGGCAGTGAGGATCCGAAATCCTAATGTTGGGTGAGGAAAAACCACTACTGAACACAGCGAAAACTTAAGTTTCAACTGATTTTAGATATATATATTTTTTTTTTTAGTAATGATACGGAATTTTGAGAATTATTTTGGTGTTTTCTTATCTACTCATATGTTAACTGCCATAATAACTAATAAAACCATGATTCCCAAATTTTGATAGTTTGAAAATTGTTTTAATTTTGTAAAAAAAAAAAAAAAAAAATAACTGAGGAAAACTGTTGACGACGGTTATCAAAAAATTCTTTCATCAAAGATCTAAGTAACACCTTTGCTGCTCTACCAACTGAGCCAACACATACAAATTTACGAGGTGCTGAAGAATACTACCATGACATAAAACAACAGTCAAATGCTTAACTGAAAAACTTTACCCAAGGACCGTATAGTGGATTGACAATAATTTAAATTTTACCCAATAACATTGCGAAATAAACTTCAGCCAGCAAGATCTTATAATTTTAACAAAGAAACTTCCCCAGAGATAGTAAAAAGAAATTCACTTTTACCCTCTTAAAAAAAGTTAAAGAATTAAATTTAAATTTTACCACAAATAATAACAAGCATTATCCCCAATTAAAATTTAAAAGATTTTAAGATATTTGCAAAGCAAATAATTTAACCTAAACTCAAAAGATAAATTAAATAAAGCAATTTATCTCCTCATTTCTAACTTGCATAACTTGGAAGGATCAGAAATAAAAAAATTGTAAATTTTTACAATTACTAGATTCAGCAAAGATTATACAAGTTATCTCCCCAGATGAAAATTGCTTGACAAAACATGGGAAATTTATAACTGAAATACTTGAGATAATGTAAGAAAATTCTAAAGTAAGCAAATATGCACAATCTGGAAAAATTCACTTGCAAATATGTATTCACACAATTTCAACTAACAAGAATTAAACTGCTATAAAAACAGAACAGTTAAACTAAATTTTTTAACTGATCAAAATTCAACCATCCATAAAATTAGATTTTATTTTTAAAAATAAACATCTATCAACTTTACTAGTAAAGAAACACATTTGAACTACTCCAGTGAGTGCACATTTACCAACAAAAACAATAAAAAACTAAAGATTTAATTCATTCATAATTTGAAATTTTAAAATTAATTAAAGTTAATCCTGTCAAAAGACATGCTACACCACTGGCTGAAATAAATTCAATAACAAGACTCGGCTGAAGGATATACCTTCATTAGAAATTTTTTTTAAACTGTACACTAATGGTCAAATTCCTGAAAACCAGTGACCCAATTTTTGTATTTTCTTTTCCCCTTTTAAATATTTAATTCCCATTTTAAAGTCAATAATTACACATAAAGCTTTACGTAAAAATTACTCAGGACCAGAGCTAAATGAAGCTACAAATAATTTTAATTAAAAAAAATTGTCGAAGATAACTCCATATAAAATAAGACAGTCTTTTAATTGTAAAAATTACTCAGGAGTCAGGACACAAGTTAAATGAAATTACAAATAAATTAAATTTTAACTTGACAAAGATAATTACATAAAAAGTAAAAAAAAAACAACCATTTAATCGAAGAAAATTTCTCAGGATTCTAGATAAAGGAAATTACAAATAAATAATTTAAGCGTGAAGGATATAATTACATATAAAATAAGTTCAACATTTAAATCGAGTTACTTGATCCTTTAGTTTAATTTCACACTTAACACTTTATCGAGCTAATAAAATAAAGGAAAGTAATTTACATACTTCAGCTGATACTTATCGTTAACAGTACAGATTATTTTTCTTTGAAGTATCAGGAGATTCCTCTATACTATTTTCGCTGGTTACACATTGGCAGGTAAGGCAGTAGAGTAGGAAAGAAACATTTATGGGCCTATCAAAACACTAACAGCTGCATTAATGAACCTTTATGCACGGAGTGATAATCCAGCACAGACTCTCTTTACAGGGGCCACAACAACGTCAAGGAGAGAAGACTCGTCATAGAATAAGCGATTTCTTTGAATTCCATTCTTAGAACTCTTAACACGCAGCGCCAACCTAGGGGAATACACTGGTACGGATTCAGCAAAACTCGTCGTACACCGTGGCAGGAGTAAGTTTTTAGACTCCTAATAAGACACTGTGTTTTTTATCGTCTCAAAATAAATGAAACAGCATCGGAAGTACGGGACTGGAGAAACAATGTATTCTCCATCTGAACCATCAACTTTATAAAAGAGGGATCACTCCATAGCAGCAAATTTGGCCGACCTCATAGCAGAAGGAAAAATGTGCGACTGCCAGCTTGAACCTCCATACTTCATCTTAAAGTCTAAGGGGGATCAGAAGATAAAAAAAAAAAAACGCCCTCCATCAACCCCCTCCTCCTGGAAAAACATTCAACGCTTACATCATTCCAGATAAAATCTTATCTACCTTGCCATACACGAATAACTGCGTACCTCCGAACACAAAACACGCCTTGATAAACTTCAGCCACTCACCAGTATTTGCCACAAAACTCATATATAAAGGGTGCGCTCCCATTTGATAGAAACAACCACCCGTATTGACCAAATTCCTCCCTGAACCTAAAATTAATGGCATGATACGTTTTAAAGTGTCCAGGTAATTTTCCCACGAGAAAACATCATTAAAACTTCTAATTATCCTTCTAACCTACCGCATGCATTTTTATCAAACACCAATATAATTATTTACAATCATTCGAAAGGCATTAAGGTCTCTTTTCTGCTAACCGCCAAACCAACACATCTGCTTCATTACCATTTTTAAAAGCGATAACAGATACGGACAAAACGCATACCCATAATGGGCTTCTCACTTCAAAACGAAACGAAAAACATATGTTCCTTATTACTGCCTTTAAGAGAGAAATGCTTGATACGAAACTAAACGTAACCCTGAAAAGGGCCGCACTTAGCCGGAATGAAGAAAACGGAAACATGCTTGACATTTAACTAAATGAATGAGGAGCGTATTCTCGACCAAAGAGAAATAGGAAGACAGGTGTTTTTTCACTGATACGGAAGGCTGTTGACATCTTTTAACCATTCCAGCCTGATACAAAAGGATATTAACAGAAAGATTGCTTTTTTAATGCTGGGAAAACGATTTAACACACTTTAACGATTTTAAATTGATGAGATATCAGCAGAAACTGTGTTTCAAATGTGTGTGAAAAGATTTAACGCCTAATTAAAGAGATAAATTGTCTTACAGCTTTTGCTCTTTAGAAAATAATATCTCATATTTAATTTTTTAATTTCTATTAATCAATAATTTTGAAAAATAATTTCTTTGAAATAAACTGTCACAATACTTTATGACAACACCCCCTTTTCCCAACAAAAACAACAACAAAAAATTGATTTTTTTTTTTTATCTTTGAACTTATCTTAAAAAATTTTGGGAAGTACGCCGAAAAACTTGGAACCAAGTGCCTATTCAACGAAAAATCAGACATCGAACTTAAGCGAACAGACAGCTCAGAACAAGCATTTCCTCGGTTCGTTAGATTGAGCTCAAAATCCACGACCGAACTTGCTACCACCAATAGAAAACCTAACGACTAAAGTCTTTAATCTATGTACTAGCTATTGTAGGATATATATTTTTTTTCAACCTGACCACAGTCATTTCACACCACCAGAAAAACAGTTATCACATCGTAAACACACACTCCACTAATCTCAGCATCAATTTCCCAGACGACAGATAGAATCCTTAACACCACAGACTGGCATACAACCACTCTAAAACCAAAACATCTAGCAATCGCGGCTGACATAACTACGGCACATAACTATGACTACGGAGGCATTCACACTACCTAAAAGTTCAACCATTACTAGGAAACAAAACTACAGCAGCATGCTAATGTACTTTTTCCACATTTACTGCACCTATCGTAAACATTAATCCTCACAGGGGCTAGGTAGGAATCAAATTTTGCACTGAGAAAAAAAAATTGAACTTATAATTAGGCCAAAAGGGAATTCCTGGTACCTTTTACAATCACTTTTAGAAATACAGTAAATATATATACATTAGAACAATACTATTACCAAAAACTAATAGCATGCAATAAAAATACATAATAAATTTTCGTAAACAGCATTCTAGGTTGAACAAACCATGTGAAATTATTTACATAGATACACAAATACTAGCACTTTGTAATAGACAGCTGATTATGATACACAAATTACAAAAACTTCTAAGGAGACAGAGAAAAAAATTATTAATTAATTCGCGCCTACCACCAAGCAGTGCAAATTTTCTCTTCGAAAAGGACCAAAGATAAATGTGTTCCAAAGAAGTTCGCGAGAAATTTTTTTCTTTTTTTCCTTTTTTTTTTTTTTTTTTTTTAATTTCCTATTTAAATTTTATTTTATTCTCGTCAAAAAGTGAACTACTAACTGCGAATCAATTTATCAATAATCATTAATATAGAATATACACTGTCTCAAATGCAATGTATACAAATACATAAACAGTCAATCACTACGAAAGTTTTTGTTCCCCTAAAACAGAAACATTTACATACAACACTCAAAAAAAAAAAAAAAAAAAAAAAAAACTAGGGCAAACCAGATAACACTGATCAAAGAGAGGCAGGCACAAACTGTATGACTTTACCCAAAATAGAATTTTCTTAAGAAAAACCTAACATATGATTGATGAAAGACAAGGTATCGTAGAGATCAGGAGAGAAAAACAAATTTTCAAACTACCATTTTGTTTAAATGAGACCTGCTAATCCGCACGATACTTGATATTTGTCAATCTAAAATTTATTACATTCTACCAAAGACCAGTCCCCTCTATGATAACAGAACACAAGTTTGCACAATTAATTCTTCTAAATCTACATATACGCACTAAGTACTACAAAGAAAAAAAAATTACTCAGGAAATTACTCAGGACTCTATAAAATTATTCAGGACTCTAGTTAAAGGAAATTACAAATTAATAATTTAAGTGTGAAGGATATAATTACATATAAATTAAGTCCAACGTTTAAATGTTGTTACTTGATCCTTTAGTTTAATTTCACACTTAACGCTTTATCGACCTAATGAAATAAAGGTAAGTAATTGACATAATTTAGCTGATACTTATCGTTAACAGCACAGATTTTTCTTTGAAGTATCAGGAGATTCCTCGATACTATTTTCGCTGGTCACATATTGGCAGGTAAGGCAGTAGGAAAAAAACATTTATGGGCCGACCAAAACACTAACAACTGCATTACTGGACCTTTAGGCACGGAGCGCTAATCCAGCACAGACTCTCTTTACAGGGGCCACAACAACGTCAAGGAAAGAGGACCCGTCATAGAATAAGCGATTTCTTCGAATTCCATTCTTGGAACTCTTAACACGCAGCGCCAACCTAGGGGAATACCCTGGTACGGATTCAGAAAAACTCGTCGTACAACGTAGCAGGAGTAAGTTTTTAGACTCCTAATAAGACACTGTGTTTCTTATCGTCTCAAAATATATGAAACAGCATCGGAAGTACTGGGCAGGAGAAACAAAGTATTCTCCATCTGAACCATAAACTTCAGAAAAGTGGGATCACTCCATAGCAGCAATATTCTGCCGAACTCATAGCAGAAGTAAAAATGTGCGACTGCCAGCTTGAACCTCCATACTTCATCTTAAAGTCTAAGGGGGATCAGAAGATAAAAAAAAAAACGCCCTCCATCAACCCCCTCCTCCTGGAAAAACATTCAACGCTTACATCATTCCAGATAAAATCTTATCTACCTTGCCATACACGAATAACTGCGTACCTCCGAACACAAAACACGCCTTGATAAACTTCAGCCACTCACCAGTATTTGCCACAAAACTCATATATAAAGGGTGCGCTCCCATTTGATAGAAACAACCACCCGTATTGACCAAATTCCTCCCTGAACCTAAAATTAATGGCATGATACGTTTTAAAGTGTCCAGGTAATTTTCCCACGAGAAAACATCATTAAAACTTCTAATTATCCTTCTAACCTACCGCATGCATTTTTATCAAACACCAATATAATTATTTACAATCATTCGAAAGGCATTAAGGTCTCTTATCAGCCAACCGCCAAACCAACACATCTGCTACATTACCGTTTTTAAGAGCGATAACAGATACCGGGAAAACGCATACCCATAATGGTCCTCTCACTTCAAACGGTTAACGAAACGAAAAATATATGTTCCTTATTACTGCCTTTAAGAGAGAAATGCGTGATACGAAACTAAGCGTAACCCTGAAAAGGGCCCCACTTAGACGGAAGGAAGAAAACGGAAACATGCTTACATCTATTTTCAATGATATTCACTAATGTATCTGAATATTTTTGCGTGGTCCTGTAAACTAATCATAATTACTAACAATGCCGTATTTTATAGGAAAAAATGAGTTTGTGTATAGGAATAGACCATGCTACAATCATTATGGTTGTGCAGTGCAAAGGTATTAAAATTTGCTATATAGAAATGCCTGTTATGAAATGGAATTCTTTGGAATTCTTTTGAGTTCCCATCTGTATGATTCAGCGTTGCTATTTATACCATTTTCTATAGGAAGCATGCTATAGACACTTATATAACGTGTATTAGTTGTAAGGGTTCGAACTTTATATACGGAAGTTTGATCGCAGACTAACAGACAGACAAACTGAAGATATAAACTCTTATAATGTTTGTTGGAGTGTTAAAAATAATTATCTTTCATTCAGAGCTGATGATAGTGTGCATGTGAGTTTGCGTAGGGAGGAGTAGCAAAACCTTCAAAATCATAATATTTTAAAAAGTTGGCATTTTAAAAAAATATTTATTTAATGTTCATTTAATTTATTATAGTAATTAATCTATAATAATTAATGTGTGTAGAAAGTATTATTACTTTATTCTAATATGCACAATAAATATTTAATTGTGTTAAATTCCTTAAAAATAAACTTATTGCTAAGGAAATGAGGAGATTTTTGTATTGTAGATTTATATTGAACAATCGTGGCCAATTGCCAACTTTTTAAAAATTGATCTAACTTGAAACAGTTCAAAAACTTCTTCTGTGTCATTCCCACAGAAAAAAACATAATAATAAAAACAAAAACATTGTATTCTTTCAAAGGTGGCATGATTATGACCGAATAAAATGTCACAGCAAGAAAAATTAATTTAAATAAGTATTTAATTGTCTAAATTTTTTATTTATAAACCATTTGAAAGACTTTTGGACTGTATATTTAAGATATCTAAACATGTCCTTGCTAGGTTTTGTTAGAATTGGTCAACATCCCCAGTAGCACAGATTCACCGGGCAACATCGGAAATTGAGAATTTGCAATACTGGGCAATATCGCCTGCCGATCACCGGTCTATATTATTTGGAAGCCTTTTTTTCCAATATTAGGATTATCTATATTGGATTATCTATATTAATATTGGATTATCTATATTACCCCAGTAGCACAGATTCACCGGGCAACATCGGAATATGAGACTTTGCAATACTGGGCAATATCGCCTGCCGATCACCGGCCTATATTATTTGGAAGCCTTTTTTTTCAATATTCCAATATTGGATTATCTATATTGACCAATATCGGTCGATATCGCTTGGACCGACTCAAATTGGCGAACATCGGAAGGCCAATATCGGCAAGCGTTTTTCTCCGATATTAAGAGGAACTGGCACATTTGACTAGCACCACTGAAGTAGGCTTCATTTAAAGGTTAATATTTTCATTTATAATTATAAATTGAACTGTTTTAGGTTTGTTTAATAAAATATATAACTAGGCAACAATAATTATGGTTTTTGATATATTTTATACAGATCTGAAATCTTTAAATTGCCTTTTCTCAGTTTGAATTTTTTTCTGAATTCATGATATTCAAAATACTAAAACTTCCACAGATATTTAAGAAAGACTCAATGTTTTATTCTTTCCTGCAGTTTAATAAAACCTAACAAAATTAATGATGGATACAATATACTTAAAGGGAAAAAAAATAATAAAAATAAAAGTTTATTTATTTTTTCTCAAAAACTAATTAATGTATTTCAAAATCCATCTCTATTCCTTTTAAATAGGCTCTATTAAAAAAAAAAAAAAAAACTGTCTCCTCTTAAATATTTGTAGAAATTTTAGCATTTTGAATAGCATAAATTCATGAAAAAATGAAAACTGAGAAAATACAATTTAAAGATTGCAAATCTGTAATAAAATGTATCAGAAACCATAAGAATTGTTTCCTGATTACATATTTTATAGAACATACCACTTACAGTTCAATTTGAAAACTTTAAATGGAAATATTAACATTTAAATGAAAGCTACTTCAGTGGTGCCAAGTCAAAGGTGCCAGATTCCCTCAAGATGATAGTGGACGACATACATCGTTTCCTTTTAACTACTGTTTTAGATTATAGAAATCTGCATACATATGCATTTAAATATAATATTATTAGCTATATTAAAGCTTTCAAAAACTATTTAAATTGAAAAAAAAATATTTTGAAGTTTATAGACATGTTTCCTTTTAACTGACTTTTTATTTTTTTCTCTTGGTTTTAAATTATTAGCTGAACAACATATTCTAAACATATTTCAGAATTTCTTTGTGGATTCATTAATACATAAATTTTCTAAAAAATATTTTTTTTTGTTTGAATGCTACAAGTTTGAAGTAAATTTTCAGAATTCAAGCATGAAATTATAATTAAAAACAAATTCAATACACAAAGTAATAATCAACTATGCTTAGAATATATTGTTAAGCTGTACAAATTCGATAGAAAAAAAAAAAGAGTAATAAGAATTTAAAAATATTTCAAAAAGTTAAAAAAATTTAATCTCATAAAAAAATTAAATGTTTTGGAGAAATGTTTATTACACCTAATAAAATTTCTAAACATATGTAAGCAAACTTTTATAATTAATTTAACACAGCAACTTAAAAAAATATTTATTGCATCCCCCCCCCATTTAAATAGAGTTGAGCTTAATGATATTACAATATTAAACAAACAACTTTGCAATGAATAACTGGATAATTTTAATTCTGTTTTTCAAAGGTAATTAAATATGCATTAATATGTATAATTTTAAATATTCTTGTATAAGAACATTAAAAGTCAATATCTGTAACTTCATAATATAATCTCATTATGCTCCACACTTAATAAGTAATATGTGCATTGTTCAACCTAGCTAGTCATACTATTGCATGTTTCAAAAGCCAGTATTTGTTTATTTTAGTTTTAAAAAATATTCAATTCATATAAAGTGGAAGGCGTTAAATTGTGGAAGTTCCATTCAGTACTCCCACTTATTTAAAAGTATATTTTTTGCTTGATTTTCAATGATGCAATACCAAAGTGTTTCTAAATATATAAAAAGAGAGATTAGAAAAAAAAATATTTTTGTCCCTTGTGACATACATTTGTTAGCTAATTGGTAAAAAGTAACTTTTTCTTTTTTCTTTTGTTTCAATTTCATATGTCGTAAAAAAATGTATGACAATGACAACATTTGAATTTTTCCTTTTCATTGATTTTTTTTTTTAAATATTTTTTTGCACTTTTAGAGCAAAATTTCGTATGATAAACAATATTCTATGACACAACATCTATTAAGAAAAATCATGGTCCCCTTCCCCTTTATCTATGCTTCCCAATGTTAAAAGTTGTATTCTCATCTACATATTTTCTATTCTTTTGTTTTGTTTCTCTCTCTCTGTCTCTCACTCCTCCCCTTTTTTTAACTGTTCGGTAACTATGATATCGTTTACTTCTACAAATGTTACTGATACTGATGTATACCAGATTTTTTTTAGTATGACAGTTGAATCAGAGCCTGATAGAGGCCACAACACGCTACTTTTTTGAATATTCTCACTAATTAAAGGCAGAAATGCAATGCTTTTATTGCGAAATGATTATTATTCGAAAATAGTGGTGATTATTATTCGAAACTAATTTACGCCGAGTAAACAACTTCCCATTATTGAAAATATATATTTTTATCTTCTTATTTCTGCAATAACTTTATATTAATTATATGGGAAAATGTAAAGAAAATAAATATTGATAAGTATGTAAAGAATTCATTCATATATTATAACTGTTTTCACTGCAACTTGCACTTAAGCTGCCGTAACTTTATATTAATTATATGGGAAAATGTAAAGAAAATAAATATTGATAAGTATGTAAAGAATTCATTCATATATTATAACTGTTTTCACTGCAACTTGCACTTAAGCTGCCGTAACAAAAATGAAATAAATTATTCAAGGTATTTTAATACTACTATATGCATATCAGGATTCATAGCAGTCACTATTTTAAATTCCACTATTATTGAAAAGTAATTTTTGCTATATTTAATCGAAGAAATATATTGAAAAATGATTAATAGAAGATTACCATTGAAGAAAAAGTGATAATCAAATTAGTGTTGTTACCCTGACATCTTTTCGCATTTCTATGGTCCTGGTGAATTCAGATTTTTTAGATTTAATTGTACACGGACATACTGAAAATAAAAACTTCGTATACAAACACCATAAAATATACAAAATATCAATCGTTGGAAATGAAAATAATTAACATTTAAGACAACAACAGAGGAGTGAAACGCTTGAAAAATTGTGGTGTTTATATACAAAATCCTGGTTTATGATTAGCATCAGACATTTTGTGGCGAATAGAATCATGGAAAATTGATTTTGTGAACCAATCAGCATGCAGTACTTTGTGCTTCAGGTATTTTAGAGATAAGTATTTTAAAGAATATAAAAATAGAGGAAAATCTAACTTTTCTTAAAAACATAAAGTTTAAATTAAAGCAGTAATTTTTTTAGGCCTGAAAATTAATATTAAAAACTGAAAACAGGTAAATAAAAGGAAAAGATTGAAATATTAATGTGAAAAATTTAATGTGTTAATTTCTATAAAGCGTCTTAATTTTTAAAGACTTGGTAAAATTACAGAGAAGACATTTTAATGAAGTCTTCTTTAACACTTTAAATAGACTGAAATTAATTCCAAGGTTTTAAATAACTAACAAGTGAGGTTTTAAATGATTAACAAGTGTAAATCTAATTTGATAAAAACTTGAAGTTAATTCAGTATTAATACAGTCGAACCTCGTTAACTTTAATCTCAATGGGTTTAAAAAAAAAAAAAAATCATGTCTTCAATAGTTCATGCTATCAGTAACTAATCTTCATATAACTAAACTTATCCTCTTTTTGATGGAGATTCTGGGAACCGTTCATGTTAAACGTAATTCACGTTAACGAGGTGTGACTGTATGTATAATAAATATTATTTTGATTGAAAAATTTGCAGCTCGCAAATTGTGAATTATTAACATATTTTTGTTCTTTATTTTAATAAAGTATTATTATTTTTTTTATATAAAACCTGAAAATTTCAACCAAATTTAAAGATTTTTGGACTGTGTACTCATAATCACTACTATAAACAATTTTTGTTTTTAATAACGGGAAACTTGGCGTTGGAATATTAAAACCCGAATAAACTACCACGTCAGAAACGCCAAAAGAAAAATATTTGCGGTGCATACAGCTGTTTCGGTAGCTTTAAGCGTACCGTCTTCAGTGCAAAAAGAAGCACTGAAGACGGTACGGTCTTTTTGCACTGAGTACGGTAAGCTTAAGGCTCCCGAAACAGCTGTATGCATCGCAAATACTTTTCTTTTGGCGTTTCTGACGTAGTAGTTTATTTCGGGGTTTAAACATTTTGTTTTTCATCAAAATCGGTTGAAATTTCACCGTTTTCTTTAATTTTTTACCAAGTTCAATGAAACCATGATATTTATCATCTAACATGAATTAGAAGTTGAAAGATTGGCAGATCACAAATTTCAAAATACCAATACAAAACTGACTTTGAAAAAAAGTTACATTTTAATTAATTTTAAAAATATATAGAAAATAGAATTTCCTCAAACATAGTTAAGAGCCAACCAGATTAAATTAATGTTCAAAATAAAAAATAAATATCTAAATAAAAACGAAGGCTGCACACTTAGAACACATTTTTTTTAGGTTAGGGATAATGAAAATGAAAACAGCTACATTTTATCAAAAGTTATAAAAGTTGAAATTTACAATAATTCAATTTGAGAACAATTATGGAAGAACAATTATGGAATATAATCTACTTCACCAATGTGTTAAGGCAGGGCCTGACTACAGCAAGTATATATGGTGCAGTTGCCCTAGGAAAGTTTCATTAAGTTGGCCATTGTGTTAAGGAAAACAATTAGCAATATTTCAGATTTAGAAAATAATAAGTAATTTTCTAATATATAGTATTTCTAAAAACATCACAAACATGAGCATTGTTTTAAATAATTAACATAGAAATTAAGACTTCAAAATGTAAAAAATGACATTCATATCTCAACAAATAAAATTTATTGAAACTCACGCATTTTTACAGTATTTAATGCAATTTTTCAGATGTGAAAAATATTCTCTATAAAAAAAAAAAAACATTGTTTGCAACCCCCCCACCCTCGCCTTTCTTTTTAATAACGAAATCATTTACAGCGTCTTAATCTGCTTCTTCTTAATAGCTTTTCCGATTAACATATGTCCTGGTAGCACGCCTTCGATAAGTTGCAATGGATAGAGATCGACTTCTCGTATTTCATTTCAAAACACTTGCTAGAAAGGATAATGAAGCAAAATTACAAATATTAAACACAATAATAAAAAACTGTAGATTAAATTAATTTTTAACTTCAAAATGTTTTACATATTACACTGTTCTACATGAAAATAGGCCTCAACATCATTTTTGCAAATTCTTATGTAAAATTACCTCCAGAAATTCGAATATGACGCCCATTTTGCCCTATCACCCATCGTTTTTTAAGAACACTCCCATACTTTTATCATTTTTCTGTAATTTTATACTTATAAATTTGATTTGAAGGAAAGGATTATTTTAGTTGTTCAATATATTCTGAGGGGCTGCAGAGTTGGAAAATTCTAAAACATGAACATTTCCAGCAAAGAGAAAATTTAGGGACGCAGGGGTTGCCACTGAAGTTATATATTGAATTTATCATATTTTATTAATCAATTATTATTATTATTTATTTTTTATTATACATTATATTTTTTAATTTTAAATGTTAAAGTAATCCTTTTCCATTCTCCAAATCAAATTCATGGCCATAAAGTTACCGTACTTTGATAAAAATTGGGGGAGGTGGGGGCGTCGGGCGTCCTGAGAAAACGGTGGGTGATTGGGTCATATTCGGATTCAGGAGGTCATTTTACATACGAATCAGCAAAAGTAATATCAGGGCTTAATATATATATATATATATTGCCGCGCAGTGTTACTATTCTGTAACTCATATGGACAAATAGAGTAATATTTTATAATTAAGTAAAGCAAATTTTATTGTCACGTTAAATGTTTTATATAAAAAACTGTAATATTGATTTTATTGAGTTGATTTTATTAAACTCGACCAGGCTTCGTCAGCTTTTCTTCTAGCTGTATTTAAGTACATTTTAAAAACCTTGAATCACTTATTGCCTTATAAAAAATGTTATTGTTTTTATCTGATGCAGATCTAGAAACGAAACCGCAGACATCCATTTTTGAATGTAAACATAAATATTTCGTTTCAAAGGGTGATATTTGCAGAATAAATATCGGAATAACATACTAATTAAAAGGAAAATGATAAATATTTTATCTCTTCCGATCTTCGGATAGTGTGGGTTGGAGGTACCTGTGACTGAGTCACGCATCTTTCGGTACCTAAGGAAGGAAACTAACGGAGTGAAAGTCCCGAATTCAATTTTACGGCAATGAAAGGAGGGGAGGGGAACATAAAAGGAACAAAAAACATTAAAAAAGGAATTTTAGAGCTTATGGAAAAAGGAAACACAATATGTAAAAATGAGTAGAAAGATTAAGGACAGCATTACAAAACTACAAGGAAGTTTAGGAATGGTAAGAATATTTTTTATTTTTAAGAGCGCAATTTTTATTTTTATCTATTTTTTTTTTTTTTTCTGATATTTTGAAAACAAAATTTTTTTAAATATTTTTTAACACAAGGACAATAAGACAGACTAACACGAAACAATACAGAGACAAGAAATGGCTATAATCTCTGAAATATTTTATCATAATTTGAAGTCAAATTGGTTTTCAAATCTCTAAATAAAGTATCTGATATCAGATGCTAATATTTTTCAGCAGGATGTATTCGATATCTGTCGTCCTTGATGGAAAAAAAAATCGCCAAAATACCTGGCGAATGTTTAATTTCTTTGAAAAATCATGGTTATTTTAACAACGCATATTAAACGAGCAATTAATAGTAAAACAATATTTAGTACAATACGTATTACGAAAACATACATCTGGTATCGTACTGCGTTTTGGATCGCCAAATACAAAACACGCCAAGGACGAGAGAATTTGAAATTTAAAATTAAAATTTTGTCACTTTGACAGCAAAATAACTTAATCTAGTACAAGTGCACGATAACTAATTTATAATTATACCAAAATATGGGAATTAAAATCGGGAAAGTATTATTATTATTAAATCAGTTATCATTTAAATGAAATAATTCATTCTTAATTAACGGAGGGAAAAAGGGAATTTTCGTAGCAAATATAATCAAGCTGCATATCCAATAAAGCTATTCTACTTTATAATATATCTGTACTGATAAGTATAAAGGATTTAAGTCCATATTCTTGATTTTTCAGGAGACGAAAAATAAAGTTTAACTAGCTAAAAACAAATCAGAAGAATCGATAAGGAAAAAGGTATTTCGTTGATTTTTACCCTTTATACCATTCAGTGGTTGTCAACCTTCATTTAATAACGGGAAAAATTGAATTAAATATTTTATACCATACATGAATGGTAAATTTCTGAATTGGTCCTTTTTTTACCAATGGATTTTCTCAAAGACTAAATGACATAGAATTAAATCCTTTATACCAATCGATAGAGAATTTTTTTCTGAGTCTGACTGTGTACTTAACTCAAAATCGACATTTTTGAACTTAAATCCTTTATACTTATCAGTACAGATATATATATATATACACAGCCAAGTATTTATACTGCTTTTGAAAAATAAGATAAATTTCAGTATACATAATGAAGTAAATACGTAATTTTTAACGTAATATCAACAAAATAACTTTTAGTGTAAATACATATGTTATTTTGTTCGTGTTGTCTAGTTAATGTACACTATTAACTAGAACAACACGACAATTTACGAAATCATATTAATGCTAAATTCAATATATTATAAGAATATTACAAACTACGCATTGGCGCATCTAAATGAATATCACTATCAAATAATTTTAAATCTAATTAAAAAAAATAATAATAAATGATAATTAAGAGTTATTAATCAATAATTAGTTATATTTACCAGATACATAGACTTTCATCCGTACGACTAACTTTGTTTCTTTCGAAAACAAAAACATTTTATTCTTGATGCCATTTCTCAAATAAAACATCTAAAATTATTCTGTTGTGCAGACGATTGTTTAATTTCATTTGAAAAATATTTTAATTTAAACAGTGCACATTATATTTATTGTAGAAAAACAAACGGTATTTAATATTTATAAACAGGTTTAATTATTATTATTATTATTATTATTATTATTGTTATTTTCATCTATACTTAGGTGATAAAATAAAAAAGAGGAGGAAAATTCACGCTGTTTGCATGGATTACAAGCACTTCCAAACTGTACTTATCCTATACATCATTTGACCCAACTTTCAAATATTATTAATATTATTATTATTATTGATTCAAGTATTAACAAAATAATACAACTGATCATGCATTTACAATAATTTTCTCTTATATACTAAAATGTATTTGAATATTTTTGCGTGGCCCTGTAAACCACTCACTAATGTTAACAATACAATATTTCATAGGAAGCCTTTTTTTTCCCATTTAAATACTGCATACTAAATTCTTTATATTTTATATTGTATAAAGATATTAAATCAGCTTAAAAGAAAAAAAAAAAAAAACTTGCAGACAGCAGTATATCCAAATTATTTTGTGAGTTTGTGTACGTAGATTTTTTACATACATTACCCGACTACCGTAGGTAATGGAAGTATTGTATTCGGTCCAAAAATTCGATGTCGAGTTTTCACGTGATTTACATGTTTTAAGGTCCCCTGAGTCCAAAAAAGTGCTTTTTGGCAATTGGTCAGAGTGTATGTGTGTGTATGTGTATGTGCGTGGGGAATTTTTTCTGTCTAGTATATCTCCGAAACTAATAAATATGGAACCACGAAACTTCAGAATTGAGACAGCTCTAGTGTTCAGATGAATACTTTAAATTTTGATGAAAATTGAAAAACCGGGCGTGCGATATCCGAAACCGTAGTAGATCCGTAAGTCCGTACCTCAAAAACGGCTCTAACGATTGTCTTCAAATTTGCTGCATAAACAGTCTATTCGATGTCCTTTCGAATGATATAGTTGGTTAGTTCAGGAAAATTGGTAGGCATCCTGTATAAATAGCTCAATTTCAGGTACTGCAGGTGAGTATTTTTTTAGAACGGCTGAACGATTTTTTTTCAAACTTGCCATATTAACTCCCTTTTAAATATCCTTTTGTATGTAATTATTGTTTTCCGATCAACAATTGAATATGCCAAGTTTTGGTAAAAGTCGGTATCTCAAAAACGGCTATAACGATTTTCTTGAAAATTGTTACATAAACCCACTTCAGATATCCTTTCTCATACTTTATGTGATTATTACAAGAAAATTAATAGTCATCCTGATCAGATAGATCAGTTTTAGATCTTGGAAATTAGTGCCTCAATTAAGAAAAAAAAATAATAATAAAAAAAATAAAATAAATCCCTCTACCTTTTTTATTTTTTTTTTTTAAACTCGCTATGTAAACTTTGTTTTGCGTGTCTTTACCCGTGTATTAACTTTCTCTCACTGAGAAAGTTTTAGTTGTCTATTTCATTAGGTCAATTATATCACATTATATTCAAATATCTGATCACATTATATTCAAAAAGTGCATATAAAATGTGTAATAGAGGGTAATGGAAGTCGTGTGGTTGTTTCACACCAGACTTTTTTTTTCTTCTTTTGCCTATGTAAGAAGTATTAGATTCGGGAAAAACTTTCGAACTCAAGTTTTCGAAATTTTTACACGTTTTGAGATCACCTGAATGCCATTTGACTATGTTAAGAAAACGTCTGTCTGTATATTGTCAAAAGTTTGTAGCCACTATATATCATGAAAGAGAAAACGGAATTCAACATAACTCTACTTTTGGTTGTATATTGGCTTAAAGTGTTCCTGATTACAGTTTTTTATATGTCGTACAACAAATGGCGCTGCTATGTTGCATTTTCCCATGTTTAATGAAAGACTGTATCTTAGTTTCTAAATGCTTAAATTCATAAAACGTGATGTGAATGAGAGATAAACGTGGTGTATAAAACATGATGAAAAACAAAATTGAGTTAATTGGGTTGCATATGAGCCAACAGATGGCGCTACTATGCTGCAATTTAACTCCGTCTACAGGAATATAATAGCTCAGTTTCTATGATATATATCTATGATAAAAAAGCACAAATCTTGGTTTATATATATATATATATATATATATATATATATATATATATATATATATATATACATGAGTGTATATCGGCCGACAGGTGGCGCTGATTTTCCGAGAATGTCAAGATGGCTATATCTGAGGACTTCTTAGCGAAAATGGCACCAAAGTGGATATGTAAAATGTAAGCAATGAAAAGTTATGGCAATAAATATTTTTGGGCCTTATAACCAGTATAGGTACCGCTATTATTCATGATATAGAGGAAAGATTTACGATGGCCACAGCATACAAGTTTATTTTGAATCTTGAAAAGAAATAAAGAATAAATACCTCACAATTCTCTATTTATAGTTTTATTTTTAAAGAGGAACGATAAAGTAAATTGCTTTATTGAGCCCTGTATATTATCTAAAAATAGAATATATCGTATTAAAAAATTAGAAGAAAAAAAAAGGGGGAGGGGGAAGAGAATTTTTCAACATAACACAGCTGAAGACGCCCCACGAGCAATTTCTACTTATTTTATTTTGTATGATTCCATACACTAATCATTAATTCTAGTCATACCTTATTTCATAGAGAACATACTTATGTATATCTGGATTATGTTACATTCGTTATGTTTTGTGCAATATAAAAATTTAATAAGCTCTAAAGAAATACATCTTATACTTATAGATCATAATGTACCGAAATTCTTTTATGAGCCCCTATATACAAATCAGTACTGTTTTTTATAACACTTGTTCCAATTATGGATGAAGAAATCTCATAAAAATTATATTTAAAGCATTACAATACATAATTAAAATCTTGTGCAGCCTCCTGTATACTGTCTAAAACTAAAATAAATTGCAATGTATTAATAATTCTTACAGCACAACTGAAAACACCCTTCGAGCTATTTCCACATATATTTTAATTATATGCCTGCAGAATTTTGTGTGGTACCCTGTAAATCAATGAATAAACTATTCATACCCTATTCTAGAGGATACATATGCAATTTGCACATGGATAATATAAATTAATTTTATTATGTGTTGTGCAGGATAGAAATATTACAATTTGCTTTACAGAGATGAGATACTCTCATAGACCGTAATATGTATGAATTTTTTTTTACTGTTCTTACACACAAGCTAGTGTTCTTATTTTTACCATTTTAATAGACGGCGCTCTATAGTGTACCAGAATAAAATACATCAATTTCGATCATTCTTAACATATTTATGGAAATTAGAGTGCGGGATTGGGAGCGGCCACAAACAGACAGACACATTAGAAGAATGGAAGTCCTAAAAAATTTTAAACGTTGTTGGAAAAGGTTAAAAACGCATAAGCCTATTTGATTATTCGTTTCTAGTCTTTTTCAATTACATATTTAATATATCTGAAAAATTTTGTGTGGCACTGTAAACTAGTCATTAATGTTGTTCATATGATATACGACATAGAACTTGTTTTTGTACGTATGTGTAATATATGTTAAATTTGTTGTGTTGTACCTATGTGTAATATATGTTACATTTGTTGTGTTTTGTGCTGTAGAAAAATATTAAAATATCCCTTATAAAAATGCCCCATGTAGAGCTCAATAAATTGAAGCTCTCTTTGGGTGTCCCTGCATACAAGCTAGTAGTGCTTTTCATACTATTTTAAATGTAAACTCTATCAGCAAATCTTCTTCTAAGGACATCCTAAGGATACCCTGCGGATGAAAAGACATCCAGGAGATATACATACGATGTACTTGGAATAAGTGTGCTGTTAGGAAAAGCTGCTTTAGTCTAATTAAATAACTTGTATAAGCTTGAAGGTGCGACATTGAAAAAAATGGGAAAAAATTTGTCGATTTTCTCCTATGCAGATCGACACTGTGCGGCATTGGAAAAAATGCTCAAAAAATTGCCGATTTTCTCCGACGTAGATCGATATTGGGCGTCATTGGGAAAATTGGTAAAAAATTGCCGATTTTCTCCAATGTAGATCGATATCGGGCGACATTGGGGAAAATCGGAAAAAAGTTGGCGATTTTCACCGATAGAAACCAATGTCGGGCAGCATTGGTACAATACTGCCCCATATCGCTGTGCTACTGGGGTTATCTATATTAATATTGGATTATCTATATTGACCAATATCGGTCGATATCGCTTGGACCGACTCAAATTGGCGAACATCGGAAGGCCAATATCGGCAAGCATTTTTCTCCGATATTAAGAGGAACTGGCACATTTGACTAGCACCACTGAACTAGGCTTCATTTAAAGGTTAATATTTTCATTTATAATTATAAATTGAACTGTTTTAGGTTTGTTTAATAAAATATATAACTAGGCAACAATAATTATGGTTTTTGATATATTTTATACAGATCTGAAATCTTTAAATTGCCTTTTCTCAGTTTGAATTTTTTTCTGAATTCATGATATTCAAAATACTAAAACTTCCACAGATATTTAAGAAAGACTCAATGTTTTATTCTTTCCTGCAGTTTAATAAAACCTAACAAAATTAATGATGGATACAATATACTTAAAGGGAAAAAAAATAATAAAAATAAAAGTTTATTTATTTTTTCTCAAAAACTAATTAATGTATTTCAAAATCCATCTCTATTCCTTTTAAATAGGCTCTATTAAAAAAAAAAAAAAAAACTGTCTCCTCTTAAATATTTGTAGAAATTTTAGCATTTTGAATAGCATAAATTCATGAAAAAATGAAAACTGAGAAAATACAATTTAAAGATTGCAAATCTGTAATAAAATGTATCAGAAACCATAAGAATTGTTTCCTGATTACATATTTTATAGAACATACCACTTACAGTTCAATTTGAAAACTTTAAATGGAAATATTAACATTTAAATGAAAGCTACTTCAGTGGTGCCAAGTCAAAGGTGCCAGATTCCCTCAAGATGATAGTGGACGACATACATCGTTTCCTTTTAACTACTGTTTTAGATTATAGAAATCTGCATACATATGCATTTAAATATAATATTATTAGCTATATTAAAGCTTTCAAAAACTATTTAAATTGAAAAAAAATATTTTGAAGTTTATAGACATGTTTCCTTTTAACTGACTTTTTATTTTTTTCTCTTGGTTTTAAATTATTAGCTGAACAACATATTCTAAACATATTTCAGAATTTCTTTGTGGATTCATTAATACATAAATTTTCTAAAAAATATTTTTTTTTGTTTGAATGCTACAAGTTTGAAGTAAATTTTCAGAATTCAAGCATGAAATTATAATTAAAAACAAATTCAATACACAAAGTAATAATCAACTATGCTTAGAATATTTGTTAAGCTGTACAAATTCGATAGAAAAAAAAAAGAGTAATAAGAATTTAAAAATATTTCAAAAAGTTAAAAAAATTTAATCTCATAAAAAAATTAAATGTTTTGGAGAAATGTTTACTACACTTTATAAAATTTCTAAACATATGTAAGCAAACTTTTATAATTAATTTAACACAGCAACTTAAAAAATATATTTATTGCATTCCCCCCCCCCCCATTTAAATAGAGTTGAGCTTAATGAGATCACAATATTAAACAAACAACCTGCAATGAATAACTGGATAATTTTAAATCTGTTTTTCAAAGGTAATTAAATATGCATTAATATGTATAATTTTAAATATTCTTGTACAAGAACATTAAAAGTCAATATCTGTAACTTCATAATATAATCTCATTATGCTCCACACTTAATAAGTAATATGTGCATTGTTCAACCTAGCTAGTCATACTATTGCATGTTTCAAAAGCCAGTATTTGTTTTAGTTTTAAAAAATATTCAATTCATATAAAGTGGAAGGCGTTAAATTGTGGAAGTTCCATTCAGTACTCCCACTTATTTAAAAGTATATTTTTTCTTGATTTTCAGTGATGTAATACCAAAGTGTTCCTAAATATATAAAAAGAGAGATTAAAAAATATATATATATATTTGTGTCCCTTGTAACATACATTTGTTAGCTAATTGGCAAAAAGTAAGTTTTTCTTTTTTCTTTTGTTTCAATTTCATATGTCGTTATAAAATGTATGACAATGACAGGATTTGAATTTTTCCTTTTCATTGATTTTTTTTTTTAAATATTTTTTTGCACTTTTAGAGCAAAATTTCGTATGATAAACAATATTCTATGACACAACATCTCTTAAGAAAAATCATGGTCCCCTTCCCCTTTATCTATGCTTCCCAATGTTAAAGGTTGTATTCTCCTCTACATATTTTCTATTCTTTTGTTTTGTTTCTCTCTCTCGCTCTGTCTCCCACTCCTCCCCTTTTTTTTAACTATTCGATGACTATGATATCGTTTACTTCTACAAATGTTACTGATACTGATGTATACCAGATTTTTTTTTTTTTTTTTTTTTTTTTTTTTGGTATGACAGTTGAATCAGAGCCTGATTGAGGCCACAACACGCTACTTTTATCAATATTCTCACTAATTTAAGGCAGAAATGCAATGCTTTTATTGCGAAATGATTATTATTCGAAAATAGTGATGATCATTATTCGAAACTAAATTACGCCGAGTAAACAACTTCACATATAATAATTATATGGGAAAATGTAACGAAAATAAATATTGATAAGCCCTGTGGCAGAAATTTATTATGCTTTCTGCGACAAGCTTCATCAACACCAAAATCTTTCTGCAGGAATAGTTTGTGAAGTTAACATTTACGAATTCAAAATAAATTATTTTTAAATTGTAAATAATATTCAGTATAACCAATGTATTTAAATTTTAACGCGACACAAATGCATATATCTGCACTATTGCAAGAAAATACTTTTTTTTTTTTTTTTTTTTTTTTTTTTTTTTTTTAAGAAAGGTGAAAATAAATCTATTGATCTTAATTGCTTCAGATTTTTGTTCACATTAATATACAATACTGTTTATAAAATATCAATGAATTTAAACCATAAAATGCAATAACACATCAAAATAATCTGCAAGTTTTTTTAAAGCATTTAAATAATGAAATGTCTAAATTAAGCAAATGTTACAAATACTTTTAAAATTTCATTACTTTTTTTTATATTAAATATATATATTTAAATACACAGATGCACTTATTTCATAAGGGGCAAACCAAACAACATAAAATATAATGCAGAACTCAAAATTGAAATACAAAAAATTAAAAGTAAAAATTAATATAGAATGCTGAATATTATAATGAAATATAAATAATTTACAACATTTATAGTTTTTGAGATTATTAGAAAGATGCACGATAACCTTCTAATACACAAGATTCATTTTTTATTATATAGAAATAGCATAGAGATGTGTATTTGAAATCTAAAAAATGCGATTTGACATCAAAGAATTTAGTATGTATAATTATACCATCATTTAAATATATAAAGTAAAACAGAATACAAGATCTAAATAACAAAATTATAGACTAAGCATAGTCGAAATATTTTCATAAAGATTGAGGCAAGGGAAATATTTAATTTTTAAGGAAATGTTGAAATCTGAAATATAACAGATTTCATGGATAAAATCTATAATAGAAAATAATGATTACAGATAAATTAAATATATAGAAATCAATTAAAAGTAATATTTGATATTGATATCTATACAAATAAGTAAATAAAAATAAATAAATAAAAGTATTTGCTGTTTAATTAGTATTTATTCAAAACAACTACTATTTCATAAAATTCCTTTTGCTTACAAAAAAAAAAAAAAAAAAAAAAAAAACTCAACAAATCCTTTGGTTTGATTTTTATTAAAAATAACTATTTAATTTGCAATAATTCAATTAAAAAAATATTTTTTTTTTTTTTTAATTCAAATGTTTAAAAAATGAAATGAACGAGCTGTAGAAACTAATGATAAGAGTATTTTTGTAAAATAAATTAATAATTTTTTTAACGATTTCATATACTTAAATAACAAAATTTAAAGCTAAGAATTTTAATCGCAATTAAAATAATTAATGATTAGTAAAGAAAAAAATTAGAAAAGTTACCAATTTTTTAACTCAAGATACTCATTAATATTTATTCCTAAGATCTTTTACTACATATAAAATGCTAAATATCAGTAAAGTATTTTTAAGATAATTTCTTAAATTTCTATTTTTTGAAGCAAGGTTTGAAGCTTCATTTTTTATTTTGCGTATAACTACAGACGTTACAAAATTCCTCATAGTCTTATTTCTGTATATATTTGTGAAATGTATTGCATAGTTTGAACCAAACATTAAAATTAATGCAGCTTTAAAAAAATTACGTGTATTTACTACCACGCACGTATGCACGCTTCGCATACATTAAAGAAAAAAGGTCACTAGATGCAATTAATTTCTCGTGCGTAAATCAGAAAATGTATGAAAATCAGTACAGCAGCAATCACGCACTTAAAAAATAAATAAATAATAATAATAAAAATCACTGGATGCAGCCATTTTGCTATGCATGAATCTGAAAATGCATGAAATATGAAATTCGGTTGGTTGCTTGGGTTTTACGTCGCACTAGTGCTGCGCAGATGGACAATTGGCGACGGTCTGGGACCCACCCCTAGAGATGGTCCGGAGACATGCCATCAAAATTTTGATCCTCCACAGAAAGGATAGCTCTTCCGCTTCGGTGACCCCCAGAGGTATAATTTTTGATGGGAACGTGGAGGACATTGCGTCCACGACAGATTTTACGTTCACCAGTCACCATTAGCGTACACGACGGTCTTTGGCCGGCTAGAGTACCGAACCCGCAATCTTCCAATTACGAGTTCGGCGCTCTACCGACTGGGATACCGCGTCCCTATGAAATTCGGAAAATGGTCGCAAAGCCACATTCTTTCGAAAAAACATCGTTTTACAATACAATAAGTACACACGACTCGAGCGGCAAGCGCGGCGCGAAAACAAAGTTTGGAGACACGAAAATGAAGTTCCGATGTTACCAGTGAAAAGTGTCGATGCACCAAATCATATCACTGCATCACGAATCGCTAATGCATGCCGTATCAAAGCTAACCCAAGTGAGTTACATCCGCTTTATCTCCTCTCCTTGATCAGGATTGAGGCGATCGTATCTGCATAAACGAAAATTTGTTCTGCAGAACAGTTTATATACCATTCTTTGAGTTTCTTTCTCTCTCTCTCTCTTCTTCTTCTTCTTCTTCTTTTTTTTTTTTTTTTAACACAATGGCAAAATTTATTTGTCTTAAGTAAAATCTTTCTGCAAGATCATTTCTGTTTCTGCGACATAGTCGCTGTGTCGCCATGTTTCTGCCACGGGGTTGATAAGTATGTAAAGAATTCATTTATAAATTATAACTGTTTTCACTGCAACTTGCACTTAATCTGCCGTAACAAAAATGAAATAAATTATTCAAGGTATTTTAATACTACTATTTGCACATCAGGATTCATAGCAGTCACTATTTTAAATTCCACTATTATTGAAAAGTAATTTTTGCTATATTCAATCGAAGAAATATATTGAAAACTGGTTAATAGAAGATTACCATTGAAGAAAAAGTGATAATGAAATTAGTGTTGTTACCCTGACATCTTTTCGAATTTCTATGGTCCTGGTGAATCCAGATTGTTTTAGATTTAATTGTATACGGACATACTGAAAATAAGAACTTGGTATACAAACACCATAAAATATCCAAAATATCAATCGTTTCAAATGAAAATAATTAACTTTTAAGACAACAACAGAGGAGCCAAACGCTTGAAAAATTGTGGTGTTTATATACAAAATCCTGATTTATGATTAGCATCATACATTTTGTGGCGAATAGAATCATGGAAAATTGATTTTGTGAACCAATCAGCATGCAGTACTTAGTGCTTCAGGTATTTTAGAGAAAAGCATTTTAAAGAATATAAAAATAGAGGAAAATATAATTTTCTTAAAAACATAAAATTTAAATTAAAGCAGTAATTTTTTTAGGCCTGAAAATTAATATTAAAAACTGAAAACAGGTAAATAAAAGGAAAAGATTGAAATATTAATGTGAAAAATTTAATGTGTTAGTTTCTATAAAGCGCCTCAATTTTTAAAGACTTGGTAAAATTACAGAGAAGACATTTTAATGAAGTCTTCTTTAACACTTTAAATAGACTGAAATTAAATTCCAAGGCTTTAAATAACTAACAAGTGAGGTTTTAAATGATTAACAAGTGTAAATCTAATTTTATAAAAACACCAACTTTGAAGTTAATTCAGTATTAATACAGTCGAACCTCGTTAACTTTAATCTCGATGGGGGTAAAAAAAAAAAAAAAAAAAAAAAAAAAAAAAAATCATGTCTTCAACAGTTCATGCTATCAGTAACTAATCTTCATATAACTAAACTTATCCTCTTTTTGATGGAGATTATGGGAACCGTTCATGTTAAACATAATTCACGTTAACAGTGTTCACGTTAACGAGGTGCGACTGTATGCATAATAAATATTATTTTGATTGGAAAAGTTGCAGCTCGCAAATTGTGAATTATTAACATATTTTTGTTCTTTAATTTAATCAAGTGTTATTATTTTTTTATATAAAACCTGAAAATTTCAACCAAATTTAAAGATTTTTGGACTGTGTACTCATAATCACTACTATAAACAATTCTTGTTTTTAATAACGGGAAACATGGCGTTGGAATATTAAAATCCGAATAAACTACTACGTCAGAAACGCCAAAAGAAAAATATTTGCGGTGCATACAGCTGTTTCGGTAGCCTTAAGCGTACCGTCTTCAGTGCAAAAAGAAGCACTGAAGACCGTACGATCTTTTTGAACTGAGTACGGTACGCTTAAGGCTACCGAAACAGCTGTATGCATCGCAAATATTTTTCATTTGGCGTTTCTGACGTAGTAGTTTATTTCGGGGTTTAAAATTGTTTTTCATCAAAATCGGTTGAAATTTTACCGTTTTCTTTCCTTTTTTACCAAGTTCAATGAAACCATGATATTTATCATCTAACATGAATTAGAAGTTGAAAGATGGGCAGATCACAAATTTCAAAATACCAATACAAAACTGACTTTGAAAAAAATTACATTTTAATTAATTTTAAAAATATATAGAAAATAGAATTTCCTCAAAGATAGTTAAGAGCCAACCAGATTAAATTAATGTTCTAAATAAAAAATAAATATGTAAATAAAAACGAAGGCTGCACACTTAGAACACATTTTTTTTTAGGTTAGGGATAATGAAAATGAAAACAGCTACATTTTATCAAAAATTATAAAAGTTGAAATTTACAATAATTCAATTTGAGAACAATTATGGAAGAACAATATAATCTACTTCACCAATGTGTTAAGGCAGGGCCTGACTACAGCAAGTATAATGGTGCAGTTGGCCTAGGAAAGTTTCATTAAGTTGGACATTGTGTTAAGGAAAACAATTAGCAATATTTCAGATTTAGAAAAGAATAAGTAATTTTCTAATATACAGTATTTCTAAAAACATCACAAACATGAGCATTGTTTTAAATAATTAACATAGAAATTAAGACTTCAAAATGTAAAAAATGACATTCTTATCTCAACAAATAAAATTTATTGAAACTCACGCATTTTTACAGTATTTAATGCAATTTTTCAGAAGTTAAAATATTCTCTATGAAAAAAAAAAAAAAAAAAAAAAAAATCATTGTTTGCACCCCCCCTCCCCCTTTTTTTTTATAACAAAATCATTTACAGTTCTTTAAATTTGCTTCTTCTTCATAGTTTTTCCGATTAACATATGTCCTGGTAGCACGCCTTCGATAAGTTGCAATGGATAGAGATCGACTTCTCGTATTTCATTTTAAAACACTTGCTAGAGAGGATAATGAAGCAAAAGTACAAATATTAAACACAATAATAAAAAACTGTAGATTAAATTAATTTTTAACTTGAAAATGTTTTACATATTACACTGTTCTACATGAAAATAGGCCCCAACATAATTTTTGCAAATTCTTATGTAAAATGACCTCCAGAAATTTGAATATGACGCCCATTTTGCCCTATCACCCACCGTTTTTTAAGAACACTCCCATGCTTTTATCATTTTTCCGTAATTTTATACTTATAAATTTGATTTGAAGGAAAGGAAAGGATTATTTTAGTTGTTCAATATATTCTGAGGGGCTGCAGAGTTGGTAAATTCTAAAACTTGAACATTTGCAGCAAAGAGAAAATTTAGGGACGGAGGGGTTGCCACTGAAATTATATATTGAATTTAATATATTTTATAAATCAATTATTATTATTATTATTTTTTTATTATACATTATTTTTTAATTTTAAATTTTAAAGTAAATTTTTTCCATTCTCCAAATCAAATTCCATGGCCATAAAATTACCGTACTTTGATAAAAATTGGGAGAGGTGGGGGCGTCGGGCGTCCTGAGAAAACGGTGGGTGATTGGGTCATATTCGGATTCAGGGGGTCATTTTACATAAGAATCAGCAAAAATAATATCAGGGCTTAATATATATATATATATATATATTGCAGAGCAGTGTTACTACTCTGTGACTCATATGGACAAATAAACAGTAATATTTTATAATTAATTAAAGCAAATTTTATTGTCACGTTAAATGTTTTATATTAAAAACTGTAATATTGATTTTATTGATTTGATTTTATTAAACAGGACCAGGCTTCGCCAGCTTTGCTTGTAGCTGTATTTAAGTACATTTTAAAAACCTTGAATCACTTATTGCCTTATAAAAAATATTATTGTCTTTATCTGATGCAGATTGAGTTATTTTTGCTACAAAATTGATAAAATTTTAATTTTAAATTTTAAAACTCTAGAAATGAAACCGCAGACTTCCATTTTTGAATGTAAACATAAATATTTCGTTTCAAAGGGTGTTATTTGCGGAATAAATATCGGAATAACATACTAATTAAAAGGAAAATGATAAATATTTTATCTCTTCGGATCTTCGGGATAGTGTGGGTTGGAGGTACTTGTCACTGAGTCACGCATCTTCCGGTACCTAAGGAAGGAAACTAACGGAGTGAAAGTCCCGAATTCAATTTCACGGCAATGGAAGGAGGGGAGGGGAACATAAAAGGAACAAAAAACATTAAAAAAGGAATTTTAGAGCTTATGGAAAAAGGAAACACAATATGTAAAAATGAGTAGAAAGATTAAGGACAGCATTACAAATCTAGAAGGAAGTTTGGGGATTGTAAGAATATTTTTGATTTTTAAGAGAGCAATTTTTGAAATTTTTTTGGTATTTTGAAAGCAATTTTTTTTTTTTATTTTTATTTTTATTTTTTTTTTTTAACACAAGAACAATAACACAGACTAACACGAGACAATACAGAGATAAGAAGAGGGTATAATCTCCGAAATATTCTATCATAATTTGAAGTCAAATTTGTTTTCAAATGTCTAAAAAAAGTATCTCATATCAGATACTAATATATGTTGCAGCGGAATGCATTTGATATCTCTCGTCCTTGACGAAAAAAAAAAAATATCGCCAAATTCACTGACGAACATATTTAATTCCTTTCAAAAATTACGCTTCTTTTAACAACGTATATTAAGAGAGCAATCAATAATATAAAACAATATTTCGTACAATACATATTACGAAAATATACATCTGGCATGTATATTTTCGTATTACATTTTTCATCGCCACAAAACACGCCAAGGACGAGAGAATTTTGAAATTTAAAATTAAAATTTTGTCACTTTGAGAACAAAATAACTTAATCTGGTACATGTGTACGATAACTAATTTATAATTATATACCCAAATATGGGAATTAAAATCGGGAAAGTATTATTATTATAATTTAAATCAATTATCATTTAAACGAAATAATTCATTCTTAATTAAGGGAGGGAAGAATGGAAATTTCGTAACAAATATAATCAAGCTGCAAATAAAATAAAGCTAATATTTTACTTTACAATATATATATATATATATATATATATATAATGAATTTCAATATACATAATGAAGTAAATACATAATTTTTAACAATCAACAAAATAACTTTTAGTGTAAATATATGTATGTACACTATTAACTAGAACAACACTATAACATTTACGAAATCATATTAATGCTAAATTCAATATACTATAAGAATATTACAAACTACGCATTGGCACATCTAAATGAATATCACGATAAAATAAGCTTAAATCTAATTAAAAATAATAATAATAACTGATAATTAAGAGTTAATAATCAATATTTAGTAATACTTACCACTTACATAGAATTTCATCCATTCCAGTAACTTTATTTTTTTCGAAAACAAAAACATTTTATTCTTGATGCCATTTCTCAGATAAAACATCTAAAATTATTCAGTAGTGCAGACGATTATTTAACTTCATTTGAAAAATATTTTCGTTTAAATAGTGTACATTATATTTATTGTAGAAAAACAAACGGTATTTAATATTTATAAACAGGTTCAATTATTATTATTATTTTACTTTTATTTTTTCATCTATACTCTGATGATAAAATAAAAAAGAGAAACAAAATCCATGCTGTTCGCATGGATTACAAGCACTTTTAGACTGTACTTATCGGAAACATCATTTGACCCAACTTTCATATATTATTATTTTTTTTCTTTTTCTGTTTGTTTTCAAGTATTAACAAAATAACACAATTGAACTTGCACTTCCATAATTTTCTCTTATATACTAAAATGTATTTGAATATGTTTGTGTGGCTCTGTAAAACACTCACTAATGTTAACATTACAATATTTCATAGGAAGCCTTTTTTTCCCCCCCATTTAAATACTGCATACTGCATGCTAAATTCTTTATATTTTATATTGTATAAAGATATTAAATAAGCTTTTAAAAAAATACCGCTTGCAGACAGCAGTATATCCAAATTATTTTGTGAGTTTGTGTACTTAGATAATTTACATCCATTATCCCGTTTAACGTAGGTAATGGAAGTATTGTATTCGGTCAGAAAACTCGATGTCGAGTTTTCACGTGATTTACATGTTTTACCAAAAAAGTGGTTTTTGGCAATTGGTCAGAGTGTCTGTGTATGTGTGCGTGTATATTTGTGTGTGGGGAATCTTTTCTGACTATTATATCTCCGAATCTAATAAAGATGGAGCCACGAAATTTCAGAAGGTCTAGTGTACAGATAAAGTCTTTAAAGTTTGGTGAAAATTGAAAAACCGGAAGTGGGATATCCGAAACCGGAAGTGGATCCGTAAGTCCGTATCTCAAAAACGGCTCTAACGATTTTCTTCAAATTTACTGCATAAACAGTTTATTCGATGTCCTTTCGAATGATATAGTTGGTTAGTTCAGAAAAATTGGTAGGCATCCTGTATAAATAGCTCAATTTCAGGTACTGCAGGTGAGTGTTTTTTAGAACGGCTGAACGATTGAACGATTTTTTTTTCAAACTTGCCATAACTCCCTTTTAAATATCCTTTTGTATGTAATTATTGTTTTTCGATCAACAATTGAATATGCCAAGTTTTGGTAAAAGTCGGTAATCAAAAACGGCTCTAACGATTTTCTTGAAAATTGTTACATAAACCCACTTTATATATCCTTTCTAATACTTTATGTGATTATTACAAGAAAATTAATAGTCATCCTGATCAGATAGATCAGTTTTAGATCTTGGAAATTAGTGCTTCAAAAAAAAAAAAAAAAATAAATAAATAATAATAATAATAATAATCCCTCTACCTTTTTTTTTTTTTTTTTTTTTTTTTTAAACTTCCTATGTAAACTTTGTTTTGCGTATCTTTACCCATGTATTAACTTTCTCTCACTGAGAAAGTTTTAGTTGTCTACTTCATTAGGTCAATTATATCACATCATATTTAAATATCTGATCACATTATATTCAAAAAGTGCATATAGCACCAGTATAGGTACCGCTATTATTCATGATATAGAGGAAAGATTTACGATGGCCACAGCATACAAGTTTATTTTGAATCTTGAAAAGAAATAAAGAATAAAAATACCTCACAATACTTTATTTGTAGTTTTACTTTTAAAGAGGAACGATAAAGTAAATTGCTTTATTGTAACCCTGTATATTGTCTAAAAATAGAATATGCTTTCATATATCGTATTAAAAAATTAGAAGAAAAAAAAGGGGGGGGGAGGGGAGGGGAGAATTTTTCAATATAACACAGCTGAAGACGCCCAACGAGCAATTTCTACTTATTTTATTTTGTATGACTCCATAAACTAATCATTAATTCTAATCATACCTTATTCCATAGAAAACATGTTTATGCATATCTGGATTGCGTTACTTTCGTTATGTTTTGAGAGCCCCTATATACAAATCAGTACTGTTTTTTACAACACTTGTTCCAATTATGGATGAAGAAATCTCTTAAAAAATATATTTAATGCATTACAATATATAATTAAAATCTTGTGCAGCCCTGTATACTGTCTAAAAATAAAATAAATTGCAATGTATTAATAATTCTCACAGCACAACTGAAAACACACCCTTCGAGCTATTTCCACATATATTTTAATTATATGCCTGCAGAATTTTATGTGGTACCCTGTAAGTCAATGAATAAACTATTTATACCCTATTCTAGAGGATACATATGCAATTTGCACATGGATAATATAAATTAATTTTATTATGTGTTGTGCAGGATAGAGATATTACAATTTGCTTTACAGAGATACTCTCATAGACAGTAATATGTATGAATTTTTTTTACTGTTCTTACACACAAGCCAGTGTTCTTATTTTTACCATTTTAATAGACAGCGCTCTACAGTGTACCAGAATAAAATACATCATTCTTAACATATTTATGAAAATTAGAGTGCGGGATTGGGAGCGGCCACAAACAGACAGACAAATAGAAGAATGGAAGTCCTAAAAAATTTTAAACGTTGTTGGAAAAGGTTAAAAACGCATAAGCCTATTTGATTATTCGTTTCTAGTCATTTTCAATTACATATTTAATATATCTAAATAATTTTGTGTGGCACTGTAAACTAGTCATTAATGTTGTTCATATGATATACGACATAGAACGTGTTTTTGTACGTATGAGTAATATATGTTAAATTTGTTGTGTTTTGTGCTGTATAAAAATATGCCTTATGTACAATGCAACGATATGAAACGTGCTTTTGTACCTATGTGTAATATATGTTACATTTGTTGTGTTTTGTGCTGTACAAAAATATTAAAATATCCCTTATAAAAATGCCCCACGTAGAGCTCAATAAATTGAAGCTCTGTTTGGGTGTCCCTGTATTCAAGCTAGTAGTGTTTTTCATACTATTTTAAATGTAAACTCTATCAGCAAATCTTCTCCTAAGGACATCCTAAGGATACCCTGCGGATGAAAAGACATCCAGGAGATATACATACGATGTACTTATGATAAGTGTGCTGTTAGGAAAAGCTGCTTTAGTCTAATTAAATAACTTGTATAAGCCTGAAGGTGCGACATTGAAAAAAATGGGAAAAAATTTGTCGATTTTCCTTGATGCAGATCGACACTGTGCGGCATTGGAAAAAATGCTCAAAAAATTGCCGATTTTCTCCGACGTAGATCGATACTGGGCGACAATGGGAAAAATAGGTAAAAAATTGCCGATTTTCTCCAATGTAGATCGATATCGGGCGACATTGGGGAAAATCGATAAAAAGTTGGTGATTTTCATCGATGGAAACCAATGTCGGGCAGCATTGGTACAATACTGCCCCATATCGCTGTGCTATTGGGGATTTGGGAAATCAAAAAGCTGCAATTTTTTTTTTTTTTTTTATCTCTAGTACAATATCGCATCACACACTGCAGACGAAAACGGAAAAGGAACAATCGATCGTATGCGGGAAGCGTGGACAAGCAACTTTTTAGAATCGTATAAATAAGGCATTTAAAATTACATTTAAATTAATTTCTTAAAAACTAATAATAATTATTATTTTTCACTTTAATCTATCTCATACTTCATTTTATCCAATGCGCATTTCTGTAATTCTGTGGCATATAATCGCGAAATAGATATCTATATAATTTTGTATTTATGGCTATAATTTTTTATTATAGTCATTATAATTATAATTTTCAAAAATATCTATAAAACGGAAAGTTACGAAAAGACCAATATGGGAGGCGCAAAAATAGATGTTATAACAAATCTATTCACCAATTTACAACGTTCGAGGTCCATCTATTTTTACTTTCCGAAAACTATAGTAAGGAAAGTATTGTAATCATGTCAAAAATCCGAATTTGAGATGTTGATGTTTCTATACGTTTCGAGGTCCCCTGAGTCTGTTTTTACTATTTTTACGATGGTGTATGTCTGTGTGTATGTATGTCTGTGTGTATGTCTGCGAGTGAACACGCTAGCGTCTAAACGCTTCGTTCGAATACGCTGAAAGTTGGTACGTATATTGTAAGTCACCATAGTACGAACCCTATTGATTTTGGTGAATCTAGCACTTCTAGTTTTTTTTACAGGGACACCAGGAAAAATTCTTTATCATTATGGCCTATGGGGCCAAATTTTTAAAAGTGCGATAGCGTCTAAACGCTTTATTAATCTGAGCAAAAAATTTGTACACATGTAATAGGTCACAGTTGCACGAACATGTATAGATTTTGGAGAATTTAGCACTTACAGTTTTTTTTTTTTTTTTTTACAGGGACACAAAGAAAAATTCTTTATCATTATGGCCTATGGGACCAAATCTTTAAAAGTATTGTGAGGAATAAGTGTCTGCCATAATCTCAATTCCTCATTCTTAATCTTAAAGATTAACTTAATTACTTAATTAGATAATAAGAAGAGCTCGACACAAAGTTAAATACAAAATAACAAGATTTATTTAACGTTCAATATCAAGGCGGGTGTTGGGCTAATTCAGTTTTAACTCTCAAATGACCTAAGGGGATAACTTCAACAAAGCATAAAATAAAGATAAATTAAATTTCAGCAATACTGATCTTGACGACTGCTCTCTATCGACCACTGAACTATTCTCACACAAGAACCGTCGGCAGGATTCCCTAGGCGCGACAGATTCTTCTCTCAAACCTTACTTTCTTCTACAACGTTACACGTCTCTGCCATCACTCGCATAAGAACTATCACCAACATTACTCTCCTACTCTCCTCTTCACACACACCTTTTACACACCAAAACAATCTCCATCTTATACTACTTTCTACAAACTTCCTTTCTCTTCATTTCATTCACGCTTTCAAAATCACTTCCAATTCATCTACCTCTCACAAGTTAATTCGTTCGTTGCAGCACCATGTCGACATAAAACTAACCCGGCCAAGACTTTCGCCGAGTCACTGGCGTCGAAGCGATTTAACCATCCCATCTTTATACTTTTCTGGATTTGGCTTAATTTCAAACAGACTGTGGTGACGTTCTAGAGTCTCAACCTCACAGTCCCCCTCCAAGAAAAAAAAATTTAGTCGGGAAAATCCCCAACGGGTTTTACCGAGGAATTTTAAACACCTTAATTCGACATCTAACTATAATCTCATATGTGTGAGTGTAGCCGTCACTTAAATTTCGAAAACTAAACTTTAGAATAAGTTAGAGAAAAAAAAAAAGGTGAAAGTTTAATTTACTTAGCAATGAACTGCTTACAGCTTAAAATACCATGGCGAGTAAAAAAAAACAATCCTAAGCGAAAAACTGGGGAACTCCAAAAAAAAAAAAAAAAAAAAATAATAATAATAATTTTAAACTCTTAAAGAAATGGAGCCCTTTTACCCCCAGAAACTCCGAAAAAAAAAAAAAAAAAAACGCCTCAACAAATAGGTTAGCCCAACAATTACAAAGGGGATTAACAAACATCTTCTTGTTAATCCAGGAAGGTAAAATCTTGATTTTAAACTGTATTGGAGCTTGGTGTTACAAAGCATGTCGCTTTACAATGTGACATTTACTAACCACTTGAAGAAAAAAATCTTTATTTAGGGAAAAAAAAAATCTTGAATTCGTTGTAGAGCACTACGTCCGACCATCTACGCTGTACTTCTTTGGTTTATCTCAGGCACTACTTGCACATCAGGTAGCTATTTGAATAGAAGTTTATCCTGGTCAAGATGAAGAGGTTTTCCATCTCTGGCTTACAGCAGAATGAGATAGTTTAAACATCAAAAACAGCTCGTCAAATGTCAGTCTAAAATGGAAAACTTTTTGCAATATTATAGTCAACAGAGAAGTTAAACTGCCACTTGCAGAAAGACAATCGAGACAAATTGTCTCTGAATACATAAAATAGTTTATATGTAAAGAAAAGTATACCCTTCCTGGGCTATAGCATGAAAAAACTAAGTTGTTAGTGGTTTTAGAGTTAAAAGTTAAGGACGATTTATGCATATAGCCAAAAAAACATTTCCCCACTCATAAACATATGTACAAAGAAACTTTTAGAATATATACAAAAGTTGGATAATTAAAAAAAATCATTTTACATATACAAATACAATATTTACAGAAATACGAAAAGGAGGAGGGATTTTTTTACAAAGGGTTATGAAAAAACATTTTATATTACCCGCTCTGCAGTTGATGGCTAAAACGTAAAAGAACTTAGCGTACATACATAAAATATATATTAAGAGAAAACAAAAATGTTGACATCGAAGCGTAAACATGAATTTCAATATGAAAGTTCATGCAGTGATTTTGAATTTTGTATTTTTTAGCTTAAGAAAGTCCTTTGCTTTCATAAAAAGTTCGCACATCCAAAAGCCTTCAATAAATATCGCACATTTTGGCACAGCTCTGATAAAGAAACACTTTTGAAGAAAAAAAATAAGGAACGATAGCACCTGACTTAAGGTTTCCGCTGTAACAGCAGTAGGATCACAGCTGGTCTGTGCACTTGGCGGAGAAATATCAGGGCTGGCGGTTTGCAGAATAAAATCAGGCGTAGGAGAGGCACTTTGTAGGGATGGGTTTAATCCCGGCATCTTGTTATTGTCTAGAGTTCCAGGAGAAAGTTCAGCTTGCTCTCTACTCATGAATTTTGAGCTCCTGGAGGTCTTACAAGCTTTAAAACGTTGTAATGCACTAGTGAAAATCACATTTTCTGTTACTTCGTCGTTTAAACTAGTGACACAGTTATCTGACATTTCCGTTCGATTTGCGACTTTATCGTTGAATTTATGTACGAGATTTTCAGAAATAGAGTTATTTAACATTGCGTTTTGAAATGTATTACTTTCATTTAAATTAGCTACTCGTTTTTGAAAAGCACCGTTATTTAAACCTTCATTTTCTTTTTCTTTTACATTTTCCGTAGCAATAGATGAATCTGTCGACTTGACAGTTTTAGAACTTAAATGTAAATTATGAGGTGCATGTAAACTAATAGATAAGTCTGTTGGCTGAACAGATTTACAAAAGAATTTTTTTCTATTTGCGAAAGGTTTAGTCGCAACATTTAATGGAATCCGACTCTCCTTTAAATTGGATAACAGAGAGTTTTCATTCGAAAAGCTTCGAGAAGCAAAATTTACTTGAGCGATATTTTCGTCTAGAGGAATAGTTCGCTCGCTTAGCTTAACTTGCACATGAGTACCAGCAATAACTACAAGATTTTTAGCAAAATTAATTTGAAGATGATGTTTTTTCATAAAAACTAGGCAAATTATACACGAATATTGGAGATTTTCCACCACATAAAAAGGCCATAGCACTTCAAATTCATTTACCTTTACTTTTAAAGAAAGCACTCCGCGATTTACAGAAGATTCGACTTGGGCCGTAATGACATTATACACTGAGTAGAAGTTAACGGTTTAAAGAAAAAATATTTTGTATAAGTTTCATAAGATATAAATCTTCGTTCAGCTCCAGTATCACAATAAACCGACGTAACCACATCATGCAGAATAAATACGCTTACTGAGCAATTAGAAATAGAATTCAAAAATATAGATTTAACTTGTGTATTAGGAGAGTTTATTTGATTTCCTGCAACAGTTTCAGGTTGATTTAAATGAATGTTTCTTGTCTGTGAAAAGTTAGCTTGTTGCGGTCGGTTGAAAGTATCAATTTGAGGGGCGGCGAAATTTTCTCGCTTTTCATTTTGAACATTGATGATTTCCTGCCGGCGAGTAGAATTATTCGCAGGTTTAGTAGTGTGACGTGCTTGATATTTATCTAACCTTTCAAACAGACTATCAATAGATGCGGCCGGTTGTAAATCTAGATAATCTTGAATCTGGACTGTGAACAGCGGGTTTATAAAATCCAACACTTCAAAAAATGATAAATTTAATTCTAGTTGTTTAATTAAATCAAGTTTACACGGGACAAAATTTGTCGGTTTATCAAATACAGACATTTTAGTCGTATAAAGCTTTTGCATTAATTTCACTTTATCGGTACTTGAAGAAAAAATGTTTATAATTTTTACTTTGATATCTTCATAGGTGGGGTTTTGACCCAAGGAGTGAGAGGCAATAAGTTCATACCACATTTTAGGTTCTCCTTTTAAGGAGTATTTTAGCCAATTAAATCTATCAGAAATATAAATTTTACATACTTGAAAATGTTGCTCAAGTTCCTCAAGAAAGTTAAGTACATTATTTGAGCCGGTAAAATAGACTCGAGCGGGAGGGGGTGTCGAACTGAATTGGGCGCCACTGTGAGGAATAAGTGTCTGCCATAATTTCAATTTCTCAATCTTAATCTTAAAGATTAACTTAATTACTTAATTAGATAATAAGAAGAGCTCGAGACAAAGTTAAATACAAAATAACAAGGTTTATTTAACGCTCAATATCAAGGCGGGTGTTGGGCTAACTCAGTTTTAATTCTCATATGACCTCAGGGGATAACTTCAACAAAGCATAAAATAAAGGTAAATTAAAGCTCACCAATACTGATCTTGACGACTGCTCTCTGTCGACCACTGGACTATTCTCACACAAGAACCGTCGGCAGGATTCCCTAGGCGCGACAGATTCTTCTCTCAAACCTTACTTTATTCTACAACGTTACACATCTCTACCATCACTCGCATAAGAACTATCATCAACATTACTCTCCTACTGTCCACTTCATACACACCTTTTACACACCAAAACAATCTCCATCTTATACTACTTTCTACAAACTTCCTTTCTCTTCATTTCAATCAAGCTTTCAAAATCACTTCCAATTCATCTACCTCTCACAACTTAATTCGTTCGTTGCAGCACCATGTCGGCATAAAACTAACCCGACTAAGACTTTCGCCGAGTCACTGGCGTCGAAGCGATTTTACCATCCCAACTTTATACTTTGCTGGATTTGGCTTTATTTCAAACAGACTGTGGAGACGTTCTATAGTCTCGACCTCACCGTGTGATAGCGTTTAAACGCCTTATTCAATTGAGCTGAAAATTTATATGAATATTATAAATCACTGCTGCACCAACTATAAGCATTTTAGTGAATCTAGCATTTATAGGTTTTTACAGGGACACAACGAAAAATTCTTTACCATTATGATCTATGTGCTCAAAACTCAGTAGCGTTAAATAAAACATCGTGTAATATATGGAGAAAAATACTCAAACACTCTATTATGGTTTTCTCTCTTTTGTTTGTTTAACTACTCCTCTTTATTTACTTTATCTACGAGACTGTTAATTACTCAAAGTTAGAAAAGTCGAGAGGAGTCACATATGATTTTTTATGTATGCGAGACACACACTTACGTATACACAGAAATCGCTAAAAATCGTATGACCTACTTGATATCTGTAAAAGGTAAGGTCGTGTCAAGACTAAAATTGGAAGTGTACAACTAAATACCATGACAGTCACAAATATAAATTTACAAAGTTATACGATCATTCATTTTTGAGATATGCCAGTTACAAAATTCGTTTTGCAATCGGTATTACATTTTGTATGAAGAAGTGAAAATGTAAATTGTTGAGAAACCCTTACGACACATCTTCTTGTAAAAGCAAACGATTATCAACTCACTCGGTCATCGATAATTGTCTGAATTTTCACGATTTTCAATACATTATTTATTTTTAAGTTGTTGGAAACATTTAACTACTAAATTATAGAAAAATTATTTAGATATATTTTATGGACGCTCAGTTAAATTTGCATATTATAAATGCTCATATTTAATGAAGCATATTTTGCATTTATATTTTAATTACAGAAAATTGTTTGCACACTGTAAAAAATAAATAAGTAAAACTTTTGTTATAATATAAGAAATTTCTGGCAGAAAAGCTATTAAAAAACTTCCGTATGCTATGGAAAAAATACGTTCAAACACACACACACACACACACACACACACACACACACAAAAAAAAAAAAAAAAAAAAAAAAACTCGAATAAAAATAACTTTTTTTTTTTTTCTAAACTAAGTCCTCACCAGGTAACAAACAGTTTCGAACGAGGTCCCCATCGCATAGTAGGTGTTGGCGTTACCGCTTAGCCAAGGAATGTCGTGCGAAGACGATACTTAGAACTTCCCAATCCTGCTTTGGTACCAAACAAAATAGAAACTAGTTGGCATAGATGGACTCTGCTCAGTTCCCCATCATATTTATGTTCTCATAAATTTCTAGTGCGAGACATATTATAATCATGTTAAAAGAAATGAATTTGACCAAAGCTTGATATTATGACAGAATGAAATCCCCGCCTAATAGGCTATCCACCGTTCACTTCGATATATATATCTTATTCTAATCTATTAATTTATTTTATCAGGGTCAATTCCGTTGTTAAGTTTTCATCCTACTATTTCCAATGCAATAATCCTCAAAATTCATATTTATATGAAAAATTTACAATTTCGCTATGTTGATAAAATCGTAAATTACGAATGATTTACGAAATTTTCCTATTAGAATATTTGTATTCAATCATGTTCAAACAAATATCATAAATGTAATTTTGAAGTTGTCTAATGTATTTACGATCCTCAAAATGGAAATTTATGCTCAATTTTGCCTTATTCTGACATGTTAAGTAAATTGTAAATTCCAATTAACTTACGAAATTTTTAAATTGGAAAAATCGTAGTCTATGATATTCATGCCAGTATCCTAAATAATATTTGGAAAGTGGTTTGACATCTTTACGATGAAAATATCCCTCAAGATTGACGTTTATGTGAAATTTTGCTCTATTCAGCCATGTTAAGAAATTCGTAAATTTCCAATAACTTACGAAATCTTTATATTGGAAAATTCATAGTCATTAATAATCATGCCAGTGTCCTAAATAATATTTCAAAAGTAGTCTGACATCTTTACGATGAAAATATCTCTCAAAATTGACGTTTATGAGAAATTTTGCTCTATACTGCCATGTTAAAAAATTCGTAAATTTCTAATAACTTGCGAAATTTCCAAAGTAGCATATTTATAGTTACTCATGTTCATTCCGGCATCAAAACTGATATTTTTAAAACTGGTCTGACATTTTTACAGTAAAAAGTTTTCATTAAACGCACGTTTAAGTGAATTTTTGTCCTATTCTCCCATGTTAAGAAAATCGTAAATTTCTAATAACTTACGAAGTTTTAAAATTCGAATGTTGCAAATAAATAGGGTTCTTTCCAGTGTCGAAAGTAATATTTTAAAACTGATCTGACCTCTCTGCGCTCGTTCGTTCGTGAGATATCGTGTTAACAGACTAACAAACTAACGGACTAACACACTAACGGACTGACATGCTAACGGACTGACACATTGACACACTGACACACTAACAGACACCCTACAGACAGACACCATAGAAATTTTGTCATTTTCGTATTCCTCACACCTGAAAACGTGTAGAAAAGTAAAAAAACCGAGGTCGAAAATTTTCACGATTACCTAAGTTCCCCATACCTATAGTATGATGGGGAACTAAAAAGTATGCACACACCAGATGAAATGTGTGACGTGGTTACAGATTTCATCTGGTTACAGAAAATATATATCTTTTCACTTCTCTGTGCATCGTATAATCTTCAATGATTTTGTCTATATATTATCAGACAACGAACAGACAGAAGAATAGTAAAACAGACAGATTGGCTAACTCATCACATAATCACTCTTAAACATTGTTGGAAAGTGTTAAAAATGCTTAACACAAGCGAAATGCAATCCCATCAATTTCAAATTCTTGCCCTTATTGCATCTGAATATTTTTGTGTAGCCCTGTAAATCTGAACGCTAAGCCTATCTTATTTTATACAAAGTATTATTTTAGTATATTAACAAAAAATATCAATTTATTATGATTTTTCCGCAGACAATTATTTTAAAATGATTTATAAAAATATCTCCCATAAAACGCAATGCATTGATTTTCCTCCCTGCACACAAACTAGTTGCACAGAGCCTATTAATGCCATATTAAATAGCATTTCATAGAGAACTTGAATAATGTACTTAATTTTTAAGAAATTATGAAAACATTCACAGACGTTCGAGCCGGGCAGGTAGGCAGACGAACAAAAAGACAGACAAATAGACAGATTCAACCATAACCACTCTTAAACATTGTTAGAAAATGTTAAAAATGCTTAATAAAACTAAAAATGCTATTGCAGCAGTTTCCAATATAAGTCTTTAATGTATACTTGAATATTTTTGTGTGACCTTGTCAATCTTAATTCTACTCATACTATGTTCATTAGAATGCACATTGTGCGCATATGAATAATGTCATTTTAATTAAGATTTGCGCAAAGTAAAGATGTTAAAATAACTTTTTATATAAATACCTCTCCACTGAGAAAAAATTATGTGACTGACATCTAGAATCTAAATTGTGGCTGTAGTAGAAATAGTTTCATGCCATCCTTATATATTTTAGCTCCCTCTGTTCGAGTGTTCTAAAAATCCCAATTAGATTTCTAGACCGCTTTCCTACACTATGGTGGTCAATCTCATTTAAAAATCTCTGCAAATAAATGCGAACACAAGAGTCGAGTTTTAGTAACATAATTTTGTTTTACAAGCCAATTCTAGTAAATCAACGAGAATTTCTACCACTATAAAGGATTCATAATATTTATAATATTGTTCCACAATCTAGAAGATCGTAGACTAGAAATTCTCTATCTTTCGTTTACAATATACGCATAACTCGGAAATCTATATTTCTAGTTTAGGGAATTAGAAAATGGCTACTTATTTGTTCTAGATGAAAGGCGGTATACCTATTTTTTCTCAATGTTATTGAACGTAATGCTTTGGAATACTTTCAGATGTCCCCATACACAAACCACTAGGGATATTTACTCTATTGTCAATATTGAATTTCTAATTATGAACTTCAATAGCAAATTTCAGTTTCACTAAGATTTTAAAGGTATTAAAATGTTGTTTATAGAAATACCTCACATAGATATTCGGGAATACTTTCGGGTATCCCATCCCTGTGTACAAACCAGTATACAGAGCTGCCAACCTAATCCGGCAAATTGTTAGTACCGCCCCTTTTTCTACACCACTTAATTTTTAGAGTATTTTCTACTTAATTCATCATAGATACATTTGAAGAGAATTGCTCTAAAAATTTAGTGGTGTAGAAAAAGGGGCGTTTTTCAATAGGCGTTAACAATTTGCCGGATTAGGTTGGCAGCTCTGAGTATAGGTATCCGCTCCATTGTCAATAGGGAGCATCCAATAATGAATTTAAATAACATACATCAGTTTCAAGAACTTTATTAAAATTTGCTGGTGTTAGAGCGCGGACAAACAGACAAACCAAAGTCATAACCATTTTTCAACTTTGTAAGGCGCGAAAAACCACAATAATTAAAAATTAGCACTACAAAGTTTTACTAGCCTTATTTTGCACAGGGCGTTGCCAAACATTATTCTTTTTCTTAATTTTGTTTTAGTTCAGTAAATTATCTTTCTAATCAAAATTTACTGACATGTAGAGCAAGCTGTATACAAGTTCTAAGAGAATCTTAAATTTTTCGATAGGTATTCGACAACGCATCTAAATTCGAAAGTATTCAAATACTTTTATCCGTACCATATAGGAGGCCTTTAAAAAAGGATATAAATTTGAAACAAAAAATTAATTGTATCATAACTTTTGCATTATTATTTAAATATTTCATTGTTAACAACGGCCATGAAGCGATTTTCTTACGTCAGTCTTAATTTTCAGGAGAATACTTCTAGAACATGCAAGCCTATATTTTTTGTGCTTGATTCTATGCATAAAAGCATAGTATATGCTAATCCATGTGGATTCTATTACATATAAGAAATTTCTGTTGTATTTCATGTGTGAATTAATTTATTAGATCGTGGACAAATATGGCTCACCTCAGCATTTCACTCTAAAATATGATTGGTCAGAGTTTTTTGACTTGCCTCCTACAATCATTTTGGTGAAACATTCGGTAAGTTTTTCTTCATCAATAGCTCTTTAAAAATTTCAGCTATCTTCAATAAGGATTGTTTTATTTTTAAGATGCACAACAATTAATATATTTTAACAAGAATACAAGTTATAAGAGAAAAACTTTCCAAAAAAGTAAAGGTAAATTTAATAAATAATTTATATAAGTTATAATATTATACATATACTAAATGTAATTGCTGAAAAGTAATGTGAAATGTTTATATTAAAATTCACGTTCTATGTCTTATGTACATTGAAAATAGTAATAATAATAATAATAGATTAATAAAAAAAGAAACTAAAATAGTAAGGAAAAAATCAATCTTTTGCTCCGAGATTACAAAAGTACACTTTGTTTCAAAGTTGTGTTTTATTTAATAAATGCTCTTTTTAAAAAAATGTAATCATTTTTTTTTTTTTCCCTGTTAAAATATTATTATATATTTTTTATTTTTAATTGGCAAAAAAATTAAAATTCCAATTTAAAACTTGTGCAAGGCTTATAAAAATGATAAATAGTCAACTATAATTTTGTTATTGGTGTTTCATAATAAAATTTTGAAATGCCTAGTTAAAAAATTAATCAAAAATAGGTAGATAATTGACTATTATTTCTTTTCACGAATAAGAACTTTGTAAACAATCATCATGATTTGCAAATAATTCAATTGTTGTCTCGTGTCAATATAAGTAAGCATGACTCATCATCAGGCACCACTAGTTTCACGCTATATTCGTACTTGCTTCTTTTGTCCGAAGAAAGATTGTACTGTTTTATTTTGGCCCCAAATAATGGTCAGGTGATAATTGACCACTGACCAATTACCATTGACTTCTTTGCTGTTTTTTGAATATTACACCAGACAAAAAAAGCTATAAATTAATCTTAGAAAATTAAAAAATAGAATTTGATATTACATCGGTATAATACTTTAGCTTCTTGCATATATTTTAAAACTGTAGCAAAAAAAAAAAAAAAAAAAAAATCATTTAATTTTCTAAAATTACTTTTATTTTATTTTTTATTTTATTTTATTTTGACGAGGATGGCATTGCATGGAACTGTCCTTATGCATATAATATTACAAAATACTGATAACACACACTGAAATACACGCAATACTGTAGTATAAAATCTGTACGAAACACAAATTTTTACTTTCCGAACACTATAGTGAGGAAAGTATTGTAATCATGTCAAAAATCCGAATTCGAGATTTTGATGTTTCTATACGTTTCGAGGTCCAACGAGTCCGTTTTCACTATTTTTACGATGATGTATGTATGTGTGTGTGTATGTATGTGTGTATGTATGTGTGTATGTGTGTGTGTATGTATGTGTGTATGTCTGTGAGTGAACACGCTAGCGTCTAAACGCTTTGTTCGAATAAGCTGAAAGTTGGTACGTATATTGTAAGTCACCATAGTACGAACCCTATAGATTTTGGTGAATCTAGCACTTATAGTTTTTTTACAGGGACACAAAGAAAAATTCTTTATCATTATGGCCAAGGGACCAAAATCTTAAAAGGGCGATAGCATCTAAACGCCTTATTCAATTGAGCAAAAACTTTATACACATATTATAGATCACAGATACTCAATCTGTATAGATTTTGGAGAATCTAGCACTTATAGTTTTTTTACAGGGACATAAAGAAAAATTCTTTGCCAAATTTTTAAAAGTGTGATAGCGTCTAAACGCCTTATTAATCTCAGCAAAGAAGTTGTACACATGTTATAGGTCACATTTGAACCAACTGTATAGATTTTGGTGAATCTAGCACTTACAGTTTTTTTACAGGGACACAAAGAAAAATTCTTTATGTTTATGGCCTATGAGACCAGCGATAGCATCTAAACGCCTTATTCAATTGAGCTCAAAATTTGCATGAATATTATAAATCACTGTTCCACTAACTATAAGCATTTTGGTGAATCTAGCATTTATAGATTTTTACAGGGACACAGCGAAAAATTCTTTATCATTATGATCTAAGGGCTCAAAGTTTAGTAGCGTTAAATAAAACCTCGTGTGATATATGGAGTAAAATACTCAAACAGTCTGTTATGGTTTTCTCTTTTTTGTTTGTTTAGCAACTCCTCTTTCTTTATTTTATCTACAAAACTGTTAGTTACTCAATGTTCGGAAAGTCGAGTGGAGTCACTCCAGATTTTTTAATGTTGCCATTTCGAAAATATTCTGACATAAAATATAATAATGGAAATTAATAACGTGGAAAAATTTAAATTGCACTCGTTCAAATTAAATCAACAGCTCGTTTTCTAGTTTTCTTCTTTTACGCATATTTTTTAAACAAATGAACGGATTAACCTAAAATTTGGATGACATGTTTCCGTTTTCCTTATTAAATCGTATAATATTTTTTATGTAACTTTAACATAAAAAAATAATTTTTAAACTGATAACTAATTCAATTTTCTGAAAAATAAGCTTTAGAGAAAAGAAAAATGTAAAAATTTTAGAAAAGAAAACTACATGAGGAATGGTGTGAAGAACATATTAGATAGAGATACATAGGTGATGATATATGTTGGGATGAATTAAGCTATTTTAACTTAAAACAAAATGAAGCAGAAATTCAGCCCCACCAGATATCATTGCGTTGTTAAAATTTTGCATAATTATGCTAAATAGCCAGTGATAAAATGACAAAAAGCCCAGATTCATAATATTTTTTTAACACCCTTTCTGAACTTTCAATAACAATCCAAATCCTAACAAAATTTTATAGCACTGCTGTTTATCAAGTGTTAAAATTTTATTACTATTATATTGATACTATTGATACTCCTAGTAACTTATTTTATGTAATGATAATTTTAGATGTTTATGAGAACAAGATTAAATTACTATATATTCTGGAAGAAAATATGTCTGTTTAAAAGTAGAATAATAGAAGTATTTGCAATAGTATCAATATAATAGTAATAAAACTTTAATACTTGATAAACAGCAGTGCTATAAAATTTTGTTAGGATTTGGGTTGTTACTGAAAGTTCAGAAAAAATATTATGAATCTGGGCTTTTTGTCAGTTTATCACTGGCTAATTAGCATAATTATGCAAAATTTTAACAACGCAATGATATCTGGTGGGGCTGAATTTCTGCTTCATTTTGTTTTAAGATAAAATAGCTTAATTCATCCCAACAATATACTTCTCTCAAAATGTTATATTCAAACGATATCCCCCCCCCCCCTCCCATAAGCACTTTTCCTTCTCTTTTATTTTCCTCCTTTTATTTATTTATTTATTTAATGCAAATAATTTTTTACAAAATGTACATACGAGTATGAAAATTGTATGAGACATTTCTTATAAATTATACATTGAAATTTTTATTATTCTAGCGAAATTCCTTGTTTATAAATTAATATAATTATTTATAAACTATGAACTTTATATTTATAAACATTATATTTATAAACTACAATTTATATATATATATTAAGTCTGTTATGGAAGATAAAGAAAAGTGAATACAGAAAAAAAATATTAAGTTCTAATTTTTCCTTTGGAGGCGTGTGTTTTTTTCACCTATCTCTAATGCATCATTAAAACCATTTTTCAACTAGTTTTCTATTCTAAAATTGTTGTTTCAATTTTTCATTTTCTTCTAATTAAAAAAAAAAAAAGAAAAGAAAAGAAAAAGAAAAAGAAAAAGAAAATTGCTCTCAGTTTAAAATGTATTGCTTATGTTAAAATTATTTAAAATTCGATTAACGACTGGATAACGAAGAGACGATCCAAATTGTACGTTCGTGTGTTCATTTATTTAAAAATTATATACAAAAGAAGAAAACGAAAAAAACCAGGCTGTTGATTTAATTTTCAACACCAGTGTAAAAACTATCGAAAAACTTATTGTAATTTAAATTATAAGCACTGCCTATGTATATATGCTGAAGTTTAAACATTTTATGAAAATTATTGTTTTTATGATTCTTTAAACTTATCTAACTATCGTTTTAAGGTAGGATACAGAAAATTATTATTATGGCCATACAACTTAAGTATCGGATTTATATGTACAGTTATATTTTATTTGAAATACAAAATTTATTTCTTAAAGAAAAAAAAAAAAGTGGGAAAACTAAATTAATTATTTTTAGTGGATTTTAACAAAACTTACTGTAAGCTTTTAGCGAATCTTTAGTAGTGTGCAGCAATGTTGCATAAGGTATGCCGGTTCGTCCATCACACCGTAAGCTATACTTAAAGACATCGCTCATAATCATTTTCGACTCCCTTCTGCTGAGAAGATAAATGAGATAAATATGATCAACATTGTTAGTCTGGAACAATATTCACTTAAACCGACTTCCAACAGAAGTGAATTGACATTTGAGACAAGAATTTTGCTGACGTAGAGACTTTTTTTTTTTTTTTTTTTTTAACATATTACGCATTTTCTTATCATGAACTTTGAAATTTGAATTTGAATAAATAAATATAAGAAGAAGACATTTTTTATCATTTATTAACTGTAAACAGTAAAGAAATGTCAACTTTTATTGTATTAAGAAAACAAATAACAATCGAGTAAAAACAAGTATGTTGTGTTCATCACAAAACATTCATATTTTAAACTTTTTCCTACACGAGTTCACTTCACTCAGTACAAATAATTAAATAAAATGATTATTTATTAAAACTTTTCTTTCAGGAAGAATGTAGACAATTTTCATCCCAGAGATGTATAACAAATGCATGCAAAGAAAGTCAATGTTATGTTACTACAAAATGATATCTTAAAAAGATTTATATATATATATATATATAATCGGTAACTTTAATTGAAATTATCACAGTTCCATTTTGGGGGATTTCCGTACAGTTGGTAAGACTACGAGATCGGAAATTATTTTGTAGAGGACTCTTACTATTAGAAATATATATATATATATATATATATATATTATTTCATAGTGATTCGTTAAAAGTAATTCTCAAAGGAAGTTTTGCCATATACTGCCATGTTAGAAATATACAAAAAACGAGAAGGCACCACTGCCACTAATTTATGTCACGGTACAGGTAGATATCAATTTGTACGAAATTCTGTGCAGTAGCTCCTGAGATACAGTCGGCACAAAATTTTTGTGACACACATACAGTCGGTAACAAAAGTGTCCGAACACTAGTAAAAATTCCTATGTAAAAAAAAAAGTACACTTCATACGGTTTTGTTAAATAAATCCTTATCGAATCATGTTCTTAGACTGACTAAGAACACCATTCGATAAGGATATATTTAACAAAACCATATAAAGTGTATTTTTTTTAGATAGGAATTTTTGCTAGTCTTCCGACACTTTTGTTACGGACTGTACGTACGCAGTTTAACTAAAAATTATCAAATCGTGTTCTAGACCAATAAAAAAGTATAAATCCACCAAAAACCAGAAGTCGAAAATTTTTACGAAAGCAATACTTTCTTCTATTAATTATGGAAGAAAGTAATAATTGAAATCAAATTATTCACATAAAAAGTAAAGAAGGTTATTTTAATAATAATAATAAATTGTAAATCCAAAACAATATTAAGTTTCTTTCTTTCTTTATATAAATGATTTTTTTCTTTTACCACTCATCTTTTATACTACTGAAAAAAAGTCTTCTCAAGTTCAAACCTAAATAGCTCATTTAACCTATTTTATCACCGTACTTTTTAAATATCGAAAAGAATTCGTACAATTAACACCTTGGTGTTTATTTCAAGTAAATGTTGTTTCATTTTCCCTTATGAATGTATTTATCTAAGTTCTTATTTAAGTTTTAACTTCGAAATCTGTGATAAAAAAGCAATAAAACAAATATACTCGTGAAATATAAGCACAGTTACACTTAATCGAAAGTTACGCTCATGCATATTTCCAATATACATTTATTTTAAATTGATAATATTCATTACTGGTTAAATTCGTTAAAAAAAAGAAAAAAAATCTTATAAGTTTATAAAATTTTACTTTTTAAACTTCCTGTGTAATTAAACTTTATTATTTGTTTGACACATTACTGATCTTTGTTTATTTATATGTATATTTCATCGTATTTTTCAGTGCACAAAATGCGTGAGAAGGATTCAGTGGAAAATCTTCCAAGAGAAGGAACTCTCAAGTATTATGCATCGAAGGTATTCCAAGAGTCTTCAGTTGGCGTGCTATCCGCTGTAGCCCAAACTGCCAGTACAAGGAGAAAATTTTTCAAAATTTTAGTACTTATTCTTTGCCTATCAGGCTTTCTCTACCAGACTGGAGAATATCTATCTGTTGTTTTCCGATATCCAACAACTGTAGACATAGATGTTTTGAGGCCTGATACCTACAATATTCCTGCTTATACATTTTGTGATAATAACCGGTAAGTTTAGAGATTGATGCATTTAATGTTATATTAAATTTTAGTTATCTTTCATTTTAAATACACTTCATAAAAAAAAAAAAAAAAAAAAACTTAGAAAAAACTTTACGATGTTCTTTTTAATATGTTATGCTATAAATATCTTAGAGCGAAAAATTAAATAAACAAAGCACTGTATTACCATTTTAGCTAATAAAACCTATTTTAGTTTACACAAGATTGCCCTTGGGGTGAAAATGACATGTTGGATAATACAAATATCTGAAAAAAAAAAAAAAAAAGGCAGAATGATAAAAAAAAAAAAAAACTAAAAATAAATGAACTGATATCTTGTATACAAAATTACAGAAAATCAGAGAAATCGTATCATTATTTGTACATAAATTTTTTGAAACGAAAATAAGAAGTAGTCAAAAGGACTTCTTTGGACAATCTAGCGTCAATTAAAAAATAAATAGGCAATTTTCATAAAAAAATTAAGAAAAAAAAAAAAAAAGATTTTCATTAAAACTTATCTGTGATTATTTAATATTCATCGAATAATAATAATGATAACAGAAATAATAATGATAATACAAAATAAATAATAATGATAATGGAGAATAACAGAACAAAATAAATAAATTTTTCCAATATCCAACAACTGTGTACACATAGACGTTCTAAGGCTTGGTAGTACTTACAATATTCCTCCTTATATATTTTTTATTAATAAATAAGTTTAAAGATAAATAAATAAGTTTAAAATAAATAAATCATTTCATAAAAATAGATAAAATAAATTATTTTATTAAATTTTTATTGATTTATTTTACAGCTTTCGTCTATTAAATATTATCGAATCATGACCAAATTATACTAACAATGACCAAAAAGCAACATATATATATATATATATATATATATTTAACATATTAGTGTTATGACAGGGATGGAACACGGGCGCAGAATTCATACCGGAATGTGTTTAAGAAATTTCTCTACTTATAATATCGTCGATTTAAGAGGTAGAAAATTTTCTTACATTGATAGTGGTATGAATTCTGCGCCCGTGTTCCATCCCTGGACTATTCTTAAGAATAAAAGCAACATATATCATTTTACAGATGCGTATTTTTACAGAAGAATAAATAATGACTTTAGAAGAAATTAAATTTCTTTAATATTTCGTTTCTTAAACTTCAATGTTTGTTCAAGCACTTTGAAGTTTTTTTTTGTCTATTTTGAGCAAAATACGAAAAATGTTGATTCTGTTTAAAACAGCAGCAAATCTGCAAAAAAGCTATTGAAAAAAAAAAAAAAAAAAATGCAGTTAATTTGACGGTATTTGGAACAGGAATCTGCAGAAAATCTGCAGTTTGGAATACAAAATGTGAAAAAAAAAAAAAAAAAAAAAAAAAAAAAAAAACTTTGGAAGAGTAGGTTTTATTAGCTCTCCCCCCCCCCCAAATGCCTTTACATTTAGCTGCAGTTTTCTACGGCTTTCCTTCATTCTTTCTTTCTTTTTTTTTTTTTTCTTCTTTCTCTATCTGGTCAAAGAGTCGGAAATAGATTTAATTAAGATCTCTGTTCAATATCAAATTCAAAACGTTGCTGTATGGTCATTTTTTACACTTTAAGGCTCTTTAGATCAGTATTTGTTTCTTGCAGTGCATTTCGAACCACTACAAAAATTTTAGCTATTGAATGGACCAGGAACAGGAATGGACCGGGAATATGAACAGAGCAGGATTCGAACGTGATAACTAAAAAAATAACAACCATCCGGCTACCACATAGGCCATTTAATTTCAGAAAACATTAAATTAATCCTATGATTTTATACTTCTATAGTATTGTTTTCTCACTTTAATCCTATTTTGTGAGTTTTTTCTGTTTGACTAATTTATTTGCATAATATAATATTATTCGTATCACACGAGTAATACAAAAATAAAAAATACGGTAAATATAAATGTCCCTTACAGATGTAATATGTCCCATACAGGTAAAATATAAATAAAAGTCACTACAAATATCCATCACTTGACAATGAATTACATGTTCGTTCCTTTTTTGTTCGTGTAACATTTACGGTTATATACTTTTTATAGCGACATAAAAATTAAACAGCACTTTTTCATCAACATCAACAATAATTAAAAATGTATGAATGTAAAATGAGTGTAGAAAAAAATTTTAACTGCATGTCGTGTCCAAAGCACATTTATGTACCATGTATTAATAAAAATGATAAAAAAAAAAAAAAATAAAAAAAAAAAATAACACGGGAAAGTGCAGCTTAATAAATTATCCCGACTGTGCTGAAAAACGTTTGAGATAAATTTGTTACTCATAATATTTTATTGTAATGGGATACATTGTGTTTTGAAACAGAGTGAAAATTAACGATGGTCACCAGAGATCAAACAAATAAAACAGATATTTTTTTGTTTTTCCTTAGCATATTTGATAAGACGACTTCGTTATATTCAAAACGTGCTTTCTGAGTAGATATCTTTTAAAATGTTCTAGTACAAGATCTGTTTCAATAGATCACAAATTTGTTTAATACTTATTAAAAATATGCAAAATTTGTTATAATATTTAGGGCTTGATGTACCTTTTAGAAAATTATAAAATTGATACTCTTACTTAATTACAACAAAATAATGTGATAAATTATTTACTTAGTAATTTTTTTTTCACGATCCTTAAGATAACTGAAATCAGAATTTACATATTGACGTATCACTTATATTAAAATGTTCCATAACTACATTCAATAGAATTAATTAAGTACGTAGAAATCCTTCGGGAAAAAGTAATATAAAAATCTTCGCAATAATTTGAAAAATGGAAAAATGTATAAAACTTTTAAAGTGCACAAATATTAATTATATCTGTGTGATTATTAAAAAGAAAAAAAAAAGATTTTTGTGTGGTATTTCTAGTATAATTCATCTGTGCACCTCCCCCCCCCCTTCACTAGGTCGATGTGTAAATGGTTTTTATTAACGGACTATTTCGGTTAAGAGAACATTTTAAACTTAGTTACTTATCATGGGATACTGATTTCAGGGGATTTAAATTTATATTTAATATTTAGTGCAATTTAAATAATTTTCTTTTCTTTCTTTCCTTTTTCTATATATATATATTTTAATTTTCTTAGATCGTTTTCAGTACAAATTATACTGAGTGTGCTAGAACTCCATGCACAGACATGCAGAGGCGGTAGAATACACTAAATTTCGTTAAAGAAACCTGCCTCATAAATTCTTATTCAGTTAGAAATACCGGTCTTACTTTAAGAATTTTATCTATTACTTTTTCAGAGTTTCTAGAATTTATTTATGTTTTTGTCATCAAAAAATTTAGTTTTCCATAAGCCAAACGTGATGCCATTACATGAATTAGATAGATCAGCAACATCACATATGCAAGCCAAAAAAAAAAAAAAAAAAAAAATCTTACGCATCTCGTCAATAATTTTACACCAATAAAGTTTTTAAACTTTTATTATTGTGTTTTTTACTTGTTTTTACCCATGTATATATGGTAGAAAAAGTATTGTTTATTGTCAAATTTTATAAATTGAGTTTTTTGTTATATTTACACGTTTTGAGGTCCCTTAATCCGAAAAACAGATTTTTAGTGGTTGGTCTGTGTGTGTGTCTGTGCGTCTTTTATCAGCATACCACAAGAACAAGTAGAAGAAGGAAGACTAGATCCGTATTCTAAATGCGTATCGTACCATCCTCCTCATCATCATCATTTCAGACTTTATCAATCCACTGCAGGATGAAGGCCTCTTCTAGGTGATTCGAAACTATCTTGTATCATATAGATATGTTAAACTAACCTTCTTGTTGAGATCAAGCTAATGGTTCGCGTACAGGGACATCCAAGCGAATTGAAATACATTACGTCAATGGGGAAATTTGCAAGTATATTGAGTTTAGCATCTATAGGCTACATTGAACCAATGAAATGAATATATATTTTTTATAGGCATAAAGGCAGGTTTCATGTAGAATATGATATGAAAATCAATCACCGTTCTTTTACAGGGTTACACTAAAGAACAAGAATATAGCGGAATAATACTTGGAAATTCATGGAAGTGCATTTCAGGCTGTATACGTTACTAATATAGGATTATATTTAAGTGTGCAATGTGTTGTATATATAATTTTTAGAAGATGTACAGGTTGCCAAAAATTAAAGTAAACATTCTTTTTTATTAGGGATGGATCGTATATGGATTTTACTGGATATCCGAATACGGATATCCGGCATTCCGGATATTATTTTTCTTTGTCGGATCCGGATATACGATCGGATATCCGGCAGTCCCCATTTTCAATATACACATGAAATTTTCAATTTTTTAAGGGCACACAAAAATTAAACTAGTATGTTGTGGCCATCACAAGACTTTCTTCTATATTTTCCAATATAAATCCATTATGTGCAAATAATTTATTAAAACTATTGCTTATTAAAATTATCTAATAGGATTAATCAAATGATATTCATCTTAGAGAACACTAAATATCCAAAGAAAGACAGTTTTATTATCTATAAATAGCATCTTAAAAAAATGTGTTTTTATAATGGTTATCTCACATATCAGGTTTTATACAGTTAAATGCCATAGAAGTTTGCATACAACCTTCCCATTATCGAGCAAAATACTAGCATAGCAGCGCCACCTGCACAAAAAATTTGACAGACATTTATTTATGTCATGCATCTACTTATAAATTTATATGCAATTCTGTGCAGTAGTTCCTGATATATAGCCTTCCCTTAAACTGTTGAAATCGCTGTATAGCAATGTCACCTGTTGACCGATAAGCATTCGAATTGAATCAGCATAATGTCTCATAATGGCCTTCTCAAATATCAAGATTTGTGCAATTATACGCAATAGAACCTGAGGTATAGCCTCCTTTTAAATTGAGGAATCTCACTGTATAGCAGCACCACCTTTTGAGCGGTTCACATCAAAGGTTGATAGGCACTAATTAAATCAAGGTGCATCAAAATATAAGTTTATATAGAATTCTCAACAGTAGTTCCGAGGATATTCGCCACAAAATTTTTATCACGCACAAACAGAGAGACAGACGGGACATTTTCTAAAAATGGTCAAATCGTGTTCTAGATCTCTCAAAACGTGTAAATCCGTCGAAAACCAGAAGTAAAAAATTGTTACGAATCCAATATTTTCTTCTACTGAACATAGAAGAAAGTAAAACAGGTATTCTTTTTTAAAGGGCATTTGGTTTTTATACAATTGGATTCCATTGACATACATAGCTAGTATGTTGTGGCCACCACAAAGTTTTCTTCTACATATTCCTATGCAAATTCACTAAGTGAAAAAAAATTATTAAAACTGCTATTTATTATAATTACCTAACATGATGAATGCAAATGATTTTCATCTTCCAGAAAACTAACATTAAATATCTAAAGAAAGACAATTGTATTGTCTATAAATAACATCTTTAAAAAATGCTTTTTTATGATGGTTGTCTCGCATATCAAGCTTCGTACAGTTATATGCCATAGAATTTGAGATATAGCCTTCCAGTTATCGAGGAAATTTGCCGTATAGCAGCACCACCTGCTGGCGGATAAAGAATTTAAATTGAATCAGCATAAGGGCTTTCTCACATATCAAGTATTGCTTTTTTATACACAATAGAACCTGAGATACAGCCTTCCTTTAAACTGTGGAAATCACTGTGTAGCAGCGCCATCTGTTGAGCGGTTGACACCAAGAGTTGACAGACAATAATTTATGTTAAGGTGCATCAACATATCAATTTATATAATATTCTGAGCAGTAGTTCCAGAGATTCAGTTGTCACAAAATTTTTGCCACACAGACACACACACAGAGACACACAGTCATTTTCTAAAAATAGTTCTAAAAGCTGCAATTTTTAAATTACAGTGTACTTACTTCCCATACATAATCCATTAAATTGGGAAACAATTATTCATTCATTCTTGAGAATCATTCGCATAAGTCCATAGACCATGTTGCAAAACGAGTTCAAAACGGAAGAAATATTTAATTTAATTTAATTTGTAATATGTTATTTTGGCTTTTTGACCTTAAGAGGAATGTTTACTTTCTCTTACCCATAGGGTCGAGAAAGTATTGTTTTAGGATCAAATTTTCGATTGTGAGTTTTTGTTATATTTACATGTTATGAGGTCCCCTGAATACGAAAATCATGTTTTTAGCTAATGGTCTGTGTGTCTGTCTGTCTGTGTGGATGTCTGTGTGTCTGTGATCAGCATATCTCAAGAACAAATTGTAGCAGAAATTCCGAACTCGGTATTCTAATGTATCATATATGGATGCTACAGTAAGCTTTTCGTTGAGGTGAAGCAAATGGTTCGTGTACAGGGACACTCAAAAGTATTCAATTAATTACGTCTGTAGGGGAAATTGCAGGTAAGTAGAGTTTAACAACAATAGACTCCTCTAAACCAAATGAAACGAATACATATTTTTTGTAATAGAAATAGTCAATTGGGAAAAAAAATTTGTGTGTGCAGGAGCCTCGCTGGGGGGAAGGGGGGGGATTCCCTCCCTCGAGGGGAGTAAATTTTCATGATGAGTATCTTTTAAAAGAACCTGCCAATACCTTTAAAACGAATAGTTGAATCATCGAACTGCGATAATTTAAAATAAAGTTATCATTTTTTTTCATTTTTAACAAAAAAAAAAAAAAAAGTTTTTTTTTTTTTTTTTTTTTTTTTTTTTTTATGTAATATTGAGAATAAATTCAATTTTTTTTTTTTTTTTTTTTTTTTTTTTGCATATTTAGTGTTATACTACTTCTCTAATATGGAAATCGTCTGTATTATCATAAAAGATAATTTCTTTAAATAATAATTTTAATAAATAATAAAAAAAAAAATAAAAAAAAAACAGAAGTACTTTTTAATAACCGAATTAAATTCTATATAAATATAGGTGCATTAATGAAACAGGGAGTTGAAGGGGGCGGTATCCCCCCTCACACAGAACTAACTATCATATAAAACTCTTCCGAAGCCTAATTTGAATTGTTTAGCATAGGTTTACATAACAGTACTCGGTATCTTACCTCTTAATCTCCAACCTGTATTTATAGTATTAAATTTCAGGGTAAGAGAAAGTCGTGTGAATGATACACCAGATTATTTATTATGTTACAAAACCCAAAATGCGATGTAAAAAATTAATAATGATTAAAGTCTTTTGAAAATTCATTTAAATTTAGTGACCAGGCGTAGCCTGCTAGTGATTAAAAAAAAAAAAAAGTGAGTATTTCAGCTGTGGGGATTAAAAGAGTTATAAATAAATAGACAATGCTTTATAAATCTCTCTTATTATTAAACCAACCAATATTGTATAATCTATATATATGTATGTATTATCATGTATCTATTGCTAAATTTTGCTAAATTTCATAAAGTTTTTAAATTCTTCAATTTATATATATATATGTAGTTTAATATTTTGAATTAGTACATATATGTATATGCATACATATGCACATACAAATGTAGTATCAGACATGGATCTCTAACAGTGGATAAAAATATATGGTTAAGGGTATTTTGAGATGGGAAATCAATTTGACAAGTGGCCATTATCAGGAAAATTAATTTTCACCTAGCAAAAACATTACAATGATTTCATTTCTTTGGAGAGCCCTAAAAATTTTACAAAAATCAAGGAGAAATGATATTTTGAAAAAATGACCAATATTATTGATTATGGAAAATTGTCATTAATTTTTACTTTCCGAACACTATAGTGAGGAAAGTATTGTAATCATGTTGAAAATCCAAGTTTGAGATTTTGATGTTTCTACACGTTTTGAGGTGTCCTGAATTTCTATTTACTAATTTTACAACTCTGTATGTGTGTATGTATGTCATTGAACACGATAGCGTCTATACGCTTCGTTCAAATGAGCTGAAATTTGGCCCATATATTATAGGTCTCCATAGCACGAAACCTATTGATTTTGGTGAATCTAGCACTTGCAGTTTTTTTACAGGAACACAAAAGAACTGCGCTGCCGAAATAAGTGGGGACCCGGTCCGACTTTGTACTCAATGAGAATTTTTTTTTTTTTTTCTTCTATTAAGAATAAAATTTGATTTAAGAAGGAATATGTGCGCGCAGCGCGCAATGGGTCTGCTCTGCCGAAGGCAGTGGGGACCCGATGGGAGTTTTTACCCGATCAGAAATGATTTTTTTAAGGGGCACGAAAGGTCAGGGAAGGAATACGCGCGCGCAGCGCGTGTATCGCTTGACTTGTGCTCGCACAGCGCGCACGGGACCGCGCTGCCGAAGGCAGTGGGGACCCGGGGCAACTTTTTACCCGATCAGAAATGTTTTATTATTATTATTATTTATTTTCTTAAGATTAAAAGTTACTGTTAGTGATTCATTATTTATAATGATTCATTTGAAAATACTGACCCGCTAGTCCTATTATAAGTTATGTGCGTACACAAATTTATCACATTCGAATAATTTTTTGGGCATAACTAAAACTCTTATGACTTTTGGTGGAGGAATTTAAAAGAAAAAGGAACTTAGGGACCATTTTAACAAAAAAAAGGGACTTTTAGGGACCTAGAAAGAGTTAAGGGACTCATAGGAACTTTAGGGACCACACTAAATGCCCTGTTTGTGGCTTATCTGTTAAAATTACTTAAAACGCAATAGAGTCTATATGCCTCATCTGATTGATCTGAAAATTTATATGCATAGGTAACCAACGTACGAACTTTATAGATTTTAGTGAGTCTAGAACTTATCGATTTTTACAGGGACACAACGAAAATTTATCATTATGATCCATGGGCTCAAATTATTTAAAGCTCATTAGTATTCAACTAAACAACATAATGTATGAAGACAAATACTCAAACAACCTATAATAATTTTCTCTTTTGCGTATTTAATAATTTCTTTTACATTTATTCATTTATACAACTGTTAATTATTTAATGTTCGGAAAGTCGAGTGCAGTCACTCTAGATTTTCTTTAAGAAACTAGAAATGAATTATTTACATGAAAATATATACTAAAATTTTGTTGTCTCATAAATGCAATCTAAAAATAAAAATTTCCCCGCTGAATCTCGGTCTTCCATCTTTTGACAAATAAAGTGCATGTATTTAGATTGTAAGCACATTTAATTTTTGAAAAATAAAATAAAATAACAAAAACATTTTTCATTTAGTGATTTTATTTTCAACTGAAACTATACAAAACAGATAAGAGGAATAATTATAAATATGAGGAATTTTATGAGTTTTTTTGTTCAGTGACGTGATTTAAGAAGCTATTTTTTGAAGTTTCCCTCCTAAACGGTGGAGCAAGAGTTGTTTTTTGGATTTCTCACCACATCTCGGTGAAAGAAAAGAAGGGGGGAAAAAAAGATATTCAAAAGCCGGATATCGGTGGTTTTGATCCAGGTATCCGATGATATTTCGGATATTGAAAAATCAGCCGGATATCCGGATACAGGATATTTTCCGAATATCCGGTCCATCCCTATTTTTATTGAATGTGATTAGTGGAATTGCTTTACTATTATATTGTATCATGTTCAGGTTAAAATTAATTTCTCATACCCATGTGGTAAATAAAGTATTTTTAAACTAAATATTTAGCGTTTGTCTTTGTATATTTATACGTTTTGACGTTCCCTGAATATTGAGGTTACCTGAATAAGTTATGTTTTAACGTTTAATCTTTATGTATGTTTTTTATCAAAATAACTTAAAAACAAATAATTTCAGGCAATTCAAATGTTGTATTTTGAAGTTAGTTTAAGGTTGTTGAAATCTATAAAAATTCATAAGTTTGAAGGAATGGTGCGGGTGAATGTTGTCTGAATAATTTGGAATGAATTTGTAAATTTAATAACAGCTTCCGAATTCTCTTGAAATATAAGTATATTATTTAAACAGGCGTCGAGGGAGGCTGTAGCCCCACTCATGAAGAATTATTTGTCAAATGAAGCATTTCCGAAGTCTATTTTAAATTGTTTTTAACGGAGCCTTGTATAGCAGTATTCGTTATCTTATCCCTTAATTCCTAATCTGTCTTTATGGAATTGAATTTCAGGGTAAGAAAAAATCATGTAAATGCCGCACCAGATTTTTTTTTTTTTTATAAATGTTAAATATTTCGATCTGTAGCAAATGATAGTCATGATTCATGTACTTGTAATTCTTTATTTTGTAGTAACCCTAACGAAATTACTTAATTCTTACAATTCATTTCATGATGTCATTACATTTTACAAAAAGCATGGCATATTTTTTTATTGAATATTGTTACTATATCTTCATCAGCGCATATGAAAATGCATATGAAAAACTACTCTATAGGCAGATTATATATATATACATGCTAGAAGCTAGAAAGGCTGAGATTAATTATTTTTTAAATATTTAATTTTATATATTTGCTTTGATTACTTAAACAGTAAATGTACCATTATTCGGTGGATAAACATTGTCCATTTTAATTTACGTTTTTACAATTTGCACTACCTTTCTATAAAAGACAAGACATTTTTCATTTTGGACGTTTTGTAAAATATCTCAAAAAGTACAACAGGAATCATCTTGAAATTTTATAAGTGTATAGAACATATTGTTGCGTACTCGGGGGCTAGTGAATTGTCTGTGAAGGAAAGACGAATCTTGCAGAGATTTAAAAGTTTATTTACAGAATGTTTCAGAAGTTTACAGGTCTGTAAAAAAATTATCAATTACAGTTTTACAAGAAAACACAGCTTAAATAACAACTGACAATTTCAAGTTCACAGCATAAATTGTAGCATAGCATTAAGACATAGCAATAGGCTGTAATCAAAGAGACTCAGTTCGATCTTTACACAGCAATGCCTTGGTGAAAATTGACTGACCTAGCGGATTGAAGATCCTATTATAGCACCTATATAGATCGAGAATTTTCCGGTAATTTCGGTTCTGTTCGAGTTATAGCTTAGATGTTTAGCATATTGATAACAAGGGTGTTTGCTATATTGATACTTTTCTCGCCAAAGTAGCAAAAAAGTTGCCAAGGAACGGAAAAGTCGTCAAATTTGGCACTAAGATCATTAACTGCCTTGTTGAAGCTTTCCAACGGTTTTTTAAAGGAAAATGAGCTATTTTAACACCAAAACAAGCTAGTAATGCAGAAAATTAACATTTTATAACCTGACTAAGCCTCTTCGAATGAATTTACATAAAATTAACTATTAGTATTTACAAATTCGTAACATAGCCCCCCTCCCAAGGACTGCACTTCCAGGGCAGTACAACCCTTGGTCAGGAGGTAAAAGCTAAACGAATACAATCTAGAATGCAAAAACTAATTTGCATTTAACAATAAAATATCAATACAAAGTGCAAAATTAAGTAATTGAAATATATGCAAAATGTGCAAATAAATACAAATATTTATATACAAATATTTACATTACACATATACAAAATTAAATGTACCATGCCTATCGTAATGTCACCTTCACTACCTTTGGTTTTGATTAAGTTGTTTTAGTAATTCTAACAATGACATCATTCAGTCTGTTAACACGTTCGCTGCCGATCCCGCGCCAGCGCGGGATGTGACGTATTAATTTACAGGTGAAAGTTTACTTTAGGCTGCCGCTTGGCGAAATTTCGAAAATCGCCAAGACGGCGCCATTTCGCATCGTGTTCCGAATAGCAACCTTACACCAGCGGCATACGAAAGCGAGCTTTTCGGCGATCTAACCTAAAAAGAAAACGCGTCTTGAAAAAAAAAATCCGAATAATAATAATACATAGGACAGAAGGAAAATTTTCATAAAATAGAATTAAAAGAAAAAAAAAAAAAAAAAAAAAAAAAAAACGAAATAATTACGAATTTATAACTAATCACAAATAAAAAAATAAAACTTAGATTATACAATCACACCAAATGTCCCTGAAACGTGTGTTGCTTTAGTAATTGATGATAAGTGTTTAGATTATAGTGTTATTATTTCCAATAATTTAACAGCTATAAGTACAGTCGGTAACAAAAGTGTCCGAACGCTAGCAAAAATTCCTATGTAAAAAAAGTACACTTCATAAGGTTTTGTTAAATAAATCCTTATCGAATCATGTTCTTACACTGACTAAGTACATGATTTGACAAGGATTTATTTAACAAAACCGTATGAAGTATACTTTTTTACTTAGGAATTTTAAATTTTAAAGTTTTCAAAAGTTGTATAAAGTAAATTATTTATCATTAATATTTTATTTATAGTCCTCATTCATTAGGAATGAAAAAATAAATCCGCAACTGGATAATTATAGCAAATTTTAACGATTCTCTATTATAATGGTACTCTGATCTGTTCACTATACCCTATCTCAAAATGCATGAAATTAAAAAGTATACAAAATTTTGTACTGTAGCAACCAGTATTGGCATGAAATTCAAAAATATGCCTCTAAAATTCAGGACCGTGGTTGCCCAGTCGGTAGAGCGCCGGGCTCGGAATTGAAGATTGTGGGTTCGGTACTCGAGCCTGCCAAAAACCATTGTGTATACTAATGGTGGCTGGTGCTCATAAAATCTGTCGTGCCCGCAATGTTTTCCATGTTCCCATATTAATTATACCTCTGGGTGTCTACGAAGCGAGAGAGTCATCCCTTCCGCGGAGGATCAAAATTGTGATGACATGTCCATGGACCACTCTAGGGGTGAAACCCAGACCATCGCCAATTGTCCATTGCGCAGCACTAGTGTGACGTAAAACACAATCAACAAACCAACCTCTTAAATTCAAAAGTACAGTCGGTAACAAAAATGTCCGAACACTAGCAAAAATTCCTATGTAAAAAAAGTACACTTCATACAGTTTTGTTAAATAAATCCTTGTCGAATCCTGTTCTTAGTCAGTCTAAGAACACGATTCGATAAGGATTTATTTAACAGAACTGTATGAAGTGTACTTTTTTTACATAGGAATTTTTGTTAGTGTTCGGACACTTTTGTTACCGACTGTACCTCTTAAATTCCAACTCTATTCAACCAGCCAAACAGTACTAACGCAAACATCACAAATATTCATATTTCAAAATAGGTGGTTGGTTGGGTTTTACGTCACACTAGTGCTGCGCAATGGGCGATTGGCAACGGTCGGGGACTCACCCCTAGAAGTGGTCCGGAAACATGCAATCAAAAATTTGATCCTCCATGGAAGGGTATTTCAAAATAGAATACTTTCTCTCTAATAAAACACGTATCATCAATATGCAACCGAAGTGATGGCGTCAGCGAGATATTTTATCTGCTCAGTACAAACGAAACTATTTGCTATGGAAATTTAACTTATTACTCATTAACTCCAGAGTTTGCTTGTAACGAGCAGATGAATTTTTACACGTTTGACGTAATACAGCGTATTAACGTAATACATAACGCAAACAAGCAAAGGTAAACACAAAGCCTATAACATTTGGCGATGTAGCGCTCTTGTGCAACACGTCAAACATATTCGGCGGGTTAAAGGAAAAAAACGTCATTTCAAATTTTAGTCACGTGAAACCGGCAGCGAACGTGTTAAGTATTGTATAGGGACCGTCCGTGTTACACTTTAGCTTGAGAGAGAGTCCTTTGTGTCGAACAAGGTCCTACAATCAAACATTATCACTTTCCTTGAAATCATGTTGTGTAGACTTTAGGTCATATCTTGCCTTCATTCTCTCAGTGGCTAGGTGAATCCACTCCCGAGCAAAGATTTGTACGTTTTCAAATCGCGCCTGGCGGTCTTGGATGTACTCCTCTGGCGATAAAGGCGCATCTACTGGACAGCCAAAAAGGAGATCACATGAAAGACGAAGTTTTCCAAACAGCATCTGAGATGGAGTATAGTCTGTAGTTTCGTGGACAGCACTTCGATACGCTACACTGAGGAAAAAGTTATACCGCTTTCATCTAGAACGCATAGGTGATCCTTTTCTAAATCCCTAAACTAGAAATATAGATTTCCGAGCTATGAGTATAAGGCATGCCAGTACACTGAGAAAAAATTCTATAACTGACATCTAGAATCTAAATCGTGGCTCTAGAAAAAATAATTCCATGTCATCCTTATAAATTTTATAAAATATTTTCTAAGAATATATTTCCTTCTAAGAATTCTAGAGACCTCTATTAGAATTCTTGAGCGTTTGCCTATACTATCGAGGACAAACCCATTTTAAAATATCTCCAGATAAATGTGAATACGAGTTTCAGCATCTATACTCTTGGTTTATTTCCCAATTCTAGAAAATCAAAAGAGAATTTATTGTAATACAAAAGATTCAGAATATCCAGAATATTGTTTCACCATCTAGAAATGTGTAGATTAGAAACTCTCGATCATTTCGTCTATTTAGTTTATTGACGTGCCTTATGCGCATAGCTCGGAAATCTATATTTCTAGTTTAAGGATTTAGAAAATGACCATTTATTCATTCTAGACGAAGGCGGTATATTTTTTTTTCTCAGTGTAGCAATGACAACGGCACCTTAAAGTCGCAGTCCTGCTAGTTCCTTGATACTAGAAGAGAGAAGTTATTCAGGATGGTGCAGTTAAACCTCTCAACTACGCCATCCGACTGGGGATGTAGGAGGTTTGTCTGAGTTCTGTCTATGCCATACAGCTGACACAGTCCTTTGAAAGAAGCAGAGGTAAAGTTCGTACCTTATTCGTTTAGCTGTAGGGGCGTGCCATACCTTGACACTCATTGCTGCAATGGAACCTCTTCAACTGTGCATACCTCTTGATCGGGAATCGCATACGTCTTAGGCCACTTGAAGAAATAGTCCATCACAACGAGGATTTACTTATTTTCTCTGGTGATCCGTGACAAAGGACCCAAAATATCAAGTGCGATCCGCTCAAATAGTGCTCCCACGATATACGGTGTAGTCTTCCTCGTTTTCGTCTCTTCGGGTCTTTACGTGACGCCCAAGCATCACAAGATTTGCACCATTTCTCCACGTCCTCCCTTACCTTGCACCAGTAAAAGCGTTCCCGAACTTTCTGGAGTTTCTTCATCACCCGAAAAGGGTCTTCTGTAGTACTACTATGCAGCTGCTCTAGAACATCTGGAATCTTCGATCTTGGTAGTAAAATCTGCCATTTGAAACTCCTTCCATCATCAGACTCCCATTTTCTGCACAGTACGCCATTTTTAATATGAAGTGAGTCCCAGAGTGCCCAGTAACATTTCGTGATGCGGCTAAATAGGGAAATGTTCTGCCAAGTGGGTCTGTTGCTGATCTTCTCCTTGAATTGTAGTATTGGATTTATGTTAGGATCTTCTAACTGGGTTTGTCTAACTTCCTTATCACTCCATGGATCTTATTTCGATGGCACTGAGACTGTAGCTTGGTGAGTAAGTGGATTTATCAGTTGGCATTTCTCTTCGACTCTAGAGCAGTTCTTACAATTTTCCAAGCAAGGCTTCTGTGACAAGGCATCTACATTTCTTGTAGATTCCCTACTCCCTAAGTGCCTAAGTCATAATCCTCGAGGTGTTTCATTTACCTGGCGACACTTGGCAATCTTGCCTTCCGGATTCTTCAAATTAAGTAATCTCGTTAAAAATGTGTGATCATTCTGGAGCAGAATCTTCTGCTATAGAGGAATTGATGGAAAATTTCTATGGCCTTTACGATGGCGAATAGTTTTTTCCTGGTAGTACAGTATTTTCGCTCCGGTTTAGACAAGCATTTACTCCAATAGGCAACAACACGCTCTTGGCTATGAACTTCCTGTGACAGATCAACACCAACACTTTTCACTATCTTTACTCACTTCCTTTACTTTGTCGCTTATATCAGCGGCTCTCCAAAACATAATACTGAATGAAAGGTCTACCAGAGATGAAGCTACCAGAACTCCTTTCGAGTTATTGTCTGAATTCAGGTATTCTATAGCGGAAATGTTGTTCTTTAGGAAGTGTTTCAGAAACTTTTTGTCTCAGTATTCTGAGAGGCGGTGTATGTGGAAATTTCGGATTTCGCTGTTATCTAGCACATTGATTGACTGTCTGAATTTTCAATGTTAAACACAGCTATGTCTTCTAAACTGGAATGCAGTTCATTAATCATAAAGCCTAATTTAAAGTTATATTTTCTCAGGAAATCAAGTCCAAGAATTAGAGGATCTCTTATATCTACCACACATGCCATACAGGTATGTTGGTAATTGACATTTCCAAATGTGATGGTCCAGATAATTTTTCCAGGGATTCTGATTTCGTCGCTGGTCACAGCCTGGAGTTTAACACAGGGCGGCGTCCAGATAATCTTCTCCTTAAATACTTGAGCTACATCCCTTCTAACGATGGTTACGTTGGCTCCAATATCGAGAATCATGCGACAGGATGTGTTATTAACTCGCCCATAAACATAAAATCTATTCTCACCGCCACTCATCAAAGAAAAGTAAAATACTGCAAAGTGGAGCTCTTTAATTTCCGGCAACCTGCGCCCCGCGAGATGGTGTTCTCTTAGTTTCCCTTAACCATGAAGCTAGGTGATTTTCATTACAGTCGGCAGCAAAATGTGGTAACATTAATTCCTATATAAAAAAGTACACTTAATACTGAGCTGTCAAACTCAGTATTAAGTGTACGCTTTTTATCTCTGTACTCTGCTAAAAACACAGCCTGGACTATTTGGGTCTTTCCAGGGAGAACTTATACTCTTCCCCCCTTCTAGTTTAGGGTTAACGGTCTAATGGATCTTGTCTGACTTCGTCAGACAGTTTGAGGATAAAGCACAACAACAGCACTTCATACTGTTTTGTTAAATAAATCCTTGTCGAATCATGTTCTTAGTCTAAGAACATGATTCTAGAAGGATTTATTTAACAAAACAATATTAAGTGTACTTTTTTTATATAGGAATTATTGATGGCGCTCGAATAATTTTGCTGCCGACTGTAGATTGTCGTATTGGGCCGTTTCTCTTCACATCTTCATCTCTTTCATAGCCCCAGCACTTGGATTCTTTACTTCTTTATTACTTTCAAAACTACGTAATCTCCATGTGATTTTTGCCAGATTTTTCTTCAATTCTTACAGATCAGCTTGTGAATCATCTAGAGAGTCTGCTCTGATGGTGTGGCAGTCTTTACGAGAGGCCTGTCGGGCTACCTCAATATTCAGTGCATACGTCAAAGCTGACCCGACATCCGTGACATTGGTGAGTTTATGGGCTTTTGGATTTTCTGGATCTCGCAAGGCATCGATGAAGTATTGAAGGGTCAAATCATCACGAGTTTTATCTTGGCAGTCCGAGAAAGTTAAGTATGATAATCTCTGAATATCTGATACCAGCTCTTGTAAACTTTCGCCCGCTTTCTGGTAACGGGACATTAACTGAAGACGACTGTGCTCTTTAGAATATTTTTCTCCAAAACGCAGCTCCAGGTCCTTTGTTAGGGACTCGAAATCATACCGCTCTTCCTTAGAAAGAATTTATTAGTACGTCAGTTGCTCGCCCCGTAATGTTGCAGGTAAATGGACTGTCTTGAAAGTAGAATACCAGGCATTAACTTCAGCTGCGATGAAAAATTGTGTCTTATATACTTGCCAAGACGATCTGCCATCATAAATGGACAGCTTTATTGATTACCGATCCTGTATACTTTTATCTTTCTTTTCATCTTCCTGAGACATCGAAACTAACATTTCTTCCAGATTCCGGATCTTCTTTTACAATCCATTTCCTAATTTTTCTTCAAATTTGGTTACTATTTCTGAAAATCTACCTCTTAGCTCTTGATCAAAATTTTCTTTTATTTTCTCTTCAAAACGTTCTTCCATCCTCATAACACTATCTTCTATATTCACAATATTAGCTTCTACCTTCATAATTTTATCTACTTTAAGTTCTACATCTTCAGGTCTATCTGCCATAGTTGAAAGTTTCCTTCAACCATCCTTTTCACAGATAGAATGTCGCCCTTTTCTGATGAAGGATTCAACATGATCTCATCTTGATTGAATTCCACTTTCCCTTGGATGGATTTAATTTCTTCGCTTAAACTGTCTTTCTTCTCTTTTTCCCAGGTTTGTACTTTTTCGATCAATCTGGTTTCCTTTTTTTCTTGTACTGCTTTCCTTTCTTTTATTTCTTCACTGAAAACTTTCTTTTATCTCTCTTCGCCCCTCTTTCATTCTTTCGATCAATCCGGTTTACATCTCTTCCATTCCTGCTTCCATTTCACTCATCCGGGCATCTAACCCTTTAAGAAGTTTCTTCATTTCTTGTTCCATACCTCTAGTTATAACCATGCAGCAGATACTTCCACTTCTGACAGAAGAATTTTTGCATACTTGGAGGTTCGAGAATTATCTGTAATTGAAAGGAGAATCTTACAGAGACTTAAAAATCTATTTTACAGAATATTTCAGAAGTTTACAGATCTGTAAAACAATTATCAATTTTAGTTTCATCAGAACGTACAACTTAAATAACAGCTGACAATATTAAATACACAGAATAAACTGTAGCATAGCATTAACAAACAACAATAGGCTGTAATTAAAGAGGCTTAGTTATCTCTTTTCGCAGCAATGCCTTCGCGAAAACTGACTTGGTGGATCGGGACTCCTTTTATAGCACCATTGTAGATCGAGAATTTTCCAATAACTTCTGAATCATTTATGCAAAAGTAGTGTATTTGATAATTCTATATCATCTTTGAAAGGTGGGTTGTCAAATATTACCTGTTAAATATGTTATTTAGCTAACAGGTAAATAATGAGGGAAGAAAAATTAAAATTTACTTTCTGTCTCTTAATTATATATTTTGTTTGTTATTTTAAGTATTTTTCTTTTCTTTTTTTAAGCGTGGCTTCTTGTATTGCATTTTGACAAAGTACAGAAATGAAAAAAAAAAAAAAAAAAAAAATAACGAATCATCTTGGAAGTATTAAAATATAAAATTAAAGACAATGCATCATTTTGTGTCATGTATGATACTAAAGGATTTTTCCATGAGTATAATACATAAATCAATTTTATAGCATTAACAGGAGATTATTTTGCGAGAAGTTTCCCGATCGCTGCGAAGAACCCAGCACAGACCTGTGTGTAAAATATCCAGGATATTGTGGAAAAAACAGAACCATGGTAAGAAACAAATGAAATTTTCCTCGATTAAAAAATAATAATAATAATTATGCTTTAATTTATTTTTCATGTGCCTCTAGGGTTACTTTCTTCATTACTTACAATATAAACCCTCTCAAATACTCGTTACATTCTTAAATAAAATTGTAGAGCGACTGCGGCGCTCTATCAGCCTATTCGCTTCTTTCTTTTTACTGAATATTAATAGTACATAACACAACACAAAAGCAAAAATTAATAAATAATAATAATAATAATAATAATAAATAAATAAATAAATAAATAATATATTACAGAAATCACCATGTTCAAAGTCAAACTGAAGTACATAATAAATACTTCTTTTTTTTTTTTTTAATGAAATATTATGCTAAAAATCGGTAATTTTATTTTTTCAGAATAGAAAAAAATTCGTAATATCTAGACAGTTTTGCGTCACAGCTTTAGTACATGAACTTCTTGGCTATTTTAAAAATTTTGTCACTATTTGGTGATAAATTTTTATTTTCCGAACACTATAGTGAGAAAAGTATTGTAATCATGTCAAAAATCCGAATTTGAGATTTTGATGTTTCTATACGTTTCGAGGTCCCTTGAGTCCGTTTCGACTATTTTTACGATGTTGTATGTATGTGTGTGTGTATGTGTGTATGTGTGTGTGTATGTCTGTGAGTGAACACGCTAGCGTCTAAACGCCTTGTTCGAATAAACTGAAAGTTGGTACGTATATTGTAAGTCACAATAGTACGAACCCTATAGATTTTGGTGAATATAGCACTTATAGTTTTTTTACAGGGACACCAGGAAAAATTCTTTATCATTATGGCCTATGTGGCCAAATTTTTAAAAGTGCGATAGCGTCTAAATGCTTTTGTAATCTGAGCAAAAAATTTGTACACATATTATAGGTCACAGTTGTACGAACTGTATACATTTTGGTGAATTTAGCACTTACAGTTTTTTTACAGGGGCACAAAGAAAATATTTTTATCATTATAGCCTATGGGGCCAAATTTTTAAAAGTGTGATAGCGTCTAAACGCCTTATTAATCCGAGAAAAAAAATTGTAGACATGTTAAAGGTCACACTTGCACCAACTGTATAGATTTTGGTGAATTTAGCACTTACAGTTTTTTTACAGGGACACAAAGAAAAATTCTTTATCATTAGGGCCTATGGGACCAAATTTTTAAAAGTGCTAGCATCTAAACGCCTTATTCAATTGGGCTGAAAATGTATATGAATATTACTAGTATGTTGTGGCCACCACGAGACTTTCTTCTATATTTTCCTATACAAATTCACTCAGTAACAATAATTAAAAAAAAAAAAAAAAAAAAAAAAAAAAAGTGGGACTTTGACAAAATTTTGGGTAAAATGTGAAAATTATTCTAAGTTTGTCAAAACACGGAAACCGTGGGAATTTGACAAAATTGGGGGGAAAATGCAAAAATTTTTTAAAGTTTGTTAGAACACGGAAACCGTGGGAGTTTGTTAGAATTAAGGGGAGAGAGAAAAAAAAAAAAAAAAGTGGGACTTCGACAAAATTTTGGGTAAAATATGAAAATTTTTAAAGTTTGTCAAAACACGGAAACCGTGGGACTTTGACAAAATTAGGGGAAAAAAGCAAAAATTAGTTTAAGTTTGTCAGAACACGGAAACCGTTTCGAGTTTGATAAAATTAAGGGGAGAGAAAAAGTTTTTTTTTTTTTTTTGTAAAAAGTAAAAAAAAAAATCGATAACTTTGTTTTAAATTATCACAGATTTATAGTACAACCATTCGTTTTAAAGGTACTGACGAGACCTTTCGAAAGATACCCATCTTGAAAATTTTTGCCCTATATCACCCTGTTAAAAATTTAGAAAAAGCGGGATGGCAACGCAATCTGCTAGACGATTTTTACCAAAAGTTGATAGGCACTAATTTATGTCAAGGTGCAACTACATTCCAATTTGTATGAAATTCTGTGCAGTAGTTCCAGAAATACAGTTGCCACAAAATTTTGTCACACACACACACACACACACACACACAGACAGACATTTTCTAAAAATGGTAAAATCGTGTTCTACAGCTGTCAAAACGTGTAAATCCATCAAAAACCCGAAATCGAAAATTTTTACGAATCCAATACTTTCTTCTATTGAAGATAGAAGAAAGTAATAAATCACTGTTGCACTAAATATAAGCATTTTCGTGAATCTAGCATTTATAGGTTTTTACAGGGACACAACGAAAAATTCTTTATCATTATGATCTAAGGGCTTAAAGTTCAGTAGCGTTAAATAAAACTAAACACCGTGTAACATATGGATAAAAATACTTACACTCTATTATGGTTTTCTCTCTTTTGTTTGTTTAACAACTCCTCTTTCTTTACTTTATCTACAAAACTGTTAATTACTCAATGTTCGGAAAGTCGAGTGGAGTCACTCCAGATTTTTTAGTATAATTGCTTGTTAAAAAAGAAAAAAAATCTAGTACCTATTTTTTCTAATGCATATACTTTTTACTATTAATTTTTTTAGTTAACTTAGGGTATTATATAATACTCCATATATATATCTTAAATGTACAGACAGATAATAATTTTACGCATTCGAAAATATCTGAAAAGAAAAATCTTCTACAGTGTTACAGGAAAGATAAATACGCTTTAAAAACAAAAAGAAACTCAGTAAACTATACAGACTCGATATTATTTCCTTATTTACATAAAAAAAGTTATAAACGTAAGAAATTGTCAGTAAGAAAACTAATTATTTTAAAGTAGAAAAAAAGACATTTATTTTATTTTATATTTTTACATTATTGATCTCATTTTAATTTTTCTGTGGAAAATGACGTCATAAGATTGAAAAAACAACGATTTCAGAAACTTTTTGTAAAATGGCAAATAGATTACCTTTATAAACCCGACGTATTAATTAATAACGTCGTTAGTCATTTATAGAATTTTCAAAGAATCTTCTGCGCTATAAATCAATGAAAGTTTCCGGAAAACTTGAAAACTCCACTCTTGTTGAAGTTAGAACTTACAAACTTTGGCAACCCTGAACTACAAATTTTCGCCAGATTTAGTCTCTAAATTGCCAAAATCGGTGCCAAAGCAAAAAATCTGCTTTGGTTACAAACTTGGTGGCTTGGTGAGATTAGTGATCAAATTGGCGGCAAATATTGTTTTAAGATAGCCAGAATTACTAACATTTTTGTCAATTTTAACGTAATTAATCTCTTTGGTGAAATATATCGTTTCTCGTCACTAATTTTCGCCAAAGAGAACAAAAGTATATCATCCATACTCGATCGATTTTCATTGATCTGAAGCTGTTCATTTAATAATGAGAGATTCTGTAATAAGCCATGGAGCACATTTCTAAAAAAAACTGTTGTATTTGTCTCCGAGGCATATATAAACCAATTACCTTTACTTTTGTGGTTGGAGAAGCAGTTTTTACTTTCTTCTATATGTAATATAGAGAAAGTATTGGTTTCGTGAAAATTTTTGAACTCCGGTTTTCGATGGATTTACACGTTTTGGGATGTCCTGCACATGATTTGATAGTTTTTAGAAAATGTCTGTAGGTGTGTGTGCATCACGAATTTTGTGGACGCTGTATCTCAAGAACTAATGAAAGAAATTTAATAAAACTTAGTATTACATAAACTGGTGCTGATTAGATTTGAGGATCAATAGCTCAACAGGTGACGCTGTAATCACCTTTTCTCTAAATTTTTAACATCGCAGTATAGGACAAAATTTCGTATAAATGTACATAATGAGAGTTATTTTTAACTTGTGATTGTAAAATTAATTTGAATTATTGATAATAGTAGTAGTTAACTAGGAAAAAAAATCTGTGCATGTGGGGGCATCGCTTCCCCTCCTGTGGGGAAGTACCCCGGTGGTGGGGGGGGGGGGGAGTAAATTTTCAAGATGAGTATCTTTCGAAAGGTCTCATCAATACCTTTAAAACCAATGGTTGAATCTGTGATAATTTAAAACAAAGTTATCGATTTTTTTTTTACTTTCAACGGAAAAAAAAACAGTTTTTTTTTTTTTTTTTAATATATATATTGAGAATAAAATGGACTTTTTTTTGAATATTTAGTGTTATACTACTTCTCTAATATGGAAATCGTCTATATTATCATGGAAGACATTTTTCTTTTTTTAAATAATAATTTTAATAAATTATTTTTGCTGAGTGAATTTGTATAGGAAAATATAGAAGATAGTCATGTGGTGGCCACGACATACAAGGTTTTTTTTTTTTTTTTTTTTTTTTTTTTTTCCGCTTGCTTGTTTTCAGGAACTTTCTTAGACTCTAACATGCCTGTTTATTTACGAATCAGTTATCTTACACAAAAATGCCAATGTTTTCATAATAATATATGTATTTCAATTGTTGTATAAGGAAATAGGAAATCATGTGGTGTATATCATGTGGTATTTATTTATTTATTCTTAAGTAAAGGTAAGATTTTTTGAGAGAAAAATAAAACCTTATACTATATTATATCATAATTTACGATTATCTCAGAAGTGTTGAGACTGGAAAAATTAAGTTTTTCAGATTACAAAAATCACCCTTCTTAAAACTTTTTGGCAGCCTTTCCAACAACAAATCTTTTCTTTTTTCCTATGATTAATTAAGATTAAACTTATTAACATGAAAAAAAAAATATATTCATTTTTCAACAAAAGAAAATTTTACTATAAGAAAGGTTAAAAAAGAAAAAAAAAAGAAAAGTTAAAGCATGTTTCATCCTTTTTGTATGCATAACGCACATGTGCCGGAGCTCTGTATCCGTATTAGTGAGAAAAAAATCATCTTTATCCGAAACCGGTTTCTTTCTTCATCATATCTAACACGGATCATTTGTAGAAATTTTATGAAAATTTGAAACAAACTGCAATAATTCGTTAGCGCATAAGAAATACAATATTTTCTTTTTATTATTAATTTAGTCTTAATAAAAAAAAATATCAGGTTTTTAAAATCTGTGTTAAATTTTACAGTTTGTAGCATAGATGCAATAACAACTAATAATATTTGATATGGATTGCAATAATAATACAAGAGAACTATTGTTATGTGATTGAAAGGGAAAAGTCGATATTATGCTGAACTGATATGCACTCAAATTAATCCAGGGTAGGTTTTCGTTTTAGTCTTTTCATATATTAAGTTTAATTGCTTAATCACTGCAAAAGATACGATATTGCCTTCCCATAAATAGAAAAAATTACACCATAATAGTACTACCAGCAAGGTTATATATAACAAAATCTAATCAGCACAAATTTTTATTGTGATCCAATCAAAAGAATATTTTTATGACATCGCGTACAAATTCTCATGCGACACAGTTCTAACACAATTTTGCTAACTTACATACACAGTCATACAGACGTTTTCTAAAAGTGTTTAAACCATCTTCAGAACATTTTAAAAACGTGAAAACCCGTCAACAACCGGAAATCAAAAAATTATTTACCAATCCAATACTTTTGTCTTACGTATATGCATACAGAAGAAAATAAAGATGTTTTCCAAAACAATTAATGAGATATAAAATTGAACTTTATTTACAAAATGTATGCTGTAGAAAATGTACAATAAGAAGACATATTCATATTATAAAATATTTTTAGAGATAGTGTGGTCAGAAGACATAAACTTGATTTAATTCATTTGTTTTGAAACACGCACACACACACACACATATATATATATATATACAGTCGGCTGCAAAATCATTCGAGCACTAGTAATAATCCCTGTCTAAAAAAAGTACACTTACTACTGCTTTGTTAAATAAATCCTTATCGAGTCATGTTCTTAGTCAGTCTAAGAACATGATTCGACAAGGATTTATTTAACAAAACAGTCTTAAGTGTTTTTTTTTTTTTTTTTTAATATAGGAATTATTGGCTATTGCTCGAAAAAATATACTGCCGACTGTATATATATATATATATATATATATATATATTTAAGTGTTTATATAGCGAGTTTAAAGAAAATCGGTACAGAAATTTTCTTGAAAAACTAATATCCGAAATCTAAAGTTTACCTGTATAATCAGAATACCCATCAATCCTACTGTAGTAACCACGTAATACATGCGAAAAGACAAAAAAGTGGTGTTTATATCAATAAAAAGTAGTTTTTATAGTGATGGGCACTAAAAGGTGGATTTTATAGAAATATTGAAAAAATAAATAATTAGAACTTTTATTTATTTATTCATTTATTTATTACTGACTTTTAACCAAACTTCCATTTTTCACCAAAAATTAGCAAAATCATATGTTCAATAAAAATCAATTATTAAAGACACCTAAAAAGGAGCTACGATTCTAAGACGGAAAGAAGCCGCTCACCACTATGCAGCGGTTTTCAGCGTTTTTAACCTTTAGAGAGGGGCTCCAAAGCCACTGTGAACATTCAAAAGAGCCCGTTTCCAAAGGTTAAGCCTCCCCCGTTGTTTATTGCATAAGCAAACAACAACAACAACAAAAAATAAATAAAGAAAGAAAGGAAAAAAATAAAGAAAAGAAAAGAAAAATAAAGAAAACAATTACAATGGTCGCCAGAGCAGAGCTCTCCCGCGACAAAAGGCGACAAAGTTGCATGAAAGTGAAGAGGACCGGAGCCGAGTGGTAGTCTATTTACAAAGTTCATACAGGTAATGTACAAATTTCACACAGTCTTTATACCAAGAGCAAACACTCTATGAACAATGTTGGTTAATAGAAACATCATGCGCAAGATGATTGCTTCCCGAGAACACTTCAGTGGAATGCTGTAGCATCAGACATGACCAGTATTCGCCGTGTAGGAGAGGAAGAAAAAATTAAGGAAAGATAGAGAAAGAATTTAGTTTCTTGAATTTGATAAAACTTGAAGAAAGGCATAGATGCGCTTTAATCTGAGCCGTAGGGGCTTTCTAGTTTTTATATTGTTCAGCCAAGTTGCTGGTCTAGGGTTAGGGTTCCTTAAATGGTAAGGTATTGTAAGTTGACAGTGAAGTAGTAATGTTGTGCAGTCCCCTCCTCGCCGCATGAGCATAAGGGTGATCGTCGACAATAAAATCTGTGAAGGTATTTGGGGAAGGGGCCATGACCTGTAAAAAAGGGAAGTGTATGATGAGTATGAAGAAAATCTGTAGAGCCATTTTTTAAGAAACCAATAGGTGAAGTCTAAAATAAACCTATTTATTCAGGACACCTATCAATTTTTCTGAAGAAATCGACTAATATATAAAAAAAGACATGTGAAATGGGGTATATATAACGATTCTGAAATAAAATAACAACAACAAATATATATATATATGTGTGTGTGTGTGTATTAGAGTCGTTTTTGAGATACAGATATTTCTTTTCTTTTTTTCAATAAAAGTTGAAGTAGGAAATCTTAAATGGGAAGTTTCCTCATTCTATCTATATAGCTTCAGAAGATTCATCAGATACCCCCCCATTCCCCCCACACACACACGCATACATACGCAATGATCACTGTTTTGTACCTAAAGACTATAAAACATGTAAATCAGGCGAAACATAGATATCGAAAATTTTCACCTATTACATTACTTCCGTTACCTACGGTAGTCGGGTAATAGAAACAAAAATTATTACATACTTAATTATTATAGATTTTTCGAATGATCCGTATCCATATCCACATTAAAAAAGCTTCGTATCCACGCATACAGAGAAACTGATATCTCTATTCATATCCGTATTCACGGATCGCATTTTTTTGACGATCCGGTACATCTTTAATACATAATACTCTTTTTGTGTACGTCAATATGCATACATAATAGAAGCGAGGAGTTCATGCGAAGTAAAAATTCCTAGTTCCTCCTGGTGGAAACTTCATTGCTTTTTGGAAATTTATTCATATATATACTATTTATTCATATATATACTATCTTATTCATCTGTTTTTTATACTGCTTGCTATTTTTAATTTAGTGTGTAACTAGTGTGAGTGTTATGAAATGATGTTTGTTTTTTACACAGTAATTAAATTAGCTGAAATTCTACAATTTTGTGAATGCATGACTTTATTATATTTAAATATTCATATTTGATTACCAGTAGACTGTGCACGTTAGTTGTAATTACACAAATACCTTCGGAATTACATATTATGATATAATATATGCATTCATTGATTTAAAAAAAAAAAAAAAAAAAAAAAAAAAAATGCGCACCAAGAAGTAATTATAGGACCGTAATGAAATTTGGCATGAAGGTACGTGTCAGGCAGATATGCAAATAATTACAAATGCAGCGTGACTGCGCATTGCGATGGCTTTGAGCGTCGTTCTTCTTGGAGTATAAAACAGGTAAGCAGAGCTTGTTTGGTGTATTTAATTTGTTGCAGAGGAATGCTTTTTAAAAAGAGATGCCGTTACGCGTCATCGAAGACAATACGAAGAGCTGTCAGAGTCCGAGAGGGAAAGAATCATCGGTATGATGGAATCCGGGTGATCAACTCGGCAAGTAGCCAACCACTTAGGCCGTTCTGATTTTACTGTGTGGAGATGTTGGGAACAGTGGATAAAAGAGAGGTCGCTTATACGGCGACCAGGCTGAGGACACGCTCCACAAACCAATAATCGAAAAATCCGTCACATCAGACGAAATATACTATGCATAGCGCCAACTGTCTCGTTGTCCCCAATCCAGACGTATGCAGCACCTACACGACCTATCCCTGTGTCTGTACGTACCAATGCAAGGCGCCTGGCTGAAGGACATTTGTTTTGACGGTACCAATTACGTGTACTACCAATAATACCTACCCCCGTCTCCTTCGAAAATAGTGGTGTCGCTTTCAACGGGGTTGTATTGCAACCTAATGGAACCATCAGGTCGTCTTCAGCGATGAATCAAAATTCAGTTTCGATATTGATGACAATCATGTCCGTGAGAACGCTTCAACCCTGCCTTTGCTTTACAGCTGCACCCAGCTGGTGTGATAGTATGGGATGACATTGCATAGGACAAAAGGTCATCCTTAATATTGATCCACGCCACCATGACAAGCAAGCGGTACGTTCGTGACATTCTTCAGCCATAGGTATTGTTACTCATGGCAGGGCTCCCAGGAGCCATTTTTTAACAAGATAACAATGCTCAGTCACACACAGCAAGGGTGTCACAGGACTGCCTCCGCTACAATACCATCCTTCCCTGGCCTGCTCGATTCCCAGATTTGTCCCCAATTGAACATATTTGGCATCACTTGGGAAGGCAAGTTGGGCAGTCTACGAGTTTGAACGAATTAGAGGCGCGTTTATAACAAATGTGGAACGAGATACCGCAAGACATCATACGGAACTTGTATGCCTCAATTCCCGCCCGTATTGCTAGAGGTGACCCAACAGGAAATTACAACCTCTATTTCTATCGTAATTTTTTCTGTAATAAATGATCATTTCGCCTTTATTTTGTAACCATTTACTTATATCAACGTTGCACTTAACGTGTGTAAAATTTCGATTCATTCTGACAACTCTTTCTTGGTGCGCAAGTTTTTATGGCAATAAGTGTATATATATATATATATATATCACAAAATTTTATGTTTATTGAAAATGATTAATTATTTTATTTTATACCGCTTTCGGAAAAATAATTTATTTCATAAGTGTTCTTTATTTTACAGAAACCCATGAAAAAATATTATTACATGCACGGTAGCTTGAACTTTGAAGAAATTATTGACCTTAATCTTCAATTAGATGAATTTGTTACTACAGATACAGAACGGTAAGTAAAATGAAATTTTTGTCATTTCATATTCAGTAAAAGTTTTTGAATATTTGAATTACTCTATGACTCACTTGAAAATGAATTCGAAGTTTGTAACATTGAATTGGTAAATATTGTTGATTTAATTTTAAATTCTGCAGACACGTACATGTCATGTGTTAAAAATAAGAATAAAAAGTCTGGAGTGACTCCACTCGACTTTCTGAACATTGAAAAATTAACAGTCGTTTAAATAATGTAAGAGAAGTCTGAAATAAAAATCAGTTCAATTAAATAAGGCGTTTAATGCTATTGCACTTCAAATAATTTAAGCCCAGAGGTCAGAAAGATAAAGAATTTTTTGCTGTGTCCCAGTAAAAAGAAAAAAAAAATGCCAGATACACCAAAATATGTACAGTACAAAGTGTATATGTACAGTACAAAAGTGTACAAAGTGTATATGTACAATATGTATATGTACAGTACAAAATATGTACAAAGAACTTTTCTTTATATCTCTGTAAAATGTTATAAGTACAAGATTCACCAAAATCTGTAAAGTTCGTGGTACCGTGCTTTTAATATTCATACCTTCAGCTCATTCGAAGAAAGTGTATAGACGCTATCGTGTTAATTCACACATACGTATATCACGAAAAATCGTGTAAAATCTTATATATATCTTAAAGGGCTACTCGTGTCAAGACAAAAATTGGTGGTACAATACTAAACTTTATGAGAACTATATTAATATCAATTTGAAACAGTCTACGACCATTCATTCTTGAGCTATGCAAGATACGAAATCCATTTCATAAATCATGATTAGAATACTGTCCTTACATATGTATGTTCGGAAAGTAAAACTTGTTAAATGAAGAAGAATATTTGCTAGTATCAATTAACTCTTCATTTCAGTCACAGCAGCCCTGCACAATTTTCAGCGCCAGCGGGCGTCTAACGTTCATGTGTACAATCGGGAAAAAAAAACCGCAACACTCGGTGTAACTTCGTTGCTAATCGAGCACAAAAATGTAGTAGGTATCATTAGACTGGGAATCGTTAGTACTTTTAAAAAATGAAGTGATATTTTGAATTGGGGGTCGTCTACATATTAAAATTCGCACCAACTTCGATTTTTCCAATAGAAATACCTTTTTTTTTTTTTTTTTTTTTTTTTTCATTTCAATTTGAATTCCTGGGGTCGCGATGGTGCAAAAAAGTATATTTTACTTTTTTTTTTATGGAGTTATAAATGTTCAAAATTTGAAGGTACTAATGTTAAATTCATATTTCAAATTTTTATTAATATCTTCATAATTATTTGATCGATATAACTATTGTTTTACGAGATACAGTGAAGAAACCCAAACATAATCCATTATCACTTTTCATTCTGAAAATATCAATAAATTAATATTTAAAAACAATACGAATAATGACATATGTTAATTTTTACATAAAATGAATCCTAATGCTGAAAAATATGGGCGTGCAAATTTGCAGCTCATTGCAGTTATCAGTTTTCGAGATATAAATAAATCTTTCCTTTAGAGTAGCTTAGGGGGCCGTCTTTTATGAAGTTTTGCATGAGATAACGAAGAGAATCTTAAAAAATAACAGAGAAAACCTAACAAAATATTTTTTTATTTTTACTTACGGGTAAATCTATATGACAAATACCCCAAACGTGAAGAAATGAAACAAAAAAGTTGATTTTTAGACAATAATGTTAAAAAAAATTCTTGTTTTCACAAACCCCGCCTTTCATCGTTCTTCTAAAGCGAAAGAATATAGAAAAGAAAAAGAAAAACTGACTATACCTATTCGTAATCATCGTATTCGTAGGATCAGCCAACCACTTCCACTCGACAGGCGGCCCAACAATTAAGCATATCCAAAACATCATTACAAAGGCTAATGAATGCAGTAGGATTGTGTCCATACAAGATACAAATGTGACAGCCTCTAAAGGGGGGGGGGGGATACTGTGCAGCGGAGAGATTTCGCAAACCACATAATCGAGGAAGTTAAAACTGGTTCCATCAGTAAATACAAGATCTGATTTAGTGATGAGACCCATTTTCAGTTGAATGGTTTCGTTAACAAACAAAACTGGCGCCACTGAGGTACGGAAAACCCTCATCTCAGCGCCATCTCTTTACAAAGGGTCATGGTGTGGTGTGCCATATCGTCGAAGCAGATAATTGGTCCGATATTTATTGATGGTGTGGTCACAGGAGTGAAGTATCGAGAGTTGCTAGAGCGTCACTTTGGCCCTGATGCGGGCCATCTCAACAGGACACGCCGGTACTGGTTCAAGCGAGATGGGGCTCGTCCCCAAAAAACTTCTGACGTCTTCACGGGGCTTGAAACGACGTTCGGTGAGCGTTTGATTGCATTGGATGCAGAGAAATTCACGGCGCACAGTGGATCGAAGTATAGGCAGAGGCGAACATAGGAACGTTATGGTATTATTATTATCTATGTATGATGTTTTTTGTCACATTTCGATTTAAATATGTATATATGTATGATAGTTAAAGCGATTCCATGCTTTTTTTTTAACCCTTTATAAGGCCGAGGGAATATTTTCCCCACCAAATTCGTTATCGTTTTATTCACCTGGCACCAATTTTTTAAAATAATGATTCCTGTGTATCATTTTTCTGGAAAAACATCACTATGAAAATTATTTTGATAATTCTAGTGGGGAAAAAATTAAAAAGTAGTTGTTTGTGACAATCCTGCTTGTGCTAATACGATGGGTTGTGAGAAGTATGCAATTGACTAAGAGAATTAGATGCCAAAAGTAAAATTAATTATTTCTAATAGGCTAAATGAATTTTTTACTTTACATCAAATTTTATTCGTTAAAATAGTTTAATGTGTCATTTGAGGAAAAAATGGTTTAATAAAGGTGTTAAGCGGTATCATATTTTTCTGCTGCAAATAGGTATTTAGAAACATACCTGGTAAAGAAACAAATGTTGTATAAATGAAGAGAATAAAAGAAAATAAATAAAAATTTCGGGAAGAAAATCTATATTTGTAACACAATTAATTTAGCACACAATGATAACTATATCATTAGATTACTGCTTCTTTTTTCTTTTCTTTCTTTTTTTTTTTTTTTTTTTTTTTTTTATGTAGTTTTTCAATAGAAAACTCATGCAGGCATTTACTGACAAACTCTATTAAAAAAATTACTTTTGTCTTTATTTTACTAAAGATTTATGGAAGGCAGGCGATCAATAATTAATGAATTTTTTTTATTGAACTGGATTTTTTATTTGTTTAATTTTGCTATCAGAAATAATTTTTAAACAAATAAGCAAATAAAGTGAATTCTTATCAAAGAAATTTTAATAAACGTTGTTTCTAGGTTCTGTTATTTTTAGGAGGACAATTTTGGAAGGCAAATTTAGGAGACAAATTTGGAAAATATGCACTGGAAACAGCGAAACAATGTGTCTCAAAATGTGTGTGGTACTATATGCCAGTTTCAGTTCACAAACTATTGATTCATGGAAAAGACATAATAGAAAATTTTTCTATTCCAATTGGACAATTGTCAGAAGAAGCTAGCGAAGCCCGAAATAAAGAGTTTCGTAAATACAGAGAATACCACACGAGAAAAATAAATCGAAGAGCTTGTAACGAAGATTTGCTACATCACTTGTTATTAACATCTGACCCCCTGATTTCAAGCACGAGAACGAATAAAAGAAATGTGCAAAGGAAGGAACTTCTCCTGAAACACAGGAACTTTTACTTTAAATCGTAATATGTTATTACATTATTTAGTTTTAACATTTGATTATTTAACGTTAAACATTTACTTAATTTTAACATTTTATGACATATCACAGCAACTATTTACATTTCACTCCTTTTTTGGGTCCAACGGTACTTTTCAGTACCATTAAAGTAAAATTAATTATTTTATTAAATATTAAAAAAAAAAAATTAATTTCTGATTTATTAAATTTATTTTAATCATCTAAATTCTATAATATTTTCACGATAAAAATTTTAATATATTTTCTGTCATTAATGAATACAGTTATTCAGATAAATTTCTCGATTGATAATTTGAGGGTAAACAGAATAAAAATTTATTTTACTCTAAAAGTGGCGATTTATGGCGCAAATCCTTTTCACAGATTAAAATGCATACTTTTGGGAGTAGTAAAATGTGTTTGAAATTTTGGACAATTTTGGACAAAATAAGTTACGCAACTTATAAATTTAATTTTGTTGTTAATTTTTTATTCACATTTCATGCGTGAATCACAACATAAAAAAACCAACAAAATGTTGGCAGAAGTACCTTAAACTTTTATTAGGACATTATTAAAAGTATTTTTATTTCGTATTTTTTCATAGTTATCGTAAGTGCCACTTGATGGCTATTGAAATAAAGTCACTGAAATTCATCGAAAAATCTTATTTCTGAAAGTTTTCGTTTTGAACTTATTTATATACAACAAAACTTCGTGTAATTGAAGAAATAACCCTATATTTGTATTTTCTAGACATTCTTTTAAATTATTTCACTGCAAAATATAAGTTATTTAGAGGTTGATTTTTGGGCCTATGTTCATATTTTAACATTGTTCGATCCACTGTGCGGCGCACGGGATAGAGTGGACCCCATAGAGTCCGGACCCAAATCCGTGCGACCTATTCTTATGGGGTTACATCAAGGTTAGAATCTATAGGGATAGCCCTGATTCACTGGAGGACCTAAAATTGGCTATCAGAAGTGAGATTGATGCACTTGATTACGACACACTCCAGCGCATTATGACAGAGTTTCGGAACCATCTTCATAACACTATAGTCGGGGACGGTAGACATTTTAAGCATCTTGTATATTAAATGTCATTCATATCTTTCTTCAATAAAATATGTTTCATGTTCTTGCATGTTGTCTTTTTTCCACAATGATCGCTTACTTTCTATCATGTTTTTCGGACCACCCTGTATTTCTACAATTTCTACACTGATACAGTTCTTAATAAAATAATAAAATGTATGGGTATGAATATTGGGCACAAAATAATTACAATAATTTTTGTCAGTTTATATCTATGACATATTAAACGAGAATATTTTTCCCAAAATTCTGCATGTCTTTTTTCATAACATATATTACATTGTGGTTAATTTGTTTTGTTGGTTGGGCATTTTCAGTGTAATACTGTCTTTATAGCATTTATAATTCAACTAATATTATATATAATTTACTTTCGACAAATGTTTTTCTTTTTTTTTTTCTTCATTGGAAATAGCAATGAGACAGTAACAGGACCACATACAAGAATAAAAGACTGGGAACAGATGTATCTATGTTACAGCTTGAATGATAGAGTGAATAACGCATTACTTCCACTCACTTCCACTAGTGATCCTATAAGTAAGTTAATTTTTTTCTTAAAATTTCTAAAATATATATGAAAAGTAACGTTACGGCGAAAAAAACGCGTGATCAAGATTCATTCTTAAATTTTAATTTTTTAAGAAGGAAAGATAATTTTATAAGAAATGAATGATAGATTAGAAATGATAGAGTTACAATTTCGTAAATAGGGATGGCTTTTATCATAAACTTATTCGCTAGTTTAGGGAGGCTAAATTCTAATTGATATCATAACAAAATACAAGGACGTTTACATTATCCTCGTTAATAGGGGCACACACACACACACACATATATATGTATACACTACATATACTGGACCAGACAAGATGATAGCGGCGCTAGCGCCAGTCATTTCTCCCCCGAGCTCAAAGATTAGATAATCAAAATCGTAGAGATGTTTTCCCCTCCGCGTTAATAAATTTGATACTCAGAACCGGAAATTGCCTACTGCTTGTGATTTATTAAATGATAATGAAAGTGATAGGTGTAATTTTTGCTCAGAATCGCATTTAAGTAACAAATGTGTCAAAACTCGTAATTTACCATTTGATGAACGAGTTAATCTATTGCGTAAGAAAGGCCTGTGTTATTTATGTCTTCAACATTCGCATCTAGCTAGACACTGTGCATCAAAAACTTTATGCAAGTTATGCAATCGTAGGCATTCAGAAATAATGTGTAATGGAAATAAAGATTTGAAACAAGAAATAAGTAATTACGAAAGAAATGATCAATCTAAATTTGCGTTATCGAATCATTTACAAGCGAATGTTTATTTGCAGACGTTAATAGTAGCAATTTCTAACAGGGATGATAGTAAATCATCATACATTTGGCTAATTATTGACTCCGGATCTCATAATAGTTACATCAGTAAGTTTGCAGCTGATAAGTTAAAATTAAAAAGAATGAATAAAGAAACAATCAGACATGGTCTTTTTGGGGGCGTGGAAATGTCAGCTGAACATAATAGTTATGAATTTACGATCGGGAGTTTAGATAATAAGTTTAAGTGTAAAATACAAGCACTAGATCAAGAAAAAATATGCACGGGCGTGAATTTATGTCGCGATGATAAATTAGTAAAACTCTTAGAAAAGGAAGGTGTATATTTATCAGATGTCCCTAGTAATAATAAATCCTGTTTATACCAGAAAAATCCT